>JBBDGP010002788.1:0-696490 GCA_037952835.1 Lithobates septentrionalis | reverse complement strand
AAGGAATGCTCCACCTAAAATATAAATATATAGTTTATGATATAGGTCAGGATATACTGTAGGTCAGAAGCGCCTTTTCCCTTAAAGGGGAATGATCAAATATATGCCTTTTTCCTCTTTATAGGGTTCGCCTGGTGTGAGTTCCTTTTAGGGCAATTGTCTCCCTTTCTGACCGTATACCTTGTAAAATAAATAATATGAACACTCACCTATAATTGTGCACTTTATGTTGGTGCACATCAACACAGAGCCATTAGTAATGCAGTCCCAATATGGAACGCCACTTAGGACCATACATTGCCCTGGCTGCGCCCCACGAGCATCGTCAAAAATCACATGACTTTATGACCACATTATTTTGAACATTTTGTTGGATTTTGATTTGGTGGTGAATATTTGCATTTTTGCAAGTCACTTAAAGCAAAGCAGCACCATATACACTACTTTAAACAATCATGTAAGGGGGTCTACGAGTAGCTGTGTGTTGGCGCCAAACTGCTTAAGTTCCCTTAAGGCTTCTACTTGCATAGGATAGCTACCCACCTGCTAGTAGTTGTATCCCTTTTCCATATTGTGCCAAACTCCTGGCCATATGCCCACTTACCACATCCCTGGTCATAGGCCTTAATATTTAAACATAAAGCAATGTCCACACAAGGAGTATGTTTTCGACACTTTACTGTAGCTTTTTTTTTTTTTTTTCCAGGGGATAGCACAAATGCAGTCCTCCACCAACACAAATTATGCAGTTTGAGTCTGTAATTGTGGAAATCCCAAAGGTCAGCACAGCCAGATTAATGCAATGGATGAGCATCACCCTGGGAGAACTACCTTCATGATCATGGCATCAGGGCCGTCTTTAATATTGATTGGGCCCTGGGCAAAGATTTTATTGGGGCCCCCCCAGCTAGACTCAAAATGAGTTTAGAGGTTACAGAACATCATTACTGCTCACTAATTGGATTCTAGAGGTTACTGAAAATCATTATTGCTCACTGATTAGTTGCTAGAGGTTACTACACATCATAACCTCTCAGTGCAAATTGCGGGTGTGGCCAAACTGCACTAGCATTGAGGGGTGCACTATGTACAGAGTGCAGGGTTGGGGGTGCGCTTTGTGCAGAGTGCAGGGGTGAGGTGGGTGCAGAGTGCAGGGGTGAGGTGAGTGCAGAGTGCAGGGGTGAGGTGGGTGCAGAGTGCAGGGGTGAGGTGGGTGCAGGACTGAGGTGGGTGCACAGTGCAGGGCTGAGGTGGGTGCAGAGCGCAAGGCAGAGGTGGGTGCAGAGTGAGGTGAGTGCAGGGGTGAGGTGGGTGCAGAGTACAGGGGTGAGGTGGGTGCAGAGTGTAGGGGTGTGGTGGGTGCAGAGTGCAGGGGTGTGGTGGGTGCATAGTTTAGGGGTGAGGTGAGTGCAGGGGTGAGGTGGGTGCAGAGTGCAGGAGTGAGGTGGGCGCAGAGTGCAGGAGTGAGGTGGGTGCAGGGTGCAGGACTGAGGTGGGTGCAGGATGCAGGACTGAGGTGGGTGCAGAGTGCAGGACTGAGGTGGGTGCAGAGTGCAGGACTGAGGTGGGTGCAGAGTGCAGGACTGAGGTGGGTGCAGAATGCAGGACTGAGGTGGGTGCAAACTGCAGGACTGAGGTGGGTGCAGAGTGCAGGGGTGAGGTGGGTGCAGAATGAGGTGTCTACAGAGTGCAGGGGTGAGGTGGATGCAGAGTGCAGGAGTAAGGTGGGTGCAGGGGTGGGGTAGGTGCAGAGTGCAGGGGTGAGGTAGGTGCAGAATGCAGGGGTGAGGTGGGTGCAGAGTGCAGAGTGAGGTGGGTGCAGAGTGCAGGGGTGAGGTGGTTTCAGACTGAGGTGGGTGCAGAGTGCAGGACTGAGGTGGGTGCAGAGTACAGGGGTGAGGTGGGTGCAAAGTGCAGGACTGAGGTGGGTGCAGAGTGTACGGGTTAGGTGTATGCAGAGTGCATGGGTAAGGTGGGTGCAGAGTGCAGAGTGAGTTGAGTGCAGAGTGAGTTGAGTGCAGGGGTGAGGTGGATGCAGAGTGCAGGGGTGAGGTGGATGCAGAGTGCAGGGGTGAGGTGGATGCAGAGTGCAGGGGTGAGGTGGATGCAGAGTGCAGGGTTGAGGTGGATGCAGAGTGCAGGGGTGAGGTGGATGCAGAGTGCAGGGGTAAGGTGGGTGCAGAATGCAGGGGTAAGGTGGGTGCAGAGTTAGGTGGGTGCAGAGTGCAGAGTGAGATGAGTGCAGAGTGGGATGAGTGCAAAGTGAGGTGGGTGCAGGAGTGAGGTGGGTGCAGGAGTGAGGTGGGTGCAGTTGAGGTGGGTGCAGAGTGCAGGGGTGAGGTGGATGCAGAGTGCAGGGGTGAGGTGGATGCAGAGTGCAGGGGTGAGGTGGGTGCAGAGTGAGGTGGGTGCAGAGTGCAGAGTGAGGTGAGTGCAGAGTGAGGTGGGTGCAGAGTGAAGAGTGAGGTGGGTACAGAGTGCAGGGATGAGGTGGGTGCAGGGGTGAGGTGGGTGCAGAGTGAGGTGGGTGCAGGGTGAGGTGGGTGCAGAGTGCAGGGGTGAGGTGGGTGCAGAGTGCAGGGGTGAGGTGGGTGCAGAGTGCAGGACTGAGGTGGGTGCAGAGTGCAGGGGTGAGGTGGGTGCAAAGTGCAGGACTGAGGTGGGTGCAGAGTGCATGGGTAAGGTGGGTGCAGAATGCAGGGGTGAGGTGGGTGCAGAGTGAGGTGGGTGCAGAGTGAGATGAGTGCAGAGTGTGGTGGGTGCAGAGTGCAGGGGTGAGGTGGATGCAAAGTGCAGGGGTAAGGTGGGTGCAGAATGCAGGGGTAAGGTGGGTGCAGAGTGAGGTGGGTGCAGAGTGCAGAGGGAGATGAGTGCAGAGTGAGGTGGGTGCAGGAGTGAGGTGGGTGCAGGAGTGAGGTGGGTGCAGAGTGAGGTGGGTGCAGAGTGAGGTGGGTGCAGAGTGAGGTGGGTGCCGAGTGCAGGGGTGAGGTGGATGCAGAGTGCAGGGGTGAGGTGAGTGCAGAGTGCAGGGGTGAGGTGGGTGCAGAGTGCAGGGGTGAGGTGGATGCAGAGTGCAGAGTGAGGTGGGTGCAGAGTGAGGTGGGTGCAAAGTGAAGAGTGAGGTGGGTACAGAGTGCAGGGGTGAGGGGGATGCAGAGTGTAGGGTGAGGTGGGTGCAGAGTGAGGTGGGTGCAGAGTGCAGGGGTGAGGTGGGTGCAGGGGTGAGGTGGGTGCAGAGTGCAGGGGTGAGGTGGGTGCAGGGGTGAGGTGGGTGCAGAGTGAGGTGGGTGCAGAGTGAGGTGGGTGATGGGTGCAGAGTGCAGTGTGAGGTGGGTGCAGAGTGAGGTGGGTGCAGAGTGTAGGGTGAGGTGGGTGCAGAGGTGAGGTGGGTGCAGAGTGGGGTGGGTGTAGAGTGCAGAGTTAGGTGGGTGCAGAGTGCAGTGTGAGGTGGGTGAAGAGTGAGGTGGGTGCAGAGTGAGGTGGGTGCAGAGTGCAGAGTAAGGTGGTTGCAGAGTGCAGAGTGAGGTGGGTGCAGAGTGTAGGGTGAGGTGGGTGCAGAGGTGAGGTGGGTGCAGAGTGAGGTGGGTGCAGAGTGCAGTGTGAGGTGGGTGCAGAGTGAGGTGGGTGCAGAGTGCAGAGTAAGGTGGGTGCAGAGTGAGGTGGGTGCAGAGTGCAGTGTGAGGTGGGTGCAGAGTGAGGTGGGTGCAGAGTGCAGTGTGAGGTGGGTGCAGAGTGCAGTGTGAGGTGGGTGCATGGGTGAGGTGGGTGCAGAGTGCAGTGTGAGGTGGGTGCAGAGTGCAGTGTGAGGTGGGTGCATGGGTGAGGTGGGTGCAGAGTGCAGTGTGAGGTGGGTGCAGAGTGAGGTGGGTGCAGAGTGCAGTGTGAGGTGGGTGCAGTGTGAGGTGGGTGCAGTGTGAGGTGGGTGCAGAGTGAGGTGGGTGCAGAGTGAGGTGGGTGCAGAGTGCAGTGTGAGGTGGGTGCAGAGTGCAGTGTGAGATGGGTGCAGGGGTGAGGTGGGTGCAGAGTGCAGTGTGAGGTGGGTGCAGGGGTGAGGTGGGTGCAGGGTGCAGTGTGAGGTGGGTGCAGGGGTGAGGTGGGTGCAGAGTGCAGTGTGAGGTGGGTGCAGTGTGAGGTGGGTGCAGGTGTGAGGTGGGTGCAGAGTGCAGTGTGAGGTGGGTGCAGTGTGAGGTGGGTGCAGAGTGCAGTGTGAGGTGGGTGCAGTGTGAGGTGGGTGCAGTGTGAGGTGGGTGCAGGGGTGAGGTGGGTGCAGAGTGCAGTGTGAGGTGGGTGCAGGGGTGAGGTGGGTGCAGAGTGCAGTGTGAGGTGGGTGCAGAGTGTAGTGTGAGGTGGGTGCAGAGTGCAGTGTGAGGTGGGTGCAGAGTGAGGTGGGTGCAGAGTGAGGTGGGTGCAGAGTGCAGTGTGAGGTGGGTGCAGAGTGAGGTGGGTGCAGAGTGAGGTGGGTGCAGAGTGCAGTGTGAGGTGGGTGCAGAGTGCAGTGTGAGGTGGGTGCATGGGTGAGGTGGGTGCAGAGTGCAGAGTGAGGTGGGTGCAGAGTGCAGTGTGAGGTGGGTGCATGGGTGAGGTGGGTGCAGAGTGCAGTGTGAGGTGGGTGCAGAGTGAGGTGGGTGCAGAGTGAGGTGGGTGCAGAGTGCAGTGTGAGGTGGGTGCAGTGTGAGGTGGGTGCAGTGTGAGGTGGGTGCAGAGTGAGGTGGGTGCAGAGTGAGGTGGGTGCAGAGTGCAGTGTGAGGTGGGTGCAGAGTGCAGTGTGAGATGGGTGCAGGGGTGAGGTGGGTGCAGAGTGCAGTGTGAGGTGGGTGCAGGGGTGAGGTGGGTGCAGGGTGCAGTGTGAGGTGGGTGCAGGGGTGAGGTGGGTGCAGAGTGCAGTGTGAGGTGGGTGCAGTGTGAGGTGAGTGCAGGTGTGAGGTGGGTGCAGAGTGCAGTGTGAGGTGGGTGCAGTGTGAGGTGGGTGCAGAGTGCAGTGTGAGGTGGGTGCAGTGTGAGGTGGGTGCAGTGTGAGGTGGGTGCAGGGGTGAGGTGGGTGCAGAGTGCAGTGTGAGGTGGGTGCAGGGGTGAGGTGGGTGCAGAGTGCAGTGTGAGGTGGGTGCAGAGTGTAGTGTGAGGTGGGTGCAGAGTGCAGTGTGAGGTGGGTGCAGAGTGAGGTGGGTGCAGAGTGAGGTGGGTGCAGAGTGAGGTGGGTGCAGAGTGCAGTGTGAGGTGGGTGCAGAGTGCAATGTGAGGTGGGTGCAGTGTGAGGTGGGTGCAGAGTGAGGTGGGTGCAGAGTGAGATGGGTGCAGAGTGAGGTGGGTGCAGAGTGCAGTGTGAGGTGGGTGCAGAGTGAGGTGGGTGCAGAGTGCAGTGTGAGGTGGGTGCAGAGTGCAGTGTGAGGTGGGTGCAGGGGTGAGGTGGGTGCAGAGTGCAGTGTCAGGTGGTTGCAGTGTGAGGTGGGTGCAGGTGTGAGGTGGGTGCAGAGTGCAGTGTGAGGTGGGTGCAGTGTGAGGTGGGTGCAGAGTGCAGTGTGAGGTGGGTGCAGTGTGAGGTGGGTGCAGAGTGCAGTGTGAGGTGGGTGCAGTGTGAGGTGGGTGCAGAGTGCAGTGTGAGGTGGGTGCAGTGTGAGGTGGGTGCAGTGTGAGGTGGGTGCAGGGGTGAGGTGGGTGCAGAGTGCAGTGTGTGGTGGGTGCAGGGGTGAGGTGGGTGCAGAGTGCAGTGTGAGGTGGGTGCAGTGTGAGGTGGGTGCAGGGGTGAGGTGGGTGCAGGGGTGAGGTGGGTGCAGAGTGCAGTGTGAGGTGGGTGCAGTGTGAGGTGGGTGCAGGGGTGAGGTGGGTGCAGAGTGCAGTGTGAGGTGGGTGCAGGGGTGAGGTGGGTGCAGGGGTGAGGTGGGTGCAGAGTGCAGTGTGAGGTGGGTGCAGTGTGAAGTGGGTGCAGGGGTGAGGTGGGTGCAGAGTGCAGTGTGAGGTGGGTGCAGGGGTGAGGTGGGTGCAGAGTGCAGTGTGAGGTGGGTGCAGTGTGAGGTGGGTGCAGGGGTGAGGTGGGTGCAGAGTGCAGTGTGAGGTGGGTGCAGGGGTGAGGTGGGTGCAGAGTGCAGTGTGAGGTGGGTGCAGTGTGAGGTGGGTGCAGGGGTGAGGTGGGTGCAGAGTGCAGTGTGAGGTGGGTGCAGTGTGAGGTGGGTGCAGGGGTGAGGTGGGTGCAGAGTGCAGTGTGAGGTGGGTGCAGGGGTGAGGTGGGTGCAGAGTGCAGTGTGAGGTGGGTGCAGTGTGAGGTGGGTGCAGAGTGCAGTGTGAGGTGGGTGCAGGGGTGAGGTGGGTGCAGAGTGCAGTGTGAGGTGGGTGCAGTGTGAGGTGGGTGCAGGGGTGAGGTGGGTGCAGAGTGCAGTGTGAGGTGGGTGCAGTGTGAGGTGGGTGCAGGGGTGAGGTGGGTGCAGAGTGCAGTGTGAGGTGGGTGCAGGGGTGAGGTGGGTGCAGAGTGCAGTGTGAGGTGGGTGCAGGGGTGAGGTGGGTGCAGAGTGCAGTGTGAGGTGGGTGCAGTGTGAGGTGGGTGCAGGGGTGAGGTGGGTGCAGAGTGCAGTGTGAGGTGGGTGCAG
This sequence comes from Lithobates septentrionalis, assembly GCA_037952835.1. NCBI lineage: Eukaryota > Metazoa > Chordata > Amphibia > Anura > Ranidae > Lithobates > Lithobates septentrionalis. The sequence continues at coordinate 689,912 of JBBDGP010002788.1, read as the reverse complement.
AGTGCAGTGTGAGGTGGGTGCAGTGTGAGGTGGGTGCAGGGATGAGGTGGGTGCAGAGTGCAGTGTGAGGTGGGTGCAGGTGTGAGGTGGGTGCAGAGTGCAGTGTGAGGTGGGTGCAGTGTGAGGTGGGTGCAGGGGTGAGGTGGGTGCAGAGTGCAGTGTGACGTGGGTGCAGTGTGAGGTGGGTGCAGGGGTGAGGTGGGTGCAGGGGTGAGGTGGGTGCAGAGTGCAGTGTGAGGTGGGTGCAGGGGTGAGGTGGGTGCAGAGTGCAGTGTGAGGTGGGTGCAGTGCGAGGTGGGTGCAGAGTGCAGTGTGAGGTGGGTGCAGGGGTGAGGTGGGTGCAGGGTGCAGTGTGAGGTGGGTGCAGGGGTGAGGTGGGTGCAGAGTGCAGTGTGAGGTGGGTGCAGTGTGAGGTGGGTGCAGGTGTGAGGTGGGTGCAGAGTGCAGTGTGAGGTGGGTGCAGTGTGAGGTGGGTGCAGAGTGCAGTGTGAGGTGGGTGCAGTGTGAGGTGGGTGCAGTGTGAGGTGGGTGCAGTGTGAGGTGGGTGCAGGGGTGAGGTGGGTGCAGAGTGCAGTGTGAGGTGGGTGCAGGGGTGAGGTGGGTGCAGAGTGCAGTGTGAGGTGGGTGCAGAGTGTAGTGTGAGGTGGGTGCAGAGTGCAGTGTGAGGTGGGTGCAGAGTGAGGTGGGTGCAGAGTGAGGTGGGTGCAGAGTGCAGTGTGAGGTGGGTGCAGAGTGAGGTGGGTGCAGAGTGAGGTGGGTGCAGAGTGCAGTGTGAGGTGGGTGCAGAGTGCAGTGTGAGGTGGGTGCATGGGTGAGGTGGGTGCAGAGTGCAGTGTGAGGTGGGTGCAGAGTGCAGTGTGAGGTGGGTGCATGGGTGAGGTGGGTGCAGAGTGCAGTGTGAGGTGGGTGCAGAGTGAGGTGGGTGCACAGTGAGGTGGGTGCAGAGTGCAGTGTGAGGTGGGTGCAGTGTGAGGTGGGTGCAGTGTGAGGTGGGTGCAGAGTGAGGTGGGTGCAGAGTGAGGTGGGTGCAGAGTGAGGTGGGTGCAGAGTGCAGTGTGAGGTGGGTGCAGAGTGCAGTGTGAGATGGGTGCAGGGGTGAGGTGGGTGCAGAGTGCAGTGTGAGGTGGGTGCAGGGGTGAGGTGGGTGCAGGGTGCAGTGTGAGGTGGGTGCAGGGGTGAGGTGGGTGCAGAGTGCAGTGTGAGGTGGGTGCAGTGTGAGGTGGGTGCAGAGTGCAGTGTGAGGTGGGTGCAGTGTGAGGTGGGTGCAGTGTGAGGTGGGTGCAGTGTGAGGTGGGTGCAGGGGTGAGGTGGGTGCAGAGTGCAGTGTGAGGTGGGTGCAGGGGTGAGGTGGGTGCAGAGTGCAGTGTGAGGTGGGTGCAGTGTGAGGTGGGTGCAGGGGTGAGGTGGGTGCAGAGTGCAGTGTGTGGTGGGTGCAGGGGTGAGGTGGGTGCAGAGTGCAGTGTGAGGTGGGTGCAGTGTGAGGTGGGTGCAGGGGTGAGGTGGGTGCAGGGGTGAGGTGGGTGCAGAGTGCAGTGTGAGGTGGGTGCAGTGTGAGGTGGGTGCAGGGGTGAGGTGGGTGCAGAGTGCAGTGTGAGGTGGGTGCAGGGGTGAGGTGGGTGCAGGGGTGAGGTGGGTGCAGAGTGCAGTGTGAGGTGGGTGCAGTGTGAAGTGGGTGCAGGGGTGAGGTGGGTGCAGAGTGCAGTGTGAGGTGGGTGCAGGGGTGAGGTGGGTGCAGAGTGCAGTGTGAGGTGGGTGCAGTGTGAGGTGGGTGCAGGGGTGAGGTGGGTGCAGAGTGCAGTGTGAGGTGGGTGCAGGGGTGAGGTGGGTGCAGAGTGCAGTGTGAGGTGGGTGCAGTGTGAGGTGGGTGCAGGGGTGAGGTGGGTGCAGAGTGCAGTGTGAGGTGGGTGCAGTGTGAGGTGGGTGCAGGGGTGAGGTGGGTGCAGAGTGCAGTGTGAGGTGGGTGCAGGGGTGAGGTGGGTGCAGAGTGCAGTGTGAGGTGGGTGCAGTGTGAGGTGGGTGCAGAGTGCAGTGTGAGGTGGGTGCAGGGGTGAGGTGGGTGCAGAGTGCAGTGTGAGGTGGGTGCAGTGTGAGGTGGGTGCAGGGGTGAGGTGGGTGCAGAGTGCAGTGTGAGGTGGGTGCAGTGTGAGGTGGGTGCAGGGGTGAGGTGGGTGCAGAGTGCAGTGTGAGGTGGGTGCAGGGGTGAGGTGGGTGCAGAGTGCAGTGTGAGGTGGGTGCAGGGGTGAGGTGGGTGCAGAGTGCAGTGTGAGGTGGGTGCAGTGTGAGGTGGGTGCAGGGGTGAGGTGGGTGCAGAGTGCAGTGTGAGGTGGGTGCAGAGTGCAGTGTGAGGTGGGTGCAGTGTGAGGTGGGTGCAGGGATGAGGTGGGTGCAGAGTGCAGTGTGAGGTGGGTGCAGGTGTGAGGTGGGTGCAGAGTGCAGTGTGAGGTGGGTGCAGTGTGAGGTGGGTGCAGGGGTGAGGTGGGTGCAGAGTGCAGTGTGACGTGGGTGCAGTGTGAGGTGGGTGCAGGGGTGAGGTGGGTGCAGGGGTGAGGTGGGTGCAGAGTGCAGTGTGAGGTGGGTGCAGGGGTGAGGTGGGTGCAGAGTGCAGTGTGAGGTGGGTGCAGTGCGAGGTGGGTGCAGAGTGCAGTGTGAGGTGGGTGCAGGGGTGAGGTGGGTGCAGGGTGCAGTGTGAGGTGGGTGCAGGGGTGAGGTGGGTGCAGAGTGCAGTGTGAGGTGGGTGCAGTGTGAGGTGGGTGCAGGTGTGAGGTGGGTGCAGAGTGCAGTGTGAGGTGGGTGCAGTGTGAGGTGGGTGCAGAGTGCAGTGTGAGGTGGGTGCAGTGTGAGGTGGGTGCAGTGTGAGGTGGGTGCAGTGTGAGGTGGGTGCAGGGGTGAGGTGGGTGCAGAGTGCAGTGTGAGGTGGGTGCAGGGGTGAGGTGGGTGCAGAGTGCAGTGTGAGGTGGGTGCAGAGTGTAGTGTGAGGTGGGTGCAGAGTGCAGTGTGAGGTGGGTGCAGAGTGAGGTGGGTGCAGAGTGAGGTGGGTGCAGAGTGCAGTGTGAGGTGGGTGCAGAGTGAGGTGGGTGCAGAGTGAGGTGGGTGCAGAGTGCAGTGTGAGGTGGGTGCAGAGTGCAGTGTGAGGTGGGTGCATGGGTGAGGTGGGTGCAGAGTGCAGTGTGAGGTGGGTGCAGAGTGCAGTGTGAGGTGGGTGCATGGGTGAGGTGGGTGCAGAGTGCAGTGTGAGGTGGGTGCAGAGTGAGGTGGGTGCACAGTGAGGTGGGTGCAGAGTGCAGTGTGAGGTGGGTGCAGTGTGAGGTGGGTGCAGTGTGAGGTGGGTGCAGAGTGAGGTGGGTGCAGAGTGAGGTGGGTGCAGAGTGAGGTGGGTGCAGAGTGCAGTGTGAGGTGGGTGCAGAGTGCAGTGTGAGATGGGTGCAGGGGTGAGGTGGGTGCAGAGTGCAGTGTGAGGTGGGTGCAGGGGTGAGGTGGGTGCAGGGTGCAGTGTGAGGTGGGTGCAGGGGTGAGGTGGGTTCAGAGTGCAGTGTGAGGTGGGTGCAGTGTGAGGTGGGTGCAGAGTGCAGTGTGAGGTGGGTGCAGTGTGAGGTGGGTGCAGTGTGAGGTGGGTGCAGTGTGAGGTGGGTGCAGGGGTGAGGTGGGTGCAGAGTGCAGTGTGAGGTGGGTGCAGGGGTGAGGTGGGTGCAGAGTGCAGTGTGAGGTGGGTGCAGAGTGTAGTGTGAGGTGGGTGCAGAGTGCAGTGTGAGGTGGGTGCAGAGTGAGGTGGGTGCAGAGTGCAGTGTGAGGTGGGTGCAGAGTGCAATGTGAGGTGGGTGCAGTGTGAGGTGGGTGCAGAGTGAGGTGGGTGCAGAGTGAGATGGGTGCAGAGTGAGGTGGGTGCAGAGTGCAGTGTGAGGTGGGTGCAGAGTGAGGTGGGTGCAGAGTGCAGTGTGAGGTGGGTGCAGAGTGCAGTGTGAGGTGGGTGCAGGGGTGAGGTGGGTGCAGAGTGCAGTGTCAGGTGGTTGCAGTGTGAGGTGGGTGCAGGTGTGAGGTGGGTGCAGAGTGCAGTGTGAGGTGAGTGCAGTGTGAGGTGGGTGCAGAGTGCAGTGTGAGGTGGGTGCAGTGTGAGGTGGGTGCAGAGTGCAGTGTGAGGTGGGTGCAGTGTGAGGTGGGTGCAGAGTGCAGTGTGAGGTGGGTGCAGTGTGAGGTGGGTGCAGTGTGAGGTGGGTGCAGGGGTGAGGTGGGTGCAGAGTGCAGTGTGTGGTGGGTGCAGGGGTGAGGTGGGTGCAGAGTGCAGTGTGAGGTGGGTGCAGTGTGAGGTGGGTGCAGGGGTGAGGTGGGTGCAGAGTGCAGTGTGAGGTGGGTGCAGGGGTGAGGTGGGTGCAGAGTGCAGTGTGAGGTGGGTGCAGTGTGAGGTGGGTGCAGGGGTGAGGTGGGTGCAGAGTGCAGTGTGAGGTGGGTGCAGGGGTGAGGTGGGTGCAGGGGTGAGGTGGGTGCAGAGTGCAGTGTGAGGTGGGTGCAGTGTGAGGTGGGTGCAGGGGTGAGGTGGGTGCAGAGTGCAGTGTGAGGTGGGTGCAGGGGTGAGGTGGGTGCAGAGTGCAGTGTGAGGTGGGTGCAGTGTGAGGTGGGTGCAGGGGTGAGGTGGGTGCAGAGTGCAGTGTGAGGTGGGTGCAGGGGTGAGGTGGGTGCAGAGTGCAGTGTGAGGTGGGTGCAGTGTGAGGTGGGTGCAGGGGTGAGGTGGGTGCAGAGTGCAGTGTGAGGTGGGTGCAGTGTGAGGTGGGTGCAGGGGTGAGGTGGGTGCAGAGTGCAGTGTGAGGTGGGTGCAGGGGTGAGGTGGGTGCAGAGTGCAGTGTGAGGTGGGTGCAGTGTGAGGTGGGTGCAGAGTGCAGTGTGAGGTGGGTGCAGGGGTGAGGTGGGTGCAGAGTGCAGTGTGAGGTGGGTGCAGTGTGAGGTGGGTGCAGGGGTGAGGTGGGTGCAGAGTGCAGTGTGAGGTGGGTGCAGTGTGAGGTGGGTGCAGGGGTGAGGTGGGTGCAGAGTGCAGTGTGAGGTGGGTGCAGGGGTGAGGTGGGTGCAGAGTGCAGTGTGAGGTGGGTGCAGGGGTGAGGTGGGTGCAGAGTGCAGTGTGAGGTGGGTGCAGTGTGAGGTGGGTGCAGGGGTGAGGTGGGTGCAGAGTGCAGTGTGAGGTGGGTGCAGAGTGCAGTGTGAGGTGGGTGCAGTGTGAGGTGGGTGCAGGGGTGAGGTGGGTGCAGAGTGCAGTGTGAGGTGGGTGCAGGTGTGAGGTGGGTGCAGAGTGCAGTGTGAGGTGGGTGCAGTGTGAGGTGGGTGCAGGGGTGAGGTGGGTGCAGAGTGCAGTGTGAGGTGGGTGCAGTGTGAGGTGGGTGCAGGGGTGAGGTGGGTGCAGAGTGCAGTGTGAGGTGGGTGCAGGGGTGAGGTGGGTGCAGAGTGCAGTGTGAGGTGGGTGCAGTGCGAGGTGGGTGCAGAGTGCAGTGTGAGGTGGGTGCAGGGGTGAGGTGGGTGCAGAGTGCAGTGTGAGGTGGGTGCAGTGTGAGGTGGGTGCAGGGGTGAGGTGGGTGCAGAGTGCAGTGTGAGGTGGGTGCAGGGGTGAGGTGGGTGCAGAGTGCAGTGTGAGGTGGGTGCAGTGTGAGGTGGGTGCAGGGGTGAGGTGGGTGCAGAGTGCAGTGTGAGGTGGGTGCAGTGTGAGGTGGGTGCAGGGGTGAGGTGGGTGCAGAGTGCAGTGTGAGGTGGGTGCAGGGGTGAGGTGGGTGCAGAGTGCAGTGTGAGGTGGGTGCAGGGGTGAGGTGGGTGCAGAGTGCAGTGTGAGGTGGGTGCAGTGTGAGGTGGGTGCAGGGGTGAGGTGGGTGCAGAGTGCAGTGTGAGGTGGGTGCAGAGTGCAGTGTGAGGTGGGTGCAGTGTGAGGTGGGTGCAGGGGTGAGGTGGGTGCAGAGTGCAGTGTGAGGTGGGTGCAGGTGTGAGGTGGGTGCAGAGTGCAGTGTGAGGTGGGTGCAGTGTGAGGTGGGTGCAGGGGTGAGGTGGGTGCAGAGTGCAGTGTGAGGTGGGTGCAGGGGTGAGGTGGGTGCAGAGTGCAGTGTGAGGTGGGTGCAGGGGTGAGGTGGGTACAGAGTGCAGTGTGAGGTGGTTGCAGTGCGAGGTGGGTGCAGAGTGCAGTGTGAGGTGGCTGCAGGGGTGAGGTGGGTGCAGAGTGCAGTGTGAGGTGGGTGCAGTGTGAGGTGGGTGCAGGGGTGAGGTGGGTGCAGAGTGCAGTGTGAGGTGGGTGCAGTGTGAGGTGGGTGCAGGGGTGAGGTGGGTGCAGAGTGCAGTGTGAGGTGGGTGCAGGGGTGAGGTGGGTGCAGAGTGCAGTGTGAGGTGGGTGCAGTGTGAGGTGGGTGCAGGGGTGAGGTGGGTGCAGAGTGCAGTGTAAGGTGGGTGCAGAGTGCAGTGTGAGGTGGGTGCAGGGGTGAGGTGGGTGCAGAGTGCAGTGTGAGGTGGGTGCAGGGGTGAGGTGGGTGCAGAGTGCAGTATGAGGTGGGTGCAGTGTGAGGTGGGTGCAGGGGTGAGGTGGGTGCAGAGTGCAGTGTGAGGTGGGTGCAGGGGTGAGGTGGGTGCAGAGTGCAGTGTGAGGTGGGTGCAGTGTGAGGTGGGTGCAGTGTGAGGTGGGTGCAGGGGTGAGGTGGGTGCAGAGTGCAGTGTGAGGTGGGTGCAGGGGTGAGGTGGGTGCAGAGTGCAGTGTGAGGTGGGTGCAGTGTGAGGTGGGTGCAGGGGTGAGGTGGGTGCAGAGTGCAGTGTGAGGTGGGTGCAGTGTGAGGTGGGTGCAGGGGTGAGGTGGGTGCAGGGGTGAGGTGGGTGCAGAGTGCAGTGTGAGGTGGGTGCAGTGTGAGGTGGGTGCAGGGGTGAGGTGGGTGCAGAGTGCAGAGTAAGGTGGGTGCAGAGTGCAGAGTGAGGTGGGTGCAGAGTGCAGAGTGAGGTGGGTGCAGAGTAAGGTGGGTGCAGAGTGCAGAGTGAGGTGGGTGCAGAGTGCAGAGTAGGGTGGGTGCAGAGTGCAGAGTGAGGTGGGTGCAGAGTGCAGAGTGAGGTGGGTGCAGAGTGAGGTGGGTGCAGAGTGAGGTGGGTGCAGAGTGAGGTGGGTGCAGAGTGCAGTGTGAGGTGGGTGCAGAGTGCAGTGTGAGGTGGGTGCAGAGTGAGGTGGGTGCAGAGTGAGGTGGGTGCAGAGTGCAGAAGTGCACAGCTCTCCTCCCACCCAGATTTCAATACAGAGCTACACTCCCCCTAAGTACAAGGCAGTCCTCCCACAAAGCCCCCCACCCACCATTCCAGTACAGAGGAAAACTCTGTGTACTCACAGCATGTTGTCCTCCGATGTCCGTGGAGCCTGCCAGTCCCAGAAGCAGCTTCCCCTGTGCAGAGTCCCCGCCCCCTTCCTCCTCTGCTCTCATAGATCGTGTGTGTACCCGAGCCCCGAGGGACGAGAACAGCCGCCGGAAGAGGAACGCTGTCACTTGGAAAAACACAAGCCGTGCTTGTGTATTTCCAAGTGACAGTAGCGAGCAGCCAGCATGCGACCAGCACCGGAGGTGGCCAAACTCCGGCGGGCAGTGCAGGGTTTAAGGGACGGGCAGCGCAGGGCCCCCAACAATGACAGGGCCCTGGGCAGATGCCCCTTTTGCCCCGCGGTAAAGACGGCCCTGCATGGCATCCCCCCTGCCAGGTAAAAATTTTCACTGTAGCTTTAAAAAAATGAAAGAAAATTCATTACTTCCCTACTGATAGGACAGGGCTCTGTTCTGTGTGTCTTCCTGTCGATCGGCAGGTGCCAGCGGCGATGAATTGGCCGACACCCTTTGATTGGCATCTGCTATGTTTAATCACAGCTCAGCTAAGTCACCCCCTACTAGGAAGTGCCGGATCACATACCAAGTACATGATCTGGTGCAGGATAGCCGCCTTGCCGCCATATATGTAAGTTCCATGAAAATGCATGGATTTTGTGCAGCACAAAAACACTTTGAATTGAAAGAAAATTACAAATTACACTTATATTTATGTGAAAATTATATTGTAAAAGTCAGCTCAATGTGCCATTTGCTGTTACTTAAAAAAAAAGTGTTTTTATTCTGGGCAGCATACAAATGTAGTCTGCCTAGGATCTCCAACTCTTCTATAAAACATAAGTGAAGAAGGAAGTGCCCCCCTTCTTCACGTATGTTTTATACAAGAGCTGGAGATCCTAGGCAGACTTCATTTGTATGCAGACCACTCTGGGTAACACCCACATGTGATGCTGAGCCTTCGTGAATAAAGGACTGAAATCCAATAAATGAAAGGGGTGGATCAGTGGCAGTAAGGCAGAGAAGGAAAGAGTAATGCTGGCCAAACATTATACAATTTTCTTATTCCATTTCCTCTAGATTTACCTTCAGTTGCATAGTGCAAGGGCCTGCCTGATTGCATATAAATTAAAAGTGTTTAGGTTTGACCTCATATGATATACTTGTGGTAAATCGAGAGAAAAATTGTAGAATGTTTGGCCAGCCTTAGATAATTATTATTATTATAAAGGATTTATATAGTGCCAACAGTTTGTCCAGCGCTTTACAACATGGGGCAGACAGTACAGTTACAATACAATTCAATACAAGAGGGATCAGAGGGCCTTGCTCATTAGAGCTTACAATCTAGAAGGGAGATGATGCTGGAAGTCCTCCAGCCAGGAAATGGGATATATATACATAACTCTAAATGTTTATCATCTGGTGTTATCTAAGTTTACAGGGCAATTTTAATTTGACTGTAGCACTCCACTAATAATATTCCTCTCCAGAGGATGACCTTAACCACTTGCCGACCGCTGCACGCCGATATACGTCGGCACAATGGCAGCGGTGGGCAAATGGGCATACCTGCACGTCCACTTTAGGAGCCGGGGATAGCAGGCACGCACCACATACATCGTGACTGTGCCCGCGGGGCCGACAGACTCGGTGTCCGCCGGTCTCCCGGTGATCGTGTCACGGAGCCGCAGAAAGGGGAAGTGCCTATGTAAACAAGGTATTTCCCCGTTCTGCCTGGTGACATGACAGAGATCACTGCTCCCTGTCTTTGGGAGCGGTGATCGCTATCATGTGACTTGAAGCCCATCCCCTCCACAGTTAGAATCACTTACTAGGACACACTTAACCCCTTCATTGTCCCCTAGTGGTTAACCCCTTCACTGCCAGTGTCATTTACACAGTAATCAATGCATTTTTATAGTACTAATCGCTGTATAAATGACAATGGTCCCAAAATAGTGTCAAAATTGTCTGATGTGTCCGCCATAATGTAGCAGTCCCCATAAAAATCACAGATCGCCGCCATTACTAATAAAAAAAATTAAAAATAAAAATGCCATAAAACAATCCCCTATTTTGTAGACGCTATAACTTTTGCGCAAACCAATCAATATATGCTTATTGTGATTTTTTTTTACCAAAAATATGTAGACTAATACATATCGGCCTAAACTGAGGAAAAAAAAAATTTATATATATACTTTTGGGGGATAGCAAAAAGTAAAAAATAATGTGTTTTTTCAAAATTGTCGCTCTTTTTTGTTTATAACGCAAAAAATAAAAACTGCAGAAGTGATCAAATAGCACCAAAAGAAAGCTCTATTTGTGGGAAAAAAATACGTCAATTTTGTTTGGGTGTAACGTCGCACGATCGCGCAATTGTCAGTTAAAGCGATGCAGTGCCGAATTGCAAAAAGTGCTCTGGTCAGGAAGGGGGTAAAATCTTCTGGGGCTGAAGCGGTTAAAGTAGGAATAAACTCCCAGGCATAATTTGTAAGGCTTACTTATAGGTACTGTAAGTATCTCCTAAACGTGCACTGTTTAAGAGATATTTACTGTACTTTCTGCCGGTTACGTAATCTGCGCATGTGCTCTGAAGGAACGGCAATCCAGGCCATTCCTTCAGAGTCTTGTGCCACAAACGATGGCTCCCACACGATGCGTGGGAGTGATATCATTGTGGCTCTGACCACTCACATAGCTGGAGTCCGCAAACCCGGAAGGAAGATGGATAAAGATGGAAGCCTTGTCAGCGTTGACAGCTTGCCACTGGAAGGGCTTCCTTCTAAGATAAGTTTCACATAATGTGCTAGTATGCAATGCATACTAGCACATTATGACTTTACAATGAAAGTACCAGATAAAAAAAAAGAACAAGCCACAGCGGTTTACTACCGCTTTAAAGTTGAATGTGAATTTTCTTTTCTTGATACTATTAAAGAGGCTTTCGCTAAATATCTGCTGGTGTAGAGATTTGTTCACAGTCTATTGCTGCCTCTAATCCATGTATGTGCTTTCATTATTATAAATGTACAGTCACAGTTATTACCCCAAAAGGAAAGCATTTACCTCTCACACTGGAAATAAATGTACTTTTTTTCAACATATTTCCAACTTTTATATTGTGTTAGTTTTTCTTGCACCATAGTGCCATCTGTTTGAGTACAGACTGCAGCAATTACAGTTTCGCTTTAGCAAAGCTAATTAAAAAAATCTAACCATTACATTTGATAGTAGAAACCAGCACTTGTATAATTGGCGAGAAAATTACATGCTTAAAACTTTAATTGAGGCACAAGGGAAATGTACTGGTCATGTTACCATTAGGGGTGCTACTTCAAAGATAGGCTTGTATATACAAGGAAAGAAAAAAATGAAATAATAATACAGACAAAATTTTCAGACATAATATGGCCTGTGAAATAAAGTTCTGTTATCATAATAACTTAAGGATCAAAATATTATAGCTGACCATCAGACATGGCAGAGTTTTGGATACATTTTAACACTTCCAGCATTCGAACAGTTGCCAAAATTATTATTATTTATTTATTTTTTTTTTTTTAAGAATGCTTACAACAAGTGAATATAAAATAACCTTTTTCGTATTGCTGGCAGCTTTATAGCATGTGCAGCTCCTGTTATTTTCAGTTTTACTGGACACCTTGGTCTGCATATAAATATGGGGGAAAAAAGAGTATACAGTGTTCATGTGAGATAAAAAAATTATAAAAAAATTTAACTAATACTGTGTTGAAGTATTAATGACACACACTTATAAAAACATAGGTATTTTTTGGTTCATTAAAAGTTATATACAAAGAATAATGCACTGGTTATTGTGAGTATAAATGCCAAGCCTTATTTATAGTATGAGACAAAAATCCAAAGTGACTGTAAATTTTCCTGTTATTTTTATGCTACACATTTTAGCTACACAATCGCTGCTTCCATTTTGTGAATTGACTTATTTTTGCCATTTTTTATTTACAAGAATGCAAATTACTGTTTTATTGACAGCCAGAGTTACTTTCGGGACATTTTGAAAAGAGAGAAACAAATTAGAGAAGGAAAAGTGTTGAATGGAGGAAAGATCGGTAAATAGCGATCTGGGACTCCTGGCACAAACATCATAAACATCTGTAATCATTTGACTGAGTTACTTTGCTACAATTCTTGCTTCTTTTTTTATATAAACCTTAAAAATCTGATTTTGATGAACTGTTGCGCAACTTTTGCAGCGCTTATAATTTGACTCAATGTGAACAGACACTAGTATTGCAATGATTGATTTTATTGCTTGGATACTATAGTATTCATGGTTAGATAAAGGTCAACTGCAGGCTAAGGCTAAACTCTAGTAGTAAGACAAAGGATAAGGTTTGCATTTAGAGGTTAGGTTTATAGTTAGGATTAGGTTTAGGGGTTACATTTGGTTTTAGAGTCAGAATCTGACTATTACAACTTTAGGTGTGGTAAAGGTATGGTAAATTACAGCTGAATTCAATGCAGATGTAAAACACACAGGTTATTGCAGCTAGGTATTCCTTAATAAGTAGTTAAATGCATTTTTTATGCAGCCAGTGTAAGTACCCAAATTAGTCTCTTGCAATTCCCTACACAAGTTGCAGAGGGAGGGGAAAGCCTTGGAGCAAATCAGGTGTGTTGCAGGTAATCGGGCTGTCAAGGAACATGCTGCTAGCAAGAGAGGCCAGAATGAGCAAATAGATGACCTTATCATTCTGCTGTTGTTCTTTCACAGTTGTGCAAACAGGTTGTAAGTGGAGATAATACATCAATGTATTCATTCTACAGTCTATAACTGTAAAGCCCTGTATACACGGGCCAAATGTCGGGAGACAACGGCCGGTTAAAAAAAAACATCTGACATCCAGCCCGTGTGTATGCCACCCTACAGAAGACGAGCATGCTGGAAAACCAGCAGCTAAGCGGGGGAGATTTCTGTACTAACTTTGCATAGTTAGTACAGAAGTTACGAACGGAGCTGACAGGTTTTTTTTCATTCGACCCACTGGGTTGAATGAAAAAAAAACTCATAGTGTGTACCAAGCTTAACAGAGAACATTGTGTCAGAGGATACTACTGTGGGGGGAAGGGTAGAGGAGAGTGATGTGAAGGGGGGTGAGGATACAACTGTGGTTGGGGGGGAATGATGTGAAGAGGGGCCAAAGACACTACTGTGACACACTATGTTTTCTTCATGCTGTCTTTTTATTGGGGGGTTTGGTGCTTTTTTTTTTTGTCCAGGTAGATCTCAACCTCTGAAAAATTGCCTACTTCTGCGCTAAGATGTGCTGTGTGGCAGAGCTATATAAATCTCAGAACTGGTTGCACAGACATAAAAATCCTGTGCAAAATATATCCAATGCACACTGAAAGTCTCAGCTCCCCATTGAAAGGTGTGCTTAGAAGTGCAGAGAAAATCTTTACATCTTTCAATGCATCCCTCCTTCACTGACCGGATGAAATGTTGCAGAAAGTCACTTACAAGCAACACTTCCAACCATTAAGGGGGTGATATATTGAAACAGGTGAATATTCTTCTGGCCTGTATAGTGGAGATTAGCTGGGTTTGGTCCAAATTCAGTCCAAACACAGTTCCGCAGAACCCGTGGGTCAGTAACATCACAAGTAGGGCTGCTGTATTGTGATTTTGTCATTGGCAATTTGTTGCCAGTGACAGGATTGCTAGGGTGCCATGACCCTACTACATCTGTGTATTTAGCTGTTTGCCTGAAGTTCATATTTCAATTTTCAAGGATAATAAATAGATTTTTCAGGTGTGATATATGTCTAATGCCCCATACACACGGTCGGATTTTCCGATGGAAAATGTCCGATCGGAGCTTGTTGACGGAAATTCCGACCGTGTGTGGGCTCCATCGGACATTTTCCATCGGATTTTCCGACACACAAAGTTGGAGAGCAGGAGATAAAATTTTCCGACAACAAAATCCGTTGTCGGAAATTCCGATCGTGTGTACACAAATCCGACGGGCAAAGTGCCACGCATGCTCAGAATAAATAAAGAGATGAAAGCTATTGGCCACTGCCCCGTTTATAGTCCCGACGTACGTGTTTTACGTCACCGCGTTTAGAACGATCGGATTTTCCGACAACTTTGTGCGATCGTGTGTAGACAAAACAAGTTTGAGCCAACATCCGTCGGAAAAAATCCTAGGATTTTGTTGTCGGAATGTCCGAACAAAGTCCGACCGTGTGTACGCCCTATAACAATAAACATTGTTGTTTGTATTTCTTATAACGTTCAGGAATTTATTTCCCCAGAAAAATGTAAGAAAGCATTTATACACTATAGAAAATTGGGGGCCCAAATTCTCTTCTTACAGGAGAAAGAGATCTGGCAAAAAAAAATTTCCCTCACAAACAAATTAGATGCCCTATATAAATTTTACTTTGATTCACATTCTCTGGCCCTGTTACAACAAATCAATCAAAAGCGGTTAGAATTAGATTTATTACTCTCCCATAAAACAGAAGAAGCTTTACGTTGTTGAAAGCCAAGTTTCTACTTTCCTATACGGTCATGTTTGCCCATAAATTGTACCAAATATTAAGGCCCACCCATTATCACAAACTTCATAATGATACTGGACAATTGGTTTCTTTACCCCAGGACCAGTAAAAATATTTGAGGTTTTTGAGTTTTTTTTTTATTGTTATTGTCCTAACCCTCTTCCCCTGCCCCCAAACAATGATGTCCTGGGCAGATAGTATTCCATTAGCATCCCTTTCTTCGTCCCCACAGGACGTTCTGAATGTGCTCTCTATTATTAAATCACTTAAACAGAATTCTGCTTCAGGGCCAGACAGGTATTCTGCACAATATTATAAGCAATTTACGGCTCTATTGGTGCCTTGTCTTATTTGACTATTTAATCATATTTTATAAGGTAGACAATTTCCTGCGGAGATGTTGTTGGCCAACATGTCCCTGATCCCCAAACCTTCGAAAGATCATACTCTACCACAAAATTATTCCCAGGGCTGGGCTCAGCCCTTCCTTCTCTGAGCTGGCTGATCAGCTGTCGGTTAATTGCCAGCTCCTATCTCTCCACAGTGACTCACCTGTTGATGATATCCTGCTCGTCAGTCCTGCTTACCTAAGCCGCCCAGCCCAGATGATCTCTGCCTTCGCCTGGTCAACATCATAAAGATTCTCTCCTGCGTGCCTGTTAAAGAATTGCTTGGCTGACGTTTCTTCTGGCTCCAGATCCTGCTTGCTTTCCCACTACGCTGATTCCTGGCTTCTTGACTTTCTGGCTTGTCTGACTATCCGTTCCGGTTACCGAACGTTGGCTATGTTTTGACTACGTTTGTTCTATTTACTTTTATTATTAAACAAGTGTGATTTAACTGTACTTCTGTTTCGGTCTGATTCATGGTTTCTGACTATTATAGACCTATTTTGGTCATTAACAATGATCTCAAAATCTTTAGCAGACTTTTGGCCGACCTCCTTTCCCCTGTGATCCCTACTTCAGTTTTTCCACATCAGTTGGGCTTGATCCTGGGCCATCAAATAACTGATAATATTTGCCTAGCTACTAATGTTATCCAGGATGCAAACTTATCTTCACGTAAGGTTCTACTGCTGAGCCTTGACATCCATAAGGCATTCAATAGTTTTCTTTGGCAATATTTAGTTTCTCTTACCCTTTATGGTTTTAAAGAAGAATTTCTTACTGGCTTTAGAGCCCTTTATAACTCCCACATACCAAAACTTGCCTCCTTGGTTGCAACTCTGACTTCTTTGAGGTGAGTAGAGGGACACGTCAGGGCTGCCCTCTATTTTCCCTTTTGTTCATTGTGGCCATAGAGCCGTTTGCTAATGCTATCACGTTGCGCCCTGACATTATGGGTTATTCAATCTCTCAGCATGTACAGTGCCTTGAAAAAATATTTATACCCCTTGAAATTTCCCACATATTGTCATATAACAGTGTTTCTCAACTCCAATCCTCAAGGCGCCCCAACAGGTCATGTTTTCAGGATTTCTCTCAGATGAAACAGCTGTGGTAATTACTAAGGCAGTGAAACTGATCAAATCACCTGAGCAAAATAATGGTAAGTCTGAAAACATGACCTGTTGGGGCGCCTTGAGGACTGGAGTTGAGAAATACTGTCATATAACAACAAAAAACATAAATGTATTTAATTGGGATTTTCTGTGATAGACCAACACAAAGTGGCACATAATTGTGAAGTGGAAGGAAAATGATAAATGGTATTCAATATTTTTACAAATAAATATGTGAAAAGTGTGGCATGCATTTGTATTCACCCCCCTTTACTCTGATACTCCTAACTAAAATCTAGTGGAATCAATACTTTGTAGAACCGCCTTTCATTGCAATTACAGCTGCAAGTCTTTTTGGGGATGTCTCTACCAGCTTTGCACATCTAGAGAGTGACATTTCTGCCTATTCTTCTTTGCAAAATAGCTCAGGCTCTGTCAGATTGGATGGAGAGCATCTATGAACAGCAATTTTGAAGTCTTGTCACTGATTCTCAATTGGATTTAGGTCTGGACTTTGACTGGGCCATTCTAACACATGAATATGCTTTGATCTAAACCATTCCATTGTAGCTCTGGCTGTATGTTTAGGGTCATTGTCCTGCTGGAAGGTGAACCTCCGCCCCAGTCTCAAGTCTTTTGCAGACTCTAATGGGTTTTCTTCTAAGATTGCCCTGTATTTGGCTCCATCCATCTTCCCATCAACTCTGACCAGCTTCCCTATCCCTGCTAAAGAAAAGCATTCCCACAACATGATGCTGCCACCACCATGTTTCACAGTGTGTTCAGGGTGATGTGCAGTGTTAGTTTTCTGCGACACATATTATTTTGCTTTTAGGCCAAAAAGTTTCATTTTGGTCTCATCTGACCAGAGCACCTTCTTCCACGTGTTTGCTGTGTCCCTCACATGGCTTCCCACAAACTGCAAACAGTTATGGCTTTCTTTCAACAATGCTTTCTTCTTGCCATTCTTGCATAAAGGCCAGATTTGTTGAGTGCACGACTAATAGTTGTCCTGTGGACAGATTCTCCCACCTGAGCTGTAGATCTCTGCAGCTCCTCCAGAGTTACCATGGGCCTCTGAGCTGCTTCTCTGATTGATTGCTCTCCTTGCCTGTCAAATTAGGCAGATGGCCATGTCTTGGTAGGTTTACAGTTGTGCCATGCTCTTTTCATTTTCGGATGATGGATTGAACAGTGCTCCGTGAGATAATCAAAGCTTGGGATATTTTTATGTAACCTAACCCTGCTTTAAACTTCTCCACAACTTTATCCCTGACCTGTCTGGTGTGTTCCTTGGCCTTCTTGATGCTGTTTGTTCACTAAGGTTCTCTAACAAATATATGAGGGCTTCACAGAACACCTGTATTTATACTGAGATTAAATTACACACAGGTGGACTCTATTTACTAATTAGGTGACTTTTGAAGGCAATTGGTTCCACTAGACTTTAGTTAGGGTAGAGTAAAGGGGGCTGAATACAAATTCATGCCACACTTTTCAGATATATTTGTAAAAAAATTTGAAAACCATTTATCATTTTCCTTCCACTTCACAATTATGTGCCACTTTGTGTTGGTCTATCACAATCCTAATAAAATACATTTACATTTTTGGTTGTAACATGACAAAATATGTAAAATGTCAAAATATGAATACTTTTTCAAGGTACTGTATGCGGATGACATCCTATTATTTTTAACTCAATTGGTGATTTCCCTCCCCAATTTGTTACAGGTCTTGTAAATTTTCTCTGCATTATCCAAACTGCATGTAAATATCAATAAATCTATTGCAATGCCTATCAACATTCCTAAACCCCAATGCACAGCCCTGAAGTCCTCCTTTTCCTTTATATAGTCAATGTCATCTAGTTACACCCTACGTTGCAATCACTATGCTCTCTAAATTATCCCCCACTTCTGTCTAGGAACATGCTCCACTTCAGTGTTTATTTAGGGCCCTCCCTATTTGGCTAACAAAAACATACTTGGACTCTTTTCAGGCAGAGATTAATACATTTATATGGGCTAATTCCCTGCTCCTTTTTTGTCAGGTCCACCTTATATTGCTCTCAACACAGGGGTGGTTTGGGCCTTCTCCACATTTGTCTCTATTATTTAGCCACATGGTTCTCCCAGTTGGCCCAGTGGAACATTCCTGATTCCAGAGTTCCGTAGGTACATTTTGAAAATGAGTCCATTTCACCTTATTTTTTTGCCAGGCCTAATATGGTCCACCTCTTTTTTAGTGAAAGACATCACCCCATTTCATCATACTGCTGCTCTTTCCGTTAGACCTTGGCCACTCTATAAACAAAAATTCTATTTGGTTTCGTTTTTGGGTAACCCTGCTTTTCCCCTGGATTTTCTAGGCCTTCAGATTTCTCTTGGCGGATATCACAAAAGCTACTTTTCTGGTCTGACTTTGAGGCTAATTCCACCTTCGTATCCTTCTCATCTCTCCGGCACACTAGACAAATTCCACAGCTTGAGCATTTCTCATACCTACAGATCCGCCACTTTTTTCCTCACACTACGCCCTGACTCGCAGTTCACCCCCATCCTTATTTGAAAAAAATTGCCAGAGCTTCCCTTCCCTAAAGGCCTTATCACCAATCTTTATAACTACATAATTGGTGCCAATTAACCAGACAAATTCGCACATATGACTAAATGAGTGGTGGATTGTGGTACTTTATTCCCTCTGGAGGATTGGGAGGATTGTTTAACTAACCTTTAAATGTGCACCAGGTTTCTTACTGTTAGAGAAACAGCTATGAAGTTGCTGACTAGATGGTATTTAATCCCGGTAAAACTACATACTATTTACCCTACTGTAGCTCTTACATGTTTTCATGGCTGTCCTCTCCCTGGGACACTTCCACATATCTTTTGATCCTGAGACAAGGCATAGTATGTTTGCTGGAAAATACAGTTCTTCTGAACTACCCTGGTAGGTAGCCCTATCTGACTATGGCACAATGCCTACTGTTTTGCCCCCCTTCCTGGAGTCACACACATTAAAAAAAATAATGATCTCATGGCACTATATACAACCCTATTTGCTCAAGTGTACATTCCAGGCATGCTTTCCACCCCATTTAAAATAACTAGTGGGACATGTCATTCCCATCCCCATATAAGCGGGTTTAGGATTAAGCATGATACACACACCATAAGTCTCTTTTCGCAGACGACATCATCCTAATGCTTACCAACATTGATTCTTCCTTGGCTTCGGTTCATAGAGCCTTACAGCTATTTAACACAGTGTCTTATTATAAGGTCAATGAGACTAAATCGAACATCTTAGATCTAGGAATATCTAATAAAACTAAACAGGATGTATGTCAAAGATTCCCATATACAGTTGTGCTCAAATTTTGCATACCCTGGCAGAAATTTTGAAATTGTGGCATTAATATTGAAAATATCACTGATAGTGCAAAAAACTGTCTTTTATGTAAGAATAGCAATCACATGAAGCCATTTATTATCACATAGTTTTTTGGATCCTTTTTAAATCATAATGATAACAGAAATCACCCAAATGGCCCTGATAAAAAGTTTACATACCCTGGAATGTTTGGCCTTGGTACAGACACAGAAGGTGACACACACACACAGGTTAAAATGGCAATTAAAGGTTAATTTCCCACATTTGTGGCTTTTTAAATCACAAGTAGTGTCTGTGTATAAATAGTCAATGAGTGTGTTAGCTCTCACATGGCTGCACTAAGCAGGCTAGACAGGGAGCCATGAGGAGGTAGAAAAGAACAGTCAAAAGACCTGCGTAACAAGGTAATGAAACTTTACAAAGATGGAAAAGGATTTAAAAAGATATCCAAAGCCTTGAATATGCCAGTCAGTACTGTTTATTCACTTATTAAGAAGTGGAAAATTAGGGGCTCTTTTGATACCAAGCCAAGGTCAGGTAGACCAAGAAAGATTGCAACCACAACTGGTGGAAGAATTGCTCAGGATACAAAGAAAAACCCAGAAGTAACCGCAGGAGAAATACAGGCTGCTCTCCAAAAAAGACGGTGTGGTTGTTTTTAAGGAGCAAAATTCAACGATACTTGAACCAAAAAGAGCTACATGGTTGAGCTGCCAGAAGGAAGCCTTTACTGCGCCAATGCCATAAAAAAGCCAATGAGGCATGTCAAGGTGTTGTTGGGCATATTATAACCAGACTTTTTTGTGGAACTTTTACAGTAAAGGCTTTTTTCTGGCAACTTGACCATGCAGCTCTTTTTTGTTCAAGTATCATCATATCGTGCTCCTTAAAAACAAACACACCATCTTTTTCTAGAGCAGTCTGTATTTCTTCTGAGGTTACCTGTGGGTTTTTCTTTGTATCCTGAACAGTTCCTGTGGCAGTTGTGGCTGAAATATTTCTTGATCTACCTGACCTTGGCTTGGTATTAGGAGATCCCCAAATTTTCCACTTCTTATTAAATGATTGAAAACTACTGACTGGCATATTCAAGGCTTTGGATATATTTTTATATCCTTTTCCAACTTTGTAAAGTTTCACCTGTGTGTGCCACCTTCTGTGTCTGTACCAAAGCTAAACATTCCAGGGTATGTAAACTTTTTATCAGGGCCATTTGGGTGATTTCTGTTATCATTATGATTTAAAAAGGATCCAAATGATGAGCTAAAAAAATTGATGGAACAAGAAACAAAGGAAAAATTTAACCAAGTAGCTAAAGAAAGATATGTGTGGGGAAATAAGGCGGGAAAACATTTAGCCAGAATGCTTAGGAAAAAAAAAGCCCTAAACTTTATAGGAAAGATACAGGATAAACAGGGGAAGATGGTATATGAAACCAAAGAGATTGGTGAAGTATTTAAAAACTACTATAGTGAACTATATACGGAGGGGATGAACGGAGGCCAGATAAGTGAGGAGAATAAAAACAGGAAGATAGAGGAATTCTTAAAACATGCCAAATTAACCAAGATTACAGAAAATGCCAGAGAGGTCCTGGAGAAACCAATAACAGAGGAGGAGATATATAGAGCAATAGCGGATAGTACACAGGGGAAAAGTCCGGGTCCGGATGGGTTCACCACATTTTACTACAAGAAATTTAAAGACATACTAGTACCGAAAATGTGTAAGTACATGAACGGGGTGGGAAGTGAGTTTGAATTAAGTAGTGAGGCGCTTTTTGCTACAATCACCGTGATCCCCAAAGAGGCCAAAGACGCGACTCTATGCGCTAGCTACAGACCAATATCATTGATTAATGTAGACACAAAAATATACTCAAAAGTACTGGCCACGAGGATAAAAGAATTGATGAATGGGGTGATTCATCCGGACCAAGAAGGCTTTATAGCAGGAAGGGAAGGAAGAGATAATGGAGTGAGAACCCTATTGCTGCTCCAGAAGAGAAGGGAGGAGGGACTTCCAGGTCTGCTCTTGTCAAGTGATGCCGAAAAGGCGTTTGACAGGGTGGACTGGGAGTTCCTGTTTCGAACCCTAGAAATAATAGGAATAGGCCCAAAGATGATAGGACGGATTAAAGCACTTTATAGAAAACCCAAGGCGGCCATTAAGATCAACGGAACCCTGTCGGCACCTTTCGAGATGAAGAGAGGGACTAGACAGGGATGCCCCCTGTCTCCCCTTCTCTTCGTGTTGGCCCTAGAACCCCTCCTTGCAACAATCAGAAATAACCCTGACATTGAAGGATTTAAAGTGGGAGAAGAGGAGCACAAATTGGCCGCATATGCGGACGATGTGCTCTTCTATATAAGTAACCCCGGAAATACATTACCAAGATTGGTTAAAATATTAAAACAATATGGCGAAATAACAAATTTTAAGATTAATATGGGGAAATCTGAAATTTTAAAGATAAAAGTGAGTAAAATAGAGGAGGAAAAACTGAAGAGAGATTTCCAATTCCGCTGGAAAAAAGAGATCAAATATTTGGGAATAAGGCTCGCGAACTCCCCGGAAAAGATATATAGAAAAAACTATATCCATCTCTTGGATGAAATAAAGAGGGAAGGGAAAAAACTCCAGACAAAACCTCTTTCATGGATGGGGCGTATTAACGCCATAAAAATGATCCTCCTACCAAAGATCACGTATAAATTCCAAATGTTACCTATTAAACTCCCACAGGAATATATTAGAAAACTGAAATCAATAATCTCCAACATAATATGGAAAAACAAAAGATCAAGAATATCTTTAAAGACCCTAAAACAAGATAAAGACAAAGGGGGCCTGGCGGTCCCGGATATTCTAAAATATTACAAAGCAATAATTTTATCAAGAGCAATAGAATGGGCTAGGGATAATCAAGAAAAAAGATGGGTGAATATAGAAAAATATTATAGTAAAACACGTTTAGGATCTATTATTTGGAATCCTCCGAATCACAGAACGGTAGATGAGAAAACGCACTGCTTGACAAAAATAGTTTTAAAGATATGGGATGTAGTATATAAACAATTAGATAAGATTTATAATTCTCCCCTGATAGAATTAAAGGAGAATGAATATTTTGCACCAGGGAAGAGAAATATAGGTGGGAACTGGATAAAAAAAGATAAAGTACAACTTAGAGAAATACTTAAAAAAGGGAAAATTGTCACAATTACTGAGTTGAAACAAAACACTGACACATGGGTGATAGATGAATGGAGGTACATGCAATTAGATCGCTTCGTGAAAAATCTACCTCAACCGATAAGATCAGGAGAAAATTTGACAGCATTAGAAAAATTATGTTGTGCGGAAAAAACAAAAAACACAATATCAAAGCTATATAAACTAATATTGAAAGAAGAAGAAGCAGAGGTACCCACATTCATCATAAAATGGGAAAAGGAATTGGGAACACAAAAAAACACGAGCACGATTAATAAGATGTTATTTTTGGCCCATAGCTCAGCGGCAGACATAAAAACGGCCGAGATGAATTATAAATGTATGGCAAGGTGGTACGCAACGCCAGATAGGATCAGTAAATTTCAACATGGGAAATCGGCAGATTGTTGGCGGGGCTGTGGGGGGATGGGTACTATGGCTCACTTATGGTGGAACTGCCCGGTAATTAAAAAATATTGGAAAAAAATCTTGAGCTTGATTAAGGAGATTACAAAAATAGAGGTGAAGGAGGATCCGTGGGTGGTTCTCTTCCACGGCATAGAAGGGAATGTGAAACAATATAAAACATCTCTGGTTCCACATCTATTAAACGCAGCAAAAAGATTAATCCCCAAAAATTGGTGGGGAAAAGAAAGTCTGGAGATGTGGGACTGGATAAATGCCGTGGAGGAGACCCACACCATGGAGCAGTTTTCTTTCTATAAAGAGGAAAAGATAGAAGTAGACAAATGGAAATGCTGGAAGGAGTTTAAAAAAACATGGAGTTATGCAGAAAAAATCAGGATTTAACCACCTACCAAGTAGATCATAGGCAATGCACAAGGGTCAGGGGGGGAGAGCGGAGGGAGAAGGGAGGGAGGGGGGGCTACATATATATATGGTTTCTTTTTTTACTTAGATATGTAAAACAGAGAGATGTATAAATAAAGATAACATTTTAGAGAAGGGGAACTAAGGGTTGAGCCTCATCAGGTGAGGTTAGGTTTTATATAAATATTTTCTTGTAAACCCCTGTTGTTTCCTTCTGTTGAAAACAAAATAGATATGCCACAGTGATGAAGAGATGAAAAGAGACATATATGAGCGAGAAAGCTGAATTAGTCTCTCTAGGAATTTTCTGAAGTGGCAAAAAAAAAAAAAAAAAGGATCCAAATAACTATGTGATAATAAATGGCTTCATGTGATTGCTATCCTTAAATAAAAGACAGTTTTTTGGCATGATCAGTCATATTTTCAATATTAATGACAATTTCTAAAAGGGTATGCTAACTTTTGAGCATGACTGTACATGGAAGGAAAAGGGAATCTCCTATCTGGGCATTACCCTTACTCCTAAAGTGTCTGATCTGGTCAAAGAAAACTATATTCCCTTTATGCAGTCTCTCCACACCAAGCTGGAGAAACTGGCAAAATATAAGTTCAGGAAGGTTGGCAGTCTTCAAGATGCAAGTGCTCCCACAATTACTATATCTCTTCAGAACGCTGCCTATTCCTTTTCCCAACTTCTTCTTCTTTTCCATACAATCCATTATTGACAACTATTTATGGGTGGGGAAGAAGGCACATTGTGCATTCAGTAGACTTATAAAATGTAGAAAAGCAGGTGGTGTAGGGCACACACATACGAGACTACTACACAGCATCCATCCTAGCACAACTAAAAGGATGGTTTACCCCATCTCCAACTACCCTGTGAGCAGCACTTGAACAACACCAGATTACAGGTGGAAATCTCTAACTATCTCATCTCCAGTCCCTTTCTTCCACGATCATACCACACCAAAGGCCCTACCAGTCAGGTGTCTATAGAGCCATGGTTTACCCTTTGGGCACTTATGTTTTCTCACCACAAACAAGCTCCTCTAAGATTCCAACTCTCAGCTCTCACACTTCTCATACCGGGTATTTCCCTCACTAATTGGCAATTTAGCAGAGCTCTTATGTTGGAGAACCTATTTGTGGGTCCTGCACTCAAGACATTTAGAACTCTCAAATTGGAATTCTCTATTCCCCATTCTGAACACTACAGATGTCTTCAAATCTCAAACCTACTGAGTCAGTCCAGTGGATTAACCACCTCCTTACCTTCCCAAATTGCCCAATACTACTTAGCCAAAATCACAAATATTAAGGGTATCTCATTACCCTACACCCACCTCCAAAACAAACTGGAATTTAATAAATCACCACCTATCCAAGCATGGGAAAGGGATTTTGATAAGGTATATTCAGATGATCAATGGCAAAGAGCTTTAATTACAATGTATTCCTCCACCAAGAGTGCTAATCTGTGGGAACTTTTTCAGAAGATCTTGTTACGTTGGTATCTTACCCCACAACGCACATCCAGAATTGCCCCAGGTGTTTTTCCCTAGTGTTGGAGAAATTGTGGGAAGCCCGGAACTTTAATACGCATTCTGTGGTCTTGCCCTAGTATAACCCAATACTGGAACCTAGTATTTAATCTCATATCGCAGGTCCTAAAACTTAAATGAACTCCAACACTGGGTATGGCACTGTTATCCTTAGGGGTGGATTCTATTCCTCCACCTCTGAGGATTTTGATATCCCACATCTTTTTGGCAGCCCGACACAACCTGGTCAGGCACTGGAAAGACCACAAGACCCCTGATATCCAGGAAACTATCCAGCTGAATAACACTCATGGTACCTAAAAAATACTCTTTGCATCCAGTGTGGGTAGATACCTAATCATTGAGAAACTCTGGCAACCATGGACAGAGTGGCACAAAAAGAAATTCTCCAGCTCTCGACCTTACCTCAATGTTTGATAAAGTTACAAGGAAGTCTCAACTTTAGTATCTAACTGCAATTACTATTGTTACTGTTAATATTTGTACTGTTTCTTACTGTCTTTCTTCAACTTTGGGAGTTCAGTTTAGCAGAACAAAATCATACACTAACCTCTTGTAGTCTGTATGACACTATAATTACTATCCCTTAATGACAGGTGTTGATTCTGGTATATTTACTGCATTAGGTAACTTTTGTTCCAATGTACTGTTTGGACTACAAAGTTTACTGCACATTGTCATGTGCTCTTTACTCTGTATTTGTAAAAATCCAGACAAAACTCATTGTGGAAAAAAAAAATAACTGATCCACATGATTTGTGTCACAGTTCAATGGGTGATTGCACTCCACTGGAAGTCCCCGGACATACCCTTGCCACAGATCAAATCCAAAGTTAAGACAATTATGCTTATGGAGAAATTATTTCACATCCTAATTAATTCAAAAACTCACTTTGAAGATAAATGAGGCCCTTGGACAAACCAAAAAAACACCTTTTTCTTAAAAACAGTGGTCCGTTCTCCCTCTTAAGTCTCCCTTGGCCCGCCAATACTTTTAGCTACCTGTCCCTTTTGTCTTGCATAACTTCCTGGTCTCTAGACTTTTCTGACTTCTGTATATGATTCACCATGATTACCAAGTTTCTTTACTTGTTCCACTTTTATATATTGTGTTATGGATACGCTGGTGACTCTGTTTTTTGTTATTTTTTTTTTATTTTAATCTTTAATAAAAGATAGTAAACAAATAAACACTTTGTGGCCTGAAAATTAAGTCAATGAAACTCTAACACCAATAAGCAAACAATAAGGCAGAGACACTAATTCAGGCTTCAGGGGTTCAGAAAGTTGAACCCCTCTTCACACCCCTCTTCACATTTAGCAGCCACCTTCTAAGAATGTTTTATGTGCATGCACTGTTTTACAGGTGCCCCCCAGGAACTTAAATGACAGATTTTAGATCCTCAGTACAGTAAATTGGTGTCGAAACCCAATGGGTATGGACAGGGCCAAAGGTGAGACAGAAACCAAAGCAACAGTACAGCCAATCACCAAGTCAGGGATAATTAGAGCTGAAAAAATGCAGAGAAAGGTGGCAAAAAATCTAGGCAGCAATCAAAGCAAGGTCATCGGGGACAAGTGACAAGTGAGGCTAACAGCAAAGATTAATCCAACAATAAGGAATGTTACCATAAGCCCAACTCTACAATGGAGACCTTGAGAGTGGAATGATGTGCTCTTAAGAAGGAAGCCCAACCAATCAGAACACTTGCCGACATTTAAGATGTTCAGTCGCACTTCTGCAGATGAACAAAAAGCCTGAGGAAATTAAAAGAAGGAGTCCTGAGCTCTGGGAGCAGCAAGACCCAGGTTCAGAACCAGGTAGCACAACAGAGGAAAACAAAGCTAAGAAAGAACTGCTAGAAGCTGAGCTGATGAGGGCCGATTATTTCAGATACCAATACCACATCAACAAATTCTAACATGGTGAGTAAGTGTTAGTTCTATTATTTCATAAAAAAAGAAGGATGGTAGAAAAATTGTTATATGTGGGCCACAGTTTGGTAGCACCAAGGGAAACCCCAATTATCCAAAAAAATGACAAGACTGGGATGAGACAAGCATGAACTACTTCAGAACAGACTAAGTTATGACCAAAGGGTAAGGTTTTCCCCATAAAGGATTTTTATACGTATCACATGATTTTACACGTATCACATTAACAACTAATTGATGTGGAGAAGAAAGATTGCAGGTTATGTTTTTTATGATTATTAGTTCATTGAGTCTATTTACATTCATTAGCAGACCTAAAAAAAGTGGAAAAGACCATTAAAATGTGAGTGAAGATCTGAAGTATTCTTCAGAAATAGTTTTTTGACTAATTTTAGTTTCTAGCATCATCTGCTACATAATTGGATTTTTGGACTATTGATAGAGCACATATGGGTTACAGCGCAATTATTCTCTCAAAGTTTGAAAGAGAATGTCAGTGTAAAGTCTTATTCGAATTTCTCCTTGAATATAAGGTTCTGTATGCTAAGAATCATAAAATAGGCTACAAAGCCAGGAAATTAGATGTCTATTTGATCAGTTTCCTCTAGAGCATTCTTCAAAGGGCATGCGGGGCATGGAAAACTTACCTTTGGATTTGCAGTCTGATAAAAAAAGAAGTTTAATTTGTAGATATGCTCTAATTATATTTGCACCTGAGATTGACAGGGCATTTGTATCCCAAACACGTATTCATAAAGAATTGTCTTACAGGCTAGTGGGCTATTCCTAAGTCAAGAGAATTGTGTTTAGTGGTGTTAAATTGTCAAGTTAGGGTTTGTTCACACATGAGCATTTATTCGATGCACATTTTAGGACATATCTTCGTGGTACAGATTCCCCCTGCTGCCTGCACCACCACCCACCTGTGTCCGCCCTGCAGCGCTACTGGCTTACCTCCTCTCCCACCGCTTGCTGCGGAGGATATTTCAGGATGGAGAGTGGGGGAGGGAGCCAGTGCAGCTGAGGCTGGAAAGAAAGGGACTTAGGAATCGCTGTCATCAGTCCCTTTCTCTCTCAAACGTGAGACATCCAAGGTCTGTTTAGACCCCTAATATTTCCCCAAAGCCCCTCAACGGAGCTCCTAAAACACTTGTAAAAAATAATAATAATAATAATAATAATAATAATAATAATAATAATAATGTAAGAAAATAAACAATAATAATATTGTGAAAAATAATTAAAAAATAAAATTGTAAAAATTTTAAAAAATAATTTAACCGCTTGGCGACCTGCTCACGCCGATATACGTCGGCAGAAGGGCACGTACAGGCATATTAACATACCTGTATGTTGCCCTTTAAGAAGCGGTTTGGGGGCCCGTGCGTGCCACCGCAAGCTCTGTGAGTGTGATCGCGGGTCCCGCGGACTCGATGTCCGTGGGGATACCCGCGATCGTCTCACGGAGAGGAAGAACGGGGAAATGCTGATGTAAACAAGCATTTCCCTGTTCTGCCTAGTGACACTGACACTGATCACAGCTCCCTGTAATTGGGAGCGGTGATCAGTGTTGTCACACATAGCCCCTCCCCCCACAGTTAGAATCACTCCCTAGGACACATTTAACCCCTATAGCGCCCCCTAGTGGTTATCCCCTTCACTGCCAGTCACATTTACACAGTAATCAATGCATTTTTAATCGCACTGATCGCTGTATAAATGTGAATGGTCCCAAAATAGCGCCAAAAGTGTCCGATCTGTCCGCCACAATGTCACAGTCATGATAAATACCACCAAAAGAAAGCTCTATTTGTGGGGAAAAAAGGACGTCAATTTTGTTTGAGAGCCACGTCGCACGACCGCGCAATTGTCAATTAAAGCGACGCAGTGCCGAATCACAAAAAGTGCTCTGGTCTTTTGCCAGCCAAATGGTCCGGGGCTTAAGTGGTTAAAAACAGAAACTACAGACATTACACTGCCCTACTGACACCATCCACTGCTTTTCTGACACTGTCCGCTGCCCTACTGACACCATCCACTGCCCTACCAACACAGTTCACTGCCCCTCTGACACCGTACACATTTTAATAGATGTTTTACATTTATTTCTAAGAGTGTGTGTGCGTCTGTGTGTATAGATTTATATACATATATAAGGGTTGCACCAATACATTTTTTTTGCTGGCGAGTATGAGTACTGATACTTTCGGACAAGTACTCATCGTTACTGAGTACAGATACCTTTGTGCAATTTGAGCCCGTACAAAACGAATGGGCTCAAATCACACTACAAAGAAACGCATACAATTTGAACATGAATGCAGTGCCATTCCTGTCCAAATAGCATGAGGTTTCCCACACTGCTCCTGTATGAACCCAGGTTGAAGTCACTATGACAAACCTGGGTCCACACAGGAGCGGTGGGGAAAAGCACTGGCAATTTGGACAGGAATCGCACTGCATTCCTGTTCAAGTCACATGCGATTCTTTGCAGTGCTATTTGAGTCCCCATTTTGTATGGGCTCAAATCACACAGAGAAGGTATCGAGCATTTGCACAAAAATGAGCAGTCTCAACATTTTTTTATTTATTTTGGTTACAGTATGGGTTAAAAATCTTTATCTTGTTGTGGAAATTTCCCTTCACTTCCTGTATATAGACACAATTGGAAGCAAGAAAAAATCTTTCCAAAGTTAGGGGAATTTTCTTTTAGACAGTTGTCACCAGAACAAGTGTCCCAGTTGAGATTTCCCCTCTATTCCTGCTCTGGCAACAAATCACAATTTTGGATTTTCTTTAGTCCTGGTTACTAACATCCCTAGTACAAACAAAGAAGGTGAATTTCACCAAGAGGGCATCAGTAAAAAGACCGACAGGGGTCAAAAACTGGAATAAAAGCCCCGATTCGAATAAAAACAACAACAATAAATACCTGACTTTATTGAAAACTGAATAAAGACTTTTGGGTTACATACACTTTAATTGTCAGCTCTTTTTAAATTCAGTACAGATAAGAGAAAACAATAAATACATTCAGGGCCACCGAAAAGGGAGTACCACCAGTCCTTCTGTACGGGGCCTGGGCACCATCACTTTAACAGGGGGACCAGGCAGCTTTCTTCCTGCCCAGGCCAATTTTCAGATTTCAGTGTTGTCACATTTTGAATGACAATTGCGCGGTCATGCAATGCTGTACCCAAACAAAATTCTTATCATTTTTTGAGACAGATAGAGCCTTATTTTGGTGGTATTTGATCGCCACTCAGTTTTTTCTTTTTTGCTGAACAAATTAAAAAATGTGAAAGAATTTACAAAAGTTTCTAAATAAGTAATATTCTCTTTCACTGATGGGTGCTAATAAGGCTGCACTGCCAGGCACTGATAGGCTGCACTGATGAGGTGGCACTAATATGCAGCACTGATGGGTACTGATAGGTGGCACTGATATGCAGCATGGGCACAGATGGGCAGCACTGATGGGCAGCACTGATGGGCACTCCTAAGTGGCACTGATCGGCGGCACTGATGGGCACTTATGGGCGGCACTGAAGCATAACTCCCAAATTTTTGAGATGGGAATGAGGGACACCTACTAGCAAACACATGTAGGCATAGGACACACACCCTGCCACACCCCCTTAAAGGAGAATTAACCAAAAAAAAGGTTTATTACATCTACAAGGGCTTTTTTTTACCACTACTATTCCTTTATATTGGCTTTTCAAATTTACAAATGCAGCAATTTAGAATTTGGATGAAAGGTTTAGCACTGGGAAACACTTTTTAAAAGATAAAAAGTTCATTTTATATACAACTATATAGATCAGACCAAAATGAGGAACAAATGAGGAGGAAAGAGGGACATTGCTCCAAAACAGAGACAGTCCCTCGAAATCAGGGACAGTTGGGAGCTATGCTGATGAGGAGGCACTGACAGGCATTACTAGTGGGCACTGAAAGGCAGCACTGATGGGCACTGATTGACACCACTGGTGGGCACTGATTGGCATCACTGGTGGGCACTGATTGGCATCACTGGTGGGACTGCACTGACTATCAGCGCAGACCCCCATCAGGAGAGCCGCTTATCGGCTCTCCTCTACTCACACGCTGTCAGTGTGAATACAGGAATTCTGATAACTGCCATTTCCTATTTACTGTCATTGGAGATGCGGTGTGTCCAATCGACACACCGCACCACCGTTCGCCATGCTGCGCGCCCCTAGGGGGTGCACACGAGCGGCATGTTGTGAAGGATGTTAAAATGACGCCCAGTCAAAAAAAATTAAACCACCGCCCAGCCGTCATTTTGCTATAGGACAGGCGGGATGTGGTTAAAGTGTCACTAAAGGCAAAAAAAAATCAACAGTGGGAAAAAACACTTCAAATAAATCTTACCGATGAACAATGGAGACAATCTTCAATCTTTGCTCAAGTGTTCAGTTGGTACAAGGGTACGGGAAATGTCCTATAAACTCTTAACACACTGGTACACCACACTTGATAAAAATTAAAAAGTGGTACTTGCTGTCCTTGGACTCATGTTGGAGGTGGGAACAAGCATGGGGCACAATCTTGCACATATGGTGGGATTGCCCTCAGCTGGTGCCTTTCTGGAACAAAGTGCACGAGTTAATTACATTCATCACTGAAACCAAAATTTCTCTCACCCCTGCGTGTTGCATCCTGCACATCACAGATTGCTCCATGAGACGCTATAAAAGAACTCTAACCAGACATCTGCTAAATGCAGCAAAAATTCTGATTCCCAGACACTGGAAATCGACGTGTGTTCCTTCAATCCCTGAATGGTTTTGCTCCATAGGGAATATTTACCATATGGAGAAATGGTGGCCATGGCTAGGGAATCCTCTGAAAAATTTAACACACTGTGGTCGCCCTGGTTGGTGTTTCGATATTCTGACCATTATTTGCAATTAGATACAGGGTGAAATCCCCAATACAGCACGGGTTGCCGTCTCTTTCCATTTACAGAATGTTGGATCATTGACTGACTGTCCCCCCTGTCAATTGTATTTTGCCTTATGTCCCATCTGGATGTGATGAGTCCCACAGTGGCTCCGCTGGACCACCCTGACCTTAGACATCCTCGTCAAGACTTTTTCTGATTTTTATTTTTATTTATGTCACGTTTTACTTTACTCTACGGTTTCATGGCCTATATTATTTGCAAGAGTTTCTGCTAACGGATCAGATACTGTAATACACCTTCTTGCCCAGGTTACATTTGAAACTAGGTATTCTTGGTTCTACGTGGACTTACCCACAACTGTTATTAATGTTTTGAACTATTTTACATCTGTACTCTTCGATGTATGTAAACTACTTTCTCTTCAATACATTTTTTTATTTAAATAAATAAATTCAGTTTTAGATAGAGGGGAGGGTGATTAGATCTATTTGTCCTGTTTACTGTCATCATGAAAAGTGAATGCAAAAGAAAATCCCAAATTGTGGGTTGACATCATAACAGGAATAGAGGGGAATTCTTACAATGGGGACACTAGTTCTGGTGACCTGGTGACACTCCTGGATTCTCTCACTTTGGAGGGATTTTCTCTCACTTTCTGTTTGGTTATGTGACAGGAAGTGAAGGGAAATCTCCCCAATGGGACACAGATGGTAAAAAAGTATGCAGTCACTATGCAGTTACTTTTCTATGCTTCCCTGCAGCTCTCAGGTGGCCTAATTTGTATGATAAGCAATAAACGAAAAATCGTGACATACACAATGGGTTAAATGGGTTGTAAACCCTTCTGTCTTTTCACCTTAATGCATGCTATGCATTAAGGCGAAAAAACTTCTGTCACTGACTGGCCCCCCTGCCCTCCGTTTTACTCACCTGAGCCCCGTAATTCCCAAGCTGGAGACGCACTCTTCCCCTCTACCCGTTGTCTCGGCTCTTGATTGGATAGATTGATAGCAGCGCAGCCATTGGCTCCCACTGCTGTCAGTTAAATCCAATGACGCGGGCGCCGGGGGTGTGAACGAGTCTGGCATTCTGCGTCTATGAATGAAAATGCTTGACTCGGGAGCGTGCCCACAGGGTAAACCCCTGGGAGAGCGCTCCTCCTAGGGGGTTATACGATGCGGGGAGGAGCTTCCAGCGTCACCGAGGGACCCCAGAATTTGAGGATCGGGGCCACTCTGTGCAAAACTAACTGCACAGTGGAGGTAAGTATGACGTTTGTTATTTAAAAAAAAAAAAAAAAAAACGAAGCTTTACAATCATTTTAATTCACATACACCATGCTAATAGAAAATAGACAATTTTCTATAGTGAATATATCATGTGAAACTATGGACTGCAAAGTCCCAACTAAAATATTTATATAGTCATAAACACACTTGCTCAGTGATACAATTCCATGCTGTGCATGCCGTTCAAATAAAATAAACAAATGAAAAAAAGTCCAGTGTATAAATATACTCTTCTGTGAACTGAGTGTAGGTAAACACAAAACACTCTTCTGTGAACTGGATGTAAATGAACACAAATCACCACAGGTGCCCCTCCACCTTCCAAACAATGCACTTACTTCCAGCAAAGACCTGCCACAGGTCAATACGGGCCTTCCCCTTTTAGGGTTATATACATCCACCACTGGGTTAAGGGATCCTAATCCTGTTCCTTTCATTCCTGTCTGTGATGCTCCATAAGATGGTGTTCACAGAAAATCAAAAGTCTAACATAGTGCTGAATCACATAAAATCACACTAATAAAAACTTAAGAAATAAAAACTCACATTTCTCAGTGTACTTCCTCTAGTGCACCTAGGTAATGAACTTGGTACATTATTGTTTTGCAGCGCCTTTAAAGATCACTTGGATACTGTAAACCTCAGATCTATACAGCCAGGGCTCAAACTTCCTGTATGTGCGCGATAACGTCACTAAGTCCGATGCGTTTCATCACTCACTATTGTTTTTGTTGGATTTTATAAGTAGTATGAATCTTTTTATTCCACTTAGATCTCTTGATCTTCAGGAAAATGGCTGACAATGCTTTCCCTAATTATTTAATTCATGAACAGGTGGGCAATGGGAAAATGGCTGTGGTGGGCTCCAATAAAATGGTTCCTGCAATATTTTCTATTATAACTTGTTTTACCTAATGATCTAGCTGCAGGGCTCAAAATTTCAAGTCCTAAGCTACTAGCCAGGTCTTAACAGTTACTCGCCACCAGTTACCCTGCCCAACCCTGCCCCGCCCCTAATTCCTCCCCTAAACACACCCTTGTAAATTACCCCATGAAATTACACTGTTAAATGTTTTATGCAGAATTAAGTTACAAAAATAAATAATAACATCAACAACTTTAACAATATTAACCACAAGGACCAAGCCTCTTTTTAATATGTGTTGTTTACAAGTTAAAAACAGTCTTTTTTTTGCTAGAAAATTACTTAAAACCCCCAAACATTATTCTTTTTTTTCTAACACCCTAGAGAATAAAATGGCAGTCATTGCAATACTTTCTGTCACACCGTATTTGCGCAGCGGTCTTACAAGCGCACTTTTTTTTTTTTTGGAAAAAATACACTTTTTTGAAATAAAAAATAAGACAACAGTAAAGTTAGCCCAATTTTTTTTTATATTGTGAAAGATAATGTTATGCCGAGTAAATTGATTCCCAACATGTCATGCTTCAAAATTGCGCCCGCTCGTGGAATGGCGACAAACATTTACCCTTAAAAATCTCCGTAGGCGACGTTTAAAAAATTCTACAGGTTGCATGTTTTGAGTTACAGAGGAGGTCTAGGGCTAGAATTATTGCTCTCGCTCTACCAATCGCGGCAATATCTCACATGTTTTCATATGCGGGCGCTACTCACATATGCATTCGCTTCTGCACGCGAGCACGGCGGGACAGGGTGCGTTTAAAAAAAAATGTTTTTTCTTATTTATTTTAACTTTTATTTTTTATTTTTACACTGTTTTAAAAAAAAAAATGTGTCACTTTTATTCCTATTACAAGGAATGTAAACATCCCTTGTAATAGAAAAAAAAGCATGACAGGACCTCTTAAATATGAGATCTGTGGTCAAAAAGACCTAAGATCTCATATTTACACTTAAATGCAATAAAAAAAATTGTCATTTAAAGAAAAAAAATGGCCCTTTAACAGCTGTAGTGATGTTTTGAAGTCGCTTCCACCCTGCATTGTTATGGAGACAGGTGGGGGCCAGGGTGAAGATCCGATCACCTCAGCCGCTGCCGACGGATTCGGTAAGCGGCGGAGGGCACCAGAGCGCAGCGGGAGGGGGGCTCTATCCCACCGCCGATAAAAGTGATCTTGCGGCAAATCCGCCGCAGAGAACACTCTTATCAGAAACCGGCCACAGGCCGAACACGAGGATACCGGGGTTATGACAGCTCACTGTCACTTACAAAACACTAAACGCATAACTGCAGCGTTCGCAGAGTCAGGCCTGATCCCTACGATCGCTAACAGTTTTTTTGGTAGCATTTTGGTGAACTGGCAAGCACCAGCCCCAGGCAGCATCAGATTAGCGCCAGTACCGCTAACACCCACGCACGCAGCATACGCCTCCCTTAGTGATATAGTATCTGTACGGATCAATATCTGATCCGATCAGATCTATACTAGCGTCCCCAGCAGTTTAGGGTTCCCAAAAACGCAGTGTTTGCGGGATCAGTCCAGATACCTGCTAGCACCTGCGTTTTGCCCCTCCGCCCGGCCCAGCCCAGCTCACCCAAGTGCGGTGTCGATCGACCACTGTCACTTACAAAACACTAAACACATAACTGCAGCGTTCGCAGAGTCAGGCCTGATCCCTGCGATCGCTAACAGTTTTTTTGGTAGCGTTTTGGTGAACTGGCAGGCACCAGCGGCCTAGTACACCCCGGTCGTAGTCAAACCAGCACTGCAGTAACACTTGGTGACGTGGCGAGTCCCATAAGTGCAGTTCAAGCTGGTGAGGTGGCAAGCACAAGTAGTGTCCCGCTGCCACCAAGAAGAAGACAAACAGGCCTGTCGTGCCCATAATGCCCTTCCTGCTGCATTCGCCAATCCTAATAATTGGGAACCCATCACTTCTGCAGCACCCGTACTTCCCCCATTCACATCCCCAACCAAATGCAGTCAGCTGCATGAGAGGCATTTTCTTTATGTCCTCCCGAGTACCCCTACCCAGCGAACCCCCCCCAAAAAAGATGTTGTGTCTGCAGCAAGCGCGGATATAGGCGTGACACCCGCTATTATTGTCCCTCCTGTCCTGACAATCCTGGTCTTTGCATTGGTGAATGTTTTGAACGCTACCATTCACTAGTTGAGTATTAGCGTAGGGTACAGCATTGCACAGACTAGGCACACTTTCACAGGGTCTCCCAAGGTGCCATCACATTTTGAGAGACCCGAACCTGGAACCGGTTACAGTTATAAAAGTTAGTTACAAAAAAAATATATAAAATAAAAAAAAATAGTTGTCGTTTCATTGTTCTCTCTCTCTCTATTCTCTCTCTATTGTTCTGCTCTTTTTTACTGTATTCTATTCTGCAATGTTTTATTGTTATTATGTTTTATCATGTTTGCTTTTCAGGTATGCAATTTTTTATACTTTACCGTTTACTGTGTTTTATTGTTAACCATTTTTTTGTCTTCAGGTACGCCATTCACGACTTTGAGTGGTTATACCAGAATGATGCCTGCAGGTTTAGGTATCATCTTGGTATCATTCTTTTCAGCCAGCGGTCGGCTTTCATGTAAAAGCAATCCTAGCGGCTAATTAGCCTCTAGACTGCTTTTACAAGCAGTGGGAGGGAATGCCCCCCCCCCGCCATCTTCCGTGTTTTTCTCTGGCTCTCCTGTCTCAACAGGGAACCTGAGAATGCAGCCGGTGATTCAGCCAGCTGACCATGTAAACAGCGCCATTGGGAAATTGGGAAAGCATTTTATCACACCGATCTTGGTGTGGTCAGATGCTTTGAGGGCAGAGGAGAGATCTAGGGTCTAATAGACCCCAATTTTTTCAAAAAAGAGTACCTCTCTGTACCTGTAGATGCCTATTGCTATCATAGGGGATATTTACATTCCCTGAGATAACAATAAAAATGATGAAAAAAAAATGAAAGGAACAGTTTAAAAATAAGATAAAAAAGCAAAAAAATAATAAAGAAAAAAAAAAAGCACCCCTGTCCCCCCCTGCTCTCACGCAAAGGCGAACGCAAGCGTCGGTCTGGCGTCAAATGTAAACAGCAATTGCACCATGCATGTGAGGTGTCACCATGGATGTCAGATCGAGGGCAGTAATTTTAGCAGTAGAGCTCCTCTGTAAATCTAAAGTGGTAACCTGTAAAGGCTTTTAAAGGCTTTTAAAAATGTATTTAGTTTGTCGCCACTGCACGTTTGTGCGCAATTTTAAAGCATGTCATGTTTGGTATCCATGTACTCGGCCTAAGATCATCTTTTTTAAGTTCATCAAACATTTGGGCAATATAGTGCATTAGTGCAGACCTCACATTTTGTCACAAAGTTTTGAAAATTGAAGAAAGAAAAAAAAATGTTTTTTCTTGTCTTTCTTCCTTTTCAAAAACAAATGAGAGCTGCAAAATACTCACCATGCCTCTCAGCAAATAGCTTGGGGTGTCTACTTTCCAAAATGGGGTCATTTGGGGGGGTTTTGTGCCACCTGGGCATTCCATGGCCTCCGAAACTGTGATAGGCAGTGAAGAGTGAAATAAAAAATTTACACCCTTAAAAATCCTGAAGGCGGTGATTGGTTTTTGGGGCCCCGTACGCAGCTAGGCTCCCAAAAAGTCCCACACATGTGGTATCCCTATACTCAGGAGAAGCAGCTAAATGTGTTTTGGGGTGCAATTCCACATATGCCCATGGCCTGAGTGAGCAATATATCATTTAGTGACAACTTTGTGCAAAAAAAAAAAATTGTCACTTTCCCGCAACTTGTGTCAAAATATAAAATATTCCATGGACTCAACATGCCTCTCAGCAAATAGCTTGGGGTGTCTACTTTCCAAAATGGGGTAATTTTGGGGGGGGTTTGTGCCATCTGGGCATTTTATGGCCTTCAAAACTGTGATAGGTAGTGAGGAGTGAAATCAAAAATTTATGCCCTTAGAAATCCCGAAGGCGGTGATTGGTTTTCGGGGGCCCCTGTACGCAGCTAGGCTCCCAAAAAGTCCCACACATGTGGTATCCCTGTACTCAGGAGAAGCAGCTGAACGTATTTTGGGGTGCAATTCCACATATGCCCATGGCCTGTGTGAGCAATATATCATTTAGTGACAACTTTTTGTAACTTTTTTTTTTTTTGTCATTATTCAATCACTTGGGACAAAAAAAAATTATATCAATGGACTCAACATGCCTCTCAGCAATTTCCTTGGGGTGTCTACTTTCCAAAATGGGGTCATTTGGGGGGGTTTTGTACTGCCCTGCCATTTTACCACCTCAAGAAATGATATAGGCAGTCATAAACTAAAAGCTGTGTAAATTCCAGAAAATGTACCCTAGCTTGTAGACGCTATAACTTTTGCGCAAACCAATAAATATACGCT
This sequence comes from Lithobates septentrionalis, assembly GCA_037952835.1. Taxonomy (NCBI): domain Eukaryota; kingdom Metazoa; phylum Chordata; class Amphibia; order Anura; family Ranidae; genus Lithobates; species Lithobates septentrionalis. The sequence continues at coordinate 652,036 of JBBDGP010002788.1, read as the reverse complement.
TATTGACATTTTTTTTACCAAAGACATGTGGCCGAATACATTTTGGCCTAAATGTATGACTAAATTTGAGTTTATTGAATTTTTTTTATAACAAAAAGTAAAAAATATCATTTTTTTTCAAAATGTTCGGTCTTTTTCCGTTTATAGCGCAAAAAATAAAAACCACAGAGGTGATCAAATACCATCAAAAGAAAGCTCTATTTGTGGGAAGAAAAGGACGCAAATTTCGTTTGGGTACAGCATTGCATGACCGCGCAATTAGCAGTTAAAGTGACGCAGTGCCAAATTGGAAAAAGTCCTCTGGTCTTTAGGCAGCCAAATGGTCCGGGGCTGAAGTGGTTAACTTCACTTTTAGGTTCACACCCACAATGATATCATACTTCCAGCAGTCAAGGTTCCCTTTCCCTAAAGGTGGTTAAAGGAGCCTTCAATAATTCTAGCACCAGAACTCATGTTTAACTCTAAACTGGTGACTTGTAAAGGACTTTTAAGAGTCCCCTATGGGCAGCACATTGACTAAGTGGTTAGCATTTCCAATTAGCAGCACTTGGGCCATCAGTTTGAATTCCACCCCCGGCACTACCTGCCTGGAGTTTGCATGTTTTCCCTGTGCCTGTGTGGGTTTCCTCTGGGTACTCCGGTTTCCTCCCACACTCCAAAGAAATTGCGGTAGGTTAATTGGCTCCTGTCTAAACTGGCCCTAGCATGTGTAAATGTCAGTTAAGGACCTTAGATATTAAGCTCCTTGAGAGAAGGGACTGGTGTGAATGTATAATAAATTGGTAAAGTACTGCCTAAATTGATGGCACTATATAAGTACCTATAATAAGTAAATATCGTAGTTTGTCACCATTTCACAGGGGTGCTTAATTTTAAATGTTTGGTATCTATTTACTGAAAGCAACATCATTTTTTATATTTTACCAAGAAATGTAAAAATGTAATAATATAACAAAGCTGCATTTTTTTCAGGTTGGGGGCAGCCACCAGGGGGTTTTGGGCCCCATCAGGTAGGCTGTAGGCCCATGATTTCTTACAGTGGCTCTAATTACATCTATTGTTTTTAAACACAATTAATAGCTCTAATTTGGAATTTACATTTTTTTTTAAGTGGAATGTACATGCAGTTTTACAGGCTGCATAGCTGTGCAAATCTTGTTTATAAACGCACCCATAAAAGTTTAACGTGGCCACCATGCATGAAAAGCTGGCACCTTGATGATCTGCATGACTGCTCACATGCCCTGTAAAGCAGTGCAGAAGGATTGAAATTCACAGCCATTTACTGTGTTTATATATATCAAACAGCTCCTGTGGTTGAGAGCTTTTGCTCACCTGCTCATGTGCTATTGGTCCATGCTATCATTTACTCATGTAATATTGTTCCACAACTACTGTACAGTATAATATATTGTCTTATTGACCAATAGTGAGTCATGAGAAGCAAAAACAAGCTCGACAAGCTCAGGGCTTGGTCCAGATTTCCATAATAGAGGACTCTGGTCTTCCAGGTTACCTGGGCACATCAGTGTGCCTTTTATCCTGTCTGCTTCTGTCACTTAAAAAAAAGTAAAGCTGCCAGCAGGTAAAAAGTACTTGTATCATCTTTTATTGCTTCTTTTACATCCAAAAGAATTTAGCATTCTGTCCTGAATTGATTGGTGCAGTTTATCCATAGCTAGCCTGTCTGTCCACGAAGGTTTGAAAGAGACAAATACCTAAGATATTGACAGCATTGATTGACAGCACTCATCTCTGGTAGCAGGCACCATGAGTGCCATTATTCAGAACAGCAGGAGGAGGGGTCAGCACGGATCACAACCAAAGGAATTGCAATAGTTAATGTGGCTACTTTTAGATTTCAATCTTTTTCATTCAGTTTCTCAGTAAAAATATACAAAAGCTCAAAAAGAAAGCAAAGTGTAAAGAGTGTTCGCTTTACAAAGCACAGTTTTGGAACACTCAGTCAGCTTTTGTACAATTTCCAGGCACCTCAAAAATCCAATATTGTTAGATGTAAACAGTTTCTTAGGGGAAGAGTGTAGCAAAAAAAGAAAAAATAATAATACCTAGTGCCCAGTTGCAGTAAGGATATTTTGATCATGGTCATCATCCCTATTTGGCAAAGGGGCAAGTTGTATTCTGTGAGAAAAAAAAAAAAATTTCCAGTAATACGATGGCCTGATAGAAGCTAGCAACGAGTTAACAGTTTGCACAGTATAGTACAGATAGGTCAATGAGCAAAGAAGGATGAAGGAAGAAGAGCAGTAGAGCAAGAAAGGAATAACAAAACAATGTGGAGGGTTTTCCCAAGGCTTCGTTTGTTCACTGACATGCAGCAGATCCAAGGATCCCACGTCTTGTTGAATATAGATTGGTTGCATGTGAGTTTGTCATTGATCATGACCCAGTTCAATTTTTTTTAACATAGTTGAGGGCCACCATGGTCTGGTTCCAGCACCTTGCAATATCAAATGATGCTGCTAGTATCGTGTAAGAGATTAGTCATTTGGATTTCTTTAGGATTCCAGGAGTAATTTTTTGGAATAAAGTCATCTCTGGTGATCTCGAGACCTGTATACCTGCCACAGATCAAATTAAGTTAAATATTCTGATCCTAAATCTGAAAACTTTGGGCATTGCCATCATATATGGTACATGGTACCTATTTGTCCACATCTTCAAAAGCATCTTCACCATTTTGGTAGGCACCAGCTACCATTCCAGTAAGGTTTTGTAATTCAGTTTTATTAGAGTGTTATTGAAGGAAATTTTGGATAGGTTGTGTCCTGCCATTCAGAGAGATCACATGAAACACAAATGTCCCATTCCCATGGTTGCATGTATGGGACCTTACAGCACAGGTCATTTAGAAAATCCCCTATTAATAGGAGGCTTCTATTTTGCCACCAAAGAAATTGGTGTGAAATTAGGCCTGGAACAAATTCTCGGTTGTTTAGGATGGGGGCTAAAGGAGTATGGGGGGAAGAAAGTGGTCTCCTAGCTCTCTGTCTTTTCCAAATGGCTAATGAATAGGAAAGTGTAGGACATAGGATGGGAGGGCGCAGCCTACTAGGGATCCACACCAAGGCTCCAATGGCAACAGACAGGCATGAGAGAGCTTCTATAGACACCCATTGGGGAGAGGGTCCTTTTACAATGGTATAAACCAATTGGGTGATTTGGGCCACTTGGTAGTATGCCAAAAGTTCAGGGAGTCCCAAACATCTACGTAGCCTTGGAGTGTGTAATGTAAGCCTATTTATCTGAGTGTATTTATGGGCCCAGATAAATTGGTTAGGTGTTCTATAACAGTAGTATGTCACGTCTAAGGGGTGCTGTGGGAACTATCCTAAAAAAGTAGGGTAAGCTGAGCAGTAAGTTCATTTTAAAGGAGTTAATTCTGCCAAACCACGAAAGTGGGAAACTGGACCATCTGTTCAGGTCTGCTTTAAGATGTTTAAATAGAGGTGGGTAATTTTCAGCATAAAGCTTGAGGCAGCGACGTACGGGTATGTCATTTTGCGCACCCGTGCCATTTTGCCGACGTATATCTGTGTGCTGTGTGTTAGTACCAGGTCCTCAGGATCCCCACACCAGAAGGTGAGCAAGCCAGGGTCCAGTAGCAGATAAAACAGGTAGGGATCAAGCAGTAGCACAGTCAATCCATCAGAAGCATAGTTGAGGAACAAGTCAAAAGTCAGTAACAAGTGGTAGCAAAAATATAGATGGCAGCAGGAGTGACAAGAGAAAGATATTAGCTGGAGAGAGCACAATCTGGCAATCAGTAAGTGCAAAGGCATGGCTAAAATAGAACATTCATTGAAGGAGCCAGGGGTTCAAAGTTCAAGAGAAACAATGTTCAGGTTAGGGTCATTCAAAGAATTGTCCAGGGAGCTGTCCAGCATCCCAGGTTCAGACCACTTGTACAGCTATCAGCAATATCATGAAACAGAAACAAAAATAACAATTGAGAATCATAAGGGATCAGTTTTGGTGGGTTGGGAAGAGGTCAAGGAGGCACACCAGAATGCTCTACACACCCCCCCCCCCAACACACACACACACAAACACAAACTTCCCGTGTTATACCTGCTAAGAAAAAAGAGAAAATATGAAAATATTTAGTGAGAGTAGACCAACATTACAAAATATACTCTTGAAGTTTGCCATATGGAGATAGGCAGGAAACAGAAACTCAGTTGAGGGCATTTAACAAAGGGCCACAGTCCCTTTGTTGCTCAAATAGGAAGCAGAGAGGGAGGGCGTTGTAACTTGGACTTCAGAGGAGTTTGGGCATCTCTTTAGGTTCTAAAGAGCTCTAGTTTGGCGATAACATACCGTATCAAAAAAAGTGACATTTAATAGCAGAAGGGTCCATGACTGGCAGATGGTCTGGAGCAGTGCAAAGACAATCATCAAATCACGGAGAAATAAAGAACACTGGCAAGGTAAAATTAGTAAATAAGCAACAACTCCCGTGCTGGGGGTAGCAAAGAAATTATCTAGCCTTTTTTACAGAGACTTTTTTAGTAGAGACTGGGGAATAGAATGAAGTCGCCAGGTTGTGAGACCGGAGGATTTGAATTTCTTAGAAGTCATGGACCACAATGGAGACTGAGGTGGAGTTGCTGCTCAGAGGGTTGATTAAGAGCAGATGGGCTGGTGGAAATAAGGCCCAAACCTAATAACGCTGTCTCTGCCTTCTGGAATATGGAGAATGAATGGGTTTTCCCACTAAATCAAAAGAGGAGCCGAAGGGGGTATGCCCACCGTTAGTGGATCTTCTGAGAAGTGAGAGGAGCTAGTAAGGGCTTTAGGGCCCTTCGTTTTGTATAGTCAGTGGTGATATGCCTGAGAAAATCTAGATTTCATGGCTCATGAGTTCCAAGTCCGGATTATCTCTGGTGTGGTGCATTACAGCCTCTTTGGTTTGGTAGAAATGTGGGTTCACTATCACATCTTTTGTGGGTCATCAGGTCTGGAGGCCACCAGAGCTCTGTGAATCATGTCAATTGCAAGATGAAGTTTGTTGCTATTGGGTAGAGTTTACCTTATTAGCATTTCATTGGCAGGTTCTATATCTTTGTATTTTTGAGTAGACCCCGAATACAAAAGTTGCTTTGCCGCAATCCATTTTCAAGGTCCTCAATTTTGGCAAGGGCTTCTTCCAAATGAGAGCGTAGTTCCCCACTTGTATTTTGAGTGAATCTATGGATCGTTGTTCAGTTTCAGCTTGATATTATACAGCTGCTGGCCTAACTCTTGAAAGTTTCAGCTCTGTGGTTAGTTTTGTAGTGGCCTTGTCTAATTCCCTTTGTAATAAATCAGCAAACCACGCAATAAGAACACGCTTCTTCCAAATGAGAACACGCTTCTTCCAAATGAGAGCGTAGTTCCCCACTTGTATTTTGAGTGAATCTATGGGTTTTTGAGTAGACCCCGAATACAAAAGTTGCTTTGCCGCAATCCATTTTCAAGGTCCTCAATTTTGGCAAGGGCTTCTTCCAAATAAGAGCGTAGTTCCCCACTTGTATTTTGAGTGAATCTATGGATCGTTGTTCAGTTTCAGCTTGATATTATACAGCTGCTGGCCTAACTCTTGAAAGTTTCAGCTCTGTGGTTAGTTTTGTAGTGGCCTTGTCTAATTCCCTTTGTAATAAATCAGCAAACCACGCAATAAGAACAGAGTCCCCAGAGTACATCAGTGGGACTGATGGCAAAGCCAGGGATCCAGCTGGCCTGACAGAGTCAGAAATGTGGCTGAGGAATTTTTGGTTATTCAGAGATTTAGATGTATCCGAATCTCCAAATGAATAAGTAGCGGATTTCATTGAAATGTATTTAATTTCATTACGTATATTCATTTTCTAACTAGTTCCAAATTTTTGGAATGATTCGAATTGGTATCGGTCGAAAAATGATCGACCGATTCGAATTCTGTGTGCAGAATAGCTGGTTGTTAAGGAGCGAGCCAGTAAGCTGGCCGACGATTTCTTAACAACCTATGACTCTGCAGCTGTCAGCGGGCTTCCCCACTGACAGCAGAAATGTAAACAAAAGAATGCCGGGTATGAAAAATTCTGAAAAAAATCAGCATGGGGTTATCCCCCCCCCCAATATATACCAGGCTTTTTTGGTCTGGTATGGAATTGAAGGGGAACCCCGCGTTAAAAAAACAAGCAAAAAAAACCAGCGTGCATTCCCCCGGAAATCCATCACAGACCGTTGTCCGAGCATGCAGCCCCCTCCTAAATCATACCAGGCCACATGTCCTCAAAATAGGGGGGTGCTTTGGCACAGGGGGAGGCTCTCCCCCCAACCCAAAGCACCTTGTCCTCATGTTGATAGGGGTAAGGACCTCTTCCCCACAACCCTGGCCGGTGGTTGGGGGAGTCTGTGGGCAGTGGGATTATCAGAATCTGGAAGCCCCCTTTAACAAGGTTTTTCTTTTCTTTTTCGGGTCTGGCGTGATTGGTGACAGATCTACACCGGGGGACATTTTGTTTTTTATTTTTTATTAAAGGACTTGTCAAAAACTTATGTTGTGTCTTTACTCATTTTTTTGGTGAATGGGTAGGCTCATTTACATAGAGGGGGATGTGGGGGCCCCCCTTGTTAAAGAGGGCTGCCAGATTCCGATAAGCCCTCCGTCCGCAGACCCCCACAACCACTGGCCAGGGTTGTGGGGAAGAGGTCCTTACCCCTATCAACATGGGGATAAAGTGCTTTGGGTTGGGGGGAGAGCCTCCCCCTGTGCCAAAGCACCCCCTGTGCCAAACCACCTGCCAGAGTTGTGAGGAAGAGTCCCCCCGCCCCATATATGATCAATGAACAACCACCGGCCAGGGTTGTGGGGAAGAGGTCCTTACCCCTATTAACATGGGGACAAGGTGCTTTGGGTTGGGGGGAGAGCCTCCCCCTGTGCCAAAGCACCCCCTGTGCCCAACCACCTGCCAGAGTTGTGAGGAAGAGTCCCCCCCACCCCAAAGCAACCCAATGTTGAGGGCATGTGGTCTATTATTATTATTATACAGGATTTATATAGCGCCAACAGTTTGCGCAGCGCTTTACAAACATGAGGGCAGACAGTACACTTACAATAAAAATCAATACAGGAGGGATCAGAGTCTAGTATAGTTCAGGAGGGGGGCACTCACTTGTCCTCCCCTTTCCTGGCCTGCCGGGCTGCATGCTCAGACAAGGGTCTGGTATGGATTTTGGGGAGGACCCTATGCCGTTTTTTTTTTTTGGCGTGGGGCTCCAATTAAATTCATACCAGACCCGAAGGGCCTGGCCATGCTGTTTTGTTTCAGAATTTTTCTTTGCCCGCATTCTTTTGTTTACATTTCAGCTGTCAGTGGGCTTCTCCATGAGTCATCGATTGTTAAGGAGCAGCGGCCAGCTTCCCGGCCTGATCCTTAACAACCAGCTATTCTTCACAAAGAATTTCAATCTTTCGATCATTTTCCAACCAATCCGAATTGGAATCGTTTTGACAATTTGGAATTCATTAGAGAATTAATAAATGAAATGAAACTAAATATATTCCCAAACAAATCATTGAAACACAATTAGTAACATAATGAATCTATCCGAAAGGAAACAATTTTTTTGGTTCTGCACATGTCTACTGTTGGCTAAGGAAAATTTCAACCATTTCTAAAACATGGCCAGGGGAATGTAAATATGCTTTTGGGGGAGAGGCAGCAAGGCTGGAGGGAAGGCTGGATGAGTTGTGCTGTTCACCTAGTATATGGGTGGCTTGATGGTGATCCTTAGCAGCTTAGCAAGGTCTGCCCCTCATTCTCTATGACAAGGCTTTCATTTTGTCACCCACTGTCTGGGCTCCAGAGGCCACTCTGGCTGCCATCTTGCCTCCGCTTCCGGCAGCTTGTGTGGTGTGCATGCCACCGCTGTGAGCTTTCCCCGTTGCTTTCAAAGCCATGCTCGGGGTCAACGCCACTAGAGTATGCTGGAGCACTGGAGAGGAGGGGTGCATAGTGGGTCAAAGAAGCAGCCATATCCCGTGCCTGCACATGCACTCTCAATGTGGCTACTTTTAAACAATCCGCAGCACTTACAATAGTAAAGGTTCCATCAGTGCTGGTTGGACTATATGATCAATCTGCTGGCTGCTAGTTAATATGCTCCCATACTTACAATAGAAAAGAATCAGTCAGTGCTGGCGGGGATGTACATGGATAGATATCACAGATACAATGGAATAACCAGGGCACACTTGGTATACATCTGTTGTCATTAAGGGGTACATAACACAAGCTAATCCAGGCAGTGTGTGCAAAGCAAAGTGACAATCTTGGAGTGGTGGTTTCGGTGCTGTGTTGTAGCTCCCCCAAAGGAACTCCCCTAAATTGGGTTTCAACCTTGGGTGGAGTGGACAGCCAGTATAAACATACATTAGGCAGGGCTTTTAGTGTAAAACCACAGCGCAGACCACAAGGGGATCAAATGCTACCCGCACTTGGTCCCCTTGGAATTCAAAATGGATTTAAGTTGTGATACTTCTTTAATCTTCTCCAGTGATTAACAGTCTAATAATAATGATTTATATTGTGTCATTTTTTTCTTTTCTCACAGAATGGAAAGTGGTAGTATTTGCAAACATCTGTTTTAACTTGATATAGGTGGAGCTTATTGCATTAAATCCTGAAAGTCATGCTTATATAGAGAATATGGCACCTGTATTTTAATAGACTGACTTCACTTACATGGAATTTAGGTTATATTTCTTTTAAAACATTGATCGAAGCATATATTTGAGATGTTGACTTCCCTCAAGCCCACAGCTGTGACCTCATAGACCTCTGCCTGTATCCTTTTTCAAATGTTAAAAATTGTTCAGTTATGATTTAATGGTACAAGAATATGTAATCTCTTGACAATATGATTTAGATCTTTGATGTGTGAAAATGGTGCTGATCTGAAAATGTAAGACTGTACAGAAAGTTAAATAGAAAACACACACGGTCATAGAAAAGTATTTCTTTGTGAGGTTGGCATGTAAAATATTGTAATACTGTAAAACAAATCAAAATGTCAGCAATTACAATCTGTAAAGCTTGATAGATTGGCCTTATATTTGGGCATATCTGTTTTTTCATAAATCTTACTCAAGAGATGCCAGGCACTTGTCTTTAAAGAGATATCACCAGTGAAGTGCTTGTACAAACCTATAATTTGACCAGAAATTGCTTACTAATGTAAGAACCTCTCACCTCAAAAATCTTAAAGCAGACTTGTTATGCTTCTTGCATTTAAGTGATCACTAATACTAGACATCAGTAGCAGATGGCAATGCATGTGAAACCCTTGGGGTCCATTCATAGGTGTGCGCAGCCTATTGCATTAGGGTGTGCACCCTAAAGCTCAAACACACATGTGTGTGTATCTACATATATATGACCCAGGCAAATTGATCTCTCTGCCGACACAGTGAAAGAGAAGAGCATAGACACTTCTCTTATGACAGAGCCGGTTAGAGGTAGATCTTTCACATGCTGCTACACAGAGCGATAATACTAATGCACATGGGGTGATTAGGGTGTGCCTGGGCACACCCGGCACACCCTGTGCGCACGCCTATGGGTCTATTAACAACTTTCTAGTGCAGTGCATAGTAGTATTGTACACATTACCACAATGCACATTAATACACATTATATGTTTTACCATCATTTTGGTGGCACAGCTCCTACAACTGTTGTGGTGCCCTGCATTGCCAAAAATGATGCATGTCCATTTTTTTGACATTTTGGTGCGTTGACAGCCAATACTTTTAAATGGGCTGCCTTAACACAATGCACATTAATGTGCAAAAACATATGCGGTACTACCTACTAAACATGACATGAGACAAAATGTATTGCCGTCAAGAAAAACTTTACAGTCACGTTCGGCTGGGGAGGAGGGAGCTGAGGGGCTGTAAAACTGTGGTTCAACCGCCTATTCTTACTACCCCTTGCTGCCCATTTGAATGAGTCCTAACCTTTATAATGATTCCCATGAATGACAGCAAATCTATTGTGCAGGGAACACCTGATGCTCATGATAGAGTTGAGCTATCCATCATGTCAACAGAGGGGCCCAGGAGGTGGGATTTTATTTATTTTTGAGGCGTAGGCAGAGTCAGTGCCACTGTTCCGCTGCACCTCACGGGGTGGAGGTGGGGGTGGGGGGGCCCTGTCAGGAAGGCTGTACAGGGCCCCATGATTTCTAACAGCAGTCCTGACCCTGGTCCAGTGGTTGTGGGGGTCTGCTGCTGAACATCCAGCAGTGCGGGAATTAACAACTTCTAGTCTCCTGCACTCTCCTCCATTGAGAGTTATTTCACTGATTCCACTGCCTGTAACACAATCTGTGAATGGGGTCTGATTAGTCACAGGATTCTCTCCCCCAATCATTGATTATGTTACAGGCAGTGTAATCGGTGAAAGAACTCTTCTTAATGGATAAGAGGGTAGAAGGGGTGTGTCCCTGTCAGATAATTTTTAGTGCAGCTGAGCCTGGAGACCTGAAGCTGTTAAAGGGCCCCCCCCCCTTCATAAAAAAAGTTTATTAGCTAAACTTCAGCCTTAAGTTACTTAAATGATGTATGGAGTTCATGTGTGCATTTTCTGTGCTCTAAAGGATGTCCTGGTGCATTCAGGACACTGGATTCACAGAGCACTATGGGTTTTCTAATTAGAGCACAGCTGAAGGTGTTTACTTTCAGGCATAGCAGCAGGATGCATCGTTGCTCTGTCACTGCACCCTGAACCCATCCATTTGTGTGACAATAGCAAATTAATATTCGCTATTGTCTTCCTGATTCTCCTCCTGGCCAATCAAGCGGGTCCTGAGACCCAATTGGTTAAGAGGAGAAACGATCGTATTGGCTGCCAAGGAGGAGAAGACGCAGGGGAAGCTGCCATGAAGCCGAGGAGGAGGAGACACAGGGTAAAGCAGACGAGGAGGGAGCGCTGCCCGCAACCTAGATGGGGTAGGTGTGGGGCTGGTGGGCTGACAATTGAGGGATGGTTTGGGGGGCGACTGACCAACCAGGGGGGGGTGCGGGTGTAGGTGGGCACTAAGGTTGCCACATCATCCCTTTAATCCAGGACACATATTAATTACACAGGTTCTGAGGCTGATTTAAGGCTGATTTAATGCAGAAAAAGCACCAAGTGAGTTTAATTACCACCTTAATCAGCCACAGAACCTTGTTAAAGGTCATTGATTCAATGACCTATTATATTTATAGAAAATATAGAAAATATTTAAATTCATTATGATTTGGCAGACACCCAGCATCATCTTCAGGCAGAATATTAAAATTTGTGAAAGTCATATTGACTGTGTGGCTGTGGTTTATCACTGTGTCTTATCCGGACTATATCAGATATCAAAGATCTAAATAAAACGGAACTATCTTTTGATGACCTGCATTTAATTAATCGACAGCCTTCATTCTCAATGATTCTTCAATTAACCACTTACTTATTGGGCACTTAAACCCCTCCTTCTGCCCAGACCAATTTTTAGCTTTTAGCGCTGTCACTTTTTTGAATGACAATTGCGTGGTCATGCAACAATGTACCCAAATGAAATTTTTATCATTTTTTTCACACAAATAGAGCTTTCTTTTGGTCGTATTTAACCACCACTGGGGTTTTTATTTTTTTCTAAACAAACAAAAGAAGAAGGAACATTTTGAAAAAAAATGTTTCATAGTTTGTTATAAAATGTATCAAACAGGTAATTTTTCTCCTTCATTGATATGCGCTGATGAGGCGGCACTGATGGGCACTGATAGGCTGCATTGATGGGTACTTATAGGCAAAGATAAGGCGGCACTGATGAGGACAGATAAGGCGGTACTGATGGGGACAGATAAGGCGGCACTGATGGGGACAGATAAGATGGCACTGATGGGCCCTGATGGATGTCACTAATGGGCACTGATGGGTACCTCTGATAGATGGCACTGATGAGTGGCATGGATAGGTGGCACTGATAGGTGGCACTGATGGGCACTGGTGGGTGAAACTGATGGGCAGCACGGTTGATGAGGCACTGATTGGTGACATTGATAGGTGGCACAGTGGGCACTGGTAGGTGGTGCTGGTGGGCACTGGTAGACGGCACTGTTGTGCACTGGTAGGTGGCACTGGCAGGTGGCACAGGTAGGCACAGATGAGCTGGCGGGTGCTCTCCTTGATCAGGACCGATGTCCCTCTGACATCCACCGGTGATTGGCTTTTTTTCTCTCCTCACGCTGAAAGAATGAGGAAAAAAATAGCCGATTACCAGCTCTGTTTACATCACATGATCAGCTATCATTGGCTGACAGGTGATCTCGTGGTAAGGTGTCGGGATCGACCCCTTACTCCGATCTGTGATCCAGAGAGTCTCATAGACTCGCTGATCACAGAGCACGCCGAGTGCGCCCTGCAGGGGGCGCGCAGACCGCTTGAGCACTGGAGGACGTCTATTGACTCCCTCCTGGCAAAGTAGGTCCGCGCTGTAGCCGTCATTCGGCTATAGCACAGATCTGAAACAGTTAAAAATTAAAAAGGTAATGTACACAATAGAATGCCAACTGTTATTCTGATTCTCCCCTTGAAGGTTCTTTTGTAAATGGGATGATATTTACATTTTGTAGGAAGTTAAACTTTTTAGAATTAGGCCCGGTTCACATTGGTGCGACATGGGATCCGAAAGTCGCATGACATGTCAAATTAATAAAGGTTTCCCTTTGAGAGCCGTCTTAACTGATCCGACACAAGTCGCTCCGACTTTAGAAAAGGTTCCTGCACTACTTTGGTCCAACTTTGATACGACTTCAATGCCATAGAATATAAAAAGTCACATTAAGTCAGATCAAAGTTGGACTGAAGTTGCAGGGCAAAGTCAGATCGAAAGTCACGCTACTTTCATGTCAGCACAGTGTGAACATAGCGTAAGGGCCAGTTCACACCATAGAAAAGCAGCCCAGATGCATTCCAGATGCTTTTCTGCATGCACATTTTTGATGCATTCCAGTGCGTTTTTGGTGCGTTTTTGGTGCAGTCCAGTGCCCCCCCTCTTTTTTTTTAACCTTACACCATGTGTCTTCCAGTGGGTTTAGGTGCATTACAGTGTGGTTTTTTTATGCGTTTTACAGCATTCCAGTACAGTCCAGTGCAGGAAGAATGCAGCGTGTTCTACTTTTTCTTGAACTGGAATGCACTGGAACTACAAGCACTAGGTGTGAACTACGCCATTGAAAATCATATAACCAACTTTCTATGCATTTTTGATGCAGAAAAAAAATGCACTGGACTGCATGTGGTGTGAACTGGCCCGCCAGTTCACATCATAGAAACGCAGTCGGGATGCGTTCCAGGTGCTAGTCTACATGCGCGTTTTTGATGCATTTTTGATGCATTTTGGTGCGTTTTTGATGTAGTCGAGTGCATTTTTCCCCCTCTGTTTTCTTAACATCAAATAAAGACATGGGTGTTCCAGTGCATTTTGGGTGTGTTTAAGTGCGTTCAGGTGCGTTCCAGTGTATTTTTGATGCTTTTTACAGTGTTCCAGTACAGTTGAATGCAGGAAAAATGCAGCATGTTCTACTTTTTTTTTTTCTGGAACTGCAAGCAATGGTGTGAAATATGCCATTGAAAATCATATTACCTACTTTCCATGCGTTTTTTATGCATAAAAAAATGCATTGGACTGCATGTGGTGTGAACTGGCCCTTAACCACTTGCCGACCGCCTCACGCCTATATACGTGAGCAGAATGGCACGGGCAGGCAAAATCACGTACCTGATACGTGATGCCTTCCCGCGGGCGGGGGGTCCGATCGGACCCCCCCCCCCCCGGTGCCAGCGGCGGTCGGCTTTGGTCTGGCAGCGATCAAAGATGAGGGGGAGGCCATCCGATCGTGGCCCCCCCCTCGCGATCGCTCCCAGCCAATGAGAAACATCCTCTGCCTCTGTATAGTACACAGAGGCAGAGGATGTGATGTCATCTCTCCTCGGCTCGGGAGTTTCCGTTCCGGGCCGAGGAGAGAAGACATGTGAGTGAGTGCACCAACACTACACAACACAGTAGAACATGCCAGGCACACTAAACACCCCGATCCCCCCCCAATCGCCCCCCGATCCCCCCCCCCGATCACCCCCCCCCCCCCCCCCCCCTGTCACAAACTGACACCAAGCAGGTTTTTTTTTTTTTTTTTTTCCTGATTACTGCATAGTGTCAGTTTGTGACAGTTACAGTGTTAGGACAGTGAGTATTACCCCCCTGTAGGTCTAGGGTACCCCCCTAACCCCCCCTAATAAAGTTTTAACCCCTTGATCACCCCCCGTCACCAGTGTCACTAAGCGATCATTTTTCTGATCGCTGTATTAGTGTCGCTGGTGACGCTAGTTAGGGACGTAAATATATAGGTTCGCCGTCAGCGTTTTATAGCGACAGGGACCCCCATATACTACCTAATAAATGTTTTAACCCCTTGATTGCCCCCTAGTTAACCCTTTCACCACTGATCACCGTATAAGTGTTACGGGTGACGCTGGTTAGTTCGTTTATTTTTTATAGTGTCAGGGCACTCGCCGTTTATTACCGAATAAAGGTTTAGCCCCCTGATCACCCGGCGGTGATATGCGTCGCCCCAGGCAGCGTCAGATTAGCGCCAGTACCGCTAACACCCACGCACGCAGCATACGCCTCCCTTAGTGGTATAGTATCTGAACAGATCAATATCTGATCCGATCAGATCTATACTAGCGTCCCCAGCAGTTTAGGGTTCTCAAAAACGCGTTGTTAGCGGAATCAGCCCAGATACCTGCTAGCACCTGCGTTTTGCCCCTCCACCCGGCCCAGCCCAGCCCACCCAAGTGCAGTATCGATCGATCACTGACACTTACAAAACACTAAACGCATAACTGCAGCGTTCGCAGAGTCAGGCCTGATCCCTGCGATCGCTAACAGTTTTCTTGGTAGCGTTTTGGTGAACTGGCAAGCACCAGCCCCAGGCAGCGTCAGGTTAGCGCCAGTACCGCTAACACCCACGCACGCACCGTACACCTCCCTTAGTGGTATAGTATCTGAACGGATCAATATCTGATCCGATCAGATCTATACTGGCGTCCCCAGCAGTTTAGGGTTCCCAAAAACACAGTGTTAGCGGGATCAGCCCAGATACCTGCTAGCACCTGCGTTTTGCCCTCCCGCCCGGCCCAGCCCAGCCCACCCAAGTGCAGTATCGATCGATCACTGTCACTTACAAAACACTAAACGCATAACTGCAGCGTTTGCAGAGTCAGGCCTGATCCCTGCGATCGCTAACAGTTTTTTTGGTAGCGTTTTGGTGAACTGGCAAGCGCCAGCGGCCTAGTACACCCCGGTCGTAGTCAAACCAGCACTGCAGTAACACTTGGTGACGTGGCGAGTCCCATAAGTGCAGTTCAAGCTGGTGAGGTGGCAAGCACAAGTAGTGTCCCGCTGCCACCAAAAAGACAAACACAGGCCCATCGTGCCCATAATGCCCTTCCTGCTGCATTCGCCAATCCTAATTGGGAACCCACCGCTTCTGCAGCGCCCGTACTTCCCCCATTCACATCCCCAACCAAATGCAGTCGGCTGCATGAGAGGCATTTTTATGTCCTCCCGAGTATCCCTACCCAGCGAACCCCCCCAAAAAAGATGTCGTGTCTGCAGCAAGCGCGGATATAGGCGTGACACCCGCTATTATTGTCCCTCCTGTCCTGACAATCCTGGTCTTTGCATTGGTGAATGTTTTGAACGCTACCATTCACTAGTTGAGTATTAGCGTAGGGTACAGCATTCCACAGACTAGGCACACTTTCACAGGGTCTCCCAAGATGCCATCGCATTTTGAGAGACCCGAACCTGGAACCGGTTACCATTATAAAAGTTACAAGTTTGCAAAAAAAACACAAAAAAAAAAATAGTTGTCGTTTTATTGTTCTCTCTCTCTCTATTCTCTCTATTGTTCTGCTCTTTTTTACTGTGTTCTATTCTGAAATGTTTTATTGTTGTTATGTTTTATCATGTTTGCTTTTCAGGTATGCAATTTTTTATACTTTACTGTTTACTGTGCTTTATTGTTAACCATTTTTTGTCTTCAGGTACGCCATTCACGACTTTGAGTGGTTATACCAGAATGATGCCTGCAGGTTTAGGTATCATCTTGGTATCAATTTTTTCAGCCAGCGGTCGGCTTTCATGTAAAAGCAATCCTAGCGGCTAATTAGCCTCTAGACTGCTTTTACAAGCAGTGGGAGGGAATGCCCCCCCCCCACCGTCTTCCGTGTTTTTCTCTGGCTCTCCTGTCTCAACAGGGAACCTGAGAAAGCAGCCGGTGATTCAGCCAGCTGACCATAGAGCTGATCAGAGACCAGAGTGGCTCCAAACATCTCTATGGCCTAAGAAACCGGAAGCTACGAGCATTTTATGACTTAGATTTCGCCGGATGTAAACAGCGCCATTGGGAAATTGGGGAAGCATTTTATATCACCGATCTTGGTGTGGTCAGATGCTTTGAGGGCAGAGGAGAGATCTAGGGTCTAATAGACCCCAATTTTTTCAAAAAAGAGTACCTGTCACTACCTATTGCTATCATAGGGGATATTTACATTCCCTGAGATAACAATAAAAATGATTTAAAAAAAAAATGAAAGGAACAGTTTAAAAATAAGATAAAAAAGCAAAAAAATAATAAAGAAAAAAAAAAAGAAAAAGAAAAGCACCCCTGTCCCCCCTGCTCTCGCGCTAAGTCGAACGCAAGCGTCGGTCTGGCGTCAAATGTAAACAGCAATTGCACCATGCATGTGAGGTATCACCGCGAAGGTCAGATCGAGGGCAGTATTTTTAGCAGTAGACCTCCTCTGTAAATCTAAAGTGGTAACCTGTAAAGGCTTTTAAAGGCTTTTAAAAATGTATTAATTTTGTTGCCACTGCACGTTTGTGCGCAATTTTAAAGCATGTCATGTTTGGTATCCATGTACTCGGCTTAAGATCATCTTTTTTATTCCATCAAACATTTGGGCAATATAGTGTGTTTTAGTGCATTAAAATTTAAAAAAGTGTGTTTTTTCCACAAAAAATGCGTTTGAAAAATCGCTGCGCAAATACCGTGTGAAAAAAAAAAATGAAACACCCACCATTTTAATCTGTAGGGCATTTGCTTTAAAAAAAGTGGTTCAAAGTAATTTTCTTGCAAAAAAAAAATAACTTTTTCATGTAAACAATAAGTGTCAGAAAGGGCTTTGTCTTCAAGTGGTTAGAAGAGTGGGTGATGTGTGACATAAGCTTCTAAATGTTGTGCATAAAATGCCAGGATAGTTCAAAACCCCCCCAAATGACCCCATTTTGGAAAGTAGACACCCCAAGCTATTTGCTGAGAGGCATGTCGAGTCCATGGAATATTTTATATTGTGACACAAGTTGCGGGAAAGAGACAATTTTTTTTTTTTTTTTTGCACAAAGTTGTCACTAAATGATATATTGCTCAAACATGCCATGGGGATATGTGAAATTACACCCCAAAATACATTCTGCTGCTTCTCCTGAGTACGAGGATACCACATGTGTGAGACTTTTTGAGAGCCTAGCCGCGCACGGGACCCCGAAAACCAAGCACCGCCTTCAGGCTTTCTAAGGGCGTAAGTTTTTGATTTCACTCTTTACTGCCTATCACAGTTTCGGAGGCCATGGAATGCCCAGGTGGCACAAACCCCCCCCCCCAAATGACCCCATTTTGGAAAGTAGACACCCCAAGCTATTTTCTGAGAGGTATAGTGAATATTTTGCAGACCTCACTTTTTGTCACAAAGTTTTGAAAATTGAAAAAAGAAAAAAAAAAAAATTCTGGTCTTTCTTCATTTTCAAAAACAAATGAGAGCTGCAAAATACTCACCATGCCTCTCAGCAAATAGCTTGGGGTGTCTACTTTCCAAAATGGGGTCATTTGGGGGGGTTTTGTGCCATCTTGGCATTTTATGGCCTTCAAAACTGTGATAGGTAGTGAGGAGTGAAATCAAAAATTTATGCCCTTAGAAATCCTGAAGGCGGTGCTTGGTTTTCGGGGCCCCATACGCGACTAGGCTCCCAAAAAGTCCCACACATGTGGTATCCCCGTACTCAGGAGAAGCAGCTGAATGTATTTTGGGGTGCAATTCCACATATGCCCATGGCCTGTGTGAGCAATATATCATTTAGTGACAACTTTTTGTAAAAAATTTTTTTTTTTGTCATTATTCAATCACTTGGGACAAAAAAAATAAATATTCAATGGGTTCAACATGCCTCTCAGCAATTTCCTTGGGGTGTCTACTTTCCAAAATGGGGTCATTTGGGGGGGGTTTGTACCGCCCTGCCATTTTAGCACCTCAAGAAATGACATAGGCAGTCATAAATTAAAAGCTGTGTAAATTCCAGAAAATGTACCCTAGTTTGTAGACGCTATAACTTTTGCGCAAACCAATAAATATACGCTTATTGACATTTTTTTTACCAAAGACATGTGGCCGAATACATTTTGGCCTAAATGTATGACTAAAATTTAGTTTATTGGATTTTTTTTATAACAAAAAGTAGAAAATATCATTTTTTTTCAAAATTTTCGGTCTTTTTCCGTTTATAGCGCAAAAAATAAAAAACGGCAGACGTGACCAAATACCATCAAAAGAAAGCTCTATTTGTGGGAAGAAAAGGACGCAAATTTCGTTTGGGTACAGCATTGCATGACTGCGCAATCAGCAGTTAAAGCGACGCAGTGCCGAATTGTAAAAAGTGCTCTGGTCAGGAAGGGGGTAAAATCCTCTGGGGCTGAAGTGGTTAATCTTGTTTTCATTTGATGTAAGCTGTATCAGTTTTTTCAAGGATCACAGTTTCAATTCCCCATCAGGTCCTCTTGTATGCTTTTGTTTGATTGGTTCATTATGTATGGATGTGGTAGTTTGTGAGGGATATTTTGGATTCATACTTGTTTGTCTTGAAAAGAGGCTAGTGTGGGTTGAAACGTTGCTATACTACAGATGTTATGCTGTACTGCTGTTCTTTTTGATGAAAAAAAAAAAAACTTTTTGCAAAATTTTTCTAAAGTCCTTGGTGCGGGACAACTTTTGCTGGAATATGTTCTGTTTGACTTCATGGATGTCGGTGGACTGGTAACTACAGCACAAGGAACCTTACTGATGTGCACTCCATGATATAGTGGACTCACAAATACAAGTGCATGACAATATCACATACAGAGGGGGTCAGCAACCAGTAGATCATGAACTACCAGTAGATCGCAGCCAGGTGACTGGTAGATCGCAGTCTGGGCCTGCTGACCCTCCATCCCAGAGCATCAAACAGAATGCAATGCAGAGGGACTACTTGTAAAGTTGGAACTGTAGTAGGAAGCTTGAGCCGCATAAGCCGATGCCTCCTCTGTAGTGCTGGCTCCTGTCCCATGTGAAATAATACCAACTGCACTCCACCTCTTATCCCAGCTAGTGGTGCCAGCAGCAGGAAAGAAGAGATCTTCACGTCAGTGTGAAGCAATACACTGGGCACAATAGTATCAGAAAGTGCACCACACCATATAGACAGACAGACAGACAGACAGACAGAGAGACATATACATGCAGTTAGATAGATAGATATGCAGTTGAGAGAGAGAGAGAGATGAGAGAATGTACAGCATGACTCCAGGACGCAGTGCTGGGAGCCCCCGTAATATACACATACAGCAGATGTGTAATTAAGGCTCCAGCAGATTGTCGAGTGAAGGGCTGGAGCAGAGGTTGATTCCTGGCAGGGCAGAGGTGAAGCACAGCTCCCTCCAGCCTCAGAGACTAAGGAGAATATAACACGATGGACAGACAGGCTGTCAGTAGCACAGTACCTTGTCTTCATTCACACAGAGCCGAAACAGGAAGTGACACTCCGCCGGGAGACAGCACCGCCCAATCATGAAGAAATGAAGGAGAATGGCCCAATCAGCGTGTAGAGGCACACTGCACAGTGCCACAGGGCATCAAAAAAACCTGCAAATGAAGCGTCTTGCCTGCAATCATGGGATTGCATTGGCATGACGCTTCCATAGTGCACCATGACCGGCGTCCGCCCGGAACACAGTGCACTTAAAGGAAGTTGTTTTTTTTTTAAAGAGACATTTTTTTATTTTTTTTGGGGGGGGGGGGGGGGCAGCGCCCATGCGCCCCCTATGGACAAGCAGCCACTGCTGCAGGATATACTACAAGTCTATGGCAAAGCACAGCTAACCCAGAAAAGTAACAGATGCACTGCACTGCACCCGCGGTGCAGGTAAATTGCAGCACATCAGTGTGAAAGCAGCCTTATAAAGGGGTCAGAACAGTAAGGGTTTATTTACACTTGCAGTTTGCGGGGGTGGTAAAAACCCTATAGTTAACACGTGTTTTTATGACCCATCAAACTGAATGAGACCACTCTGCAATTGCCTGCAACCTTGTGCAGTACAGCAAACAAAGGGTTAAAGCAGGCAGCGTTATTGTTTCTCACCACCTGCTTTAACCTCTTGGAGCCCGCAGAAGCATGCAGTTGTGGGGCACTTGCAGAGTGGCCCGATTTTCTTAAATGGGTCGCGTTTGGCAGGTGGTAGCACCCACCAAAAGCATCAGGGGGCTTAATTCCTGCTGCGGCATGTGTACACCTTTGACTGCTGACTTAGCAGCTAAAAGGGGGGGGGAGGTAGGAATTGGGAGCGGTAAAACCCATGATTCAACTTCAGGGTTTTACCACCCCCCAACTTTACGTGTGAACAAGCACTAAGGGTGCCATTGCTGAATGCAACTAAGGGCACATTCATAAGTGCAGCAGGCACTGATGCTCCCCTGAAAAGCGATCCAAGTGTGTTTGACAGGTAGTGAGGAGGCGATATGTTGCGAAATGGTTGCAAATCGAATTGGTCGCGAACAGAGGCAAATTTTCCCAAGGTGTTCAATGTAAATCAGGTTAATTCGTTCCGAACTTTTTTTCTTGTTTTTAAACAAAGATATGAAACAAAGTACAGTACAGTATGAAGAGAGTGAACACTAAACTTGCTTGAGACGACTTTTACCGCTTATTACCGCTCTGCACTTTTTTTCAACAACATGTTTGCTCTGAACAGTCTTGTCACATTTATTACTGCTCCTCACTTTTTTCTTACCACCATGCTTGCTCTGATTTTTTCTTTGGAGCCATACTGGAAGTCCGGTACAGTACAGTATGTTATAAAAAGCACACAAAAGTGCTTTACAGCAAGTGTGCACAGGGATGTACAGTACAGTACTGTACAGTATATGCTAAAAGGCACACCAAACAGCTTCTCAATATAGTGTCAGAGCAGGGAAAAAGGCCGTGGCTCGTGTTCGTGAACGGAAGCGGAGTTTGCGTAACGAAGCAAAGTTGTTCGTGAACTGAAGTGTTCGTGAACTTTTTTAAAGCAGAGACCCGGTGAAATAAATTGGTACCAGCTAATAAAGAAGCAACTGCTTATCAAATTTATAATCTCATTAAAAAAATGCACAAATTAATTTTTGTGCAAAAAACATATAATTATAGCAATACCCCCGAAGGAGCTGCTTTTGTTTGTTCAGTCCGTTATGCCGTGTACACACGAGCAGACTTTACGGCAGACTTTGCCCGGCGGACTGGATTTCGTCAGACAATTCGATCGTGTGTGGGCTCCAGCGGGCTTTGTTTTCTCAAAAGTTGGACGGACTTAGATTTGAAACATGTTTTAAATCAATCCGTCGAAATTGAGTCCGGTCAAAAAGTCTGCTCGCCTGTATGCTAGTTCGACGGACAAAAAGCCATGCTAGGGCAGCTATTAGATACTGGCTATGAACTTCCTTGTTTTAGTCCGGTCATACATCATCACGTGCGAATTCGACGGACTTTGGAGGATTGTGTGTAGGCAAGTCCGTTCATTCAGAAAGTCCGTCGTAAAGTCCGTGGAAAAGTCCGCCGGGCAAAGTCTGCCGTAAAGTCTGCTCGTGTGTACGCGGCATTACTCTGCCTCTCAAACCCAAAGAACTGTCCCAGCCCCTCTGGCACACCTAGCAATGTGATTAATGGAATAACCCAGTAATAACCTACAAACTCAGTTCTGCTCTCTCAAGTTTACTTGGACCAGAGAAAAGTTTAAAGTAATATTAGTCAGCCAAGTCCTGTATAAGTAGCCAGGACTTGGTTGAAACAGTTCTCAAAACAGTCAATAACACTATGCAACAATAAAAGAATAATAACAACATACACAGATTAAATGGACTCCGCAAACAAGCTATTGATTGATGTAGAACACTATGGTTAAAGGGGAACCCCAGGCCGGCCTATAGTACCTCCAATACACACACAATGAAGTAATACAAACACCAGTGGTGTGTCCCCTTTAAGAGCAACAAAAAAAGGTTTTCCTTAGTTCTCTTCAACGGCATGTAGGAGCTCTGTGGACAAGGGTCCCTCAATGTAACAGGGTAATGAGAAGGAATGCAAAATAGCTGGTGCTGTGATATAGCACTCCTCTACGTGATCTGGATAACAGGTGTCTGTGCACAGTATTCAGGTGTGGTGTTTTATGGAAGGCAATGAGATTCCTGGGCAAAGCCCCCTAACCAATCCTGAATGCATTCAGTGGTCCTCCAAAGAGTGATCAACCAATTCCCCTGGCTGTGTAGAAAAAAGTGCAGCGCTAAAATATATGAAGAAAGTTGGCACAACTTACAAAAAAGTGCAAATTAGTGACCATATAATGTGAACAGTGTTACCATAAATCATATATAAAACAAAAACATACTAAATACTGCAAAAACTTGCATAAATCGCATATAAAATCGCATATAAACCAAAAATTTCTAAATACTGCAAATAAATAAAACTTGCATAGATCAAGCAAAACTGAGGAATATACAAGACAAAAAGATCATATATATATGGAGAGTGCTACAATAAAAGTGAAAAAAATATGGTGAAAAAATATGTAGTTAATATCTAAATGAAGTCCATAAAAGTGACTAAAAAATCTTCATATGAATATGTGACTTGGTGTGATTGCTTGACCTTGTGATACCCATCACCTCTAGTAAAAGGAAGGCTTACCGGACCGCCAGCGACCCCCCTTACTCAGAGAGGTCAAAGAGCGCGAATTGGATCACAGATCCCCAGAAATGAACTCCAGATATCCTGGGCCTCCTTGATCTCCCGGGCGTCTCTTGTCAATAACCTCTGTGTCCCAGACAGTCTCTCAATCACGGTAAGTATCCCAAGTGTTTAAAAGATTGTGCACATCTTGCAAAAAAGATATGATGCTCCAAATAGTTTAATATTGTCTCATCAAAAATATTTATTGGAGTAAATGATACAATGCTGTTTGGGAGCTTCCACAAGTCTCCAATTAGCATAAAAACAGGTTTAAAACAAAGAGTTGCTAGCAAGTAAAAAGTCCTGTATACAGACGTTTAAAAAGCGATCGCTCATGCGCAAAGCCTGTGGGCGTGACTACACTAGTCCCTCTTCAATAAAGGATTGGAAATATTCGGGGTCTGCTGTCAGTAAGGAAGATTGAGGGTCTTTCAACTCTTCAGAAGGTGAACTTTGAGGCACAAACTCAGGAGCCTCTGGTCTGAGAATCCCAGCGTCTGTCACTTTAGGAGGAGGAGACGAAGGGGGGGGGGGGGGGGGGGTGGCAAACCTTGGCATTTGAGGTGGCCACAACCAGTCTATACCCATCTCTTCACTTCGTTGTCCTCATCATCTACAGCGAGGGGTACAGACTAAGATCTAATGACTGGTTAGGATCTCTGAGAGGCCGAGGGTGTGGATTGTGAATCTGGCTGTGGTGGCAAATAAACTGCTTCTGACAGAGACAATAGATGGTTGCGGTGCCAAGTCTTCAGCGGGCCTGTGCTCCCCTCCAGTCGGATTTGATACACTGGGAGTCCTGGCAGCAAATGACATAGGGCTGTGACTTCCAGTGGTCAGCCAACTTGTGCTTTCCAGGGACACCCAGATTCCTCAGCAGCACCCTGTCACCTGGTTGCAAGTCCTGCACTCGTACCCTGAGGTCGAAGTTTCTTTTATTCCTCTGTCCCCGGGCATCTGAGGCAGCTTGGGCCTTGTAATAGGCAGTCTTCAGACTTTTCTGCAGGCGGACTACAGGAGATTGTTGAAGTATGGTCTTAGGACGTGCCAAAGGCCAAGTCTACTGGCAGCCGGGCCTCTCGCCCAAACATCAGACGATAGGGGGAGTATCTTGTGGTATCGTTTGCGGTGCTGTTATAAGCATGTACCATATGTAGTGCAGACCTAAGTGCACTCCTGTGATCCCCAGGGGAAGTAGAACCCAAAGAGCTTTGAGTCTGCTGGGGCTGCTGACATCCCACCTAAGATGATGTGCCCAGCCGCAGTCTCAGGACTTTTGGGTGTCAATTCAAGGGAGGCTTTTACATGTAAATGCCAGGTATAAAATCGGTAAATTCACACATAATCTAATGTGAAGATTGTTGTTGCAATGAATTGTCTGGCGATGGGTCTCTTTAAAGCAGAGTTCCACCCATATAAAAGTCAGGAGCTACAAAAAGTGTAGCTGCTGACTTTTATTATTCAGACATTCACCTGCGAAGCCCCGCACCTCTCCCCTCCTCTCTGCGGAGCCGGAATTGTCACTGTGGGCATGCTGCGCACTGTGACTGACCAGGCAATCTTCTGGGACCTGTGACGTGTCCCAGATGATTGCAGAGAGGGAGGGGGGAGAAGTGAACTTGTTTCTGGCGCCTCCTCTCCCCCCCCCCCTCCAAAAAAATGACATGAAAAATGTGGCATGTCAGGGGGTGACCTTCACTTAAAGCGGAAGTTCCATTTTTGGGTGGAACAACACTTTAAGTAGTTAATTTGTTTGCTTAAAAGGGTTTTCAACAGGCAAGTGGAAATCTATATCGGAATACAGTTAAATAGGATTTTGTGCATTCTTGTCTAAAGTGGAAACCCTTGTAAAGTCTAACCCTTGTCTAATGTTTATGGCAAGGATAAGATAGCGATGTCAGCAAGGCTAAAACTGTAACATAAGTCTGACATATAAATGTCAAAATAAATATACATTCTGCATTTATTAGAACAGAATCATCAAAATGCACAACATACAATATTCTGCCATGCAGGAAACATTTTAATTGCCTGGATGTATGTGACACATGTATTTAATACCTTCACTCAATATTCCATGTTGGAGTAAATTCATTTTAGTCTAATGAACCTTACACCTCTGTGCCAAATATGAATATGTGTGCATTTTTCAGCATATGCACAAAACTGTGAAAGAGGTTCTATCATTTTTAGTTTTCTGCACCGTGGCATTCTTTTAAATAGTACGTTTATGGTATTATTGATAACAGATGAAAGATGAAAGGATAGAAGTCCGTACACACCCAGAGATTATCTTACATCAGTACTACCACGCCTGACTTATCTTCATGTAGAGATTCGTTTTCCGTTCTTCAAGATAAATGACTTGGAAGATATATCTGTTACAATACCATTTAATGTCATCTAACATCCCCCATACTTAGTAAAAACGATTTCAGCAGGGCAGTGTAGTTTCGAGTAGGTTACTTTTATATGATATCTCCCATTGCAATTGCAGTCCCCACAATAATTACATATAATTTATAATCTTTATATTAAATATACTAAAGCATACCTCCCAACTTTCTGAAATGGGAATGAGGGACACCTATTAGCAAAAGTATATAGGTATAGGACACACACCCTGCTACGCACCCCCTTTAAAGGAGAATTGTACCAAAAAAATGATTTGTTAAACCTACAATTGTTTTGTATCACTATTATTCATTTTATATTGGCCTTTGAACTGTACAAATGCAGCAATTTAGAATTTAGATGAATGGTGTAGCACTGGAAAACACCTTTTGATAGATAAGTAGTGCATTTTATATACAACTGTATAGATCAGACCAAAATGAGGGACAAATGAGGAGGAAAGAGGGACAGGGGGACTTTGTTCCAAATCAGGGACAGTCCCCGAAATCAGGGACAGTTAGGTGGTATGCTAAAGTGAAAAAAAACTCATAAAAGTATAAATAAGGGGACCCCATTAAACATGTACTGTATGAAAATAGAATAAAATTGTGAAAGATATATACATTTATAGTGTATTTAAAGTTGCTAGAGCATGCCAAAAAGCTGAGTGAAGTGCTTTGAGTTTTTTGTAGGATTGGTTGAGGAGTGCTGAAAACCCCTCCAGTAGTAACCTTTTGTTGTCAAAACTGATGTTCCTCTGAATAACTACTACCCACATTTAGGGCGTACCCGTACGTCCTCAGGTTTCAGCGGCTATCCTGGGGTCATGGCTGCAGCTGCAGCCATTACCACGCTATTTTTTTTTTCAGCTGTCGATTCTCTATTACGTAAGACTAATCCAAGCCGATGTATAACCACTGGATTACTTTTGCATGAAGGTGGGTACCCCCCCATCATGCCTCCTTCCTGGGCACTCCCGTTCTACCATTATTGGCTCGTAACAGCATCTGATCAAAACTGATCTCGATTTGATAAGATGCTTTTGAGGGCAGAGGTGAGATCTGAGGTCAGAGAACTTGTCACTGCCAATGCTATCACAAGGGCTGTTGGGCCTTTTCTTTTAGAAAATATATAATGTTTGGGGGTTCAAAGTAATTGTATCTGGTGACAGGGGGTCAGATATTCAGGATGTGATGACAATTCACTCTAATAGGAACAGAACATTCTGGATATGATATGAAATGACATGACATGATATTATATATGTGTTTTGCAGTTTGTTGTTTTTTTTTATTGCGACAGCTTAAAGCGATATTAAATCCAAAAGCAAACATTTGTTATATTGCAGCTTACTAGGCTCTCTTTTCTTTTATTTTCACCTGGTAATCCAGCCAGTAAGTCTGTTGCTCTTCTGCAGATGTAGAAGTTAGTTGAGACAAACCATTTAATATTAATGGGAAAATGTTAGCGCTTTACATCGACTAGGAAGAGATCGCTAATTGCACGCCTTAATATAGCAAAAGAAACAACAATATTATAATATTGTGACTAAATGTAGTCCATGAAGTTTGTGAGTAAGCACTTGAAGGCAGCTTCCGTGGAGTGTTAGAAGCAAAACTCTGTGTGATGGAGGAGAAAGCACAAAAAAGCGCCACTCTAAGTGCAGTATAAGATACAATTTATTTAAGGCCTGAAGAAGGAGCGCATGCTCCACAAACGCGTCGCCTGCTACTGACCAACTCGTCCAACCAAAAGTGAGTCATCGACCGGCATCCCGGGCTTCTGAGGTCCAGGAATCGTCGGTATCCACCGGCGCAACCCGCTGCGCGGTTGCCACGTCTTTGCCTGTGACGGACTCATGGCTGGACATCCCGTTGGACTTTCCTATGGATTCATCCTGGATGGCTTATTTTGGTGAAATGCTTACCTGTCACATATTTTTGTGAGTACCATACATCCTGTGTTTAAATAAATTGTATCTTATACTGCCCTTAGAGTGGCGCTTTCTTGTGCTTTCTCCTCCAAACCATTTAATATTGACAGTGGTTGCTTACATCGATGTACTGTAAGTGTGCATTTGTTTGATTGTTCGGTTCTCAATAACATTTAATGGTTTTATGTGATGAAGCCTTCTCGCTGGTTTGTGTGTTTTCATATATGTATGCATGAATTAATAGGAGAAAAGAAGTAAAGGCATACAAGTGGATCAGATCTCCCTCCATTGACTTGAGGCTGGGTTCACACTAGTGCGAATTGCATGCAGGTTAGATGTGAACCCAGCCTGAGAGTACCTGAGAGGATTGATATTAAGCGCTGTATGACCTTTTGATTCTGGAAGGTCATTTTCCTCTGGGAATATGTATATGTTTATTTAGCACGACCACCTTGGGGGACTGCTTGGACTTACCTGCTCCTCTGCACCGCCATGACCTTGCGAACATTCCAACCCACCTGGCACTCTGGGTTCAGACATCTTTGCACCACCTTAAAGTAATAGGTCAAACAACTCAGTACATTTATATTCTATTAACGTTTACAGAAATAACTCTGGGAGAACATTGTTACACAGAGGAGGTAATAGATCCACTGAGCTTTGATTAACAGTTCTAGCTCAGCAGAGGAATTCCTCTACAATAACACAAGTTAACATAATTTGGTTGTAACAGTATATTATATACACATATGTACAAAGGAATACTACTCGAACATGACCTGAAAGGATAAGCTAGAGTTAAGAATTAATTCTGGCAAAACCTCTAAAGGGTGAACCCAGGCTGGCCTATTTAACCTTTAATCCTAACGAGAAATCAAGTTTAATAAGAATGATATGAGGGCCCTTTAAGCAGTAATGACATCAATGTCCACATTGCAGGCCTGATGTTCTTCACAGGCAGACGGAGCTCATTAACTATATCCAAAAAGGTGCAGTAACAAATCAATAGTATTTCTTGGAATGGCTGAAGCTAAAGATGTCTATGTACAGTGTTCAAAGATATGTGTAGTAAAATATTCCCAAGGTAAAGTTGTCTGTACACGGTGTCCCAGGGAAGCAATAAGAACAGGTTTGCAAAGGTGGGCAATTGCCCTCTCACCAACAACCAGGCCAAATTCAATGCCTTTTGGACAGCAGCTTCCGGAGCGACGTCCTTGCAGCGGATCCGCTGTGATGATCTCCCGATGCGAAGCTCAAAGCACTGTTGTCGGATGATCGAGATGTTGCTAAATGGATGTCTAAAGAACAGCAAGCAGTGTTAGGCCCTTCTCATCTGGGTTGGAATGTTGTACCCCACGTGGTAGGCTACATTATTTTTTTTTTTTTTTGGAGCATTGTGTGGGCTGTTTTTTGTGGACTATTTTAAGAAGACACAAATAAAGGACTGATCACTGTTTTTCAAGCACATTATTTTGATTTGCACAACATTTTAAAAGTCTTTCGTGAGATATTGTATTTTTATGGTTCTTATCACAAATACTTGATGCACAATTCAAATTTTAAGTGATATGCACATACAGATTTTGTTTGTTTTAGCCCTGCCAACTTGATCATTATAACGCTGCAGGCTGTGCTCCACTGCCTTGGGTGTCTCCTCTGGTATGGCCTCTCAGCAGTCAGTCAGTATGCAGCAAGTGTGCTCTCATTGCTTCCCTCAGCACCAAGAGAAAGAGCCTAGTTGAACAGTGTCAGAAAAATGCCAGTGTCTCTTGGGAATTATAGTGTAAAGAGTCCATAAGCTCCACAATATGGTTTGCTTCCTGTACTTCAAATCCCATGACCCTCAGTGTTCTGCTTAGGATTCCATAAGCTTTTCTGGCTATAGTTCTCCCCCTGCTGACTCAGGGGCGGATCCAGAGTCTAGTCTCGGGAGGGGCACTGCCAGAAAATACGATTTTTTGTGGGCAATTTATTGAGGAAATGGCTGGTGTTGACGCTTCAATCATCAAGGCACCATGGTTGTTATGGTGTCAGGATGACTGAAGCATATTATTTCTATTATTACATTGTTATAGAAAATGAAATAGTTCAACTCACCATAATGCAGAATCAGTGTGAACCCCAGAGTGTTTCACTTGCCACGTCGCCTGCCACAAGTAACGCATTGTCACTTGCCACACGTTTCGGATTGTCCACTTGCCATGTCACCTGCCACAAGTTGCGGATTGTCACTTGCCATGTCACCTGCCACAAGTTGCGGATTGTCACTTGCCATGTCACCTGCCACACGTTGCAGATTGTCCACTTGTGCATGACTTGCCACAAGTTGTGCATTGTCAGTTGCCAGGTCACCTGCCACAAATTGCGGATTGTCACTTGCCAGGTCACCTGCCACAAGTTACGGATTGTCACTTGCCACATCACCTGCCACATGTTGCGGATTGTCAACTTGTCACATCACCTGCCACAAGCTGTGGATTTTCATTTGCCGCGTCACCTGCCACAAGTTGCGGATTGTCATTTGCCACGTCACCTGCCACAAGTTGCGGATTGTCATTTGGCACGTCACCTGCCACAAGTTGCGGATTGTCCACTTGCCAGATCACCTGCCGCAAGTTACGGATTGTCACTTGCCACATCACCTGCCACACGTTGCAGATTGTCAACTTGCCACGTCACATGCCACAAGTTGTAGATTGTCATTTGCCACGTCACCTGCCACAAGTTGTGGATTGTCATTTGCCACGTCACCTGCCACAAGTTGTGGATTGTCCACTTGTCAGGTCACTTGCCACA
The DNA here is from genome assembly GCA_037952835.1 of Lithobates septentrionalis. Taxonomy (NCBI): domain Eukaryota; kingdom Metazoa; phylum Chordata; class Amphibia; order Anura; family Ranidae; genus Lithobates; species Lithobates septentrionalis. Next base: position 621,744 of record JBBDGP010002788.1, on the reverse strand, counting down.
AGTTGCGGATTGTCCACTTGCCAGGTCACCTGCCACAAGTTGCGGGTTGTCACTTGCCATGTCACCTGCCACAAGTTGCGGATTGTCATTTGCCACGTCACCTGCCACAACTTGTGGATTGTCCCCTTGCCAGGTCACCTGCCACAAGTTACGGATTGTCACTTGCCACGTCACCTGCCACACATTGTGGATTGTCAACTTGCCACATCACCTACCACAAGTTGTGGGCTGCCATTTGCCACGTCACCTGCCACAAGTTGCGGATTGTTATTTGCCACGTCACCTGCCACAAGTTGTGGATTGTCATTTGCCACGTCACCTGCCACAAGTTGCGGATTGTCCACTTGCCAGGTCACCTGCCACAAGTTGCAGATTGTCACTTGCCACGTCACCTGCCACAAGTTGCGGATTGCCCACTTGCCACGTCACCTGCCACACATTGCTGTTTGTCACTTCCTGTGTCCCAAGCAGCAGACAGATAATGTAATCTCTCTGCTGCCCACGGCTGCCTGCACAGTGAGTGAGGGCGGAACTGCAGGGATGCAGGGTGGGTGCCGGGCAGTGAGCGATGATGTATTCTCTCTGTTCCGCTGCCTGCTGATTGGCCAGCTCACCCACCAAGCTTCCCACCTACGTCCGCTCTCTTGCACACCCGACAAGCCAGTCGGGTGTGACTGTGCAAGCGGACGGGCAGCTGGGCGGCTTGGCGGCTCACCCACTGCGCCGCCCGCACACTCACTTGCCCGCTGAGCCACCCACCGGCTCACCCACCACACTGCCCGCACACTCACCCGGCCACAACTAATTTCTCGGGGAGGCAATAGCCCTTTTGCCCCGCCCCCTGGATCCACCCTTGTGCTGACTGGAGCGAATAGTGCAACATATAGAGACGTGCAGAGAAGGGCAACCAAACTGATAAGAGGTATGGAGGAGCTCAGCTATGAGGAAAGATTAGAGGAACTGAATTTATTCTCTCTTGAGAAGAGGAGAATAAGTGGGATATGATCAACATGTTCAAATATATAAGGGGTCCCTATAGTGAACTTGGTGTTGAGTTATTCTCTTTACGGTCAACACAGAGGACACGGGGGCACTCTTTACGTCTAGAGGAAAACAGATTTCATCTCCAAATACGGAAAGGTTTCTTCACAGTAAGAGCTGTGAAAATGTGGAATAGACTCCCGTCAGAGGTGGTTCTGGCCAGCTCAGTAGATTGCTTTAAGAAAGGCCTGGATACTTTCCAAAATGTACATAATATAACTGGGTACTAACATTTATAGGTAAAGTTGATCCAGGAAAAATCGGTTTGCCTCTTGGGGGATCAGGAAGGAATTTTTTCCCCTGCTGTAGCAAATTGGAGCATGCTCTGCTGGGGTTTTTTGCCTTCCTCTAGATCAATTGTGGGTATAAAATTGGGTATATTGGATTGTATGATATTTTTTATTTTATTTATTTATTGTTTTTAAGGTTGAACTGGATGGACTTGTGTCTTTTTTCAATCTGACTAACTATGTAACTATGTAACATAACATTCAGCATAACAGCAGAAAGTGAAAGTAAACTGATTATAAAGAGGGAAATGTCTCCTGCTTCTGTCCTCCATGTTTCTGTAGTCCAGCAGCTGGCTACAGGATTTTTACTTCAATTCATTTACTCCAGGAAAACTGACAAAATGTTATCCAGAAAAATTTCATAGCAGAGTCTGAAAACAGAGAACACACATATAACCTTTTAAAAAATATGGGTATTAATGAATCCTAGCTATTGTAAATGAAAATATAATATAACACAGCAAATTGTAGAAGGTGAAGGACTGTTTTGAGAAAAATACATTTCCAATATCTTTGGAGGTCTGTGTAATGATTTTGGTAAGAGGCAGTCTCTTTGTAGCTTTGCTTTAATAGCATAAAAGTGGAATATTTGCTATGTTATAGGAAACATCTAGAATCATTATTTGTGTTTAGCCACTTGCCGACCGGGCCATAGCTGAAAGAAGGCTGCAGCGCAGTCGGCTTATTCTAGGAGGGCGTCTATGGACGTCCTCTCAGAATCTTGCTCCCACGCGCCTCCTGGGGCGCGCACCCAGAAGCATCACATATCACGGTAAATAGCCGCTGACATTGGCCATTTACCACGTGATGGCTCTGTCAAATGACGGAGTGATCACTTGTAAACAAACCGGCGCCATGTCTGGTTCATTTTTCCCCTCTCAATAATGATCGGTACAGTGCGAGGGGAGAGTGAGAGATCGGGTGCAGCAGAGCTGTGGGCTGGATGTGTAGTGCCCACAGCGCTAATCTGTCCCCATTCCTACACTCATCCAGCCATCCCATCCATACTCATCCATTCTCAGCAATACTCATCCATCCATCCATACTCAGCAATACTCTTCCATCCATCCATACTCAGCAATACTCATCCATCCATACTCAGAAATACTCATCAATCCATCCATACATACTCAGCAATACTCATCTATCCATCCATACTCAGCAATACTCATCCATCCATCCATGCTCAGCAATACTCATCCATCCATCCATGCTCAGCTATCCATACTCAGCCATACCCAACCATACTCAGCCATACCCAGCCATACCCAGCCTTACCCAGGCATTACATTAGTACCCAGCCATACTTAGGCATACCCAGCCATACCCAACTATACTCAGCCATACCCAGCCATACTCAGCCATACCCAGCCATCCCATCCACACTCAGCCATACCCACCCAGCCATACTAAGCCATACCCACCCAGCCATACTCAGCCATTCCATCCATACCCAGCCATACTCAGCCATACCCAGCCATACCCAACTATACTCAGCTATACTCAGCCATACTTTGCCATACCCAGCCATCCCATCCATACTCAGCCATACCCACCCAGCCATACTCAGCCATCCCATCCATACCCAGCCATACTCAGCCATACCCAGCCATACCCAACTATACTCAACCATACCCAGCCATACCCAGTCATCCCATCAACACTCAGCCATACTCAGCCATACTCAGCCATACCCAGCCATACCCATCCATTCTATCCACACTCAGCCATACTCAGCCATACCCACCCAGCCATTCCCAGCCATACAAAGCCATACCCACCCAGCTATACTCAGCCATTCTATCCATACCCAGCCATACTCAGCCATACCCAGCCATACCCAACTATACTCAGCTATACTCAGCCAAACCCAGCTATCCCATCCACACTCAGCCATACCCACCCAGTAATACTCAGCCATCCCATCCATACTCAGCCATACCCAGCCATACTCAAGCATCCACATTCATGGCTCAACTATGCTCAGCCATACCCATCCATGGCTCATCCATGCAACATCAGTTTGCATCCATGCCACTACAGTGCCTATCAGTTCCACTACAGTGCCTCAAAGTGTAATAGGTAGTCAAATTAGATTTGAAATTTATGCCGCTAGAACGATTGATGGTGCTCCCTGCATGTTCGGCCTCTGTATATGGCCAGGCTGTGTAAAAGTCTCACACATGTGGTATCGCCATACTCAGGAGGAGTAGTAGAATGTATTTTGGGGTGTAATTTGTGGTATGCATATGCTGTGTGTGAGAAACAACCTGATAATATGACAATTTTGTGAAATAAAAAAAAATCTTGATTTTGCCAAGAATTGTGGGAAAAATGAAAAATTCAAAAAACTCACCATGCCTCTTACTAATTACTTTGGGAAAGTCTACTTTCCAAAAAGGGTTCATTTATGGGGTATTTGTACTGTCCTGGCTTGTTAGGGTCTCAAGAAATGAGATAGGCCGTCAGTACTTCAGGTGTGATCAATTTTCAGTGATTGGCACTATAGCTTGTGGACTCTATAACTTTCACACAGACCAAATAATATAAACTGATTTGGATTATTTTTACCAAAGATATGTAGCAGTATACATTTTGGCCAAAATTTATTTATGAAAAAAAATTTGCTAAATTTTGTAACAGAAACAAAGAAAATTGTATATTTTTTACAGAATTTTTGGTATTTTTTCATTTTATAGCGCAAAAAATAAAAGACCCAGCAGTGAATAATTACCACCAAAAGAAAGCTCTATTTGTGTGAAAAAAAGGACAAACATTTCATATGAGTACAGTGCTGCATGACTGAGTAATTGTCATTCAAAGTGTGAGAGCACCGAAAGCTGAAAATTGGTCTGGTCAGGAAGGGGGTTTAAGTGCCCAGTGGGCAAGTGGTTAAGCACTACCCTGAAAAATATACCCTATGTCTTGAATTCCTCTTAAAAAATAGCAGTACACTTCCTGAAATGAGTGTGCCTAGGCACTCCTGTGTCTACAGTCTCATAGCTGGATATCTGCAGTGTGAAATCTAATGCCGCGTACACACGAGCGGACTTTACGGCGGACTTTGCCCGGCGGACTGGATTTCGTCGGACAATTCGATGTGTGTGGGCTCCAGCGGACTTTGTTTTCTCAAAAGTTGGACGGACTTAGATTTGAAACTTGTTTAAAATTTATCCGTTGAAATCGAGTCCGGTCGAAAAGTCAGCCGTCTGTATGCTAGTTCGACGGACTAAAAAGCCACGCTAGGGCAGCTATTGGCTACTGGCTATGAACTTCCTTGTTTTAGTCCGGTCGTACGTCATCACGTACGAATTCGACGGACTTTGGTGGATTGTTTGTAGGCAAGTCCGTTCATTCAGAAAGTCCGTCGTAAAGTACGTCGAAAAATCCGCCGGGCAAAGTCCGCCGTAAAGTCCGCTCGTGTGTACGCGGCATTAGGCATTACTGCCTCTGAGAAACAATCTCAGAAGATCTGAGGAAGATTTGATGGTGTCACCACTATGCTGCTTGCTGGAAAGGAAGTTGTATCTCGAGACCTGCACTCCATGCATCTTCCTGCTTCTGCTTTAATCATTCTGTGGATATGTGCTTCCTACCCCTTTCTTACTGATTTTGAATATTCCACCATAATGTAACTGATCAACAACTCTGACCTAAGGAAGCAAGGTTCTGCATCTCTACCAAGAGGACCGCCTTTACACAGAGACACAGTGCAGAACAAGGCATGGGAAGTCAGTGATGGGAAAAATATCAGCTGTTGGGAGATCACAGGCAATGCTCGTGACAAAAGAAAGAAAAGGGGGGGGGAGAAATTGCGCTCGGTACTCAATGTTAATAATAAAAAAATATATGATCAAAATAAAAAACCGTGAAGGGAATCCTGCAGCTAAAACACAATAACCCCAATACAAGGGCACATAGACTAAACAATATAAAAGACAGTGTAGCGCTGGACAAGTGAAAAAAACGCATATATTAGAATATGCGATTAAACCAAAACCCACAAAATTGTAAGTGAGTGAGTGATGTAAAATCAAAAATCCATATAACACTATTCCAAAAAAATCAGGTGCACATATTTATATATGTGCACCTGATTTTTTTTTGAAATAGTGTTATATGGATTTTTGGTTTTACATCACTCACTCACTTACAATTTTGTGGGTTTTGGTTTAATCGCATATTCTAATATATGTGTTTTTTTCACTTGTCCAGCGCTACACTGTCTTTTATAATGCTCGTGACAAGTCTTTTTCCCTGTGCCTTTTGGGCACACCTTTCGAATTTTAGGTCCTCTTTAACCACTTGCGGACTGTATATTTACTGCGACAGGGAGGCTACTCTCTGCCAGATCACGTAGCTAGATCTGATGCTTCCGGGTCTGGGACGTGCGCACGAGCCACTGGCGACCTGCTCCCACTGTGAATACTCACAGCGGGAGCCCAGTAGCGGATACTACTGACAGAGAAAGTCGATCACCCAGGTTTTCGTCTGCCGCTTTGCTCCTACTTCCTCCTTTTCTTGACCGGCACCTCCCCGCATGGGAGCGTCCGGTGGTTCCTTGTCAACTACATGCTGACTCCTTATCCAGGGCCTAGGCTCTCGCCCCCCCCCCCTGGATTCTCTTTTGGCACCAGGGCTTCGAGATCTCTGAACTCCTGGGCCTCTGGGCCTAACTTGTGGACTCTGAATCCCAAACTAAATCTGCGACCTCCTCCCAGAGCATGTGACCCCCCTTTTATGTGAGACCTTCCCTTGACCGAAGAAATTAACCATTGGTCAATCCTCTCACATGGGTTTCCTGCCACTCAGGTCTCAGCCCATTCTCTCTCTCCAGCAGAATCCACCGTCAAGCAGAGAAGGTTTTCCTGAGCCCAAATGTAGGCGGCCACACCCACTTCTATTCTGACACTTCCAACCCTAAATTACCATCCAGGCCTAGCAAAGAACACAGGCCTGGACAAATTTACCTGTCCCTATATTCAACTCTATCAAAAAAATACCATAAAGCACCTACCTAAAGGTAGAGGGCGCTACACTAGTTAAAGTGCTGTATCACAAAAAATGGCCTGGTTATGAAGGGGGGTAAATCTTGCGGAGGTCAAGTGGTTAACAGGTAAACAGAATTAGCGGGACAGAGACTTTACCAAGAAGCAGGTCATGAATAGGTATGGGAATGGGGAACAGTAAAACTTCCTCTATCAAATGATTCAAATTTTAAGAGAAAGAAACAAAACAATATGCTACACAGGTATACAAGTTGTCAGTAAAACGCAACAACAAAACAGTACTTTTCTGGTTATGCCGATAAATGCGTCCCAGAAAACTAAGAACTGTTTGTTAAGCAGTCAAAAAGACATCTTGTCCCGATTTGATTTTCATTCCTTACAGACTCTGCCTGTTCTGAGTTCACAGAAACGTCTAGCTGGCAATTAGAACAAGGAAACAGCAGGTGTAAGCAAATATATACTTTTTTATTTCTTTGCTCGCTCTGAGCTGATTCTCTGTTAACCATAAAAATGCATTGCATCAGGCTTAGACAAAGTATGAATACAGCATAGAAATTGCTTTGAAAAAAGAACAGGTAGGAGTATAAACACATCATTATAGCATTATATCTAAACATCAGCCACAAGAAAACAGCTTTGTTTAAAACCGAACTGTAGTTTTAGAGAAAATATATGCTACTGAGAGGCTGTTACCTGCAAGGTCTAAATCTTTTCTTTACTAGAGCACATTTTGTGGAAAGTTAGGATTAATCACAATGTGAGTATCCCAGCTGGCCACTGACCACATTTTTACTTTTTGACATAACATCAGAAGGAACTCCTACTAGGCACTAGGCCAATGGCATCATTTTTTTTTAGCTTCACGCATTCCTCATTTGGAGGGGCCACTACTTTTCTGGAACCAAATCCTTTTTTTCCCCTGTTTCTTTTCATTTGTCCCTCTTTTTTGGTCTTATGTATGGACCTCTATTAAAAAGAAAGTACTATTAAATTACCAAAAAGCTTATAACACTAGAACTTTCACCCAACCTTTTAAATTATTGCATTTGTTATTTATTAAAAATAAAAAAAACCTGCATTACTAAAATCTTGTGGTGAAGAAAGCACTTGTGGATTTACTCAATTATTTTATGTATACAGTATGTGTATTCATTATTCGTGATCTATGCAACCAGGAGCAGGACAGGGGTGTATCTGCTTACATACCTTGTGTTAAAAGTTGTCCCTTTTTCTCATCTCCTAAAGTTGTGAGGGAAGCCTTCAAACACACGCTTTTATATATTGTGAGGGACATTTGTTTGTATAGTTGGAGTTATTCATGAAATCTTGTAAATTACAGACAGGGCCAGTGACCTTAGAGTGAAGCATTTTATTGTGTATTGTGTTTTTTATATGCTGCATGAGGCTTTCATAAGTACACATTTGTTATATCATTTGGGACATTTGTGTGCTTTGTTTGAGATGTGGTAAATTACTACTGGGATTGTGGCCCTAGAGGGAGGTGTCGTTATGATATATTCATTGGTTAAAGCTCCTAAATGTGTTCCATGATGTGGGATATTGTGTTTATACCTACAGTTATTTACAATGCGGTGACATAATGTACTACCAGGCCAATGTTCCTAGACCTTGAAGAAAGCATTATTATGATTTGTCTATTTACTAGAAGAGGTCTTCCCACCCATACGTTTATTATATCGCATAAAATTTTTTTGTGTATGGTTGAGGTCTGTTGTAATGAGATGTCGTAGCATCCTGAAGAATTAAACCAAACTTCAAGATCCACGTTAAAATTATACACCATATTTGTGTCCCCACAGCAAGGATTCTTTCATAGCCTTAGGGATGAAAGAGATACAAAGTATTCCCATCATTTCAGTTCTATACATTTTGAACCATCGAGGCATATTTTAGAAAATACTATTTAAGATATTTAACACTCCTTTTTTTAGTTACAGCAAAGGTTAATACTTTTTTTTTAACAATTCAGCAGACATCTGTGTTTGAAATCCTCATGCAATAATCAAATGTTCATATTCCTGAATTCAAAGAATATTGTATTTAATTCTAGTTTTAGTTCTTCGGAAGATATCAAAATGATATCCCAGATCAAAACTTGTTCTTTAAACCTGATGGTTAATCTGCGTATATTTTGAGTGTCCATGTTCCTTATACCTATAATAAATGCTATGCTATTAGACCACTCCAAAAACCCGCAACCTACCTATCAGCAAAAGTAGTAATTAGACCTAGGTCCACACCTACTGTAGAAAAAGAATCCTGGGCTCAAATCTTTCTCACATGAAAACATGCTCACCAATTGCCAATTGCAAATCATAAAGTATTCATAAAGTACTCGCCTTTGCACCATCACACCTAACTCATAGCTCCCAACTGTCCCTAATTTCGAGGGACTGATATGGAGCAATGTCGCTCTGTGCCTCGTTCCTCATCATTTGTCCCTCATTTTGGTCTGATCTATATAGTTGTATATAAAATGCACTTTTTATCTTTCAAAAAGTGTTTTCCAGTGCTAAACCTTGCATCCAAATTCTAAATTGCTGCATTTGTACATTTTAAAAGAAAATATAAAGGAATAGTAGTGGATTTAATTAACCTTTTATTTTGGTTAATTCTCCTTTAGGGGGTGTGGCAGAGGGCATGTCCTATGCCTACATACGTTTGCTAGTAGATGTCCCTCATTCCCATCTCAAAATGTTGGGAGGTATGCCTAACTACCTGCCTACTTTTTATTGAGGTTGCACAGAAGCAGGGGTATTTCTTCATATATGGTGGACATGCCATGTAGCACAGAGACTCTGGGCCAATGTGTATCGAATAGCATATGCACGGCTACTTTATACATAAACATCCCTATGAAGCCCTATTATATTACAGACCCACCAACCTTGATAAAACACACATTCAAGTTTCTCAACCTTTATTCCAAAAGGAAAAAACTGTTTGCTGTAACTGTCTTAGCTGGAGCTCAGCTTCAATTTGTTAATCAAGTCTATCTAAAGTTGCTAGTCTAAAGGCCCGTACACACGATACGAAAATCGAAAGAAAAATTTAATTTTGAAGAACGATCTGCCGATTTTCAGATTGTTGGTATGGTGCTTTTGACAGCTGATTCTGTTTTTTTGTCAGACAAAAGCTGGATGTGCAGACTATAACATTTTTGTCATGCATAAACTCAACGTCCGATTTTCGTTGAATTAGTACGGTATTCGTACGAAAAAATCATAAGCGGAAGACTATGCATGCTCAGAAACGAAAGAATACATACAAAACTAGTCAACACATTACGTCACTTCTGAAGTTGTATTCTGTCGTACGAGAATTTTCATATGGTGAGTAACCTTTTCACTTTCGACATGAGACTAGCATGCAACAAAAAAACGGACGTTCGGTAGTCAGAAAATCTGATCGTGTGTACGAGGCTTTACACTACCCTCTCTCCAGACTGACAATGCTGCTGTCCAAAGATGGCTGCTTTACTACATTATCCAGAATGGAGAGACCTTAAGACAGAAAGTGTATTACTGGCTAGATAACTAGGTGAAATAAAGGGGAAAAAAGGAAAAAAGAAAACAAATGCAGCCACCACGTTCTAAGGATCGGTACCTGCAATATATTATATTTTTGTTTTTGGGCTTAATACCACTTTAAGGCTCTAAACCAATCCAGAAATCCAACCAACCATCCCTACTTACTTCCATCTCCTCTCAACCGCACATTTAAAGTGATTGTAAAGTCTTGTTTTTTTTTTTTTTGTTTTTTTTTTATAAAAATAATAAACATATTAAACTTACCTGCTCTGTACAGTGGTTTTGCACAGAGCAGCCCAGATCCTCCTCTTCTCGGGCCCCTCTTTGATGCTCCTAGCCCCTCTCTCCTGTCGAGTGCCCCCACAGCAAGCAACTTGCTATGGGGGCACCCGAGCTGAGTCACAGCTCCCTGTGTCCATTTACACGCAGAGCCATGGCCCGGCCCTGCCCCCTCTCCCGATTGGCTAGCCGACTTTGATTGAGAGAAGCAGGAGCCAATAGCGCCCCTGCTGTGTCTCAGGCAAACAAGAGGTAGAGACCCGGATGGCCAAGGTACTCGTGGACATCGCTGGACAGAGAGGGGGCTCAGGTAAGTATTGAGGGGCCGAGGGGGGCTACTGCACATAAAAGGCTTTTTATCTTAATGCACAGAATGCATTAAGATAAAAACCTTCTGACTTGGGGCTGCAGAATTAATGGCTAGTCAGGGAAACATTTCCTTACTGTTTTACTGATGAACAGGCACATTAACTCCTTGTATTTCATTTGTGCCATTGGAAATGCTGTTTTTCTATCATTGTTTGTCTTGGAAGCTGTCATTCATTGTTAGAGTACAGAAATATAACACACACAACATCTGGCACACAAATAACACTGAACAGTCCTAGAGGAAGATTTTCTAACTGTAATTTGGATTTGGAGCCACAAAACACTAAAATAGCATTTTCTGTCTGCAGGCATTTTGTGTACACATATATTTACAAAGTTTGTATTGTATCTTAGAATGTGCTCCGATGTTGGCGGTAGGGTTGGTTTAAATAAGCTAAACAAAGAACATTTTGGTAGACCACCACAGTAACCTTTAAGTTCAAATAGCAGAAGTGGAGCTGTGTTCCCAGTACGTACAGCTACAGTCATAGAACGCGTACCACACAATTTAAAGTTGCCTAAAACTAACAATGCAGTATCTTACACTTTAGTCTTGCCTTTGAAAATGTAACCCCTCTCTGGTTCTATGCCTTCCTCTACTGAGGTTTTGTGAACATCTTGTTCAAAACTGGTTGTAGGAGTGGTAGACAGTTCAAACTCTTTACTGTGTTTTAAGCTCCTCTTATAGTAGGTGGTGATAAAAGGAATAGACAGTGGTGCAAGAGATGAACAAATTGTTTAAAATTCACACTGCCAACATTTTGTGTGATTTGCTCTCAGTCTGGTTTGCTTGGTTCATAGAAAGGAATATTCTCGGTTTCTTTTGCCCCTTCCTCTTCAAACACCTGCTTGATGCTCCTTTAACTATGAGGATACTAGCCCAAATGCTTGGTATGTTAGGCTTTTTTTTTTTTTTTTTTGGATTTTTGAAAGAGGGCGGGGGGGTTAGTTTTTACTTTTTTTTTTATTTTGTTAATTTAAAAAATGTGAAAGAGATGTGGATGTGAGAGCGACAAGACGCGCCCTGCTGTAGCTCCCGCCATCCGTCTGGGTAATCCATCCGAATCCTGGGCTTTCACTAGCCATCCTGCTCAGCAAACATCTCCATACTGCTCCGGTTCTTCCCATGACTGGTAAATGAAAATCAGCAAGAAATCAGCCTGCCACAGCTCCCAGCCTGCGCCCCGGATAACTCGTGCGGCGGCCATCTTGCCTGTCACTTACTCCTCTCCAGCTTCAGTGGCGGTGCAGACGGAGTCCTGGATAGCGGCGGCCCTGACTTTCGATCCGGACGGCTATTCATCCTCTGCAACCCAGGAGCCTGGAACGGACCAGTTGACTGCTGCAATCCTAACGGCCATCGCAGGAAAGTAAGTCCTCCATGGAGGGGAAGATAGAAAAGGTGGCGTTAGAATGTGGGCTAATACGGCAGGATATGGACAAGTTTAGAGGCCGCCTCACAGATGCAAAGCATCGCATCTCGGCAGTGGAGGATACCACAGCCTCCACTATCCAAACAATGGCGGATCTGCAACAAAAGATTAAAGTCCTCATGGCTCACTCAGAGGGTGTTGAGAATCGCCTCAGAATCAATAATGTCCGGGTGGTCGGGCTCCCGGAGGATGCAAGAAGGCTCTAACCCTGTAGTGTTCGCTGAGGCCTTCTTCAAGCAACTTTTGGGCTTGCAACAACTGTCTCCTATCTATAAAGTCGAACGTGCGCATAGAGTGCCTACTGGCCTGAGACCTGCTGGTTTGATGCCACGTGCCTTTTTTGGTCCGTCTGCTCCACTTCAGAGACAGAGATCTGATTCTAGCAGAGGCCCGTAAAAACTGAATTGTGACATAAAAATGCAGTGATCCATATGTACCCTGATTTCTCCCCTGATCTACAAAAGAAAAGGTGCTCTTTCACAGATGTTCGCAGATGTCTACAGGAGAAAGGCCTGATGCCTGGTACCTTTTATTAGGGACACAGGACCCTCCCTACAGGCGGCACTCTTGCTTTTGGACAGGTTTTCAGTGGTCTCTGGTCTCAAGGTTAATTAGCCCAAATTTAAAATCCTTCCTTTGCGCTCGCATCCAATGCCTGGACTGGCTGACCCTACTACTTCCCTTCAGTGGGTTACACAAATTAAATATTTAGGATTAGTAATAACAAACTCCATGGCAGACTACAAAGGCCTTAACATTTCCCTGCTGCTTGCTATTTTAAACTGAAATCTAAATACCTGGAAAAATCTTCCACTGTCACTCATTGGTAAGATAAATTTGATTAAGGTGAAAATTTTGCCTCTATTTTTGTATGTCCTTAGAAACTCCCCGGTATGGATCCCTAAATCAATTTTTAAATCAATAGACAGTGTACTCTTGTCCTTTTTATGGTACAGAGGGACTCCTCGTCTCAAGCGGTCCCTAATTTCTTTAAATATTTCCTGGCTGGCCAATTGGCAGTTGCTCACCGCTGGCTGACAGCTCCCTGGGATAATGTCTCTGTTTCCCTGGAGGCTGTCTGTGTTGGATCAAATGAGGCCCTCTTTCACTTATGCCCCGTACACACGGTCGGACTTTGTTCGGACATTCCAACAACAAAATCCTAGGACTTTTTCCGACGGATGTTGGCTCAAACTTGTCTTGCATACACATGGTCACACAAAGTTGTTGGAAAATCCAATCGTTCTAAACGCGGTGACGTGAAACACGTATGTCGGGTCTATAAACGGGGCAGTGGCCAATAGCTTTCATCTCTTTATTTATTCTGAGCATGCGTGGCACTTTGTCCGTCGGATTTGTATACACACGATCATCGGAATTTCCGACAACGGATTTTGTTGTCGGAAAATTTTATATCCTGCTCTCAAACTTTGTGTGTCGGAAAATCCGATGGAAAATGTCCGATGGAGCCCACACACGGTCGGAATTTCCGACAACACGCTCCGATCGGACATTTTCCATCGGAAAATCCGACCGTGTGTATGGGGCATTAGTGTACAGAGGTTTGAAATCCCCTTATCCACTTACCTCTTCTATGTGGTCGATTTTAAAGGCATGGTCTGTGGCGCAAGGCTTTAGGTCAACTAGTTCTGGTCAGCTATCTCCCAACCTACCACTGTGGAGAAATCCAAACTTAACCCATTTTTTGACTATCCTGATCCGGTAGCTTGGACCAAATATGGTATTAAGACTCTAGAACATATAGTGTCTAATGGTTCCCTGATGGCCTTTAATGAAGAGCGCTATGGATTGCCAAATGCACAATTTTTTAGGTATATCCAACTGAGACATGCTTTTGGCTCTCAATTTGGAAAGGACCCTCTTGATCTTGAACCCAGTGACCTAGAACTACTGACAGGCAGTGACTAATTATCCAAGCCAGTATCCATTCTATACAAGGACCTCTTTCCAGAGACGGTTCAACTGATGGAACCTTGCAGACTGGCCTGGGAGGCCGCAGCTCCTGGACTAGACTGGGACGATTGGGATGACATTTGGGAGGCTCCCTTTAAGTGCCTAGTTTCAGCTAGAGACCATTTTATCCATTACAAATGTTTACATAGAATCTACCTTACCCCTGCTAGCCTAGCCAGGATATTCAGAGGCCAACCTTCCCTGTGCTGGAGATGCTCCGCACCTCTTGCACATTTTATGCACATGTTTTGGGAATGTCCTAACATTAAGCCCTTTTGGCAGGAAATTGAGAGATGCATCCGGTCAGTCACCTCCATCTCAATACCCCTTTTGGTTGAGGTGTGCTTGTTGCACACAGTTGAACCTTTGGCTACCACTAGGGTTATACGCACTCTTCTCACTCTCTTACTGTTCTATGCCAAGAAACTGATTATTCTGTCATGGAAGAGGTCATATGCTCCAACTTTGGTATCCTGGAAATCACTGGTTAACAAAGCGGTTCCACTTTACAAAGTCACGTATTTGAATAGAGGGGCCCTGGCCAAATTGGATAAGGTATGGGGGGCTGGATGGCTGCTCCAGACACAGTTTCTGACTGAATTCATATGTATGTTTTATATGTTCCTTGGTGTTTGTTGAATAGCTGAGGGGAGTGTAACTCGGGGAGGTTGATTGACCTAGTACATTATGATGTTATATCGTGCTGAGTGTTTTTATCAAACATAATTCTCCTGATGAGGGGGAGGTGGAGGGTCTTGAGAACTGTAATAATTGCATTAACTTATTTGGTTGCAGGGGCTATCATCACACCGGAGTAGCTGTATACCTACCTATAGGAGGGTAATGAACTGTGCAAGCTTTATATGGGCAAATGATGGGGGGTTCCCCCCCTTTTTTTTTTCTTCCCTTGTTTAAATTTTGATGTTGGCTGGTACTGCTCTTATTGTGACCAGTCTGTTTGTTACCACGACGTATGGTTGTCTGTTGTATACACCTGTCTTAAAATGTAATTTACAAAAAAAAGAGTTTGGATTACATGGGATAGCTGTAAGGACAGCTATTATTTTCAAAATAACCATGAATTTGGGCTGATATAAGTTTGGGTAAATTAGTTTGATGACCTTTAATTGCTACCATTTTCTTTCCATGTCTTTTGCATTTGCTGTGCAAAAAAAAAAAAAACTAGAGGATTCCTTTAGTGCTCTAAAATACGCAATAGCAGGAGGCAATGAGACAACCAATCACTGTGTTTCCTCCCCTCAGTGCTTCCAGCATTTGCAAACTACATCTAAGCAACAAATGGAAAACTACCATAATAGTACAACAATATACACTCACCAGCCACTTTATTAGGTACACCTGTTCAATTGCTTGGTAACTAGGAATAAGCCAGCGGTTTGAGTCAAACGTAAGTACGACTCGAACATCGGGTGTTTATATGTTCTAAAACAAACCGAACATATGAAGCGTTCCAGGGAAATTCGAGCACCGCGGAACATCCCATAATGCACTGCGAGATCGCAGTGCATTGCTGTATGATGATTGGTCAAAGCATGCACCTGACCTGCATGCTTTGGCCAATCACAGCGCGCTCTGATGAGAGAGCCATAATTGGCCAAAGGCAGGGTGCCTTTGGCCAATCATGGCTCAGAGGGACTAATGCAGCGTACACACGGGCGGACTTTCTGACCGTATACAATACACTGCAGCTGTTGTACAGTTGCTAATACAGTGCAGACGGTGTACACAGTATCTAATATAGTGTGTACAGTCTCTACTACACTTCTGGCGGTGTACACAGTATACAATACAGTGCAGCCTTTGTACAGTTTCTAATACAGTGCAGGCGGTGTACAGAGTATCTAATACAGTGTGTACAGTTTCTACTACACTTCTGGTGGTGTACACAGTATACAATACAGTGCAGCCATTGTACACTTTCTAATACACTTCAGGCGGTATACACAGTATCTAATACAGTGTAGTGTGGTGTTGCAAAACAAAAAATACATCATGTCCGGAAGGCCACCAAGGAGAGGCAAATGCTCACAGGCCACTAAAAGAGGGCAAGCAGCCTCTGTGTCTACAGTCAACAGTGGTGGTCGTGGACATGGTGCATCCTCTGCAGGTGGCCATGGGGAACGCTTGTCCTTTTTGCTGCTGCTGGCCATGTTATTAAGCCACAACATGCAGAAGAGTTGGTGGAGTGGATAACAAAGCCGTCGTCATTCTCCTCATCCTCTGTCACACAGGTTATGAGAATTTTGCCTTTCAACGCAGCTGCCAAAGCGGCCCATTCCACTGGCTCCTTGTCCACAGTCACTCGTTCTGTAGCCCCACCATCATGCACGGAGGAGTCCCCAGAATTATTCGACCACAGTGTTGGTTATATGCTTCTGGAGAATGCGCAGCGATTTGAAGGCTCTGATGTTGGTTCACAGGTTGAGTAAGGGAATAATGTGAGCCTAGAGAGGGGGTGCCACAGAAGGACATGAAACTGGCAATCATGTTCGCTCAGCTTCCTGATGATGCAATTGTTATTGTGAAACGCGTAGAGGCTGCTGGGAAATACACACTACGTCATTACGTCACTGCCGGCCGGGCGAAAGTGTGGCTTGAGCCACAAACAGTGTGCCAAGTGGGAGTGAGGCTTGCATGGCACGCTGGCAGAGGGAACACCGCGCCAGTATCTCCACATCTTTACCCATTCAAACTGCTGGATTAGCTTGGTGCCAGCCCACGGGCACCTAAAGCATGTGAGTTTAAAGTCTTTTTTTTATACGATTTTAATAAACAGTGTTAGCATATTGCGCTATGACCACTGTCTGTTGTCTTTTATGAGGGCGGATTTATTTGCTTATTACTGCATTGGGGTCAACAAACAACAAGCAGCAAAGTGGAATGGTTATCCATATATGAACCAAAGGCGCATATATACCAGTATCTGGTGAGTAGCCAATCCATGTGGCGGTGGCGTTGTCACTGGAGTGGTGAAGAAGTCACATTTTTTGCACCGATTTAAGAATAGGAGCACTGAAAACAGCACAGGCATAGTGGGAAGCCCACACCGGGATCCAAGTCTCTATTTGCAGAATATATTTAATGGACTATATGTAATATTATCCATGCATGATAGTGATTTGGTAGTGGTATATGGAATAGTGGATTTGTTTTTGATTTTTGTTTTTTTGATTTTTGTTTGTTTTTTGTCTATATCACAAACATGATGTATTTGAATAGATTGGTGTATTTGGTTTAAAGTGTTGGAGGTAGCACAGTCAAACACTAGATACATACACATGTTCCCCCAGCTGCAGCATACTGTCAAGTTTGCTCCAGTGATGGGGAGGGAGGGGATGATGAGGTCACTGATTGTACTTGGTTGCCTGAGGGAAGAGAGGAGGAAAGTGAGGAGGAGGAGGATGAGGAGGCACAACTCCAACGAGGCAGGATGTCCTCGAGGTGGGCAGCTTAAGGGCAGCCACCCTATTGCAGTACACCACATGAGCTCCACAGGTGCAGGGCACTGCTGACTCCCCGCTGACTTTTAAAAGTTCCTTGGTGTGGGCCTTTTTCGACACGTGTGCAGCAGATCACACTGTTGCTGTTTGCAACCTATGTCTGAAGCAGATCAAGCGCGGCCAGAACAGCAGCCACTTGGGTACCACATGCTTGACCAGACATATGACGACCTGCCATGCAGTCTGTTGGCAACAGCACTTGAAAGACCCACATCAAAGAAAAAGGTGCACTTCTCCTTACTCCTCATCTGGGATCTCCAACCCTACTATACATCCAGTCCTCTCAAAAACCTGCACTGAGAGAAATGAAGGTATAGCAATAGGTGTCCCAAATACTTGCAGCCAATCTGCTAGCAGTACACCACCAATTGATTTTAGCAGACAAATTTCTCTACCCCAGGTGCTGAACCGTAAAAAAAAATGGTCCCAGCCATCCACATGCTCAGCGTCTAAATGCTAGCTTTCCATAAATCTACTAGCCCCACTTCCTCCAAAAATAGACTTAACCGGCTCCTCACTGAATCCTCTGAGCATTTTCGTAGCGGGAATCTATCCAGCCTTTTGTCTAAAACCTCATTAAAGTCCCCTACAACTACAATCGGTACCTCTTTGTCAAGCAGAACTTCGTTCAGTTTAAGCAGGACATCCAGATTGAAGGGCGGAGGGATGTATATATTTGCCACCACATACATGACACAATCAATACAGCAGAGTAGAAAAATATATCTACCCAGCTTGTCTATACTGACCTGTCTGCAGGAAAATTTAACCCCAGCTTTCACCAAGATACTCACCCCCCTACTAAAAGAGGAGTGAAACGCATGAAATTGGTGTTGAAATTTTTTCATCTGTAGCTGCTGGATGGTGTCCTTGGTTAGGTGGGTTTCCTGCAGACAGACCAGATCTAGTCCACTTCTCTCCATCGTAGAGAACACTGCCAACCTTTTAAGTGGTGTTCCCAGGCCCCTGACGTTCCAGGATCCTATTTTCAGGGTCTTAGCTAACATCGGAATACTGAAAAACACACATTACCCCAACAAGTGCTACCATATGTATCAAGTTTCTTTATAGAGTAAAATTTATGTACCCCTACACTCAAAATTTATTTTTATTTTTTTCCCCCCTAGTGTATGTTGTGCCAATTCTATATGCGTACATGTTGTAAACTCTAAACCACGTGCTCATCTTAGCCATGTCAAGCCTACTTTAGACAAAAATTTGCCACAGACAGTGCTTGCATGTGCATGTATTAAAAGCCAGAAATCTATAAGTGAAAGTCTGGATACCTCCAGGATAATTTCTAGTCATGTATATACTCGTGAATAGTAATTTGCCCCCCCTAGCTCCCCTCCCTCCTGCCCTCCCGCCCTCCCGCCCATTCCCTTCCCCCCTCCCACTCTCCCACCCCTACTCCCCCCCCATCCCCCCCCTCTACCCCACCCACACCCACCCATCTAGGTGAACCCCCCGGGGGTTTACCATGACCGTTAACTCATCCACTAACACCACCCTTTTACACTGAGTCTTCCCACTCACCTCCCCTCATGCAGACATCTGTGTGCACCCTCCCACCCCCCCCCGCCCCCCAATAAACAAAGACCATTAGCAGATGGCACCTAGGGGTGAAATATTAAGGAACACAAAACCACAAAGAAGAAAAAAGAAAAAGTAAAAATAAAACCCCTATACCTCCCAATACCCTATTGTATCACCCTATTAACACACCGGCCTATTTCATCTTCCCTATCCCTCTACGTGAGATTCGTAATGTTTTGGCAAACGAGGCCGAGAATGATTCTTTCCTGAATAGCTCCCCCAGCCATTTTTCTAGGAACTCAATCGGGTTGGCGCCCTCGCTTCTTTCAGGTAGTCTTACCAGCCTCACGTTATCTCTTCTACTCCTGTTCTCTATCTCGTCCAGTTTAGAGGCTTGCTTGGATATCTGTTCCTTCAGCCATTTTATTTCTTTAATTATTGGGGACACATTATCTTCTAGCCCACTGACTCTTTCTTCCAGGGCTGTTGTTCTCTCTGCCGTTTTCTGTAAATCTTGTCTGACCAGTAGCAGGTCTGCTTTGACTCCTTTCATCTGTTTACAGAGTTCTTTAAGCGAGCCGTTGCACACCCCTACAGCCATGAATACATCCGTTAAGGTTGGCTCTTTATCCAGGGGCAAGTTCGGGTCACTTATTGGCTCCATATTCACGTTTATATTTTGTTCACTTGGCCCCCGGACCTTTATTACTATGTATTTTAGAGGGCTGGGTAACCCCGGAGGGCTGTGAATATGGCTGACCCTGGCTTTTTCTATCCGATGCCCCACCCTGTTGTGACTTCAGTTGTGCCCCCTTTTTTGGAGGGGTCAGAGCAGAGGCATGAGCATATTGCTCCAATTTTGCTGCTGCCGATGCTGCTGCGGCATGCTGCAAGTTTTTCTCTTTAGAGGAACGTAGATTCTGCATCATTTACTCTTATATGTATACTCTTATAGCAACAGATTAATTTCCGTCAGCATCCAAAAAGCCCGAAAGGGACTAAGAAGGAAGAAGAAGGAAAAGAAAACCTATACACCTATCCGCACGTTGTGCGGAAAGTGCACCAAAATGCTTTAAATAATAAAGTGCCCTGAGCTAGGCAGCTCTCTCCACCCTTATGCACCCCAGCCGCCTTAACAGTCAGTGCTACTCCCCCATCAAACTCCACCATAGAACGCAAAGACTGTCCAAGGTGGCTCAAGTAGACACCAGCAGTAAACAACGGCTGGGGTACACATACAGCATTTCCCACCCCACCACCGAATCTGCCGCCCTTACGGTTGCTGAAAATGTCCAGAGCCTTTTGCTTTTGCTAGTTCGTGGGTAATAAATAGAAGGTAACCCCATCTGGGGATGGGAGGATGGAGGGTTAATACTCTACCCTGCTACTCCCATACCCAGCCTAAACTCGGCACAAGAAATGAGCGATATTTACTCTCAGCATTGTGTCTTTTAACGCCTGAGTATTGTACACCCAGCCAGTCAAACAGGACACTGAAACACCCAGGTATCTTGTGTTGTTTGTTTGTTGTTATTGCAGGAATGTCACATTACCAGGTGTTGAGCTGATCCGAAAAAAAAAATATCAAACGTTCTATGTTTCTTTAAGCAGTCTCTGACTTACATATTAATGTCGATAACTGTGCATAGATACTGTACCGCTCTAGAGGTCTTCAGTTCTCTGGCATCGTAAGGATAAGAGCTATTTGCCGTATGTCTCACACCGGAGCATAGCAGAGTGTAGAGGGTGACGTCACGCCCGGGAGTTTCCTCTGCGTTCACAGCCCGCCATGGAGTGAAGAAATCCAGCGGGGGGGAGCGGCGAGGTAGGGCAAGGGATCACCAAGTACTCTTCCCACACTCTATCGCTGCATCGTCCAGCCCACAGCAAACCTGCTCCTCCCAGTCAGCCGTCCATGTGTTCGTAGGGGAGCGGGGGTGAGATAGAGCACACAGCGTCCTCACTCAGACTCACTCCATGCTGCGGCTCAGCACACACCCGCCCATCCGGTCACGCCCACATCCCCTCGGCTCTGCTCCCTTCCGTCTAAATGCTAGCTTGGCCAAATTGCTAGCACTGCAACTGCTGCCTTTTCAGCTGGTAAACTCTGCCGCCTTTCGTGAATTTGTGGAATGTGCTGTACCTCAGTGGCAGGCTCCAAAACGTCATCTCTTTTCACGAGAAGGCCATTCCGGCTCTACCGGCATGTGGAAGGGAATGTTTTGGCCTCGTTGAACAGGGCGATCAGCAGTAAGGTTCATATTACCGCTGACTCATGGTCCAGCAGGCATGGGCAGGAATGTTACCTTTCCTTCACGGCACACTGGGTAACTCTGCTGGCAGCTGGGAAGGATGCAGGACAGGGTTCAGTTTTGTTGGAGCTTGTTCTGCCACCATGCTTCCAAAATGCTAGTGGTAATTCTGCCACAGCTCTCTCCTCCACCCCCTCCTATTCTTCTTCCTCTATGGCCTCTTCTGCAGCTTTGTCCCCTGAACCAGTGGTGCTCCATAAGCGCTCAAGGGGCTACGCAAGCAGTCAGGCTAAAAGATGCCATGCAGTGCTTGAGTTGGTCTGCCTAGGGGACAGGAGCCACACTGGGAAAGAGATTCTGTCAGCTCTGCAGGGGCAGGCTCAGAGGTGGTTGACGCCACGCCAGCTTCAGCCAGGAATGGTTGTATGTGACAATGGCACCCAACTTCTCTCCGCCCTCCGACAGGAACACTTGACCCATGTTCCATGTTTGGAACACGTCCTGAATTTGGTGGTGCAGCGGTTCTTGAGCAGGTACCCAGGCTTACAGGATCTCCTGAGGCAGGCCAGAAAAGTCTGTGGTCATTTCCGCCGGTCATACAATGCCAGTGCTCAGCTGGCTGACATTCAAAGGAAATGCAACCTGCTCACCAACTGCCCCATTTGTCACATGCCCACCAGGTGTAACTCAATGTTGGCAATGCTGCAGCGGCTGCATACACAGCAGAGTGCCATCAATGAGTACCTGTGCGAGCATGGCACCAGGACAGGGTCAGGGAAGCTTGGCTTTTTTCACCACGCCAGTGGCTACTGATCAAGGATGCATGCACTGTCCGTCACCATTTGAGGAGGCCACAGCACACGCTTCGTGGAATCATGGACAGGGCACTTGAGGCAGAACAGGGGGAGGAAGAAGAGGACTTCCTTTCCTCTCAAGGCCCCCTTTATCCAGATAGCATTCCTGCGGGCCCGCCAAACACACAGGACGAAGAGGAGGAGGAGAAAGATTGTGTCAGCGTGGAAGTAGAGTATAACACTCAGCAGCAGTCTTCAAGGGATGGTTTTCAGTCCCCAGAAACCCAAGGAGTTGTACGTGGCTGGGAGGAGGTAGTTACGGATCATGTAATCCTTAGTGACCCAGAGGACTCAGAATCGAATGCCTCTGCAAACTTATGCTGCATGGCCTCCCTGATTCTGCAAAGCCTGCAAAAGGACCCTAGGATTTGTGGTATCAAGGAGAGGGATCATTGCTGGCTGGCAACCCTTTTTGATCCATGTTACAAGGGTAAGGTTGCACAACACATCCTGCCTTCTCAGAGGGAGCAGTGGATGAAATATCTTCAGGAGGCCTTGAAGAAAGGTTTGTGCAATGCATTTCCAGACCCTGGGAGGTTACCATTTCCTGGTGCTGGACAACGTTTTGCTGAGGCTTCGTTCAGTCAGAGGAAGCGTGGTGGAGAAAGTGGCCGTCTGACAGATGCCTTTAAACAATTTTTCAGTCCTTAGTGCCAAGGTCTGATCGGTTCAAGCAACCATCGCCAGCGTCTGCAATATATGGTGCCGGAATATCTAGGGGCAAGAGCAGACTTGGAGACTTTTCCAAAAGAGCATCCACTGGGTTACTGGGTCTTGAGGATAGACCAGTAGCCAGAACTTTCTCAATATGCAATTAAGCTACTGGCCTGTCCTGCATCCAGGGTGCTTTCTGAATGCACCTTTAGTGCTGCTGGAGGGTTGGTAATGGATCAAAGAGTGCGCCTGTCCACAGACTCCTGTTGATAGGCTCACATTCATAAAAATTATTCAGCCTTGGATCAGCAGCTATCAAGCACCTGATGCTGATGTAATGATTGAATTTGCTATGGATCTGGGATCCCTTGAAGACTGCTTATGCTGGCTATCCTTTTCCTCCTCAATCTTGATGATGCTAGCTTTCAACAATATTGTTGGTTTAGGGCACCACCACCACCACCCAAGGCCCAATTTTTCTGTCTCTGTTTAACAGGGGAATGTAATTACAATTTTTGATATAATATTTCAAAGCAGGGCCTGTTCCTGTGCCCAACAAGAGTAACTGTGAGGGCTTACAGTGATGTGGCACCACCACCACCACCACCCAAGGCCCAATTTTTCTGCCCCTGTTTAACAGGGGCATGTAATTACAATTTTTGATATAATATTTCACAATAGGGCCTGTTCCTGCGCCCAACAAGAGTAACTGTGAGGGCTTACAGTGTTCCTGCGCCACCAAAGCCCAGGCCCAATTTTTCTGCCCCTGTTTAACAGGGGCATGTAATTACAATTATTGATATAATATATAATATTTCAATGCAGGGCCCGTTCCTGCGCCCAACAAGAGTAACTGTGAGGGCTTACAGTGTTCTGGTGGCACCAAAACCAAAGGCCCAATTTTTATGCCCCTGTTTAACAGGGGCATGTAATTACAATTCTTGATATTATATTTCACAACAGGGCCCATTCCTGCGCTCAACAAGAGTAACTGTGAGGGCTTACAGTGTTCTGGTACCACCAACACGTAAGGCCCAATTTTCTGAAGAGTATATAGGGCAGGCCGTATAGTGTATATATACTGCTGTTTAGAGTATATAGTGTCTGGGGGCCTGGGGGGCCTCCACGCCATTTTTTAAAAAACTTGGGTGCGGGGTTCCCCTTAATATCCATACAAGACCTGAAGGTTTCAGTTTTCAGCCAAGTGCATCCTGAATTTTCGTTTTCAGTTTTTTTCAGAATTTTTGTTTCAGTGCATCACTAAGTAATATTTGTAAATCTCCGAATACACCAAGCAGGCAGGTTTTAGGGTTACATATTTTAAGAATACCTATCAAAGTTTTGAGATAATGTTGTTTACCATTATCTAGAAGTCCTGGACATGTTGACATGTCCAGAGGATGTAAAAAGTCATCTACTTCATTGCAGCTTTGGAAGCATAGGGAGGAGGAGTATAGGCATTATTTATGTAATTTGACTGTGGTCTATTAGATATCATGGAGCCCCAAACTCCTGCCAGTCCTTATCTGCGGGTTCTGAAAGTTGGTCTTTGTCCGTCTGATATCTATAGCAGGAGACATTACTGATTACTATATAGTATGTAGAGAGTAATTCCAGTAGTCCAGCGCTGGGTCCTATTTATGATTACATACCAACCCATTCCACTTTTAAGGAATCTGATATTTTCCCATCCAGCAAATTACACTTTAGATGCTTGTAAAACATTATGCTAAAATTTGGTATAATATTGCACTAGAAATGTCTAGAATTGTCTATAGTGTCCAGATTGGACACAGCCGATCACATGGTTAAAGAGCAGCAGACGCGGCTCTTTACAGAGATCAGGACACGGCACGGCCACGATAGTGAATGATGGGAGAAATGACCTTTGCGTACCCCAATATCTCCCCCTCCCCACATTTCTTTCTTGTTTTACCCTCAGTTTCTCTCTCTGCCCTCATTCCTTTCTTACCATGTGTTTTTTTTTTCCTGTCCATCTTCCTCTCTGCTTCTACTTTCCTCTTTCCTCTCCTAATTCCCTATCAACCTATCAACTACCTACCAATGTGACCTCCCTTCCCCATCCCCACCTAAGCACATCATCATTTCCTCCTAATGTTTTTCTGAGTGACCTTATAGGTTTTATTTAAAGGAGGTAGATTTTTTCATTTTCTCCTTA
Source organism: Lithobates septentrionalis (assembly GCA_037952835.1). Lineage (NCBI taxonomy): Eukaryota > Metazoa > Chordata > Amphibia > Anura > Ranidae > Lithobates > Lithobates septentrionalis. The sequence continues at coordinate 596,802 of JBBDGP010002788.1, read as the reverse complement.
CCATTCTGTTCTCAGATACAAAAAATTTTAGCTCTTTAGTGAATTCTCTCCAATTTCCTGTTTACCTGATTCCTATAGGGCTACTGTATTACTGTAATTTGGAATCTGAATTATACTGTGGCTTATATGAAAAAATATAATAAAATACAATTTATTTTTTTTTAAATGATGGACCCTGCAAAGTAGATGAGGTCTATGTACAGCCTGTCATTCAATTCAACAATGCATTTCTGCTTAGCATAGGTGGGGGCAAAAATGTCTCTTTTCTGACTCCAGGAAATTTCTGTTATCAGACAGATTCCAATACAAAGAGAAGCACTTAAAAAAAGTTGTTATTCAGCTGGCACTAAATGTGGCACAGAGCAGTATAAAAATCACTTTAGAAAAGTAAATAAGTATACTCTAATGCCGTGTACACACGGCGGACTTTTCGGCATCAAAGGTCCGACAGTCTTTCCGACGGACTTTCGACGGACTTTTGACAGACTTCCGACGGACTTTCGAACGAACGGACTTGCCTACACACGATCACACCAAAGTCTGACGGATTCGTACGTGATGACGTACGACCAGACTAAAATAAGGAAGTTCATAGCCAGTAGCCAATAGCTGCCCTAGCGTCGGTTTTCGTCCGTCGGACTAGCATACAGATGAATGGATTTTTCGGCCGGACTCAAATCCATTGGAAAGATTTGAAACATGTTTTAAGTCTAAAGTCCGTCTGATTTTTGACTGAAAAAGTCCGCTGCAGGTCCAATGAAGCCCACACACGGTCGGATTGTCCGACAGGTTTGTTCCGTCGGACCAGTCTGGTTGAAAAGTCCACCTGTGTGTACACAGCATAAGGCTACTTTTACACTGGGGCGTTGGGGGCATCGGCAGTAAAGCGTCGCTATTTTTTGTGAAACTTTACCGCCGCTTTAGTGCCGCTATTCGCCCACTAGTGGGTGCTTTTAACCCCTGCTAGCAGCCGAAAAAGGGTTAAAACCACCCGCAAAGTGCCACTACAACGGCGCTTTGCCAGCAGTTTGGCGGCACTGCCCATTGATTATCCATTGGCAGGGGCGCTTTAGGAGTGGTGTGTACACCTCTCCTACAGCGCTACAAAGATGCTGCTTGCAGGACTTTTTTTACCATCCTGCAAGTGCACCGCTCCAGTGTGAAAGCACTCGGGCTTTCACACTGGAGTGAGAGGAGAGGCTCTTTACAGGCGCTATACAGGTGCTATTTTTAGCACTATAGTGCCTGTAAAGCACCTCAGTGTGAAAGCAGTCTAAGAATATGGTTATTTATTCAAATGCCATTTGTGATTCTAAGCATGTTTTGTCCAAAAGGGGTAATCATAATACAACATTATATTTTACCTGCAAAATCTACAAAGTCTAAATACTCTTAAAATGTTAATAAGGTCCTTCTATTTCGTTACTAACAGGGATGTATCAATTGGAGCAAGTCAGAGCTAAATGAGAACTGGGATACTTCACAGAAGGTGAATGCTCATGGATTATGAGTGACATAAAGTGATATTTAAGAAAATATATATTTTTTAAAATAACAAGCATGTCATACTTACCTGCTCTGTGCAGTGGTTCTGCACAGACCGGCCCTATCCTTCTGTTCTTGAGTCCCACGCCAGCACTCTTGGCCCCTCCCTCCAGCCAAGTGCCCCCATAGCAAGCAGCTCGGCCCGCCATCGCTCTCTTCTAATTGGCTCACTGGCTGTGATTGACAGTAACGGGAGCCATTGGCTCCCACTGCTGTCTCAGCCAATGGGGAGGAAGAGACTCAGGAGATCTGCTGCTTTCGTGCATATCGCTGGCTCAAGGTAAATATAAGGGGAGGCTGGGTGTGCTGCTGCACACAGAAGGTTTTTTACCTTCAGGTATAGAATGCCTGAAGGTAAAAAGCCTTGAGACTTTACAACCACTTTAAGGCACCACTATATGGATCAAGTCTCCGTTATATATGTATTCCTTGTAAAATTGCTGGGCCTGCCATAATTTCTTGTACCTTCTCTGATGCAGGGGGACAACATTCCCACTTCCTCTAGCAGCCAAACAGCAGGGATAAATGGTTTGGTACTCCCCTCTATAAGGTTCAGGTTGTCATTTCATGCACTGTGTGGAAGGGAAGAAGGGTGGAAGAGGGTAGTATCTTAGGTAGGCAGAGTAGAATAATTTCAAGTATAGTATAGTATAGTATAGTATAGTATAGTATAGTATAGATATAGATATACCCTGTTTCCCTGAAAATAAGACCTAGCGTGATTGTCAGTGATGGCTGCAATATAAGCCCTACCCCCCAAATAAGCCCTACCCGGTTTCCCCGAAAATAAGCCCTACCCTGAAAATAAGACCTACAAGGACTTTACCTAGGGCTTATTTGGGGAGTATGGCTTATATTGCAGCCATCACCGACAATCACGCTAGGTCTTATTTTCGGGGAAACAGGGTAGTATAGTACAGTATAGTATAGTATAGTATAGTATAGTATAGTATAGTATAGTATAGTGTAGTATAGTATAGTGTGGATCTCCCTGATGAAGACACGTGACCCTGTGTCAAACACACGTAGGGGAGGAGCCAGGACGGAGCACGGAGCCTTTTACTCCACTGAGATGCGATGCACAGCTTACCCCTCCTGACAGGCAAACTTTGGAGACTGTTATCAGATTGGTGCACTCACGCACCTTGCAAATGTGAGTACCCTAATGTGGGGAGCTTTGATTCTAATAAACATTTATAAATTATATCACACTATCCAGTTTTTCTTTTCCTTCATTCCTAACTGTGGAGTTGCTGCTGAAAACTGTGTATCTGGATTCCATCGCTGAGTCGTGGGATGGCTCATAAGCGTGTTTAGACTCAGTCTCACAGCTGAGTCGCATGCTCTGAGGTGAGCGGCTGTCCCCGGGGGGTCACTGGATGGCACTTGAGCATGGAATTCTGAGCACTAAGCACTAAGATTAATGCACGCATGTTGGATTTTATATGAACTGTTTTTATGGACTTTATGTGCATTTCTTTCATAAATTGGACTTTAATAACCACGTATCACATCTTGGATTTGATATTCACACTCATTGTGTGGCACTTGGCACTTTGTTGTATTTTTGCACTTATCACCGTGATATATTTTTATGTTTTACATGGATTAATTTTAGATTATATAGATAATTTTTCATTCATTATATATACAGTTAGTAGTTTAGTCATCGCTACTCTTACTCTAATGGTATACATCTAGCATATTATTTACACATTGCACTTTAAAATCACTTGTTTTTTATATATATCCTTTGTGCCTTGCTGTGGTTGGATATTTTCAGTATACCTCATATGCATTAATAATCTCCAGATTGATATTTTCACCTTAGCGCAGCGTATCTTTTGTATACATAGTAAAGTTTGTTGATTGACTAAAAGCAAATATGTTGTTCAGGTTGCAAAGGGAATTTTCACTTTGCTTAGTGAATACTATGAAAATTATCTTTGTAAATAAAAACCAATCATGTGCAAGGAAAATAAGAAAACAATATTTTGCTTGCACATAATTGGATTGTGGCAGTCACAAGAACTTCATCTTATTTGCTAAGCTTAAAGTGGTTGTAAACCCTTTACAACCACTTTTTACTACAGGTAAGCCTATAATAAGGCTTACTTGTAGCTACCCCAGATATCTCCTAAACTGCGCGGGAGTAACGTCATCGCGGCTCTGGCCAATCACAGCGCCAGAGCCCGCAAAACCCAGGAGGTAACTCTGGGAGCGATGTCGCCAGCCAGAACGGTGTACAAGGACCGCTGCCTTTGTCTTGCAGGTTTTCTTTTTTTTGCTAGTGGGTTTACAACCACTTTAAGGGGAAATTCCCTTGCAAAGTGAAAATTCTCTTGCAAAGTGAACAGCCTTTAGTAAATCAACCCCTATATTTCTATGCCAAGAAGAATATACAATTTAACATGGATAGGACTGTATTCTCCTTCTTCAGCTGAGTAGAAGCAATTGGTTAATTTTAATCTTTCATTGTACAAACTTGCCCATGAGTTTTAAGAAAAGCCACACAAATTTGATAAAATCTGGGCACCCTGGATTTTTTTTACTCATACACTCCCTTCATAAGAATATGGTGTTGCATGATCTAGCAGTCAACATTGACATGTTTATTTGAACCCACAAGCCTGACAACTTTTTATGTAAAAAGTTATTTGTGTTATTGTTAATAATTTACTCCATAATAAAATAACTTTGAAAAACATTTTTAGTGGAGCTAAAGGCCATATCATAACATAATGAAAACTTCAGACTGCCGTTTAAATAATTGCTCTAGCTGTATATCTGGAAATCCACTGAGTTTCATTACTTCTCTATCTTCCAAAATGTATTTCTGCTATTTATTTCTGCTATTTATGGCAAAATCCGTGAACACTAAATACACTGTATCTTTACTCTTTTTTATATGTGTAACAGAGGATAATATTACTGATTGCAGAACTCTTTTTCTTTCACAAGATTGCAGTAACAGATGTGCCTTGTTTAGCCAGTGACTGTTCCTAGGCAGTGGAATTCTGGGAGATGTAGTGTGAAGGAGGATCTGTGCCACAACCATCACCGGCAAACAACTACAATACCCAGGGATACTAGAGAGAAGGAGGTGTGATATAAAATAAAAAGCCTGGGAAGGAGCATGGCAGCTGGGGCTAGCATGCCAATTAGTGAGAGGTAGGGAGAAGAAGAAGTGCTGTGTTGTGCCAGGCTGCTTCTATACTGAGTCATGCTAGATGCTGCAGCATCCTGGACTAGGAGGCTGAACTGTGAAGAGTTGGCTGCATAATCGGCCATTCCAGTGCCCACCCTGAGAAGCTTGTCAGTGATCCAGGCTGACACTGCTTAGCCCCGCCGAGGAACTGCCAAGTTGTTCGTCATCTCACTTGCTGCCAGCTACAAGAAAGGGGGCCTACATTTGCAAATAACTTGTAGGCATAGACCACTGACACGTACCTTGGAGGTGAGCCTGACGTGCAGAGGGAGACCTCTCGTACAGCCCTGGCTCCAGAGTCACTGGAGTTGGGACAGTGACTGTAGGAGCACAGTGAGGTATGAGTGCCTGCAGAGTTCTCTTGGCTGGAGATTAGGGCTGGCCCGAACACCCCCCTGTTCGGTTTGCAGAAGAACATGTGAACAGGCAAAAAATTTGTTCGAACACGCGAACACCGTTAAAGTCTATGGGACACGAACATAATCAAAAAAAACAAGCTCTGCCTCCGTGGGCCATATGACGTGTCCTCGCAGGTGACAGCTCTCTTATAACTGAGGGCGGGGCCACATGTGACATCGCCGGGAGACCCCGCCCCCCTCTGACACACGGGGACACCCCTATGGCTTTCCCCATAGGGATGTCCCTGTGCGTCAGAGGGGGCAGACAGGGTGGCCCCACCTCCTCTGACGCTACAGGGAAAGCCATAGGGATGTCCCTGTGTGTCAGAGGGGGGCGGGGTCACCGCGGGGACCCCCACGCACTTTTTTTTTAACATTTTGGCCCTGGGTTCCCCTTAATATCCATACCAGATCTGAAGGGCCACTTTACAGGCATACTATAAACACCCCCCCAGGTACGAAATTTAAAGGAATATTTCACTTTTATTGTTTCACTTTAAGCATTATTAAAATCACTGCTCCCGAAAAAACGTCAGTTTTTAAAACTTTTTTTTGCAATGATACATGTCTTCTGGGGCAGGACCCAGGTCCCCAAACACTTTTTATGACAATAGCTTGCATATTAACCTTTAAAATTATCACTTTTGATTTCTCCCATAGACTTTTAAAGGGCGTTCTGCGGCTTTCGAATTTGGCGCGAACAACCCCAATTGTTCGCTATTCGGCAAACAGCCAACATTCGAGTCGAACAGATGTTCGACCCGAACAGACAACCCATCCCTACTGGAGATGATGACAGCTGGCAGAGACAGGAACCAGCTTAGGTGCTGTGGATGCAGGTCAGCAGATGCAGGTGCGCTGAGGATGCAGGTCAGTGGATGCAGGTGCATTGAGGGGCAGCAGATTCAGATGCACACAGATGCAAGACAGCAGGCAGGAGCAAGGTCAGACTAGCCAGGTAATACACAGTGGATCAGTCAGGCAGAAACGGCAGGTAAGGAATGGTCAGAGTTCAGGCTGGGTTAGTAACAGAAGATCACGCAGACAGGGAAATAGAGGAAGGTCAAGGAAGCCAGGGTCAGGACTGGAGACAGCAGCCAGGTCAGGAAGCCAGGTCAGTATTGGATCAGATGCAGGTTCAGGATCAGGCCACAGGGTAAAGCTGCAGATCAAACAGCAAAGGACTAATGCAGCTGGAGCCCTTTTAAAGGTCACTGGGCGCCAAGGCAACGTCACTGTGCGCGCGTGGACGATCTCCGCGATCTGCTCACACGCATGCGCATTGGCACACGTCTGTTCACCGCTGGATGCCTGTTAGCCCGACTGCGCCTCTGTGAACCTGTGCTCCTGAGGCCTGTTTCAGAACTATGAGCAGTGCATCCATGACAACCACACACCTGCTGTTGTGTGTACTGCTCATATTACATTAGACCAGTCCCAATGCAGCCAAGTTATTTGATCTACTTTATAGAGTATGCAACCGTGCATACCCTTACATCTAACTACTGCAACCATGCATAACTTTACATCTAACTACTGCAACCGTGCATACCCTTACATCTAACTACTGCAACCATGCATAACTTTACATCTAACTACTGCAACCGTGCATACCCTTACATCTAACTACTGCAACTGTGCACATCTTAGCACCTGACTGCTGTAACCGGGTCTGCCCCTTTTAAGCATTCATCTGCACCCGAAGAGTCCCCTCCTCCACTAAGACCAACTTCCTGGATACATTGCTGCAATATAGACACAATAATATAGAATATAGTTTATAGACACACTTTCATTTTACTGCGTGCCAAGGTCTTCCAAGGGCCCCAACATAGCCGGCAGAAAATTAATCACAAAGACTTACTCAGACCATTCTATCCTAAAAGCAGATCTGTGTTTAACTTTAAATCTTTATCTTGCAGGCCTAAACTTAGCCCATTTCTTTGAGAGCTCTCAAGTGCCATAGTTGATCTATGTTGTTACTCTTCTTTAGTCACCTGGGGTGATTTATCTCATACGGAGAACTACTGTTTATGCCCTTGAAGTAACAGTTTGAAACCTCTATAAGAGAACCTATAAGGTTAATCATAAAGTCATTTTTGTATTCATGCTGGTTGACTTTAACGTACCAATGTACTCTGTTATACTTTTATGACCTTAACCGGCCAATACAGTCTATTAATCTTTTATAGGGTTGTGGGTTTAATTCTTGTGTGCCTGCTTGGGTTTACAGAAAGGTATGCAGGTGGTGTCAATGAAGGTGAGGCCTCACATAGGGCTAGGCAAGAGCAGAGGACCCAAATTACCAGTGGCTAATGGGGGGGCAATCCTACACATAGGTAGAGATTGAAATACTGCATGTGAAAATATCTACTAATCAAAGGGTTTAGTATAAATATGGTTAACACTCATCCATCAGCTATTGATAAGTTACAAACTCCTGCATGCCCAGCCATTTAAAGGCATTTAGTTGTACAAGCCTACAATGATGCTCTTTTACAGAAGGCACTTAAAGCAAACCTATATTCTGCCAATACCTGAAAAAAATAAACCGCTGCTTCATTTTACCTTTAGTGTCCCTGACTGCCCCACTGATCCACCATTGCACCCTCGTAGAATGACTAGATCTTACAGGTTTGGGGCACACTTGTACCTAAGTGGATAAGCACTGCCAGAGTGTGCATTTTAGAAAATATATGCCTAGATATGATCTGTAAAGAACTTCATTATCTCATGACGTGGTGAGCAGGGATTCTAAAGGTAAGTAAAGACACCAGAGGGTGCTTGCCATGCACGGTGTTTGTGCTTACAGTTATTCCATAAAGGCAGGTGTGCGGTAACCTTGTCCTTATGACATTGTCTGTGCCAAGGCTCTCCTGCTAGATGAACCAACTCTGGTGGCCTTTATTTTATTATGGCATTGTCCATAGCTCAGTATTCTTTCACCATTCAGCTTTGTACAGTTCACAGTATAAAGACTGGTTGCTGATATATACTCAGACATCCGCAGGGAAATCCTGTTTTTTTGTGCTTGTTTGTTTTTTTCTAAACAAACATTTATAGATACCGCAGTGTTGACTTAAGCAGATCCAGAGCAGAAGAACATTTTATGTGTATGCCTGCCTTCTAATTTCACTGCACATTTAGAATGTAGAAAAACACCACATACAATCAAAACTAATAGAGAAACGACATTTATCTATGGGAAAAAAGAATTAGGCAATGATGTGAGAAAGAACAGGTATTTGTGGAGCAAGGTACAACTACAAGTATGCCACCCCTCCACCCCAAAAACAAAAGAAAAGAACTAAAATAATCCAGCAGCATTATAGTAGAACTATGGGTAAAATGAAAACACATATGATGCAGTCTGTCTATAGCATTGAGACATCAGTTTCTGAGTCCTCTGTAACATCCTTTTATTACCTGTTGATCCTGCCAGTAGATCTATTGTTTTTCTATTTCCTTTAACCACTTGACCTCTGGAAGGTTTACCCCCCTTCATGACCAGGCCATTTTTTGCGATATGGCACTGTGTTACTTTAACTGAAAATTGTCTGGTCATGCGACACTGTGCCCAAATAAAATTTATGTCCTTTTGTCCCCAAAAATAGAGCTTTCTTTTGGTGGTATTTGATCACCTCTCCGTTTTTTTTTTTTTTTGCGCTGTAAACTAAAAAAAGACAGACAATTCTGAAAAAACAAAACATTTTTTACTTTGTGTTATAAAACATATCCATTAAAAAAATGTAAAAAATCTAATTTCTTCATCAGTTTAGGCCAATATGTATTCTGCTACATATTTTTGGTAAAAAAAATCCCAATAAGCGTTTATTGATTGGTTTACGCAAAAGTTATAGCGTCTACAAACTATGTGATATTTTTTATTTATTACTAGTAATTGTGGCAAACAGCGACTTATAGTGGGACTTTAATATTGACAGTGACAGACACTTTTGACACTTTTTGGGGACCAGTGACATAATACAGTGATGAGTGCTAAAAAATATGCACTGTCACTGTAGTAATGACACTGGCTGGGAAGGGGTTAACATCAGGGGCGATCAAAGAGTTAACTGTACCTAGCCTGTGTTTCTGTGTACTGTGGAAGGTGCTTTTACTAAGGAAAGGCATGGATCCTGGAAAAGACAAGAAAGGGGAAGGAGGCCAAACTAAATAATAAGGAAAGCCAGATACTCATTTACTCACCCTGTGGATGGGCAGGGCTTAGTGGCTCGCCATACAATAAGGAAAATAAACTACACCAAAGAAAAAAGGCATAGAAAAAGATGCCACATATAGAGCCACAGAGATATAGTATCTGAAAAATGTAACTAATTAATTGTAACAAAAAAGAAATGTATTAATTGTATAAATACACAATGAATAATTGCACAAGGTATAAAATCAAATCAATAAACCTCCACCGTTCACCATCTAATGACAACGTTGTCAATGGACAAACAAATACAGACAAACTAAGAGACTGACAAACATATAAGGGAACGTCTTCACTACATGTGCATAAATATATGGGCCATGAAAATGCTGTATAAGTGTAAGCAGTATGGCAACACCAGATGTGGGGCCAGGCAGTCCTATTATGAAAGGATATAAAAAAAGGCAGGAACCTGTATGACTCAAAGTCGTACAAAATCGTACGATTTGAAAAATTATTGACAAGGCTGTTGATGGCTGTTGGGGGTATACGGCAAAGGGGTATTGGCATACTGGATCAAAGCAAATGAATATCCATAGCGTGAGTACTAAGATATGCTGCGATCCCTAGGACACAGGAAAGTAGCCTGCACAGCAATCATCAATTGCAGAGGGCAAACTAATTGAATAACAGAAGCATAGCAGGTAGATATATCTATTATGATCTACCTTACCCGGATGTAGAGAGTAATATGCTGCAAATGGTCTGCCGTGATCTGCTGTGTTCAGTAGTCCGTTTTACTTACGATGGAAAAAACAATAGTGTTTAATAGAAGTGGATGTCAAACAGCTGAGCGAGGAATCACCTCGTGTATTAGTTAGTTCCTCTATGACTTTCCCCAGCCTTCGTTGTATCCGGACTTGTAAGTTCAATCATCTAGGGTGGATAAAAGATGGAGTGGCCATAAAAGTTTCTGCTGGGTACAGTTAAACGAAATGCTGTGTCCCGCACTAAAGTGCTAGCAAACAGCCGTGCCGTGGATCCTAGGTGCTGGTGCACGGTGCTCGGAGTGACAGACGTTCACCTGGAGGGGGAGTGACGTCAACTAGTTTCACGGGGAAACCCCCGCTTCTTCAGGACAGTCCTGAAGAAGCGGGGGTTTCCCCGTGAAACTAGTTGACGTCACTCCCCCTCCAGGTTTTTTCCATCGTAAGTGAAATGGACTACTGAACACAGCAGATGCTTTGATCCAGTATGCCAATACCCCTTTGCCGTATACCCCCAACAGCTATCAACAGCATACCTTGTCAATCATTTTTCAAATCGTACGATTTTGTATGACTTTGAGTCATACAGGTTCCTGCCTTTTTTTATATCCTTTCATAATAGGACTGCCTGGCCCCACGTCTGGTGTTACTGCTTACACTTATACAGCATTTTCATGGCCCATATATTTATGCACATGTAGTGAAGATGTTCCCTTATCTGTTTGTCAGTCTGTTAGTCTGTCTGTATTTGTCTGTCCATTGACAACGTTGTCATTAGAAGGTGAACGGTGGAGGTTTATTAATTTGATTTTATACCTTGTGCAATTAATCATTGTGTATTTATACAATTAATACATTTATATTTTGTTACAATTAATTAGTTAAATTTTTCAGACACTATATCTCTGTGGCTCTATATGTGGCATCTTTTTCTATGCCTTTTTTCTTTGGTGTAGTCTCTTTTCCTTAAGGCATGGATTCTCCTGACAGAACGATGATCTGCCTTGTTTACAGAGGCAGATCGTTGTTCTGCCTCTGTACTGAACAATCGATGAGTGCCGGTGGACATTGAGTCAGCGGTACCCGCCGATCAGCTCCCACTGTGTATATTCACAGTGGGAGCAAGTCGGCGGCAGCGCACATTTGTGCCCCCTACCCTGAAGAACCGGATCACGTATATATACACGTGATCCAGAGGTGCCGCCCTGTAGCAGTAAAACTGCTGTAGGGTGGACCTTTAGTGGTTAATTAGGTGACAACACTGTTGGTTCTGCAGTAAAATCACGCTATATGTATTTTAAAGTAATTTTTAAAGGTAAATTGAAAAAAACAAATAACAAATATGTTATATTTACCTGCTCTGTACAATGGTTTTGCACATAGCAGCCTTGATTCTCCTCTTCTCCAGTCCTCCGCCGCCACGCCTGGCTCTTCCCCCCTGCCGAGTGCCCCTATAGCAGGTGGCTGGCTATGGGGAGACTCATGTGTGCTCGATCCTGGGACAGCTTTGTGTGTCTGTGGCTCAAACCCACCTCCACTCCCTCCTCACTGGCTGTGATTGACAGCAGCAGGAGCCAATGGCTTCCACTGCTGCCTTTCTGTCCAATGAGGAGAAAGAGACCTGGGAGAGCCACTACTCTTGAGCACAACGCTGTATCAAGATCGGGCTCAGGCAAGTATAACTGGGGGCTATGGGGGCAGCTGCTTGCAGAAGGTTTTTTTATGTTAATGCATATAATGCATTAAGGTAAAAAAAAAAACTAATGCCTTAAAACCACTTTAAATAAGAGGCAAACAAATGAATGCAAAATGCAAGCTAACACTTTTTTAAGCAGTTACAGCAGCAGTTTTTTTCCTTTGAGAAAAACATTTTAAGCCATATGCATAAAAACTGACCATTGTAAGAACCCCTGGCAGTATTATATGGTACGTCCTAACCCCCTATAACTGAAACTTTTCAGTTCAGTTTTAGATAAAGTAGGAAAGGATCTTAATTTCTAAGTCTAAATGTCTATGGGGTTCTTTTATACTTATGCAATGCTTTTCCATGTGACTTGGAAAAAGGTGCTTTTTTTGGTGCTACATAGTGCCCCATAGAGGTCAATAGATGCACGTTTAAATGCATAAAAAACACATAAAAACCTGTAAAAAATGCATGGAAAATGCTATAAAAAACACACTAGCCGTAGATGGTTGCCATTGGTGCAGGTGTCTCCATTGGAAGGTTTAGCCCGGGTTCACACCTATGCGAATTAGATGTGCGTTTCCGCACATCTAATTCGCATAGCAGGAGAATGTGACTGGCTCCCTATGGAACCGGTTCACATATCTCCGGGGCGGCTGCAGTGCGCACTGCACAAAAACGCTGTGCGTCTTTGGCTGCATTTCAGGGCCGAATTCAGGCATAGAATCGGCCGTGATTCGTCCCTGAAACGGTGAACAGGGACGCACAGCACTCCTGTGCGGTCCGCAGCGCATTCTAGTGTGAGCCCGGGCTCAACCTTGCCTTCTAACCCTTCCTTACTCCATCCACAGCTATAAAAACAGTTTTAGCTATGCATACAGTACACTTTTAGGATGTGGGAAAATAACAGATTTACTGATCTTAAGTCACCTATATTATAGGTGACTTAAGAAAACAAAAACTGCTGTGTTAATGTTATTGACAGACTCAATCAAATATATGACTTTATAGATTGCAAATGTTGCCCATATTGACCCTTTAAAGTAGCAGAGAACTAACCATTCTGTTGGAAGGACAACAGCATGTAATGCAAGGTACTGTGAACTATATACTGTATGCATTATACTTATCTATGCAGCAGGTGACGCTGTAGTATTATAGTGTTATAGTATGTATTCTATGATATAACAGGATGTATTGTCTATCTATGTTCAATGCACTTGTTTGTTGTTCTCTTCCTGTCTCCATGATGTAAAGATATGTACTGCAATCCTCCATAAAAGTAAAGCGTATTGCTGTATACAAGAAGCATCCAGCGCATTATTTCAATACTCTGACAGCACATTCAACATTGTTTAAGCTGCTGGGATACTATAGACTTTCTGTATTATCCTATCAGAGTTGAGCATCTTCCCAGCCCAGGCCTGAGTCTTTGCACTGCCCATCCAGATAGTATATGTTCCATGTCAACATGTGTGCATGCAAGACTGCCTCTCCCTCTCTGGGGTCTAAGTGCTGATGTATAGGGGGTTACAAGTCACTGAATCCAACCAAAATCAGACATTTAAAGCTGAATTCCAGAGATACGGTAAATACTTTTTGATCTACATATATTCCTCAATAGCAGCAAATGATATAAATCCACTTTGTGTGCACCAAATGGCTTTGGAAACACAGATACTACCATGCAAAAGCTACCGCACTGTGCTGTATATAGCTTGTACAAAGAGCAGAACTGTGGGAGGGGTCTAGCAGCTCCACCTGCTGCAATCTGCCTGCAGAAACTACAGAAGACAGCTTTAAGGCTGGCCATACATTGTACAATTTTCTTGTACAATTTTCCTTTAGATTTACCAAAACCATATAATATGAGGTCAAACCTAAACACTTTAAAATTTGTATGCAGCCAGGCAGGCCCTTGCACTACATAGTTGAAGGTAAACCCAAAGGAAATTGAATGAGAAAATGGTATAATGTATAGCCAGCTTAAGACGAATCACTCTTTTGAAGGTGATGGGTCTTAACACAGAAGAAGGAAAACAGTATCTGCAACACACAAATCTTACTGGGGTTTGCTAGATTGTAGCACCTTTCTCTTAAGCTGCGTATTATAACACATAAATAACAGTGTAATAACCACCCACAGCGCTCTCCCAAAGGTTCAGTAGTCCTAAACAGCTAGTTCCCTTTCACTCTCTAATATCCTTCTAAGCTAATAACCAGTTCATTACCTAATCCAAACAGTTCAGGAATTTTTATTTCCAAGTCGCAGTATTTATCAAATGCTTCACATACAACAACCTGAAAGCCACACAAGTCACTGAATATCTCACAAATTCCACTTTTAAATGTTAATAGTTTTATTTTGTATCACATCTAATCCATGTCCCAATCATGATTACTGTACTTCTTCCTCCCGCAACCTTTAAACAGGCTCCTTCCTTCATAGTCATCGCCAGGCTGCTTGCTGATGAATCAGCTCCGGTGCCATCAATTAACATTTCTCACTCGCAAGTCCCATGCTGGTTCAAAAGAGAAGAGTAATAGCAGTGGGATCCATTGGCTTCAGCTGCTGTCAATAAAATTCTGTGATGAGGGAGTGAGAGGCAGGGCTGCGCCGTGCCGTCTGTGTCTAGTGCCTCCATAGGAAGAGCCAGGAGCAATGGCAGGGGACCCCCAGAAGAGGAAGATCAGGGCTGCTCTGTGCAAAGCCTTTGCACAGAACAGGTCATTATGACATGTTTATTATTTTAAAGGAAAAAAAAAAGGTTTACAATCAGAAGCCCAATATTGCAACTTTGACATGTTTTAGCATAACTGTAATAACTGTGCATATTATAGCAACTATTTAGTGTATCCAGGTGGATTATACCTTGTTTTTGTCAGGACAGATTGGGCTTTCATTTGGTTGGAAATGTTAATGAATATCTCCTGATTTTTTTTTTTTTTTTTTTTTTATAATCAAAAGAAAACTGGCCAAACATAAAACAAAACTTTTTTTGGTGTATATTTTTATACCATTACAATGTACCACCACCAAAAAACCTTCAAAATAAATTCTCCTAGTACTGACAATCGTGGCAATCCCACATACTGTATGTGTGTGATTTGTTATTTGTACCCATAGTAGGGCCAAGAAACAATAGTACATTTTTTGTTTTTTGATTTTTTTTTTTTGTCCTACCTAAACACACTTTAAATATAAAACCAGTTTTCTTATCTAAAACACACTAATGCCGCGTACACACGGTCGCACATTCCGACAACAAAATCCATGTTTTTTTTCCGACGGATGTTGGCTCAAACTTGTCTTGCATACACACGGTCACACAAAGTTGGTCGGAAATTGCGAATGTCAAGAACACGGTGACGTACAACACGTACGATGGCACTATAAAAGAGAAGTTTCAAATTAAGCGCGCCACCCTTTGGGCTCTTTCTGCTAATCTCGTGTTAGTAGAAGTTTGGTGAGAGACGTTTTGCGCTTTTCAGCCTCATGCTTTTCAGATCGTTACTGCTATTCAGTTTGTGCTTGTGGGTTCGTATCTGTTCTTCAGTGCATGTAGTCAGTTCGCATTTGTTTGTCAGTGCGTATTATTATAGTACGTATTTGATTACCAGTGCGTTCTTGTCCGCTCGTTTCTGATTTTCAGCTCGCTCTTATCAGGCCTTTCTGTTTTTCAGTGCTTTCTGTTAGTTCGTTCTGAAGCCATGTTGCGGTTACGTACTCGTTGTAGAGTTTCGTGCTGTGCGGGGGCTTGGTGTTGGGGTTCTTGCTTTGACCCAAGCCCAGTCCATGAACAGGGTGGGGAGGAGTTCATGGACAAAGAATTTCTTGCTCCAGCGTGACCAATTCTCTCACTTGCCTTTTTTGCGGGAGATCCGTGAGAATAATCCTGATTATATCAGGAATTATCTCCAGGTGACAGACCCCATTTTTCACTGTTTGTTGGCTTTGCTGTCCCCTTATATTAGCAGGCAGGACACCTGCGGCAAGCCATCACTCCTGGACAGAGGCTCGTCGCCACGTTGCGGTACTTGGCGAAGTCTGCAGGACATCAAGTTCTCAACAGGCATCTCCCCCCCAGTCTCTGGGGATCATTATTCCAGAGACCTGTTCCGCCATCATTCAGGTCCTGCAGAAGGACTATATTAAGGTAAGATTTCTCCTTTAACATCACATTCTATGTATTTAATGTTTGCTAATGTATTGTATTTCTTTCATCATTCCCTAATTACCATGATTGTAATATGCTGTGAATGTCCCCTTTGTTCGCATGCATGCTGGAAACTTTTAAACTTCCTTTCTTGTCCTTCATGCATATTTGCCTTCACTAACCTCCCCAGTATGCTATCCTGGGCCCATACACACCTAGTCTAGTCACTTAACAATGTATTTTGGCAGCTCCATAGTAGTGCTTTACCCTAAACACCCCCTAAAATGTGTTCAAATGTTATTTGTGTCCTTAAATTCATGCAGAGTGCCAGAGGCTTTTTTTTTGGGGTCCCAAAATCATTCTTGGGATTGCCACCTGCTGAAGAGAATGCGGAAGGACTCCCGTTTGTCTTTATCGCTGATGAAGCATCTGGTCTATGTGAACACCTGATGCGGCAGTTCCCGATGAGAAGAGGGTTTTTAACTACGGTTGGCCAGAGCCAGAAGAGTGGTGGAAAATGCCTTTGGAATAATGGCCAGCCGGTTCCGCCTATTCCTCACTGCAATAAACATGGCGGAATATAAAATAAATCATATTGTTATGGCATGCTGCATATTGCATAACTTTTTAAGAAAAAATGCATCGAACTACGTGGCCTCAGATGGGACTGAGGCCGGCTTATTACCGGATACAAAAACCCTGACGGCTCTTGAAGCTGGCTGTCCTGGCTCCCCCCCCCCCCCCCCAAAGCACCCGTGAAGTTCGTGAAAAGTATCTAGAGTACTTTTCAGGTAGGGGGGCCATTGATATGCCACAAAATGTTTAAAAAACATGTGAAAAATACATTTTTTATTTAAATGGAAATAATATTTACTTTGATTTACTGCTTGTGTTTCTTTTAGCTGGCTCCTAGGTTATCCAATGGGCTTTTCTTTTTTCCCTTTTTGTTCAATATTGCAAACGTAATTTTTTGGATACATGAGGTGACAATCTCTTCTTCAGCAAACTATTATGTTGTGGGTCTGCTACACACACACCTTGTTTTTGTTGTTAATGTATGTAATGCATTACTGATAAAAATATTTATCATTTTCAGCACCATGACTGAAATTTGTGGAGTCACGAAAATGGCATGATTGTGGCAAATTATAAAGCACTGTGGGTGTTATTTACTAAAGGAAATTCCACTTTGCACTCCAAGTGCACTGCAAAAGTGCACTTGAAACTGCACTGAAACTGCACTTGTAGTGCAAAGTGGATTTGCCTTTAGTAAATAACCCCCATTGTCACTGTAAACACCAACTTACTACAAAAATTGCTATTGAGCATTGAAAGAAGAAGCCACACATTGCTGAGTAGAAAACATTTTACTCAAAGCACATTCACATGTGCGTTAGAAAAGGGTTTTTGAACAAACCAAACCAAACCATCTTTGGTGTATAACATTTTTTTTTAGAAATTGGTTAAACGGGCATGTTTAAACCATAACATACACAACTCAGGAACTTGCAAAGTTCAACTTTGACAAAGTGAAGGCAATATCAGACATTAGTATGTCCAAACTGTGTTGATCTTGCCTTCATCAGATGGGGTGATGTCACCCCTGTAAAAGCCAAATTTTGAAGATGCACAAAAATTGTGATTCATGCTGGGGATTTCCCTCCTTGTCCCATGCCTAATGTCAACATGTGCCAGCTCCCATCATGGGGGATCAATGGATGTGTTTTGGGGGTGCAACCCCTTCCTCTCACCTACTTGAGTTGCGAGGAAGGGGTTGCACCCACAAAACGTGTACATTGATATTCCGTGATGGCAGATAGCACATGTTGACACACCGTGTGCATCTTCAAAATTTGCCTTTTAAAATACTTTAAAACTTGTTTTAAAAGCAAAAATACACAATAAAATGGGACAATTTTTGTGTGTTTTATTGTCACGACTAGTACATACCGAGGCCAAGATGCCGAGAGCGGCTCGCCCTTGCGACCACGTGCACCCTGTCTCCCGGAGATGATACAGGGAGCAGGGGGCACGCGGAGGCACGGGTCACCAGTATTGGTATTGAAGCTGCCTGCCCTTCCTTCTACAGTTTAAAATGGACTCCACTTCGAACTCATTCTCTCCATCCACGATAATTGGCGGAGGAGGAAGTTCCCCTCTTCCAGGAAAAGGGCTGGGCACAACAGAATTCAACAAAGATGCATGAAAAACAGGGTGGATTCTGTAGGAGTTTGGTAATGCCAGTTCAAACGCCACGGGATTAATTATCCTTTTGATCTGAAAAGGTCCGATGAACCTGGCTCCAAGTTTTCGTGATGGCAGAGGTCATTTAAGGTTTGTAGTTGACAACCGGACCTTCTCACCTACATTGAACATTGGATTCTCCCTCCTTCCCTGATCATACTGTCTTTTATAATCATCTTGGGCTTTTTGTAGCATATCCTGGATCCTTTGGGTGTTTGGTTAGTAGCCGAATGAATAGAGTTGGTATAGGCGCATTCAGCATACGGGAGAAGACTTGCCCAATCGTCCTGGGAGCCAGAACAGAAACAACGGAGGTATTGCTCTAAGGTTTGGTTTGTCCTCTCCGTCTGGCCGTTGCTCTGAGGGTGATACGCTGAAGAAAGGCAGACTTTGATGTCCAGGGTTTTGCAGAGTTCTCTCCAGAATTTAGACGTAAATTGCACGCCCCTATCCGACACAATACTCTTAGGCACACCATGGAGTCTAATTCTTTAAAAAAAATATTGGCTGTGTCCGTGGCAGAAGGGGTACCCATCATGGGTAAAAAATGAGCCAACTTGGAAAGACGGTCGACGACAACAAAAATGGCAGTAAAGCCTTCCGAGGCAGGTCTACAATAAAATCCATGGACACGTCAGCCCATTGTCGTTCCGGGATGGGCAAGGGTTTGAGCAAACCTCAAGACTTGGTGTTTTGCCCCTTGTTACGCTGGCACAGAGGACAGGAGGAAACATACTCCTTACGCTCCGGTCTCCACCCAGGCCACTAGAAGGAACGAGAGATCAACTCAGACGTCTTCCTCGTCCCAAAGTGACCTGCCAATTTATGGTCATGACACATCTTAAGGGTTAGAGGCCGTATTTCCTGTGGTACGAAAATTTTCCCCCGGACCCAGAATAGATCATCACATCTTTCCAAAGAATGTACCTCTGGTTCGGAACAAAGACTGCATGAAGACTTGATGGAAGTTATTAAGTCTTGGGTAAGACCGAGGAAATTTTGTGAAGAGAGAATGGTGCCGGGTTCAGTCGTTTGAGGGTCTGCAGAAAACATCCGGGAAAGTGCGTCCGCCTTTCCATTCTTTGAACCGGGTCTATAGGATATGTGGAAATTGAAACGGGAAAAGAAGAGGGCCCAACGTGCTTGTCTAGGTTTCAGGCGTGTTGCTGTCTGGAGGTATTCCAAATTTTTGTGATCTGTAAAGATCATAACTGGGTGAAGTGCGCCTTCCAGTAAATACCTCCATTCCTCTAGAGTGAACTTAATGGCCAGCAGCTCCCTGTCACCCACGTCGTAGTTGAGTTCTGGTGGGCTGAGCTTCCGAGATGCAAAGGCTACAGGATGTAGAATGGCTTTAGGCCCATGTCTTTGGGAGAGGATGGCCCTTGTTGCGATTTCCGATGCGTCCACCTCTAGTACAAATGGTCGAGTTGGGTCAGGATGGTAAAGAATCTGGGCAGAACTGAACAAGGTCTTCAATTTGATAAAGGATTCTTGTGCCGCTTGAGACCACTGAAAGGAACTGTGCTGACGCGTCAATTGGGTAATAGGTGCCACAATAGAGGAAAATCCGACAATAAATTTCCTGTAGAAGTTGGCGACCCCTATAAAACGCTGCACCCCTTTTTTATCAGATGGAGCCGGCCATTCCTGAATTGCTTGAAACTTTTTTGGGTCCATTGCGACCCCGTTGGTTGAAATGATGAATCCTAAAAATTGTACAACCGACTTCACGAATTCACACTTTTCGGCTTTTAGGTACAACTTGTGTTGTTTAAGTATGGTAAGAACCTTTTTTACATGCCCTCTGTGCAGATCAATAGTGGAGGAGAAGATAAGAACATCGTCCAGGTAGACAACAAGGAAGTCGTCCAGGTATTCTCGGAATATATCATTCACCAGGTGTTGAAAGGTGGCCGGGGCATTGCAGAGCCCAAACGGCATCACCAGATATTCAAAATGTCCAAATCTGGACCTGAAAGCCGTCTTCCACTCGTCCCCAGCCCTGATCCTGATGAGATTTCAGGCACCTCGGAGGTCTAGCTTGGAGAAGATTTTGGCTGTTTGAAATCGTTGGAATAACTTGGGAATGAGCAGTAGCGGGTATCTGTTTTTGATGGTAATGTTATTAAGCTGTCGGTAGTCTACACATGGCCTTAGGGATCCATCCTTTTTCCCTACAAAAAATATGCCAGCTCCGGCAGGTGAGAAAGAGGGACGAATGAAGCCCTTCTCGAGGTTTTCATCAATATATTTTTTAAGGGCTTCTAGCTCAGTTTCTGAGAGTGGGAATATATGGCGGAATGGGACCTCTGACCCAGGCAAGAGATCGATCGGACAGTCGTATGGCCGATGAGGTGGTAGACAGTCAGCCATTTGTTAAATACTTCTTGAAACTCAAGGTATTCAGGAGGAACATGTTGGAGGTTGTCAGATTTGTTTGTAATTACTGCACAAACTTTTGGAGCAGTGGGAAGGCAGTGTTGAGAACAATACTGAGAAGAGAAAGACACTGACTTAGTACTCCACTCAATTCGTGGGTCATGTGCCTGAAGCCAGGGCAGGCCAAGTATAATGGGGAAGATTGGAGAATGAATGAGGTCCAGCCGTAGAAATTCTTGATGGCCGGAATCCGTGGTCACAAGGATAGGTTGGGTCTCCTGGGTGATACGACCTGAGCGGGGAAGTGATCCGTCTGCTAGGTGTATTTGTAAACCTTGGGCCTTGGTTTGAAGGGGAATATGCAGACTGTGGGCCAAGGTAGCGTCTAGGAAGCAACTGCAAGCTCCTGAATCAATGATGGCCGGTAAGCGAGTTTCCCCTTCCGTTAGCTGTAAGGAGACAAATAACATCACGTAAGTCTTAGGAACAGTGTTGACTTGACAGTTCATCAGATTTGGCCGAGAGAACTTACTGGGTCTTACTGGGAAGCTGCGCAGGAAGTGTCCGGCACCCCAGCAGTATAGGCACAAGTTGGATTGCCGTCTGCGTTGTCTCTCTTCAGAGGTCAGCGGAGCACGGACCAGGCCGAGCTGCATAGGCTCGACTTCGGGTGCTGGTGTTGCAGCAGCAGTTGGAGATGGCACGTGGGCTGGAAGGGGTCTGGACGACGTCCAGGCTGGGTGTGGACCCTGAAAACACTCTGAGCGTCGCTCACGTATGCGCCTGTCTAGTTTCGTGGCTGCTTGGATTAACTCTTCCAAGGAAGCTGGAGTTTCCATCCTGGCCAATTCATCCTTAAGAAGTTTGGACAGGCCCTGACGGTACTGTTATCTCAGGGCGGGCTTGTTCCAATTTGTATCGGCCGCCCATTTACGGAATTCCACCGTATAGTCCTCAATTGGTCTCCTTCCTTGGGACAGACTGTGCAAATCGCTTCAGCCGTAGCCGTGCGTTGCGGGTCGTCATAGAGTTGGGACATACTCTCAAAAAATGTATCTATCGTATTCAACACTGAACTTCTTCTTTGTTCCATCAAGCCGTGGGCCCAGGCTTGAGGTTCCTTGGTCAACAGCGAGATCACAAATCCCACCTTAACAATCTCAGATGAAAAGGTTCTGGGCTGGAGGGAAAAATAGAGAGAACAGGCGTTTTTAAAGGCCCTATATTTCTTACGGTCCCCTGAGAAACGCTCCGGTGTAGGAACCCTGGGCTCCGGGAGAGCCATTACAACCGTGGGATTGGTGGTAGCCTGAGAGAGGAGACCCCCACTGCTGGGTGCGGGAGCTGCGGCTGCAGATGGAAGAGACTCCGTGATTTGTTGCAGGCGGCTGTCCATCTGGGTATATCCCTCCTGCAATTTTTGAACGGAGTCCGCGAGAGCGGAAACCTGCTGACATAAGATCTCCAGAGGAGAGCGCGCTCTGTCGGCCTCGGACATCTGGCTGGTTTGTACTGCCACGACTAGTACTTACCGAGGCCAAGATGCCGAGAGCTGCTCGCCTAACGACCACGCGCACCCTGTCCCCCGGAGGTGATACAGGGAGCAGGGGGCACGCGGAGGCACGGGTCACCAGCAGGTGAGTACTCCAAAGGTAGAAGAACTAGAAGTAAGGTAGAAGTTTTCAGGAGCTGACTAAAGGTGCCAATGAAGGTGCCACTGCAGGATCAGGGGATCGAGTGCGGAGTAACAGAAAGTCTGTGAAGCCAGCCAGGGGTCAGAACCGGGTAATCAGATTTAAAGCAAGCCCGTTATGAATAGCCAGGGGTCAACACAGGTAATCAAGTAGAAGAGCAGAGTCCGTTATGGATAGCCAGGGGTCAGCACAGGTAATCAAGTAGAGAGCAGAGTCCATTTATGAATAGCCAGGGGTCAGCACAGGTAACTAGCAGAGAGCAGAGTCCGTTATGAATAGCCAGGGGTCAGCACAGGTAATTAGCAGAGAGCAGAGTCCGTTATGGGTAGCCAGGGGTCAACACAGGTAATCAATAGAAGAGCAGAGTGCACAGCGAAACCGGAACTGGAAACAGCTGACGATAAACCAGCAACCCGACTGGGTGCTGGAGCCGTCAGAAGTAGCCCACACAGTGCGCGCGTCAGCGCGAGGCACTACCGTGCACCCGCACAGGCGACGGCGCACACTCGGGGACCGTTGTGCACCCGCACGCGCAGCACCATTGGGCCGCGCACGGGTGTGCGCCGAAGCGCCAGTCCACCGCGCATGTGCCCCGGAGCCCGGCGAACAGAGGCAACAGATGTCCTCTGACATTTATATTCTGCCTAAAACATCAATGATGTTCTTCATTTTTTGTTGAACATCATTGATGTTTTCCTTTATTTTTTCTAAATCAGGATTGCACCCCAGGGGCGTTGCTAGATCTGCAAAAGATCTGGGGCTAGAGCCCATAGCACGGTCACCAACCTTTTTGCATGCCCACGCGGGGGGGGGGGGGGGGGGGTTGGGGGGGGACCTAAGCAATTTTTCACGGGCTGGTGTTGGCACTTCAATCATCGTGGCACCATGGTTGATATGGTGTCAGGGTGATTAAAGTGCATTATTTCTATTGCTACATTCTAATATATAATGAAGTGGTTCAACTCACCATACTGCAGAATCAGTGGGAGCCCTGGGCGTGTCACTTACCACATCTCCTGCCACCATTTGCAGATTGCCACATCTCCTGCCACCATTTGCAGATTGTCACTTGCCACGTCTCCTACCACCATTTGCAGATTGTCACTTGCCACGTCTCCTGCCACCATTTGCAGATTGTCACTTGCCACATCTCTTGCCACCATTTGCGAATTGTCACTTGCCACGTCACCTGCCACCATTTGCAGATTGTCACTTGCCATGTCTCCTGGCTCAATTTGCAGATTACCACATCTCCTGCCACCATTTGCAGATTGTCACTTGCCATGTCTCCTGCCACCATTTGAAGATTGTCACTTGCCACCATTTGCAGATTGTCATTTGCCACGTCACCTGCCACCATTTGCAGATTGTCACTTGCCATGTCTCCTGGCTCAATTTGCAGATTGCCACGTCTCCTGCCACCATTTGCAGATTGTCACTTGCCACCTGATGTGGATTGTAACTTGCCATGCCAGCCAGTGCTACCAAATGTGCATTGATGCTGCTGGTGGCAGGCTGATAGCACTGGTCCATTTAGTGAGAGCAGGAGAGCTGTGATGCAGGGTGGGCAGTGAGAGATGATGTCATCTCGCTGCTCCCCGCTGCACCTCTGACATTGAAGCAAGGGGGTCTGGCTGCAAAGTGGAGCTCCACAATGACAGGGAGCACGTGACCTCCACTCCACTGTGCTGTGAGGGTGGAAGAGCGCTGATGTGTAACGGGCAGTAAGAGATGATGTCATCTCTCTGCTGCTCACCGCACCTCGCTCCCAAATTGAAAAAAATATGCAGGCATACATCTATTACCTGAAGCTGTGGTCTCAGACACTCACCTGTTGTGACTATTTCGCCCACTTCATAAACCTCTCCTTCCTCCACATCCTCTGTTTGTGGTTTTGGGATTTCCCCTTCTTTAGGAGGTGGGGGGTCCCTGGTGTCCTCAGATGTCCCGAGTCTTTTCTCCCCTATGTGAATAAAAAAAGGTATACTTAGCACACAGATATTCCATGGCAGAAATAGGAATATGAAACTTTGCTTGGAATTGTCGTACAATTGTCTGTTTTGGCAGAGTTCCAAGCTGAAGAAATTTTTATTTCCTTTCTAAAGCTGGAATACTTACCTTTTTTGTTAAAGTTTCACACATGGTGATACCCCTAGTATCCACTGGAGCACCTGTGTGGGACACCCTAAAAAGTTTGTTCTGGTGTCCCACACTAATGCTTCTGCGTCCAGATGTGTACACAGCTGCTGAGTGTCCTCTCCTTACACTGAATCAAGTTTCCATTTCATTCTAGTTACAAACCCATCTAGACAACA
This sequence comes from Lithobates septentrionalis, assembly GCA_037952835.1. Classification (NCBI taxonomy): domain Eukaryota; kingdom Metazoa; phylum Chordata; class Amphibia; order Anura; family Ranidae; genus Lithobates; species Lithobates septentrionalis. Next base: position 572,249 of record JBBDGP010002788.1, on the reverse strand, counting down.
AACTTATTTTAATACAAATAGGCCTGAACAAATGTAGTTAACCTGTATCTGCCAAAAACATCTTAAAAGTGGGCGAACGAACGATGTTTCCTACGACCGATTACTGTGCTCTTGAACATGAAACTTACCATTTTAAACTGTACAACAGTAAAGAAAAGCACATTGAGCATGCAAGTAATAATAATAGGAACACACGACAAATACTTACTTTTTAGAAGCAGTTTCCTGATCTTTCTGTACTGATCGTGCTCCCTCAATTTCAGGTCTGACCAGCGTTTCCTCAATTGATCCTTGGATCGTCGTACCCCAAAATTCCTGTGCGGACTTTTCACAACTTTAGTCACGATCTTGGCCTTTCTCACATTTGGGTTTGGGTAAGGTCCATACTTCCCATCATAGTCATCCCTCTTCAAGATGTCCACCATCTCTACAAAGGACATATTTGAGGCCTTAAAGCTCCTCTGGGATCGGGACGTTTGTGGCTCTGGGCTTTCGTCGTTGCTGCTGCTGTGTGCATGCACCTGCTGTGTCTCCGCCATGTGCTTTCCCCACTGCGTCAAAAGACAAGGGGCGGGGAATACACTAGAAAGAACACCAGGGGCGGGCGGAGTTTCACGCATGCGCAGTGTATATAAAGTGTAACACGCGTGTGTCGTACGTACGATCTGTGAGCGGAGGAAGGAGTAGCGGAAGCGACGATTGTGATAACGAAGGTACAATTTTAAGTTGGTGCATGAGTGGCCTATACTGCTTAGAGATTGAGGCCTATATTGGGTCAAGATTATGAGACATTAGAGTTTGTCTTGTGTTGTGTCTTGCAGAGAAAATGGATCCCTTCAATGATAGGGAATTTCTAGCAATATTCATTGATATGTTCAGGGAGCTGCCCTGTCTGTGGCAGCTGAACCACCCTTTTTTTAATAAGCAAACAAAGAGGCAGGCAGCGCTGGAGAAACTGCTTGAATTTGTGAAGCCGATGATCCCCACGGCAGACATCAAGTATTTAAAGTCCAAAATTGGTGGCATGAGGAGCACTTATAATAGGGAGTGCAAGAAGGTCCAGAATTCCCTGAGATCAGGAGCAGCAGATGACGTTTATGTAACCAGGCTGTGGTACTATGACAGACTGTATTTTCTGTCAGACTAGACTGAACCCAGGCCAACACTCTCCAGTCTTCCTTCAATGCTTCCTTCCCCCCCAGCTGAGGTTTCCGACGACCAACCTGGGCCTTCCTGGCAGCAACATGTGGAGGAGCCCAGCTTGAGTCTTGTATAGCATTCTTCAAAATATTTCTGGTTGTCAAATGAATTATGTTAAATAGATGTTATTTTTGATCACTAATTTATGATTTCACAAAGTGTTTTACATATCAATAGACCGTAGTAGACAAAAATGATTGTGACAAGAATGAAAAATGCTGGGGTCAGATAGATAGTCGTTTCTATTTATTAACATTCAATTTGCAACAATCATGAGCTGAAAATTGTGTGTGATTGCTGAACAAAAAAATAAAACTATGTCCCTTTTTCATACACAGGAAAGCCTCAGCCAGGCAGTGGAAAGTGGCAGCCAGGAGGTGGCCAGGCCCAGTAGCCTGCCCGAATCCCAGGTCCCTCCCCTCCGCATTTCAACAAACAGTCCCAGGAAGAGGAGTAACCTGGAGGAGGCTGCAATTGGCCTATTTCGGAAGGCTACTGCGGCCCTCTGAACCCCCTTCCCCAATAATCAAGAGGAATATGCCTACATGGCAGCCTGCAAAATGCAGGAAATGGAGGAGGGCCAACGTCTCTTATGTGAGTATCTGCTCTTACAAGCCCTAAATAAGGGGTCGAGGGGCGAACCATGGTCCTCCTCCTCCATCTCCTGCCACAACTACAGCACCAGAGCCACAGCCTGACCTCCATCTCCTGCCACAACTACAACACCAGAGCCACAGCCTGAAAGGAAACCTGGAAGGAAATGTGTAAGGAAGACCTGGGTTCAGTCTGGTCTGACAAAAGATGCAGGCTGTTGTATGACCACAGCCTGGGGACATATATGTCATCTGCTGCTGTTCCTGATCTCTTTTAGTCCTGGACCGGATTGTACTCACTATTATAAGAACTCCTCGGGCCACCAATTTTGACTGTAAAATTATTGATGTCTGCCCTGGGGTACAAAGGCTTCTCAAATTTCAGCAATTTCTCCAGCGTTGCCTTACTTTTTATTTTGTTATGACCCATAATAAATGGATTTTTTTTTCTGAAATACTTGCCTATGTGTTTTACTTCAAAAAGAGCAGCTTGTTTGTGAGTAGGCAAGTACATTTCCAAAATACAATGTCAAATTAACAAGGGACACCAACACCAACCTCCTTGAGATTAAAAAATACAAGATCATAATGGTGTTGTGGTAACTTGACACACAAAATGAGAAAAAAATATTATGGAGATCACTATAAAAAAACTATAAAAAAACTAGGAGATCTTGATAAAAAAAAAAATATATAAACAAAAAGAAACATTATTATGGAGATCTGACGAAAAAAATAAATAATACGATTCAGGAGATCAGGAGAAATAATAAAGAAATCAGTTTGTCAGAACTCTGTGTGAATATGAACAGCAAAACAACTTCATTATTATACCATTATAAAGAAGAAGAGAATATTTTAAAAATTGCAGCGTGACGAATGAGCTATCTCCATTACAAATGCTAGTTTTCCAGACCGAGCGCTTCCGTCTCGTAATTTATGCTGAGCATGCGTGGCACTTTGTGCGTCGGAATTGTCTACACACGATCGAAATTTACGAGAACAAATTTTGTTATCTGAAACTTTGAGATCCAGATATCATATTTTGTGTCGGAAATTCCGATGGAAAAAGTCCGATGGAGCCTACACATGGTCAGGATTTCCGACAACAAGCTCCAATCGCACATTTGTAGTCGGAAAGTCCGACCGTGTGTATGGGGCATTACACTAATGGCCCATGCACACGATCAGAAAATCATATGAAAAATACAGTTTTGAAAGCGATCGTAAGATAATCTGATTGTTAGTACACAGCTTTCGAAAGCCAATCACGACAACTCATGCGAAATTATCTGATGAGACAAGCACGAAAAATTTTCTCATACAATACCAGTTCGTACAATTTTCTTTTAATCAATACAGCTTTCATCTGAAAATACAGTACAAATACATTACAACACATAACATTACTTCAGAATTTTTATTCTGTCGTATGAGAATTTTCATAACTTTAGTAGCGTCTTCATTTTCGATATGGAAACTAGCATGCCAAAAAAAAAAACGGATAATTGTTCGTCCGATAATCTCATTGCGAGTACCAGACATAACACTGCCACTAACTGCCACTTGCATTGCCACTAACTGATACCGACATTAACTCACACTGACACACTGACACTAATGGCGCGTACACACGAGCGGACTTTACGGCAGACTTTGCCCGGCGGACTGGATTTCGTCAGACAATTCAATCGTGTGTGGGCTCCAGCGGACTTTGTTTTCTCAAAAGTTGGACGGACTTAGATTTGAAACATGTTTTAAATCAATCCGTCGAAATCAAGTCTGGTTGAAAAGTCCACTCGTCTGTATGCTAGTTCGACGGACAAAAAGCCACGTTAGAGCAGCTATTGGCTACTGGCTATGAACTTCCTTGTTTTAGTCCGGTCGTACGTCATCATGTACGAATTCGACGGACTTTGGTGGATTGTGTGTAGGCAAGTCCGTTTATTTAGAAAGTCCGTTGAAAAGTCCGCCGGGCAAAGTCTGCCGTAAAGTCCGCTCGTGTGTACGCGGCATTACACTGCCACTAACTGCCATTAACTGACAACAACAAAAACGACAAAAAGCCTTACTCCAGGAGGGTGTTCAGCTCACAGCATTACACTCTCCCTGGATTGATCATAACAAACAAAAGGCTTTGTGTGACATGAATATGGCCTCAGATGAAAAATATAAATATAGATTTAATTACAGTGATCAATAAATAATGTGAACGACTGAGCAGTTAGCTCAATACCCAAACACACAACTACTACACACTAGGAGGAGTGTTGCTGTAATCAGGGAGATGGAACTTCACCTGTGAAGACAACAGCAAGGGAAGTCAGAAAACAGCACAGACCTCTAGTGTAGTAAAAAGATCAAAGAGCTTTATTAAAAACATCATAATATGTACAACATTTAGCAACTCACATGGTTGATAATTAAAATAGGCGCATCTAAATATGCAGGCATCTGGGGTAAAGCTGTCCACATAGACCATCCTCTGCACCGCCATCGACATCATCCCTTCCACGCTGCGCTCCACGAGCGCTTCAAGCCTCGCTTTCAGATCGCTCTACTGCAGGGTAGTCTTCCTGGTCATGATTGCAGACTGACAGCTGTGAGAGCTTTATCCCAGCTGTCTGCATACTTAGATGTGCCTCTTTTAATCATCAACCATGTGAGTTTCTAAATGTTGTACCTTCATCTCTTTTATACTCTGTAGCTCCTGCTGGATTTTGCTTCTAATCCCCTTGTGGAGGATGCCATTTGTGGATGTAAAATTTATTTTCAATCTTTCAATGTGTTTTAGTGAACAGCTGCACTTCAAAAGTAACACCACTCATTTAGGATGGCAAGTAATACATTGTTTTAATTCATATTCTTTTAAAGTGGTTAATGAGCAGAAATATTTCCTCTACCCAACTCCTAACACAAGTTGCACAATTCCTATAATAGCAAATGCCAAACCAATTTCTCAGTATCTTTTCATCTCTTATAAAAGTTTTTATAATCCTCTCCTGATTGTACATTTCCTCCGATATACAAATAGTGGTCACTCCACTAAAACTTTATTTAAGATTTAATCACCCTGTAAAACATGCCAATTTTTTTTCTGTTTACTCCTTCAATTCCCTTCTCAGAATGTGTAATAAAGGGGATGTTATCTGACTTTACTTTTTCTCCTTGGATGGTACCACTTCTCAGTTAATCAACTTCTCCCATCTTTATTCTCAGCATCTCTAAATGCTTCACCACCTACTTTTTAAAACCTCTTTCATAAAACGTATTTGTCTACTCCTCTCCCTGTTTTATGAACACATCAAGATCCATACTGTTAAGTCTAATATGAAAAATGTCCTTTACGTACTGTATAGTCTTAATCTACTGGTTGTAATGGAAGCTATATGCCCTTAAAAACATTATTTAGTTAGGCAAATGGCAATAGAAAAATCAATCTGCAGAGATGTTTTACTCTTCTCAACTCTGTTTTTGTTTTTCCAAATTATAGTTAAACTTTGAGCATGCAAAAAGTACAATTTCACAAAAATAATGGGACCGGGTATTTCAAGACTACAGTACTACATACCAAAAATTATATTTAAATTCATGAACCCAGTTGGGGATAAACTCCTAAATAATAATTAGGGAGATACAATCATGTATCTCCTTAACTGTTTTGCTAATCAACCAACAGAATTTTCCTTAAAAATTGCATTTAAATACATTTCACCAGTTTAGGAATCATAATCAATTGCCTTTCACAACACTCTGTCCTATATTTAGTGCAGGTACATGGGTGGAGAAACTCTACATTATTCTTCAGTAACATATGCTGCTACTATCTAACTAGAGTTTCATCCAGTCTTAAGCTGACCATACATTATACACTTTTCTTATTCAATTTCCTTTAGATTTAGCGTCAACTATGTTGTGCATTTGATTGCATACAAATTGAAAGTGTTTAAGTTTGATCTCATATTATATTGTTTTGGTAAATCTAAAGGAAATTGTATAAAAGAATTGTATAATGTATGGCCAGCCTTAGCAGCACTGCCCTGTTAGAAGAGTTTAAAAGAGGTTTGGAGGCGCTCTTGAGTGTCGGTTTGTACTGAATACAGCAGTTTTAGTGCTAGGTAATTGTACTCTGCCATGGTTTATACACATCTGTAACACTGAGTTTCATTAAGACCAAATTTGATAATTGAAAGACTAAACTGGGAAAGTTGGGACTTTAAAATGAGGTCATGGACACAGTGGAAACGACTGCAAAAAAAATTGCATATTTATTATTCGTGATAGAATGCACAATCGTATCAATATAATAGACCACATATATAAAAGACATTGCAATAAATATCATTTCATAAAGTATTTACAAGCACATATGTATGTGCACACGTAATACAGACATCAAGAGTACATCAAATATATACCCACATGGTGCCATATAGTGGTCACAATCGATGAAATTATACAACCAAGACAAAAATTTCATATGTATACATGTGATGTTACAGCAGCACTTTCACCGGAGATAGAGATATAAACAGTGAAATTATGATTGAAAAATGAGAATAGTTCTGACGTCTAATATACTATAGACATATGTCTGCATCCCAAAGAATGCCCGACGCGTTTCGTGTAAAAGACACTCATCAGGGGCGATAGCATAGGGACGTCTGGAAGATATGGTAAAATATAATTAGTCTAGGTGTAGCATATCATACTAGGGGAAGGCAGGCAAGCCCACCCTGAGTACTTACATATGGTGAGTACATTAGGGTGTAGCTGGTATGGAACCAGGGACCAGAAAAATGTCCGACCCGGGAGCTGATAATTGGGGTGGAAACTGCCCAGCAGATAGGGCCAGATGTCCTTTACTGAAGCCTGGTGGAGCACATCCTTTGGTGTCCACAGCAACACCCATTTGATTAGATTACCTCTTTTACACACAACATTTTATTGTTTCATTAGCTCTATCCTGGTATAGAATAACTTGGCAATGTAAAAGTACGCTGACCAGATGCATTGAAGGTGGCAGCAGTCTGTGGACCAAAATCCACAGTAATAGATTGAGAGTCTGCGCTTAGGATATTAACAGGGCTGCTGCCTCCCCTTAATTAATTCCTAATTAGGAGTTAATTGGATAAGCTGGACAGGAAAATGGGGAAATTGGCGCTGCCCTATACAAATAGATTTTCCCAAACCTTATAAGTATTGAATTAGTGTGTAAAACAAAAAAGGGGTACTTTTATGAGTGACTTGCCCCTACATTTGTGCTAAAATTATAAATACGTGAAAAATATATATATATTTCTTAAAAGTGAACGTGCTGCTCCTTTGTGTGACTTGTGTGACCATTGGTTGGTTCCAGTGCGCGGTAGTGCACATCACAGGGCTGACTCTTCACAGCTCACCTCATGTTCGGCAGTCTGTGCATTCAATCGCAGGTGCACTTCTGCTTTTCATTCGTGGTCTTCGTCGGCGGTTCCCACTCACGGTCGCAGAGGCCCTACTGGAGCTCCATGCCTACAAATCGGCGAAGAAGAGGTTCCAAAAAGAGCCCTTAACAGCACGGAGGTGGAAAATAGTGGAAACATCCAGATTCGGACAAGGGGAACCTCACCATCAGTACACAAGGAGGGATCGAGGAACGAACGAGAAGAGCGGTAGAGGGACATCCCACAGAAGCAGCCATCCTGAGGCACCCACTCTCTTGCCTAATACCCCTTTGAGGGTGACGGAATCCGGTGAGTGGGGGAGCACGGGGGGGAGCACTTGGAGTCACCAGTTTCTATACGCACAGGAGTCACCTATTACCACCCGTTGGACAGCTGGGAATGCATGTTTATTGATCCTGACGTACCTAAACATCCTTTCGTCTATTAAGACTTTATTAAGAGTTTTTTTCCCTGGTTTGGTTTTCATTTTAGGGACTTGCATTGCCCACAGTTGCACTTTTTACATGAACACTAATGTTTGGACTTATGCCCTCATGGTTTTGCTCATATGAATTTAGTCTTTATGTAATTTAGTATTTATAAGCTTGATGCACCTTTGTTTCATTTTATGCACAGTGCACTTTTGGTATCGCATTTACAAGGGATATAAGGAGACCCTCACATGGTTAATGTTAACCCCTAATTTTGCGGCATTAATATTACAGTAAGCTATTGATTGACATTGTTTTGATACGTTGTATTAGAGGTGGAGCACATTTTAACTAAACCTACACATCCTGATATTTATTTAAGTCACACAAAGGAGCAGCACGTTCACTTTTAAGAAATATATATATATTTTTCACGTATTTATAATTTTAGCACAAATGTAGGGGCAAGTCACTCATAAAAGTACCCCTTTTTTGTTTTACACACTAATTCAATACTTATAAGGTTTGGGAAAATCTATTTGTATAGGGCAGCGCCAATTTCCCCATTTTCCTGTCCAGCAAAATCCACAGTAGACAGTAGTCCAAAAATTATAGGTTTTCGAGGCAGTAAGATGCTAATAGCATGGCCATATAAGATATCTCAGGCTGTTCAGGGTACAATGCTAAATTTCCTCGTTTTGAAAAGAACAGCTGTTTCCTTCCAATAAAAATATATGCTACAACTATAATTGCACTTGCATTTACAGTTTTTTTTCCTCAGTCTCCATGAAAACTCCCATAAATAGCCTACCAGTGAATTTCACCTAATGTAGCTTTCTTGTGATGGGGTGGCAATGATACTGCACTGCTCCTGAATTCAAAGAGCTGCCACTTTCATGTAGAGTGTTATACACAGAATGTACTGCACCCCACGTAGGAGCCACTAGTGAATTGGGATCCCCCACCCTGCACAGCCAGGCACACTGAATCTTCACACTATCCCAGAGTCAAGAAACAGTCCAGTGCTTTTGTGTGTTATTGAGGGGGTAAAACTTTGATAGGGAATAGGGAAATTATGGGATGCCCTCTTGACTTTAGCAAAACTTTTTGGGGAGAAAATTTCTATATACACTCCTCTTCCTCCAGTACTCTCTTGCTTGCAGAAAAATCACAGACTCAGCTGGAACACTGTTTGATGAATCTGACAAAAGGCACTTAGTCAGATAAAGCAAAAGCCCTTTACAGGCAGGGACCGCGGGCCCCTTTGGTTGTGTAGCAAAGTTCATTGTACAGCAAACATTCCTATTGCTACTGAGCTCAGCACCACCTCTTCGGGCACTGCCTGCCCACCTGGCTGCAGCTGCCTCTCTCACTAGCCCTCCTGGCTACTTCCCACAGTCCTCCCAGACTGACTCCATAGTTCTCCCAGACTGTACACTCACCAGCCCACCCGGCTGACTTCTCGTGGAGAATTCCTGGACGTGCTGACTTTCTCTCCTGCTGTCCTCACACCTGCTTCCGTGCATCCTGGACAGGACTCCTCCTTGTGTTGTAGAGGATCCCAAGCCCTAGGCCCGAGGTCCCCCCCCCAGACTAGGGGGCACCCTCAAGGTCCATCAACAGCCTCCTCACCACTCCTTTTCCATCTTCCACCCGACTCCCTTGCTGGCATGACCCAGGAGTATTTAAGAGATGCCTGCCCCTCGTCAGCCCACCTGGCCGGGGATTAGCTGGGGCCCTCACCAATACTCCAAGCAGCCCCATCCTATCCTCTCACCCATTGTTCTGGAAACTTCTCCAAGGTTCCAGCAAGTAGGGGGAAGTACCAGAGGGTTGCTTGAAGAGTCATCCAGCCTCCCTGTGTCACTCACCCTGACCCAGATTCAACTCGGGCTTGGCTGCCAGCCAAGCCAAATTTACCTACACTTACAAAAAAAAAACTATTTACACTATCACACTAAGCTAGAGGGTGCTACAAGTATGTACATGAGCAAAGCCATATTTGCTTACTATAATCAATGGCTCTACTTTCTGCTGTACTCTACTGTTCATAGTTCTGCCTTACTGTTCCTTTCCACAGGTCTATGGATTTGATTTACTAATGCAGAAAAGAATGTTCACAGAACATTGTAAATGTTCAATTAGCTTCACAAATAAGGTAAAGCTGGATTCACATTGAATATCCAATTACATACAAGAACAATTAAATATGTGAAAGTCCTATCAAAATTACTTTTCAATAAATACTGAAATAAAAGTTAAAATTATTGGCTTACTGAAATTTAACAAGCGCTTAAATTTTTGGCACTATGTAACTACTATATGTAAGGCAAGACTACTAGTGACAAATTGCATGGAGCACTACTGGTAACAGTGCATGCATTACCAAAGATCAGAAGCCTGAGCTACAAAGCTACTCCCAATTTGTCTCTGCCCTAAAGGATTGATTGGCACAAATTCATTCCCATCTGATGACAGCTGGCACTCTGGGACTTGTTCATTAACCTCATATCTCTCTCTATTCTAGACTTTGTTGAATTCATTAAGAAGCATTGAAACTGGAGCATCACAAAATAGGATAGTGCTGGAAAAAATAATTATTAGGTTTAAAAGAGGCCTTTCACTCAAAGATCAGGAGTTTCACGTGGAGCTGACCAGCTAAGAGTTTAATTGTCTAGGTTCTATACACAGAAGTGACCAGAAAGTAGACTTGTGAAAGTTAATGAAGTCTCTCTTCATGTAAATCAGCCTTGCCTGTCTTGTCTCCTCATTGTCACCTCTGTTAAGAGCATTCAATGAATTTTAATGTACAACACAGTGGGAGAAATTAAACACATACCGTACACCCTTTCGGAACCCAATTGAGATTACATTTACCTATCACATAGGAGCTGGGAATTAATCTCCATTAATAGCTGATCAGCTATGAGGATGACTCAGAGAGCTTTCCTTTCATGTATTAAGGGTACTTTTCGGTGATTTCAGATTGCCTGGTTTAGAGGGAGTTTAAGTAGCACTAGCAGATATTTTCTGCAACAATTGGAAAGGATTATAAACATTGGTGCATTTTATTATCATTTTTCCTTTTTTAATTCAATCTGCATAGTTTGTAGCGGCATTAGAAGGATTTTATTGCAAGGAAAAAAATCTGTTTATATGACAGCAGGAAAGATCTTTCGCCAGGAGCTGTCTACACCAGCTCCACAGCTTCTTTTTATTCTTTTGTCAGTGTTATTGTCCTCACTCGCTCTCCATATTTTTGAAACACGTTGTGGCATTTCTATTTTTCCAGTTTGCCTTCCTGCTACAATGCAGTATTTTACAAGTGAACATAAAGGTCACTGACCCACCAGTAGCCTTTTGAAACCACTGGATAATCTATTGTATACTATGTATGCTTTTGAAGCAAGACTGCTGAACTCCTGTCTTACTGAAACTTCAAGCTCTCTTTTATTTCCCCCAACCAGCCTGGGAACTCTCTAATCTCATTTTTTCTAGAAGATCCAATCCACCCCTTTTTTAGATGGCATAATAGACTTACTCTTAACCCTTAAATTTCCATTGGTGCATGCCAAGTTGACAATTCAGGTCTACAGGCAATGTACAATTTGTACTGCTGTCATGTAGAAACTTGACAAAGTAAAGAGGCAGTTTATAAAGAAAAGTTTTTAGTTTTTTTTATAGTCATTATTATCATTAAACATGTTTTGTACTCTCTTTCGGTTTGTGAAAAGAAAACAAAAATTACAACAATAAAATTTGAAAAGAAAAACTGCTACATTTCTAGCTGCAAAACTTACAATAATTTTACCATTGAAGAAGTTACACCAAAGAACAAAAACTCCTAATTTTGCTCAATTGGACATTTTATTATGCCATAGCCAGTTATTTTTAAATTTGATATATTTAAATTTTTATTCACTGTTGACTGCTTTTTGGGTTGAACCTAAATAATGATGTTTGAGCAGACAAGATCAGGTTGACCAAAAACCCCTATGGAACATTTTAAAACTGGTATTTGGTTAACTCTCGGTTATTACATTGTACCTTTCAGTTGAAGGTATTGGGACATCCAGCATTTAGAGAACCCAGTACTATACGAAAAACTTTGAGAGGGATTTCAGAACATTTTTTACTTATGCTCTCACTTTATCTTTGGATAACAACTGGAAAAAGCGGCTGATAAAAACGTCCCTGAATTTAGTAAAATTTCTAATATATCTACCTTTTCATGCTGCTATACAGATCACTTTATTTTGACCTACAGGGTGCAGTCAGCTCTTTCCAGGCCACTCTCTATAAGTGAGAAGTTGGTCTGGAGGTGGCCCCGACAGAGTAACTATGTAAGGGACCAAATTGATAAATGAAAGCAAGGGATAAGTAGTCCCAATAGAGTACGGTTTACTCAGGGATAGACAGGGTACAAGCAAAAGGTCAACAGCAAGGAATCACATTTTAGGCTAAGATGTATGTAATTAAATAGTCTATCAATGGTCTGGGAAGTGGAATGTTTATATAAAATTAAGAAAACACTCTTCAAGCAGTACAATCAGTGATGGACTAGGAAATTGTACTTTAGACAACATCTCACTGTGCTAATTTATGTTAAGTGAAATGCTGGGAAATCAAGACAATGAAAATAAAAAGCAGCACTGAGGTTCTGATAGATGGCAGGAACAGCAGATTTGTTTCTACCGCTTGGTCCTGTAATAAACTGACTTAGGCAGTTGATCCCTATGTAATATTGTAAAACACGTCTTCATAACTCCTAACTTGTATAGCAATTCCAACCACAAGACCCTCTATAGTGTCTATAAATCAATAGTAAATTATATCCAGAATCTGGCAAACCAATAAACAATGATATCATCTAAGTGGCTCCCAACTTTACCAGAACTCTTAAACAGGAAAGCTCTAGATGATAAAGGAAAGCAATACATAAAATATACAATTAAATGCTTTGGCTTTGTTTTGGTGCCCTATCGCTAATAAGAGTGAGATCATTATTGTTTTAATTCCAGGGCATTGGAAATGGCATTCATCCCCCTACAAACTATACAACAATCGCCTTTCTCTAGTATGACATTCATTTTCCTTCATATGATTTTACTTTTCTGCTCAGCTTCTTGAATGGCATACCACTTATGCGTCTCTATGTATTTATAGAAAAAAAGAGATTGCGCAAAATCTCAAACACATCAATAAAAAAAATTGCGCAGAAAACACATGTGAGTGAATAGATCACTATAAATCAATTATTACCGTGTTGAAAAATTCCCAAAGAACACAGGATGAACTTTAAAATAAATAATCCATAAAGACAACTTATAACTAATGTGTTAAAAAGTCCCAAAAACGGACACGATGAATTTGAAATAGAATGACAATGAAGGCAACTTCTGATGCAGCTCCTGGAAATCTGCAATGGTGACTGGTCAATGCTTAATATCCAAACAGAGAAGGAAGCTGAAAATAGCCAGATGGCCTCTTACTGGACACGATGGACGCCAAATTATAGGGTTCAAACTCGCCTGATAGCCACAGTTTCAGCTGTGATGTTCCACCTGGTCCTCTTCAAAGAGGAATAGCCGCTCTCTCTCTCGTCTGGGACAGTGAGATGGTTTAATAACTTTCCAGCCTTCCAGTCACTCACTGTGCTGTCAGATGACTGTATTAATTATAAGTTGTCTTTATGGATTTTAATTTTAAAGTTCATCCTGTGTTCACTGGGACTTTTTCAACACGATAATAATTGATTTAAAGTGATCTATTCACTCACGTGTTTTCTGCACGATTTTTTTTGCGCAATCTTTTTTTCTATATATGTGTGTGAATTGAGTATTTAATTCTTTGAGATAGCAGCATACATACACTTTTTTTCACTTTTTTTTTACTTTTTTCATCTTTTCTTAACATATGAATTGTATTTTTTATACAATATTCTTATAATAATGTTGATCACATTATTAGTTTGGTGAGCGCAGAATAATTAAATTATACATACTCTATGCATTGCAGCACTTCAGCTGCATAAGCACTGCTGTTCCCAGCATGGTATTTGTTGTTTTTCTTTAACAACTAAAGTGCCCTATGTTGTCCATCTGTCCTGAACACAGTTTACATTTGAATGCTGTCATAGCCAATGAGCTGGAGAAGCATCTTCAAACACTTCTTAAAATAGTTTTATTCCTTTCTGTACTTGATTTGTGTTGATGATCACTTTAATGATGATTACATTTTTATACATCAAGTTTGAAATGTATTAAAAAAGGAAATGCATTTTAAATAGTAATTCTGTCTTGAATTATTTTGTAGAAACTGCAAACATTATTTATCTGACTTCAGTTATATAGATAGGCCTGCATTAATATTTACAACCTGTGTAGTAAACCCTGAGATTTTGCAATCATAATATGTTTAATTCTGGTGTATTTTCTTTTACCACTTTCTATGTTGTACAGGCTTGGTTAAGTAATTACCATGCCGTAAGGAATCATTATACTTTATGGGACTGTAAAAGTGAATGTGCCAATTTCCTTTTTTATAATAAGAGTTACAATTGTACTGACACCATGCTCTGGTCTTTCTCCAATGATTCAATGTAACACTTCACTATAAGCTTTGAGGGAACTCTGGAGTATGTTCATTCTGGTCAAATAGAGCAAGAGGAGACAAAGGTATTGTAGTGAAAAGATATATTTTTTAATTAATATTTTACACGAGAACAGATCACACGTAAAGTAATGGGGTGGGCACCTTGGGGGCAAAAAACATAAACGCAAACTACTCACTAGGGGGAGAACCTCTGGGGCAATTAAGGATGGAGAAAGATCTGGGGGCCCTGGTAGAAGACAGACTGGGCAAAAGCATGCAATGTCAAGCTGCAGCAAGCAAAGCCAGCAGGCTATTACCTTGCATAAAAAAGGGAATTTACTCCAGAGATATAACTATAATCCTGCCACTTTATAAAACTCTGGTTCAGATACATCTGGAGTATTCCATCCAGCTCTGGTCACCAGTCCTCAGGAAGGATGTGCTGGAGCTGGAGAGTAGGGATGAGCCAAACACCCCCCGGTTTGGTTTGCACCAGAACCTGCGAACGGACCGAAAATTTGCACGAACGTTAGAACCCCATTGACGTCTATGGGACTTGAATGTTCGAAATCAAAAGTGCTCATTTTAAAGGCTAATTTGCATGGTATTGTCCTAAAAAGGGTTTGGGGACCCGGGTCCTGCCCCAGGGGACATGTATCAATGCAAAAAAACTTTTAAAAATGGACGTTTTTTCGGGAGCAGTGATTTTAATGATGCTTAACCACTTGCCGACCGCCTCACGCAGATATACTGCGGCAGAATGGCACGGGCAGGCAAAGTAACGTATGGGTACGGTACTTGCCACCCGCGGGCGGGGGGTCCGATTGGACCCACCCAGTGCCCGAGGCGGTCGACTTCTGTCCGGGAACGATCAGAGGTGGGGGGGAGGCCATCCATTCATGGCCACCCTCTCGCGATCGCTCCCAGCCAATGAGATTCTTCCTCTACTGCTGTATAGTAAACAGCAGCAGAGGAAGTGATGTCATCGCTACTCGGCTCGGTATTTTCCGTTCCGGCACCAAGGAGAGAAGACATCGATGTGAGTTGCACAACACAACACACACAGTAAAACACACCAGGCACACTTTACACCCCCCATCACCCCCTGATCACCCCCTGATCACCCCCCGATCACCCCCCCCCCTGTCACAGTGACACCAAGCAGTTTTTTTTCTGATTACTGCATTGGTGTCATTTGTGACAGTTAGAAGTGGTAGGGCAGTTAGGTTTAGCCCCCTTTAGGTCTAGGATACCCCCCTAACCCCCCCTAATAAAGTTTTAGCCCCTTGATCACCCCCCGTCGCCAGTGCCACTAAGCGATCGTTTTTCTGATCGCTGTATTAGTGTCACTGGTGACGCTAGTTAGGGAGGTAAATATATAGGTTCGCCGTCAGCGTTTTATAGCGTCAGGGACCCCCATATACTACCCAATAAAGGTTTTAACCCCTTGATTGCCCCCTAGTTAACCCTTTCACCAGTGATCACCGTATAACTGTTACGGGTGATGCTGGTTAGTTAGTTTATTTTTTATAGTGTCAGAGCACCCGCCGTTTATTACCTAATAAAGGTTTAGCCCCCTGATCGCCCGGCGGTGATATAACTTAGGTTTTAGGGTCAGATAGGGTCTGCGTCGCCCCAGGCAGCGTCAGGTTAGCGCCAGTAGCGCTAACACCCACGCACGCACCATACACCTCCGTTAGTGGTATAGTACCTGAACAGATCAATATCTGATCCGATCAGATCTATACTAGCGTCCCCAGCAGTTTAGGCTTCCCAAAAACGCAGTGTTAGTGGGATCAGCCCAGATACCTGCTAGCACCTGCGTTTTGCCCCTCCGCCCGGCCCAGACCAGCCCACCCAAGTGTAGTATCAATCGATCACTGTCACTTACAAAACACTAAATGCATAACTGCAGTGATCGCAGAGTCAGGCCTGATCCCTGCGATCGCTAACAGTTTTTTTGGTAGCGTTTTGGTGAACTGGCAAGCACTAGCGGCCTAGTACACCCCGGTCATAGTCAAACCAGCACTGCAGTAACACTTGGTGACGTGGCGAGTCCCATAAGTGCAGTTCAAACTGTCGAGGTGGCAAGCACAAGTAATGTCCCGCTGCCACCAAGAAGAAGACAAACACAGGCCCGTCGTGCCCATAATGCCCTTCCTGCTGCATTCGCCAATCCTAATTGGGAACCCACCACTTCTGCAGCACCCGTACTTCCCCCATTCACATCCCCAACCAAATGCAGTCGGCTGCATGAGAGGCATTTTCTCTATGTCCTCCCGAGTACCGCTACCCAACGAACCCCCCCCAAAAAGATGTTGTGTCTGCAGCAAGCGCAGATATAGGCGTGACACCCGCTATTATTGTCCCTCCTGTCCTGACAATCCTGGTCTTTGCATTGGTGAATGTTTTGAACGCTACCATATAATAGTTGAGTATTAGCGTAGGGTACAGCATTGCACAGACTAGGCACACTTTTACAAGGGCTCCCAAGATGCCATCGCATTTTGAGAGACCCGAACCTGGAACCGGTTACAGTTATAAAATTACAGTTACAAAAAAAAGTGTAAAACAAAAAAAATATAAAATAAAAAAAAATAGTTGTTGTTTTATTGTTCTCTCTCTCTATATATATTCTCTCTCTATTGTTCTGCTCTTTTTTTTTACTGTATTCTATTCTGCAATGTTTTATTGTTACTATGTTTTATCATGTTTGCTTTTCAGGTATATGGGAAAAAATGTGTTGCGCTTAGGTATATATTCACCTTATCAATCTAAAAGTGCCCAGTGTATGTGCTTCCAATCTCAAATCAAAATATGAAATATGTGACATAAAATAAATCCACCGTATTATTGGATATAAATACCAGTATATTGCTCTTAATAATAAACCTCCTATTTATATATAAAGGACATAATCAAATAAATATCAATAAATGCGCCCGAAATTTACATCAAAGTGCCATGCATAAATCCAATCTAAAGTGCTGCGTGCAAGAAAAACTGCTTATAAACAATAGTGGCAAGTGGAAAGGCATGCATTGTAAATACAATAATTAGCATATAAACTGTGAAAAAACTCTACAAGCAACAAGTGATAAAAACATATAAAAAACCATATATATTAATTTGAGTGATAATAGTCTTTTAAATGTGAGGAAAATCTTCCAAATCCAAATCACATAACAGTGTGTGGCAGAAAAGAATCCAATGGTGCAAAAGGGTGCTTCACATGGGAGACGGATCGTGAAACCACAGTGCCCAAATGTGCCCTGGTGACCCCCAAAGTAGCTGCGCTCACCTCTGAGCGTGTGACACAGGGATTAGCCGTGTCCAAACACGCTTTGGAGCCACCCCTGGGCTCAGTAATCAGGACACCAGATGATCTCCCATCAAGCTCTCCTAGGACTCCATAGGCATCATACCAAAAGAAAAAAGGGACTGCATAGTGTAATATCGCCAAAATATTTAATGGTAATCAGTGTAAACAATCCCCACACCGGGGTACTCGCATAGGTGCTTATGTGCACCAAACATTACAGGCAGAATATAACTCCGAAAATGCTGATTCGATGCGCTGTGGGGTGTTTCAGATCATTCCAGCCCAGCTCAGTGCTGCTCGCTCCGTCCTGGCCCCTCCCCTACGCGTGTTCGACGCAGGGAGTCACGTGTCTTCATCAGGGGGATATATCCCCCTGATGAAGACACGTGACTCCCTGTGTCGAACACGCGTAGGGGAGGGGCCAGGACGGAGCGAGCAGCACTGAGCTGGGCTGGAATGATCTGAAACACCCCACAGCGCATCGAATCAGCATTTTCGGAGTTATATTCTGCCTGTACTGTTTGGTGCACATAAGCACCTATGCAATGTGAGTACCCCGGTGTGGGGATTGTTTACACTGATTACCATTAAATATTTTGGCGATATTACACTATGCAGTCCCTTTTTTCTTTTGGTATGATGCCTATGGAGTCCTAGGAGAGCTTGATGGGAGATCATCTGGTGTCCTGATTACTGAGCCCAGGGGTGGCTCCAAAGCGTGTTTGGACACGGCTAATCCCTGTGTCACACGCTCAGAGGTGAGCGCAGCTACTTTGGGGGTCACCAGGGCACATTTGGGCACTGTGGTTCCACGATCCGTCTCCCATGTGAAGCACCCTTTTGCACCATTGGATTCTTTTCTGCCACACACTGTTATGTGATTTGGATTTGGAAGATTTTCGTCACATTTAAAAGACTATTATCACTCAAATTAATATATATGGTTTTTTATATGTTTTTATCACTTGTTGCTTGTAGAGTTTTTTCACAGTTTATATGCTAATTATTGTATTTACAATGCATGCCTTTCCACTTGCCACTATTGTTTATAAGCAGTTTTTCTTGCACGCAGCACTTTAGATTGGATTTATGCATGGCACTTTGATGTAAATTTCGGGCGCATTTATTGATATTTATTTGATTATGTCCTTTATATATAAATAGGAGGTTTATTATTAAGAGCAATATACTGGTATTTATATCCAATAATACGGTGGATTTATTTTATGTCACATATTTCATATTTTGATTTGAGATTGGAAGCACATACACTGGGCACTTTTAGATTGATAAGGTGAATATATACCTAAGCGCAACACATTTTTTCCCATTTACTTTGAAACGCACGGCTATGAATACGTGACCTGTGGCTGCAGCTGGGTATTTGTAGATTTTTACAGTAAGGCATAGGGTCATTGTGGCTCGCAAGACCTCTTCTCTCTTTTTTCTGCTTTTCAGGTATGCAATTTTTTTATACTTTACTGTTTACTGTGTTTTATTGTTAACCATTTTTTTGTCTTCAGGTACGCCATTCAGCTGCAACGCGGATTTATTTATTTTGACAGCAACAGCATTTGCTCCTACGATATATAAAGCCGTGACTCCATCGGAGGTGATATATGCCGAAGCATGAGGGCAGCAGGGGCGGAGGAGCGATTTGCTCCTAACATTTGAGGCAGATGCCCCCATGCTTCGGCATATATAAATGGGGCATATATGCCCATCAGAAGTGGGTGGATGAAGGGAGGCATTCTAATGGTGGGCATACCCACCGATCAATCTCCTTTTTTCGTTCAGCCCACAGGCTGCATGAAAAAAAAAGATTACAATATATGCCCAACCAGGACCAGCAACGTACTGGTATGTTGCTGGACTTTGAGTGGTTATACCAGAATGATGCCTGCAGGTTTAGGTATCATCTTGGTATCATTCTTTTCAGCCAGCGGTCGGCTTTCATGTAAAAGCAATCCTAGTGGCTAATTAGCCTCTAGACTGCTTTTACAAGCAGTGGGAGGGAATGCGCCCTCCACCATCTTCCATGTTTTTCTCTGGCTCTCCTGTCCCAACAGGGAACCTGAGAATGCAGCCGGTGATTCAGCCAGCTGACCATAGAGCTGATCAGAGACCAGAGTGGCTCCAAACATCTCTATGGCCTAAGAAACCGGAAGCTACGAGCATTTCCTGACTTAGATTTCGTCTGATGTAAATAGCGCCATTGGGAAATTGGGAAAGCATTTTATCACACCGATCTTGGTGTGGTCAGATGCTTTGAGGGCAGAGGAGAGATCTAGGGTCTAATAGACCCCAATTTTTTAAAAAAAGAGTACCTGTCACTACCTAGTGCTATCATAGGGGATATTTACATTCCCTGAGCTAACAATAAAAATGATTAAAAAAAAAAAATTAAAGAAACAGTTTAAAAATAAGATAAAAAAGCAAAAAAATAATAAAGAAAAAAAAAATAAAAAAAGCACCCCTGTCCCCCCCTGCTCTCGCGCAAAAGTGAACGCAAGAGTCGGTCTGGCGTCAAATGTAAACAGCAATTGCACCATGCATGTGAGGTATCACCATGAAGGTCAGATCGAGGGCAGTAATTTTAGCAGTAGACCCCCTCTGTAAATCTAAAGTGGTAACCTGTAAAGGCTTTTAAAGGCTTTTAAAAAATGTATTTAGTTTGTCGCCACTGCACGTTTGTGTGCAATTTTAAAGCATGTCATGTTTGGTATCCATGTATTCGGCCTAAGATCATCTTTTTTATTTCATCAAACATTTGGGCAATATAGTGTGTTTTAGTGCATTAAAAATTAAAAAAGTGTGTTTTTTCCCAAAAAAAGCGTTTGAAAAATCGCTGCGCAAATACTGTGTGAAAAAAAAATGAAACGCCCACCATTTTAATCTGTAGGGCATTTGCTTTAAAAATATATATATAATGTTTGGGGGTTCAAAGTAATTTTCTTGCAAAAAAAAATAATTTTTTCATGTAAACAAAAAGTGTCAGAAAGGGCTTTGTCTTCAAGAGGTTAGAAGAGTGGGTGATGTGTGACATAAGCTTCTAAATATTGTGCATAAAATGCCAGGATAGTTCAAACCCCCCCCCCCCAAATAACTCCATTTTGGAAAGTAGACACCCCAAGCTATTTTCTGAGAGGCATGTCGAGTCCATGGAATATTTTATATTGTGACACAAGTTGCAGGAAAAAGATAATTTTTTTTTTGCACAAAGTTGTCACTAAATGATATATTGCTCAAACATGCCATGGGAATATGAGAAATTACACCCCAAAATACATTCCGTTGCTTCTCCTGAGTAAGGGGATACCACATGTGTGAGACTTTTTGGGAGCCTAGCCACGTACAGGACCCCAAAAACCAAGCACCGCCTTCAGGCTTTCTAAGGGCGTAAATTTTTGATTTCACTCTTCACTGCCTATCACAGTTTTGGAGGCTATGGAATGCCCAGGTGGCACAACCCCCCCCCCCCCCCCAAATGACCCCATTTTGGAAAGTAGACACCCCAAGCTATTTGCTGAGAGGTATAGTGAGTATTTTGCAGACCTCACTTTTTGTCACAAAGTTTTGAAAATTGAAAAAAGAAAAAAAAAATTCTTGTCTTTCTTCATTTTCAAAAACAAATGAGAGCTGCAAAATAATCAACATGCCTCTCAGCAAATAGCTTGGGGTGTCTACTTTCCAAAATGGGATCATTTGGGGGGGGTTGTGCTATCTTGGCATTTTATGGCCTTTGAAACTGTGATAGGTAGTGAGGAGTGAATCAAAAATTTACGCCCTTAGAAATCCTGAAGGCGGTGATTGGTTTTCGGGGCCCCTTACGCAGCTAGGCTCCCAAAAAGTGCCACACATGTGGTATCCCCATACTCAGAAGAAGCAGCTAAATGTATTTCGGGGTGCAATTCCACATATGCCCATGGCCTGTGTGAGCAATATATCATTTAGTGACAACTTTGTGCAAAAAAAAAAAAAATTGTCACTTTCCCGCAACTTGTGTCAAAATATAAAATATTCCATGGACTCAACATGCCTCTCAGCAAATAGCTTGGGGTGTCTACTTTCCAAAATGGGGTCATTTGGGGGGGTTTGTGCCATCTGGGCATTTTATGGCCTTCAAAACTGATAGGTAGTGAGGAGTGAAATCAAAAATATACGCCCTTAGAAATCCTGAAGGCGGTGATTGGTTTTCGGGGCCCCGTACGCGGCTAGGCTCCCAAAAAGTCCCACACATGTGGTATCCCCATACTCAGGAGAAACAGCTAAATGTATTTTGGGGTGCAATTCCACATATGCCCATGGCCTGTGTGAGCAATATGTCATTTAGTGACAACTTTTTTGTAAATTTTTTTTTTTTGTCATTATTTAATCACTTGGGACAAAAAAATTAATATTCAATGGGCTCAACATGCCTCTCAGCAATTTCCTTGGGGTGTCTACTTTAAAAAATGGTGTCATTTGATGGAGTTTTGTACCGCCCTGCCATTATAGCACCTCAAGAAATTACATAGGCAGTCATAAACTAAAAGCTGTGTAAATTCCAGAAAATGTACCCTAGTTTGTAGACGCTTTTGCGTAAACCAATAAATATACGCTTATTGACATTTTTTTTACCAAAGACATGTGGCCAAATACATTTTGGCCTAAATGTATGACTAAAATTGAGTTTATTGGATTTTTTTTATAACAAAAAGTAGAAAATATTATTTTTTTTTTAAATTTTCGGTCTTTTTCCGTTTATAGCACAAAAAATAAAAACCGCAGAGGTTATTAAATACCATCAAAAGAAAGCTCTATTTGTGGGAAGAAAAGGACGCAAATTTTGTTTGGGTACAGCATTGCATGACCGCGCAATTAGCAGTTAAAGCGACGCGGTGCCAAATTGTAAAAAGTGCTCTGGTCAGGAAGGGGGTAAATCCTTCCGGGGCTGAAGTGGTTAATGTAAAAAAAAAGTGAAATATTCCTTTAAATATCGTACCTGGGGGGTGTCTATAGTATGCCTGTAAAGTGGCGTGTGTTTTCCGTGCTTAGAACAGTCCCTGCACAAAATGTCATTTTTAAAGGAAAAAAGTCATTTAAAACTGCTTGCGGCTTTAATGTAATGTCGGGTCCTGGCAATATGGATGAAAATCAGTGAGACAAACGGCATGGGTACCCCCCAGTCCATTACCAGGCCCTTTGGGTCTTGTATGGATATTAAGGGGAACCCTGCACCCAAATTAAAAAAGGAAAGGTGTGGAGCCCCCAGGCCCTATATACTCTGAACAGCAGTATACAGGCGGTGCAAACACGACAGGGACTGTAGGTTTGTTGTTAAGTAGAATCTGTTTGTAATTTTGAACTGGTACATTTTTAACGTGTTTAGCTCCAGTCAAAAAATCTATTTTAAGCTTTTTGGAAAACGTAGGGAGGGGTTATCACCCCTGTGACATTTGTTTTGCTGTCTGTGCTCATCTTCAGAAGATTTCACCTCACTTTTTGTCCCAATGACAAATGTTTTTTGAAAATTTGGGGTTTTTTGTGAAACAAGGATTGGTGATAAAGCATTAGTGGAAAGGAGAAAGGTTTTTCCCATATTAACTCTAATGCCCCGTACACACGGTCGGATTTTCCGACGGAAAATGTGATAGGACCTTGTGGTCGGAAATTCCGACCGTGTGTAGGCTCCATCACACATTTTCCATCGGATTTTCCGACACACAAAGTTTGACAGCAGGCTATAAAATTTTCCGACAACAAAATCCATTGTCAGAATTTCCGATCGTGTGTACACAAATCCGACGCACAAAGTGCCACGCATGCTCAGAATAAATAAAGAGATGAAAGCTATTGGCTACTGCCCCATTTATAGTCCCGACGTACGTGTTTTACGTCACCGCGTTCAGAATGATCGGATTTTCCGACAACTTTGTGTGACCGTGTGTATGCAAGACAAGTTTGAGCCAACATCCGTCGGAAAAAAATCCTAGGATTTTGTTGTCGGAATGTCCAATCAATGTCCGACCGTGTGTACGGGGCATTACAGGAGAGAATTTCCCTTCCATGGGGTAAATTTCATCTCGCTTCCTGTTGTCTCCTTCTGTTTGCAAGTAGGAGTCGTTTATAAGCTGGGTGTTTGAAAGTAGGGGCCTGCCCTATATACTCAGCAGAAACTTGGGCCTTAGGTGTTGTTGTGGCCACAACACTGTAAGCCCTCACAGGGCCCTGATGTGAAATATTAGATCAAGAATTGTAATTACATGCCCCTGTTGAAGAGGGGCAGAAAAATTGGGCAGGTGGTGGTGGTGGTGCTGGTGCCACCACACTGTAAGTCCTCACAGATACTCTTGGTGGGAGCAGAAACGGGCCCTGCTGTGAAATATTAGATCAAGAATTGTAATTAAATGTCACTGTTGAACAGGGGCAGAAAAATTGGGCCTTTGGTGGTGGTGGTGGTGCCACAACACTGTAAGTCCTCACAGATACTCTTGGTGGGCGCAGAAACGGGCCCTGCTGTGAAATATTAGATCAAGAATTGTAAGTACATGTCCCTGTTGAAGAGGGGCAGAAAAATTGGGCCTTTGGTGGTGGTGCTGGTGCCACCACACTGTAAGTCCTCACAGATACTCTTGGTGGGAGCAGAAACGGGCCCTGCTGTGAAATATTAGATCAAGAATTGTAATTAAATGCCACTGTTGAACAGGGGCAGAAAAATTGGGCCTTTGGTGGTGGTGGTGGTGGTGGTGCTGGTGCCACAACACTGTAAGTCCTCACAGATACTCTTGGTGGGCGCAGAAACGGGCCCTGCTGTGAAATATTAGATCAAGAATTGTAATTACATGCCCCTGTTGAACAGGGGCAGAAAAATGGGCCTTTGGTGGTGGTGCTGGTAGTGGTGCTGGTGCCACAACACTGTAAGTCCTCACAGATACTCTTGGTGGGCGCAGAAATGGGCCCTGCTGTGAAATATTAGATCAAGAATTGTAATTACATGCCCCTGTTGAACAGAGGCAGAAAAATTGGGCCTTTGGTAGTGGTGGTGGTGCCACAACACTGGAACCTCTCACAGATGCTCTAGTTGGAGCGCAGGAACTAGCCCTGCTGCAAAGAATTGCATCAAAAATTGTAATTACACGCCCCTGTTAAACAGGGGCTGAAAAATTGGGCCTTAGGCACTGGTGCTGGTGCCACAACACTGCAACCCCTCACAGATACTCTAGTTGGAGCGCAGGAACTAGCCCTGCTGTAAAGAATTGCATCAAAAATTGTAATTACATGCCCCTGTTAAACAGGGGCTGAAAAATTGGGCCTTAGGCACTGGTGGCGGGACTGGCGGCGCCCAGAACCAAAAATGTTCTTACAAGCCATCATTATGATCATTGAGGAGGAAGAGGACAATTACTCACTATACCAGGATAGTCACTCAGCATAGGCAGTCTTTGAAGGGATCTGACATTTCAAAAAAATTTATTCGGTTGCATCAGCATCAGGTGCTTGGTAGCTGTTGGTGATCCAAGACTGATTCATTTTTATGAAGGTCAGTCGATCGAGTCGGTGGACAGACGCACCCTGTGATCGGTTACAAAGCCTCCAGCAGCACTGAATGTGCATTCCGAAAGAACGCTGGATGCAGGCCAGGCCAGTAGCTCAATTGCATACTGTGCAAGCTCTGACCAGTAATCCATCCTCAAGACCCAGTAACCCAGAGGATTTTCAGTAGGAAAGGTGTCCAAGTCAGATCTTGCCCCTAGGTATTCCTGCACCATGTAAAACAGATGCTGGAACCGATCATACCTTGGGGCTGCGGACTAAAAAATTGTCTGAACGCATCTTCAGATATATACTGATACTGCAGCTAGCAAAATCAACTGCCTGCCTGTAGTATGAGAACACCACCAATCTTCTACAGGTAGCTTTAGATAAACACTGTGCAGAGGTCGCACTACACTAACTTGTAGCTTTAGCTGAACACTGTGCAGAGGACGCACTACACCAATGTTAAAATAATGTAGCTGCCTGCGGTAGTGATAGGATCAGGAAAACACCACCAACCTTCTACAGGTAGCTTTAGCTGAACACTGTGCAGAGGTCGCACTACACTAACGTGTAAATAATGTAGCTGCCTGCGGTAGTGATAGGATCAGGAAAACACCACCAACCTTCTACAGATAGATTTAGCTGAACACTGTGAAGAGGACGCACTACACTAACGTTAAAATAATGTAGCTGCCTGCAGTAGTGATAGGCTCAGGAAAACACCACCAACCTTCTACAGGTAGCTTTAGCTGAACACTGTTCAGAGGACGCACTACACTAACTTGTAGCTTTAGCTGAACACTGTGCAGAGAATGCACTACACTAACTTGTAGCTTTAGCTGAACACTGTGCAGAGGTCACACTACACTAACTTGTAGCTTTAGATGAACACTGTTCAGAGGACGCACTACACTAACTTGTAGCTTTAGATGAACACTGTGCAGAGGTCGCACTACACTAACTTGTAGCTTTAGCTGAACACTGTTCAGAGGAAGCACTACACTAACTTGTAGCTTTAGCTGAACACTGTGCAGAGGTCGCACTACACTAACTTGTAGCTTTAGCTGAACACTGTTCAGAGGAAGCACTACACTAACTTGTAGCTTTAGCTGAACACTGTGCAGAGGTCACACTACACTAACTTGTAGCTTTAGCTGAACACTGTGAGGAGGACGCACTACACTAACTTGTAGCTTTAGCTGAACACTGTGCAGAGGATGCACTACACTAACTTGTAGCTTTAGCTGAACACTGTGAAGAGGTCACACTACACTAACTTGTAGCTTTAGCTGAACACTGTGAGGAGGACGCACTACACTAACTTGTAGCTTTAGCTGAACACTGTGCACTACACTAACTTGTAGCTTTAGATGAACACTGTTCAGAGGACGCACTACACTAACTTGTAGCTTTAGCTGAACACTGTTCAGAGGACGCACTACACTAACTTGTAGCTTTAGCTGAACACTGTGCAGAGGTCACACTACACTAACTTGTAGCTTTAGCTGAACACTGTGAGGAGGACGCACTACACTAACTTGTAGCTTTAGCTGAACACTGTGCACTACACTAACTTGTAGCTTTAGCTGAACACTGTGCAGAGGTCGCACTACACTAACTTGTAGCTTTAGCTGAACACTGTTCAGAGGAAGCACTACACTAACTTGTAGCTTTAGCTGAACACTGTTCAGAGGACGCACTACACTAACTTGTAGCTTTAGCTGAACACTGTGCAGAGGTCACACTACACTAACTTGTAGCTTTAGCTGAACACTGTGAGGAGGACGCACTACACTAACTTGTAGCTTTAGCTGAACACTGTGCACTACACTAACTTGTAGCTTTAGCTGAACACTGTGCAGAGGTCGCACTACACTAACTTGTAGCTTTAGCTGAACACTGTTCAGAGGAAGCACTACACTAACTTGTAGCTTTAGCTGAACACTGTGCAGAGGTCGCACTACACTAACTTGTAGCTTTAGCTGAACACTGTGAGGAGGACGCACTACACTAACTTTAAATAGTCTAGCTGCCTGACTGTGGTACTAATAGGATCAGAAGAACACCAGCAATTTTCTTCAGGTAGCTGTGAATACTGTAACAACACAAGCCTGCCTGTCAGTAGGAAGATAATAACAGGAACGGATCTAGCTAAACTGAATACAGTGTGTATATGTATATATATATATATATATATATATATATATATATATATATACACACACACAATACCTGGGATGCATATATATATATACACAATACACTGTAAGTGCAGCTAACTCACTGACTGTCCTGCCTAATCTATCTAACTTAAATCAAATGACACTGTCTCTCTGTCTCTGTCTCTCAACGCCGGAACACACACTACACAGGGCCACCATGCAGGCGGCCTTATATAGTGTGGGGAGTGTACTAAACCCCCTGAGCCATAATTGGTCAAAGCCACCCTGGCTTTGGCCAATTACAGCTCTCTCTACAGACGGTGCTGTGATTGGCCAAGCATGTGGGTCATAGTGCATGCTTGGCCAATCATCAGCCAGCAATGCACTGCAATGCCGCAGTGAATTATGGGCCGTGACGCGCCAGGAATTTGGCGCTAACGGCCCATATCGTTCGCAATTCGGCGAACAGGCGAACAGGCGATGTTTGAGCCAAACATGGGTTCGACTCGAACACGAAGCTCATCCATACTGGAGAGAGTCCAGAGAAGGGTGTAAGCGTAGTGTGAATATAGTGATAGTGCAGTGTCAGTGTAGTGTGTCAGGGCAGTTTTACTGCGGTATTTTGTAGTGCGTCAGTGCAGGTTAACTGCAGTATATTGTAGTGTGTTAGTGGAGTGTGTCTGTGTAGTGCAGTGTTTTACACTGCATTACATAACATTTAGTGCTGTATACCCCCCCCCCCCTTTTTTTTTTTTTTTTGGTTGCTGCATGTTATTTTTTTTTGTTTTTTTGTCCCGTGCCTGCCCCCTTTTTTAAACTGTGAGCCACAGGTTTGCTTACCGCGGCGCTGTTGTTTCCCCTTTTTTATTAATTTTTTATAGTTTTAACATTTCTATCAGCGGCAGTCCTCAAGTTAAAGTGCACCAAACACCACTTTCCATTGATTAAAGTGCATCCAATTACACATTTCCCTGTCTCTATTACTTTTCGGTAACAAGCCCCCCCATCATGTCTGGGAGGCGAACAAGGAGAGCCAGATGTTCCCATGGCACTGTGAGGGGGCCAGCAGCATATGTGTCCACAGGCAAAGGTGGACGTGGTCTGTCCTCCGACAGGACACGAATTTCTCTGTTTAGTGATGTTGCCCATGCTATCCAGCCACAGCATGCAGATGAGGTGGGGACCTGGCTTACTAAACCACCCTTCTCCTCCTCATCCTCTATCACCCAAGCAGAGAAGTGTGCAGACCATCACAGCTGCCAGAGTGGCTTATTATGCCTCCTTGTCCACAGCTTCTCCTCCCATAGCCCCAGCATCATGCATGGAAGATTCAGCTATTTTGACACAGCATCAGCCATTGGCTTCTTGACGATGCACAGGCATTACTTGATTCATCAATAGTACCTCCATAGGGTTACGGTGTGAAGGCACCACCAAAACCCAAAGCCCAATTTTTCTGAACCTGTTACTTCTATCCAAAGTCTGTCAAACAGACTCAAGAATTTATACAAAAATACTCTAATCTTGTTCCTAATGCACTAAATTGTGGCCTCATCATACAGACTGGCTCCCCAAGCCATTGTTTACAAAATAAAGAAAGCTTTCAGGGAAAATGTATTTAATTTTTTCTTTATAAATGTCATTTTTGCTGCAGGTTCTATACACGGGACAGGTGTGCCACTTTGCAGGCAGACTAAGGGGGACCCCCCCCCCCCCGGCACTATATTTAAAGGAATTTTTCATTTTTATTGTTTTAATTTAAGCATCATTAAATCACTGCTCCCTTTAAAATGATCTTTTTTTTTTTTTTTTTTTTTGCACTGATACATGTCACCCAGGGCAGTCTCCCCCCCCCCCCCCCCCCCCATACCCTTTCTATGCCCAATAACTTGCATGGGCAGGTTTGATTCTTCCAGTTCGGGTCCTATAGACTTTAATGGGTTCATTGTCCGGCTCCGAACTTTTGTGATGTTTGAAAGTTCTGCCGCGAACCAAACTGCGGGGGGTGTTCAGCCTATCTCTAGTTGTAATGATGTACAATAAAAAACCTTTGGCTTTGTGTAACAAAAAGGCAGGCTTGATCTGAGGCCAATACATAACATAATTCTTACCTTAGCTTTAGAAAGCTGAATTTTTATGATAAGCTGACTTTCGCATCTGTAACATTTAAGAACTGCAATCTTTAGGAATCCAGTTCTATTGTATAGGCAGTTCATAGGCAACTGAGAGAGAATGGTACAGTGACCAAAATTTCTGTGGGCAAGCACTAGTTTTTGTTCCAGGTAGGCAATTCTTTGTTATGCAGCTTTTCAACTGCTGTCAGACAAATATTCCTTTCTGTTCCTTTTTCAAAGGCTTCTGGTTTGATCATTTGGAACTCAAATGCACTAGTTTAACACACTGCATGGAACAAACTATCTATTATACCACACTACAACATGTTCTTCTATAGCATAACAGCATTTCTTCTTGACTAAGCAACATAATCTTCTACTCAACTTGTAGCACACACGATTCAAAATGTATTCATATAGGAAAACACTATTATGCAAATCTTTGCAAATCTTTATAGTTTTGCAAAAGACCTCTCATAACCTTCATTTATTTTATGTTAAGGAAAACTAACTTCTAAAATGTTTTGAGATCACTTCTACAGATGGCAAACTACTTGACAATTTGATGATTTCTGGAAGATCTTGCTGATAAATATTTCCTGATTTATATCTCTAACAGTAATTCTGTTTAGATGAAGTTTACTGGCATTTGTGGTAAAACAGAATGTATATAAATAGAAGTTGTTGTTTCACACTGTGCATTATGTGGTGTGATTAACAATCACCCCCATATAACCAGTGTGGATAACAAGAAGAACCTTATCTCTGTAGGAGGGGTTTGGAGACTGATGTGGGACAGTTGTCAGATCTGATATACTAACTATAGTAAGTAAAGTCTCCATCTCCCCTACTCAGAAACATACCCAAATTCTCAATATACACAGAACTTACCGCACAGACTAAAACAGACTTACCTAACAACTCAGGGGTTTGTGTTCTAGGTTTAATAGACAAGGAAACATACATGTATACACATTGCTTTTACCTGACTACTCTTTGTTGCATGAAATCTTAAAGTGGTTCCAAAGCCAAAACATATTTTACCTTAACCACTTCAGCCCCGGAAGATTTTACCCCCTTCCTGACCAGAGCACTTTTTACAATTCGGCACTGCGTCGCTTTAACTGCTAATTGCGCGGTCATGCAATGCTGTACCCAAATGAAATTTGCGTCCTTTTCTTCCCACAAATAGAGCTTTCTTTTGATGGTATTTGATCACCTCTGCCGTTTTTATTTTTTGCGCTATAAACGGAAAAAGACAGAAAATTTTGAAAAAAAATGATATTTTCTACTTTTTGTTATAAAAAAAAATCCAATAAACTAAATTTTAGTCATACATTTAGGCCAAAATGTATTCGGCCACATGTCTTTGGTAAAAAAAATGACAATAAGCGTATATTTATTGGTTTGCGCAAAAGTTATAGCGTCTACAAACTAGGGTACATTTGCTGTAATTTACACAGCTTTTAGTTTATGACTGCCTATGTCATTTCTTGAGGTGCTAAAATGGCAGAGCAGTACAAAACCCCCCCAAATGACCCCATTTTGGAAAGTAGACACCCCAAGGAAATTGCTGAGAAGCATGTTGAACCCATTGAATATTTATTTTTTTTGTCCCAAGTGATTGAATAATGACAAAAAAAAAAAAATTTACAAAAAGTTGTCACTAAATGATATATTGCTCACACAGGCCATGGGCATATGTGGAATTGCACCCCAAAATACATTCAGCTGCTTCTCCTGAGTATGGGGATACCACATGTGTGGGACTTATTGGGAGCCTAGCCGCGTACGGGGCCCCGAAAACCAAGCACCGCCTTCAGGATTTCTAAGGGCATAAATTTTTGATTTCACGCCTCACTACCTATCACAGTTTTGAAGGCCATAAAATGCCAAGATGGCACAAAACCCCCCCAAATGACCCCATTTTGGAAAGTAGACACCCCAAGCTATTTGCTGAGAGGCATGGTGAGTATTTTGCAGCTCTCATTTGTTTTTGAAAATGAAGAAAGACCAGAAAAAAAAAATTTTTTTTTCTTTTTTCAATTTTCAAAACTTTGTGACAAAAAGTGAGGTCTGCAAAATACTCACTATACCTCTCAGCAAATAGCTTGGGGTGTCTACTTTCCAAAATGGGGTCATTTTGGGGGGTTTTGTGCCACCTGGGCATTCCATGGCCTCCGAAACTGTGATAGGCAGTGAAGAGTGAAATCAAAAATTTACGCCCTTAGAAAGCCTGAAGGCGGTGCTTGGTTTTCGGGGTCCCGTGCGCAGCTAGGCTCCCAAAAAGTCCCACACATGTGGTATCCCCGTACTCAGGAGAAGCAGCAGAATGTATTTTGGGGTGTAATTTCACATATCCCCATGGCATGTTTGAGCAATATATCATTTAGTGACAACTTTGTGCAAAAAAAAAAAAAAAAAATTTGTCTCTTTCCCGCAACTTGTGTCGCAATATAAAATATTCCATGGACTCGACATGCCTCTCAGGAAATAGCTTGGGGTGTCTACTTTCCAAAATGGGGTCATTTGGGGGGGTTTTGAACTGTCCTGGCATTTTATGCACAACATTTAGAAGCTTATGTCACACATCACCCACTCTTCTAACCACTTGAAGGCAAAACCCTTTCTGACACTTTTTGATTACGTGAAAAAATTATTTTTTTTTTGCAAGAAAATTACTTTGAACCCCCAAACATTATATATTTTTTTAAAGCAAATGCCCTACAGATTAAAATGGTGAGTGTTTCATTTTTTTTTTCACACGGTATTTGCGCAGCGATTTTTCAAACGCATTTTTTGTGGAAAAAACACACTTTTTTAAATTTTAATGCACTAAAACACACTATATTGCCCAAATGTTTGATGAAATAAAAAAGATGATCTTAGGCCGAGTACATGGATACCAAACATGACATGCTTTAAAATTGCGCACAAATGTGCAGTGGCAACAAAATTAATACATTTTTAAAAGCCTTTAAAAGCCTTTACAGGTTACCACTTTAGATTTACAGAGGAGGTCTACTGCTAAAAATACTGCCCTCGATCTGACCTTCGCGGTGATACCTCACATGCATGGTGCAATTGCTGTTTACATTTGACGCCAGACCGACGCTTGCGTTCGCCTTAGCGCGAGAGCAGGGGGGACAGGGGTGCTTTTTTTTTTTTTTTCTTTATTATTTTTTTGCTTTTTTATCTTATTTTTAAACTGTTCCTTTCATTTTTTTTTTTAAATCATTTTTATTGTTATCTCAGGGAATGTAAATATCCCCTATGATAGCTATAGGTAGTGACAGGTACTCTTTTTTGAAAAAATTGGGGTCTATTAGACCCTAGATCTCTCCTCTGCCCTCAAAGCATCTGACCACACCAAGATCGGTGTGATAAAATGCTTCCCCAATTTCCCAATGGCGCTGTTTACATCCGGCGAAATCTAAGTCATAAAATGCTCGTAGCTTCCGGTTTCTTAGGCCATAGAGATGTTTGGAGCCACTCTGGTCTCTGATCAGCTCTATGGTCAGCTGGCTGAATCACCGGCTGCATTCTCAGGTTCCCTGTTGAGACAGGAGAGCCAGAGAAAAACACGGAAGACGGTGGGGGGGGGCATTCCCTCCCACTGCTTGTAAAAGCTGTCTAGAGGCTAATTAGCCGCTAGGATTGCTTTTACATGAAAGCCGACCGCTGGCTGAAAAGAATGATACCAAGATGATACCTAAACCTGCAGGCATCATTCTGGTATAACCACTCAAAGTCGTGAATGGTGTACCTGAAGACCAAAAAATGGTTAACAATAAAGCACAGTAAACGGTAAAGTATAAAAAATTGCATACCTGAAAAGCAAACATGATAAAACATAATAACAATAAAACATTGCAGAATAGAATACAGTAAAAAAGAGCAGAACAATAGAGCGAGAATAGAGAGAGAGAATAAAACAACAACTATTTTTTTTTATTTTTGTTTGTGTTTTTTTGCAAACTTGTAACTTTTATAACTGTAACCGGTTCCAGGTTCGGGTCTCTCAAAATGCGATGGCATCTTGGGAGACCCTGTGAAAGTGTGCCTAGTATGTGCAATGCTGTACCCCACGCTAATACTCAACTAGTGAATGGTAGCGTTCAAAACATTCACCAATGCAAAGACCAGGATTGTCAGGACAGGAGGGACAATAATAGCGGGTGTCACGCCTATATCCGCGCTTGCTGCAGACACAACATCTTTTTGGGGGGGTTTGTTGGGTAGGGGTACCCGGGAGGACATAAAAATGCCTCTCATGCAGCCGACTGCATTTGGTTGGGGATGTGAATGGGGGAAGTACGGGCGCTGCAGAAGCGGTGGGTTCCCAATTAGGATTGGCGAATGCAGCAGGAAGGGCACTATGGGCACGACGGGCCTGTGTTTGTCTTTTTGGTGGCAGCGGGACACTACTTGTGCTTGCCACCTCACCAGCTTGAACTGCACTTATGGGACTCGCCACGTCACCAAGTGTTACTGCAGTGCTGGTGTGACTACGACCGGGGTGTACTAGGCCGCTGGCGCTTGCCAGTTCACCAAAACGCTACCAAAAAAACTGTTAGCGATCGCAGGGATCAGGCCTGACTCTGCGAACGCTGCAGTTATGCGTTTAGTGTTCTGTAAGTGACAGTGATCGATCGATACTGCACTTGGGTGGGCTGGGCTGGGCCGGGCGGAGGGGCAAAACGCAGGTGCTAGCAGGTATCTGGGCTGATCCCGCTAACACTGCGTTTTTGGGAACCCTAAACTGCTGGGGACGCCAGTATAGATCTGATCGGATCAGATATTGATGCGTTCAGATACTATACCACTAAGGGAGGTGTACGGTGCGTGCGTGGGTGTTAGCGGTACTGGCGCTAATCTGACGCTGCCTGGGGCTGGTGCTTGCCAGTTCACCAAAACGCTACCAAAAAAACTGTTAGCGATCGCAGGGATCAGGCCTGACTCTGCGAACGCTGCAGTTATGCGTTTAGTGTTCTGTAAGTGACAGTGATCGATTGATCGATACTGCACTTGGGTGGGCTGGGCTAGGCTGGGCGGAGGGGCAAAACGCAGGTGCTAGCAGGTATCTGGGCTGATCCCGCTAACACTGCGTTTTTGGGAACCCTAAACTGCTGGGGACGCTAGTATAGATCTGATCGGATCAGATATTGATGCGTTCAGATACTATACCACTAAGGGAGGCGTATGCTGCGTGCGTGGGTGTTAGCGGTACTGGCGCTAATCTGACGCTGCCTGGGGCGACGCATATCACCGCCGGGCGATCAGGGGGCTAAACCTTTATTCGGTAATAAACGCCGGGTGCCCTGACACTATAAAAAATAAACAAACTAACCAGCGTCACCCGTAACAGTTATACGGTGATCAGTGGTGAAAGGGTTAACTAGGGGGCAATCAAGGGGTTAAAACATTTATTAGATAGTATATGGGGGTCCCTGTCGCTATAAAACGCTGACGGCGAACCTAAATATTTACGTCCCTAACTAGCGGAACCAGTGACACTAATACAGCGATCAGAAAAATGATCGCTTAGTGACACTGGTGACAGGGGGTGATCAAGGGGTTAAAACTTTATTAGGGGGGGTTAGGGGGGTACCCTAGACCTACAGGGGGCTAACCCTAATTGTCCTAACACTGTAACTGTCACAAACTGACACTATGCAGCAATCAGAAAAAAAAAAAAAAAAAACCTGCTTGGTGTCAGTTTGTGACGGGGGGGGTGATTGGGGGGGGATCGGGGGGCGATCGGGGGGGGATCGGGGTGTTTAGTGTGCCTGGCATGTTCTACTGTGTTGTGTGTGTGTTGTGCACTTACTTACATGTCGTCTCTCCTCGGGCCGGAACGGAAACTCCCGAGCCGAGAAGAGATGACATCACATCCTCTGCCTCTGTGTACTATACAGAGGCAGAGGATGTTTCTCATTGGCTGGGAGCGATCGCGAGGGGGGGGCCACGATCGGATGGCCTCCCCCTCGTCTCTCACTTCTCCCAGCCAAATGCCGACCGCAGCTGGCACCGGGGGGGGGTCCGATCGGACCCCCCGCCCGCGGGAAGGCAATCACGTACCAGGTACGTGATTTTGCCTGCCCGTGCCATTCTGCTCACGTATATAGGCGTGAGGCGGTCGGCAAGTGGTTAATGCATTCCCTTTATTAAGGTAAAAAAAATGTTTTATAGCTTCCTGTTTTCCCCCTTCCCTGTGTGAGGGGGAAGAGAGGAGAAAAGAGATCCAGCGCTCCTGCTGCTGTCAATCAAATACAGTGAGAAGAAAGCAAGAGGACGGGGCTAATCCCTGCTGTGTGTGTGTCTATGGAGTGCAGAACCTTAGACAAACACAGCTCAGAAGTGAGAACACACTGTGTCCCCACATAGCATGACACATGAAAAAGAGGAGGAGCCAAGATCCCAGAAGAGGAGGTTCGAGGCTGCTCTGTGAAAAACCGTTGCACAGAACAAATGAGAATAACATGTTTATTTAAATTTTTTTTTTAAACTACCTTTAGTAACACTTTAGTGCAGAAATGGTTATCACCTTCCCCACCAACCCATATATCTATAGAGGCAATCTACAATGCCTACAGTGGTCAGAGTTGATGGGAAGATAGGTGGATCCAAACACAGGGCAATCTTAGAAGAAGACCTGTTATGCCGCGTACACACGGTCGTACTTTTCGTCTACAAAAGTCCAACGGACGCTGACGGACTAAAGCTGGCTGGTAATCCGATCGTGTGTGGGCTTCTCCGGACTTTCAACCGACTTTTTTAGCCTCAAATCCGACGTACTTTAGATTTGAAACATGCTTTAAAACTTTACTTCGTAACTACGACGGACCCCGAAATCCGCTCGTCTGTGTGCTAGTCCGACGGACAAAAAGCCACGCTAGGGCACCTATTGGCTACTGGCTATGAACTTCCTTATTTTAGTCCGGTGTACGTCATCACGTACGAATCCGACCGACTTTTGTGTGGTCGTGTGTAGGCAAGTCCGGTCGTTAGAAAGTAGGCCGCAAGTCCGCCGCAAGTCCACCGAAAGTCTGCCGGAAGTCTGTCGGACAGGCTGTCCGACTTTTGTAGACGAAAAGTACGACCGTGTGTACGCGGCATTAGAGTCTACAAAAGACTTGAGACTGGAGCGGAGGTTCACCTTCCAGCAGGACAACGACCCTAAACATACAATGGAATGGTTTAGATCAAAGCATATTCATGTGTTCGATTGGGACAGTCAAAGTCCAGACCTAAATCCAATTGAGAATCTGTGGAAAGACTTGAAAATTGCTGTTCACAGACGCTCTCCATCCAATCTGACAGAACTTGAGCCATTTTGCAAAGAAGAAACGGAAAAAATTTCACTCTCTAAATGTGCAAAGCTGGTAGACATACCCAAAAAGACTTGCAGCTGTAATTGTAGCGAAAGGTGGTTCTACAAAGTATTCACTCAGGGGGGCTGAATACAAATGCACACCACACTTTTCAGATATTTATTTGTAAAAAAAATTGAAAACCATTGATCATTTTCCTTCCACTTCACAATTATGTGCCACTTTGTGTTGGTCTATCACATAAAACCCCAATAAAATAAATTCACGTTTTTGGTTGTAACATGTCAAAATGTGAAAAATTTCAAGGGGTATGAATACTATTTCAAGGCACTGTACATGTACACTTATCCTAAAAAAACAACTCGCATATGAACACCGGACAATCAACAAAGTTATCATAAAATACTGAGAAAGGTGGCTTGAAAGACTTATGCCCTGTACACACGGTCGGATTTTCAGACGGAAAATGTGATAGGACCTTGTTGTCGGAAATTCCAACCGTGTATGGGCTGCATCACACATTTTCCATCGGAATTTCCGACACACAATATTTGAGAGCTTGCTACAAAATCCGTTGTCGGAAATTCCGATTGTGTGTACACAAATCCGACGCACAAAGTGCCACGCATGCTCAGAATAAATTAAGAGACGAAAGCTATTGGCTACTGCCCCATTTATAGTCCCGACGTACGTGTTTTACGTCGCCGCTTTCAGAACGATCGGATTTTCTGACAAAAAAACAGGGCACTTTCTCCCCCTTCCTGCCCAAGCCATTTTTCAGTTTTCAGCGCTGTCACACTTTGAATGACAATTGCGCGGTCATGTTACACTGCACCCTAATGACATTTTTATCATTTTTTCCCCACAAATAGAGCTTTCTTTTGGTGGTATTTGATCACCTCTGCGGTTTTTATTTTTTGCGCTATAAACAAAAGAAGACTGACAATTTTGAAAAAACACAATATTTTTTACTTTTTGCTATAATAAATATCCATTTTTTTTTTTAACAAATTTTTTCCTCAGTTTAGGCCGATATATATTCTTCTACATATTTTTGGTAAAAAAAAATCGCGATAAGCGTATATTGATTGGTTTGCGCAAAAGTTATAGCGTCTACAACATAGACAATAGCATTTTTATTTATTTATTTATTTTTTACTAGTAATAGCGGCGATCTGCGATTTTTATTGTGACTGTGATATTGCGGTGGACATATCGGACACTTTGACACATTTTTGGGACCATTCACATTTATACAGCAATCAATGCTATAAAATTGCATTGACTACTGTGTAAATGTGACTGGCAGGGAAGGGGTTAACACTAGGGGGCGCTCGAAGGGTTAATGTATGACCTAGGGAGGTGATTCTAACTGTGGGGGGAAGGGACTGACTGGGGGAGGTGACCGATCGGTGTCCCTATGTACAAGGGACACACCATCGGTCTCCTCTCCTCTCTGACAGGACGTGGATCTGTGTTTACATGCACAGATCCACGGTCCTGCTCTGTTACCCGGCCGCCGGGCACGCGCACCGGGACCCGAGCGACGCAGCGCGCCCCCTAGTGGCTCGGCAGGGCGATCACGTCATATGACGTCCGCCCAGAACAAGAGAAGCCTCGTCCCGCCGTCATATGACGGTGGGCGGTGGCTTAGTGGTTAAACAAACGAACCGCCACGTTCTTTCCTGAAGAAGCCATATGGCGAAACATGTAAAAAACATGAACGTGTTTACAGTAAATCATTGTCACTAATAGGATGTTTTGCACACACCTATGGCTATGATTATATTGTATGTATTAATTTTATGACATAGTTCATTTAATAAAATTTTTATATATTTTTTAACGTATTGTTGATTCAATATCTTGTCACTGTGCACCCATAAAGTCCAATATCTTTCAAATATTTCCTACTTTCCACTGTTGTGGAATGCTTGTGTTAAAAAAAACTATGTGATTTAAAAATCAATCATCCCCATGAATGTTCTATTAGTATACCAATAGAAATTCATCGCTTTCCGTTGCGCAATTAATAGGCAGAATAAATCTTCTTAGACCTACTGTGATGATAAACATTTGAAATTCAAGTGATTCCTAAATGTTGTTATAGTTTCTTGTTCTATTCCAATTATAGACTGAATTGTGAGCTCTATCAGCCTTCCTTTATATCAGAGTACTCCTGTATAAGAAGTCTGTGAATGAAATACTAAACAAATGTGATGAGGATGGTGATGACAGAAAAAAGTACCGTATATATATATATATATATATATATATATATATATATATATATATATATAATATACATTTCATTTTAGTAGCTCTTTTTTGTAGTTGGTTGAATACTAATTAGCTTCAATTTAATGCAAGATGTTTTTTTATCTTGCAATCCCTGCAGGTTTACTGGTAGTGTGTGGAAGAGTCAATCTACTCAAAATCAATAATTCATCTTTTGGTAGATTCTGTACAATTGAATGGCCTAATAATTTCTTATATCATTCAGAAACTACGGTAGTAAGAGCTATGCACTTGAGGACCGGAAGTGTACAGAGACTGAAGCTATTTGAAGGCACATTTTTTCATAGAGAAAACCCATGCTCGTGACCTATAATTAATACCTAACATTCAATCTCATCCTAATACATAAAATACCTAACACTTTTCCGTAACTACTTTGACCTACACTTGAAAAAACTACTTAATCCTATCCATCTAACTGTCACACTTAAAAGTGGTTATAAAGGCTGAAGTTTTTTTACCTTACTGTACTCTATGCAATAAGGTAAAAAGCCTTCTGCGTGCAGCATCCCCTGCAGCCTCCCCTAAATACTCACCTGAATCCCATCTCGATCCAGAGATGTGCATGAGAGCCATAGCTCTCTCAGCTCTCTCAGCTCTCTCGCTCCTCATTGGCTTATATAAAACAGAGGGAGCCATTGGCTCCAGCTGCTGTCAATCAGAGCCAGTGATGAGGAAGCTGGGAAGGAAAGCAGAGCCAGGCCCCTTTCTGTGTCTGATGGATGGGACGGGACTGAACATGTACGAGTGCCCCCATAGCAAGCTGCTTGCTATGAAGACACTCAGCAGGGGGAAGGAGCCAGGAGCGCTGGAGGGAGACCCAAAAAGAGGAGGTACAGGGCTGCTCTGTACAAAACCACTGCAGCCTCCCCTAAATACTCACTTGAGCCCATCTCAATCCAGAGATGTCAATGACAGCAGTAGCCCTCTCGACTCTCTCGCTCCTCATTGGCTCAGACAAAACAGCGGGAGCCAGAGGAGAGAAGGTAAATATAACATATTTGTTAAAAAAAAATACCTTTTATATTACTTAAATTTAACCCCACTTATTAAATCTCATTCTAACTATAACATAACCTTAAAAGTTTATACTTACCGTACCTTTAAGGAAGTGTTTCTTTTGGAAAGGAGAACAAAGAAAGTGTCAATGTAACAGGAACCATGAACTTTGAGGACCCAAGAGCAACAGGAAAAGGGAAGATGTAACTGTTAAAGGGCAAAGAACTCAGAAGAACATAGCACAAAAGTGGAAGGAGAAGGTGTAACTGTAACAAGGATTTGAACTGGGGGAACTAAGCACAACAACGGAAGGAGAAGGTGCAACTTTAACAAGGCAATGAAATCAGGGGGAACCAAGCACAACAGGGGAATGAGAAAGTGTAACTGTAACAGGGCTCTGAGTTCAGGGAACCCAAACAAAGCATGGGAAGGAGAAGGTGTAACCATAACAAGGTCCTAAATTTAGGGAATCCAAGCAAGCAAGGCAAAGTGTAATGGTAACAAGGTCCTGAATTTAGGGGGCCCAAGTACAGCAGTGGAAAGGACATGTGTAACTGTAACAGGGCCCTGAACTCAGGATATCCAAGCACAACAGAGCAAAGAGAAGGTATAACTTTAACAGGGCCCTCACAGGATTTAAAAATAATTTCTCTATACTGTCCAGCTCATATTTCCTTCTATATGGGATAAAGCAACATTTCAATTTTGAAATATGCTGTTTTGGACCTTTAATAGGATTATTGATGAAAATAGTGTAAATATATTTTTGACAGTAAAGTATTAACTATAGTGCATCTTACTTTTAAAAAGAGTAAATAGATGCCCATTTTTCAAAAGTACTAAGTAGACATTTAAAAGATTCTATATTAGATATGATGGAGTTGTGCTCATCAAAAGGGCTCCTCTGCTTTGTATACTGTACTGTATATGCAATTGCTGATTACCAGGTCAGTTGTATGGCATGAGTAGGTTGTCCTAACATTGTCAGCTCGGCATTGTTTTCCCACCATATGGCAAGGAGGAAATAGGAAACCTCAGCTCTTCTGGGAAAGAAGAAAAAGGCTTCACAAATTGGTATGATTCATTGAGTTATGTGTTTTATATGTGATAGCACATTGAGACAGAAAATGTAAAAATGTATTTCCCATTAGAGCTAAACAATTTCACACGTCTGGATAAACTGCTTTCCACCTCATATTGTCCTTTGATGTGAAAACTGTTTCTGTCCCTCTTGTCATAAGGGCTCCAGTCTCATTATATGCTCCTGTTTTCTTACAATTAATGGTTTATTCACCCACACTGGAACAGAACATCGTTTTACTCATTGACAGCACAGTGCAGTTTTTAGTAGCCTGTATTTTTATATCACTTCCATAAATTGAAATAAGCACATGTATTTCATTTTTAAGGCACATTAAACTCTGACCATAGCACAGTATGGTATAATGGTTTTCTATCCTTTTGAGATGCTGCCAGCTGGTAAGTGTGTGAAGATCATAGCTGGGAATTAGTGACCTGAAGATTTCAGCAGTAAATTATACTTGCTAAATGCATACAGGTCTTCACAACTGAGTAGTTATCTGCAATTTTACAGACACCAAGCTTTATCTTGCAAGGTATCAAACATTTCAGACCTGTATGCAGATTCTTGATATTTCACATGTAGCAAACTGCCTTTTGAGAGATTAAAATATTGATCTTGTGGAAGGAAGAAACCTGTTTTCTTACGTAGTTGTGCAAATATAACTTGGGTTATTGGACAGTGTGTTCACTGTGACTAGGGATGAGCCGAACACCCCCCGGTTCGGTTCGCACCAGAACCTGCGAACGGACCGAAAATTCACACGAACGTTAGAACCCCATTGACGTATATGGGACTCGAACGTTCAAAATCAAAAGTGCTCATTTTAAAGGCTAATTTGCATGATATTGTCCTAAAAAGGGTTTGGGGACCCGGGTCCTGCCCCAGGGGTCATGTATCAATGCAAAAAAAATTTTTAAAAACGGACGTTTTTTCGGGAGCAGTGATTTTAATGATGCTTCAAGTAAAAAAAAAAAGTGAAATATTCCTTTAAATATTGTACCTGGGGTGTGTCTACAGTATGCCTGTAAAGTGGCGCATGTTTCCCGTGTTTAGAACAGTCCCTGCACAAAATGTCATTTTTAAAGGAAAAAATCTCATTTAAAACTGCTTGCGGGTTTAATGTAATGTCGGGTCCTGGCAATATGGATGAAAATCAGTGAGACAAACGGCATGGGTACCCTCCAGTCCATTACCAGGCCCTTTGGGTCTTGTATGGATATTAAGGGGAACCCCGCACCCAAATTAAAATAAGGAAAGGTGTGGGGCCACCAGACCCTATATAATCTGAACAGCAGTATACAGGCGATGCAAACAAGACAGGGACTGTAGGTTTGTTGTTAAGTAGAATCTGTTTGTAATTTTGAACGGGTACATGTTTAGCTCCAGCCAAAAAATCTTTTTTAAGCTTTTTGGAAAACATAGGGAAGGGTTATCACCCCGGTGACATTTGTTTTGCTGTCTGTCCTCCTCTTCAGAAGATTTCACCTCACTTTTTGTCCCAATGACAAATGTTTTTTGAAAATTTGGGGTTTTTTGTGGAACAAGGATTGGAAAGTATTAGTGGAAAGGAGAAATGTTTTTCCCATATTAACTCTTACAGGAGAGAATTTCCCTTCCTAGGGGTAGATTTCATCTCACTTCCTGTTGTCTCCTTCCGTTTGCAAGTAGGAGTCATTTGTAAGTTAGATGTTTGAAAG
The DNA here is from genome assembly GCA_037952835.1 of Lithobates septentrionalis. Taxonomy (NCBI): domain Eukaryota; kingdom Metazoa; phylum Chordata; class Amphibia; order Anura; family Ranidae; genus Lithobates; species Lithobates septentrionalis. The sequence goes on along the minus strand of JBBDGP010002788.1, from coordinate 529,474 downwards.
TAGGGGCCTGCCCTATATACTCAGCAGAAATTTGGGCCTTAGGTGTTGTTGTGGCCACAACACTGTAAGCCCTCACAGGGCCCTGCTGTGAAATATTAGATCAAGAATTGTAATTACATGCCGCTGTTAAACAGGGGCAGAAAAATTGGGCCTTTGGTGGTGGTGCTGGTGCCACAACACTGTAAGTCCTCACTCACTCTTGGTGGGCGCAGAAATGGGCCCTGCTGTGAAATATTAGATCAAGAATTGTAATTACATGCCCCTGTTGAACAAGGGCAGAAAAATTGGGCCTTTGGTGGTGGTGGTCGTGGTGCTGGTGCCACAACACTGTAAGTCCTCACTTGCTCTTGGTGGGTGCAGAAATGGGCCCTGCTGTGCAATATTAGATCAAGAATTGTAATTACATGCCCCTGTTGAACAGGGGCTGAAAAATTGGGCCTTAGGCACTGGTGCTGGTGCCACAACACTGCAACCCCTCACAGATACTCTAGTTGGAACGCAGGAACGAGCCCTGCTGCAAAGTATTGCATCAAAAATTGTAATTACACGCCCCTGTTGAACAGGGGCTGAAAAATTGGGCCTTAGGCACTGGTGCTGGTGCCACAACACTGCAACCCCTCACAGATACTCTAGTTGGAACGCAGAAATGAGCCCTGCTGCAAAGTATTGCATCAAAAATTGTAATTATACGCCCCTGTTAAACAAGGGCTGAAAAATTGGGCCTTAGGCACTGGTGCTGGTGCCACAACACTGCAACCCCTCACAGATACTCTAGTTGTAACGCAGAAACAAGCCCTGCTGCAAAGTATTGCATCAAAAATTGTAATTACACGCCCCTGTTAAACAGGGGCTGAAAAATTGGGCCTTAGGCACTGGTGGTGGCGCCCAGAACCAAAAATGTTCTTACAAGCTATCAGCGTGATCATTGAGGAGGAAGAGGATAATTACTCAGGGATAGTCACTCAGCATCAGCATAGGCAGTCTTTGAAGGGATCTGAGATTTCAAAAAAAATTATTCGGTTACATCAGCATCAGGTGCTTGGTAGCTGGTGGTGATCCAAGACTGATTCATTTTTATGAAGGTCAGTCGATCGACCGAGTCGGTGGTCAGATGCACCCTGTGATCGGTTACAAAGCCTCCAGCAGCACTGAATGTGCGTTCCGAAAGAACGCTGGATGCAGGACAAGCTAGTAGCTCAATTACATACTGTGCAAGCTCTGGACAGTGATCCATCCTCAAGACCCAGTAACCCAGAGGATTTTCGGTGGGAAAGGTGTCCAAGTCAGATCTTGCCCCTAGGTATTCCTGCACCATGTAAAACAGACGCTGGCGATGGTTGCTGGAACCGATCATACCTTGGGGCTGCGGACCAAAAAATTGTCTGAACGCATTGGTCAGACGGCCACCTTCTCCACCGCTCCTTCTTTGACTGACCAAAGCCTCAGCAACACGTTGTCCAGAAACAGGAGTTTGTAACCTCCCAGTCTCTGGGAACGCATTGCACAGACCTTTCTGCAAGGCCTCCCGAAGATGTTTCATCCTCTGCTCCCTCTGCGATGGCAAGATAAGGTCCGCAACCTTACCCTTGTAACGTGGATCAAGGAGGGTTGCCAGCCAGTATTGGTCCTTCTCCTTGATACCATGAATACGAGGATCCTTACGCAGGCTTTGCAGGATCAGGGAGGCCATGCAGCGTAGGTTTGCTGAGGCATTCGGTCCAGAGTCCTCTGGGTCACTAAGGACGACATGGTCCGCAGCCACCTCCTCCCAGCCACGTACAAGTCCATGTGTTTCTTGGGACTGATCCCTTAAAGACTGCTGCTGATGCTAAGTGCCAGGCTCCACCTCCATACTGACACAATCTTCCTCCTCCTCCTCCTCCTCCTCGTCCTCTTCCTGTGTGATCGGCGGGCATGCAGGAACACTGTCTGGATAAAGGGGGCCTTGAGAGCTAAAGAAGTCCTCCTCTTCCTGCCTCTGTTCTGCCTCAAGTGCCCTGTCCATTATTCCACGCAGCGTGTGCTCCAACAGGTGGACAAGGGGGACAGTGTCACTGATGCATGCACTGTCACTGCTCACTATCCTCGTGGCCTCCTCAAATGGTGACAGGACAGTGCATGCATCCCTGATCATGGACCACTGGCGTGGGGAAAAAAAACCAAGCTCCCCTGACCCTGTCCTGGTGCCATAGTCGCACAGGTACTCATTGATGGCCCTCTGCTGCGCGTGCAGCCGCTGCAGCAATGCCAACGTTGAGTTCCACCTGGTGGGCATGTCACAGATTAGGCGGTTCTTGGGCAGGTTAAACTCGTTTTGGAGGTCCGCCAGCCGAGCACTGGCATTATATGACCGGCGGAAATGCACACAGACTTTCCTGGCCTGCCTCAGGACATCCTGTAAGCCCGGGTACCTGCCCAAGAACCGCTGCACCACCAAGTTAAGGACGTGAGCCAAACAGGGCACATGGGTCATTTGTCCCTGTCGGAGGGCAGAGAGGAGGTTGGTGCCATTGTCGCAAACCACCATTGCTGCCTTAAGTTGGCATGGCGTCAACCACCTCTGAACCTGCCCCTGCAGAGCTGACAGAACCTCTGCCCCAGTGTGGCTCCTGTCCCCCAAGCACACCCGCTCAAGCACCGCATGGCATCTTTTGGCCTGCGTACTTGCGTAGCCCCTTGAACGGCTACGAAGCACCGCTGGTTCTGAGGACAAAGCACAGGAAGAGGCCATGGAGGAAGAAGAAGAGGAGGGGGTGGAGGAGAGAGGTGTGTCACAATCATTAGCATTTTGGAGGCGTGGTGGCGGAACAACCTCCAACGCTACTGCACCTTGTCCTGCATCCTTCCCAGCTGCCAGCAGAGTCACCCAATGCGCCGTGAAACTTAGGTAACGTCCCTGTCCATGCCTGCTGGACCATGAGTCAGCGGTAATATGCACCTTACCGCTGACCACCCTGTCCAGCGAGGCATGGACATTGCCTTCCACATGCCGGTAGAGAGCCGGAATCGCCTTCCGTGAGAAAAAGTGGCGTTTGGGTACCTGCCACTGAGGAACCGCACATTCCACAAACTCACGGAAGGGGGCAGATTGCCCACAAGTACTTGGCTGTGACACACCTAATTCTACACCTTCATTCCTCTCAGTGCAGGTCTCAGAGAGGACTGAAAGTATAGTGGTGTTGGAGATCTCAGCTGATGAGGAGCAAGGAGAGGTACTCTTTGTTCTTTGGTGTGCGTCTTTTAGATACGCTTGCCAACGAACTGCATGGCAGGTGAACATATGTCTGGTCAAGCATGTGGTACCCAAGCGGGAGATGTTTTGGCCACGCGAGATACGCTTGAGACATATGTTGCAAATAGCAGCGGTGCGATCTGATGCACTCGTCTCAAAAAAGGCCCACACCAAAGAACTTTTTGAATAACGCGCAGAGACTGCAGCGTCCTGCACATGTGGAGCTTTGGGGTGTGATGCAGTCAATGTGCTGCCCTTAGGCTGGCCCCTGGAGGGCATCTTGCCTCATTGGTGATGTGCCGCCTCCTCCTCCTCTCTCCTATCAGGCACCCACGTTGAGTCAGTGACCTCATCATCCCCTCCCTCCTCATCACTGGAGCAAACCTGGCAGTATGCTGCAGCAGGGGGAGCATGACTGCCAGATTGCTGTCCTTCTTGGGCACCCCCTCTGTCCGTACTCATTTCACTGCCTTTATTGAGCTCAGTATCATCATCAGAGCCTTCCAAACGCTGGACATCCTCCTGGAGCATGTACCCAACACTGTGGTCAAGCAGTTCGAGGGACTCCTCAGGAGGACATGTTGGGGCTAGGGAAGGAGTCACTGATGACATTGAGCCGAGGGAAGAGGCCGCTGCTTTGCCAGACAAAGTACCCTGGGCATGGGTAAGAGAGGATGAGGAGGATGAGGACGGCTTGGTCATCCACTCCTCCAAGTCTTCCGCATGTTGCGGCTCAACACGGCCAGCTGCCGAAAAAAAGGCCAAGCATGTCCCACGGCCACGTGCTGATGAGGATGCACCGTCTCCACGACCAGCACTAGACACAGAGCCTGCTTGCCCTCTCTTATTGGCTTGTGACTGTCTGCCTCTCCTTCTTGGCCTTCCAGACATACTAATGGCCTGTGTGTACTGATACTGCAGCTAGCAAAATCAACTGCCTGCCTGTAGTATGAGAACACCACCAACCTTCTACAGGTAGCTTTAGCTGAACACTGTGCAGAGCTCGCAAAAAACTAACTTGTAGCTTTTTTAGCTGCCTGCGTTAGTGATAGGATCAGGAAAACACCACCAACCTTCTACAGGTAGCTTTAGCTGAACACTGCAGAGCTTGCAAAAAAATAACTTGTAGGTTTAGCTGAACACTGTGAGGAGGACGCACCACACTAACTTGTAGTTTTAGCTGAACACTGTGAGCAGGACACACCACACTAACTTGTAGTTTTAGCTGAACACTGTGAGCAGGACGCACCCCACTAACTTGTAGTTTTAGCTGAACACTGTGAGCAGGACGCACCGCACTAACTTGTAGTTTTAGCTGAACACTGTGAGCAGGACGCACTGCACTAACTTGTAGCTTTAGATGAACATTGTGCAGAGGTCTCACTACATTAACTTGTAGTTTTAGCTGAACACTGTGAGCAGGACGCACCGCACTAACTTGTAGTTTTAGCTGAACACTGTGAGCAGGACGCACCCCACTAACTTGTAGTTTTAGATGAACACTGTGCAGAGGTCTCACTACACTAACTTGTAGTTTTAGCTGAACACTGTGAGCAGGACGCACCCCACTAACTTGTAGTTTTAGCTGAACACTGTGAGCAGGACGCACTGCACTAACTTGTAGTTTTAGCTGAACACTGTGAGCAGAACGCACCCCACTAACTTGTAGTTTTAGCTGAACACTGTGAGCAGGACGCACCCCACTAACTTGTAGTTTTAGCTGAACACTGTGAGCAGGACGCACTGCATTAACTTGTAGCTTTAGATGAACACTGTGCAGAGGTCTCACTACACTAACTTGTAGTTTTAGCTGAACACTGTGAGCAGGACGCACCGCACTAACTTGTAGTTTTAGCTGAACACTGTGAGCAGGACGCACCCCACTAACTTGTAGTTTTAGATGAACACTGTGCAGAGGTCTCACTACACTAACTTGTAGTTTTAGCTGAACACTGTGAGCAGGACGCACCCCACTAACTTGTAGTTTTAGCTGAACACTGTGAGCAGGACGCACTGCACTAACTTGTAGCTTTAGATGAACACTGTGCAGAGGTCTCACTACACTAACTTATAGTTTTACAAACATATACAAACGATAGGCTGCGCTGCTAATAAATGAACGTGATCATAATTAATTGATACGACCAACCCTGTAACACTCATGCGTGGACAGAATACAAATGAATAAGAGATGAATATTAATTAGTAGGAAACTTGAATCACACAAATTAAAATATTAAATGATGGTGAATTCAGTAACCAGAAAAATTATAATGAGTCCATATAGTCAGGAAAAAGAGTCCTTATGGGTACAAAAACTTTTCTGATAGAGGGAGAAAGACACCTTTCTTCAAGTGGTGTGAGGCATGCTAAGATTATCTCCCTAGGGAGCGTGATGTTGTAGGGAGTTCCTCAACCTCAAATAAATCAGCCCCTTACCAGATCCTTAGATCTCCTGTCACAGAGATCATGCACGCAAGTGGCTGTGTCCCCCAGCCACTGGGTCTCTGTTAGGATGTATATCACAGGTCACCGCTCCAGGAAAGCAACTTAGTAGAGGTGTTACCGCTCCCATTCCACAGATATACATGAAAAGAAAATTCTCCATAGCGTAATACAGTAAAAACATTTTATTGTAGTTTTAGCTGAACACTGTGAGCAGGACGCACCCCATTAACTTGTAGTTTTAGCTGAACACTGTGAGCAGGACGCACTGCACTAACTTGTAGCTTTAGATGAACAGAGTGCAGAGGTCTCACTACACTAACTTGTAGTTTTAGCTGAACACTGTGAGCAGGACGCACTACACTAACTTGTAGCTTTAGCTGAACACTGTGCAAAGGTCTCACTACACTAACTTGTAGTTTTAGCTGAACACTGTGAGCAGGACGCACCGCACTAACTTGTAGTTTTAGCTGAACACTGTGAGCAGGACGCACTGCACTAACTTGTAGCTTTAGATGAACACTGTGCAGAGGTCTCACTACACTAACTTGTAGTTTTAGCTAAACACTGTGAGCAGGACGCACCGCACTAACTTGTAGTTTTAGCTGAACACTGTGAGCAGGACGCACCGCACTAACTTGTAGTTTTAGCTGAACACTGTGAGCAGGACGCACCCCACTAACTTGTAGTTTTAGCTGAACACTGTGAGCAGGACGCACCGCATTAACTTGTAGTTTTAGCTGAACACTGTGAGCAGGACGCACTGCACTAACTGTAAATAGTCTAGCTGCCTGACTGTGGTACTAATAGGATCAAAAGAACACCAGCAATTTTCTTCAGGTAGCTGTAAATACTGTAACAAGACAAGCCTGCCTGTCAGTAAGAAGATAACAGGAACGGATCTAGCTAAACTGAATACAGTGTATATATATATATATATATATATATATATATGCAACACCTGGGATGCATATATATATACACAATACACTGTAAGTGCAGCTAACTCACTGATTGTCCTGCCTAATCTAGCTAACTCAAATTAAATGACACTGTCTCTCTGTCTATCTATCTCTCTTTCAACGCCGGAACACACACTACACAGGGCCGCCGTGCAGGTGGCCTCATATAGTGTGGGGCGTGTTCTAAACCCCCTGAGCCATAATTGGCCAAAGCCACCCTGGCTTTGGCCAATTACAGCTCTCTCTACTGACAGTGCTGTGATTGGCCAAGCATGCGGGTCATAGTGCATGCTTGGCCAATCATCAGCCAGCAATGCACTGCGATGCCGCAGTGAATTATGGGCCATGACGTGCCACACGAATTTGGCGCGAACGGCCCATATCGTTCGCAATTCGGCGAACAGTCGAACATACGATGTTCGAGTCGAGCATGGGTTCGACTCGAACACGAAGCTCATCCCTAACTGTGACCTCTTTCATTTTGATCATATGAGATTTAAGGGAATGCCCAGTTGTTGAAATGTGTTTTTGAAACATATAAAAGACGTTGCGTTAATATTAATATTTATAATAATGTGGGTTAAAAACCTTGTTTCTATTTATAGCTTGTATATTGTATATGTACACAAGAGCAGCCATATTTGCTCATCACATATGCAGGTTCTGCTTTGCAAAGCTACATACTGGTTGTGCTTCACTGCTCCTTCTTACAATGCAAGTCTATAAGTAATTTGACTCCTTGAATACAGCACACTGCACGTGTAGCTGAATCCTATCATTTATTAAGCAGAAAGGGAGTGACAGCAATGAGCCAATGAGAGTTTCCCCTAATGAGTAAAGCCCTGTCGGGGAGGGGTACCCCCTGTCAGAACACAATAACACAGCAAAGGAGATTGCTGTTCTAGCATTGCAGAGTTAGTGCAGCGTCTCTGACCTGAGCTGTTAGTTTTTTGGGGGGTTTTTTAGCCTGCTAGGTTGAACGAAAAAAAAAAAATAGCAGCGTGTACCAGGTTTAATCTCTACATTTAGCTAAACTTCAAAGACTTCAAAGGGAGTGCTGGGAGAGGGTGTTTGATGGTAATAAGGATAACTGTACTAGTGCACTTGTCCTTTAAAGTGTATTTCCCCTTTTGCAGTGAAATTTTCAGTCCGTGTATGAGCACTGGTTGTACAGAACTTTATCTACCTGTCTGGGTACTGTGGTTGTACAGAAAGCAATCTCCCATTCAACTTCTGCACAAGCGTCCTGCTGAAAAATTTCTTCATGGTCAGCGCTGCAGGCTATGCAGGAATTGGGATAGGGCATGGGCATACGGTTATACAGAAACATCAACATTGTTGAACATACAGTGGATCATCTCCACCTATAAGGCCACATGCCTGGTCATCACAGTGTCATCATTAGATAAAAACATATGACATGTGTTTCAGACAGTGGTGGGATTCACGGACTAGGAAGTCTCCGCACCCCCCCCCCCCCCCAGTTTTTAATTTTCAACACTGTTTAATTTATTTTGTTAAAAAAAGGATTAAGAGAGCATACAAGGCCAAGAGGGCCAAGCAGCAAGGAGAGCAATAGCGAAAGTAATGAAAAAGAGAGGGTAAGAAAAAGAGGGATGGAAGGGGGAGGGGAGGTCAAATACCAGCCAGCAACTCCAACCACATCTGGGGAGCCTATCCATTAGTCCCATCTCCCAGGGGTGTTAAGTCACTAACTCCGCATGCTCCTCAGAATAGACAAATTTGTGCCAATAAAACCACTTCTTGAGAAATTTCTCCCGGAGGCCCCTATCCGTGGCCATCTGGTCCTCCATTGCATTGATCTTGGCTACTTTTTTCAACCAGACGGCAACTGTGTTTCAGCACAGTGGGATGCAGCTCTTTGCTGCTGTGAGCAGGAGAGGCAAGATGGATTTCCTATAGATCTTGCTTGGAATTTCGTGGTGGTGAAGGAGGAAGAACACGGGGTCCTAGGTAGCTTGCGATCTGCAAATTTCTGAACAATGCGGTGAATCTCAGTCCAGTAAGGCAGCAAAAGGTGACAGGTCCAGAAGATGTGTAGGAGAGAACCAGGTTCCTCCCCACACCTTCAGCATAGATCTGTGCAGGAACATATTGTGGATCCTTACTGGGGTATAGTACCACCTTGTAAGCACCTTGTATCCTGCTTCCTGGTGGTTAGCACAAACAGAGATCTTACAAGAGAAGAGGGCTCTCTACTTGCCTTTCCGTGAACTGAAGACCCAAGTCCTGCTCCCACTTAGATATATAGGAAGGTCTGAAATTCGGGTGTGGTGTTAGGAGCAACTGGTAAGTCTGGAATACTACGTGACGCATAGGGGACCGTTGTAGACACAATAACTCGAAGGAAGTAAGGCTTCTCGTGTAGGGTTCTGGGGAGGTAACGTGCCAATGAAATGGGCCAACTGTACTTTTTGCTAGAAGGTGAGGCCCGCTAAAGATGGGTCATCCATGATTTGTTGCCTGGTCATCCATTGTCCGTTTGTGAGGAAGTGCCGGACCTGAGATCGTTCAGTCTCTTTCAAATCTTGAAATCTAGGGTCACTGAGTCCGGGGCTGAAGGCAGGGTTCCCACAACAGGGGTGAGCGGCGAAGGAATGGGTGTTATGGAAAAGTCGCGCAGGGCTTTTTGAGCAATCCGCCACGTTTCACCTACAATGGGGTGGTCTAATATCCGGAATGGTGGATTCAAATGGTACCAAGGCAACACGTCCAGCAGGGTCCCAGACAGGAGCCCCTCCACCAGGATCCACTGTTCCAAAGGACCATGGCAGCACCAGTCCAGGATTCGTGTCAGATGACAGGCCATATGATAAAGGTTGACATCAGGTAAAGCCATGCCACCCAACACTTTAGGCAGTCGCAGAATAGCCTGGGCCACCCGCGGGGTTTCTGGGCCCATAGGAAGTATACAGTGCGATTCACTGCCCTGATATAGGAACTCGGGATGCGGATGGGGAGGGACTGAAGATGGTATAACAACCGGGGCATAATGTTCATTTTTACAATTCCACACCGACTGAACCAGGAAAACAATCCGTGCTGCCAGGACTGAAGGTCCGATTTAATGGCCATCAGCAGGGGAGGAAAATTGAGGGGGAATATGTCTTCTGTCCTACTGGATGCCCAGATATTTGATGTGTGACATTGCCCATTTGAAAGTGAAATCTGACCGAAGTAACATGGCCAGAGGGGCTGGCATGGAGATGTTCAGTGCCTCTAATTTCTGGAAATTGATTTAAAAGAAGGATAATGCCCCATACGTCTTCAATTCCTGCAGCAGGTTGGGGATAGACACCAGGGGGTTAGTCACTAAGAATAGGAGATCGTCAACAAATGCAGCGATTTTCGGGGAAAGCAAAGCATCTAAGCGGAGGCCCGTGATGTCAGGATTATCTCTAACTAAGCGCAGAAAGGGCTCGAGCGTCAGGATAAATATTAAGGGAGACAGGGAGCAACCCTGTCTCATTCCATTAACTATTCTGAAGGATGAGGAGAGGTGACCATTCACCTTCACTTGGGCTAATGGGCGGTAGTAGATGGCTTGAACCCAGTATATCATTCGGTGTCCTAGCCCCACGCATCAAAGGGTCTCAAATAGTAAGGACCAGTTCACCCTATCGAACGTGTTTTCGGCATCGGTCGACAGAAGCAACATAGGGGTCCCCCTCCTTTGAGTAGCATGAATCAGGTTAATTGCCTTTGTAGTGTTGTCTTGCGCCTCCCTCATGGGGATGAACCCCAAATGGTCGGAGTGGACTAGTTGAGGGATCAGGTCCATTAGACGCATCAATAGGTCTTTGTTGAAAATTTTAAGATCCACGTTAAGGAGTGATATCGGCCGATAGTTTTGGCAAAGGAGAGGATCTCTACCCTCCTTCGGGATCACCGTGATGTATGCTTGCAGCGTGTCTTCCAGGGTAATAACCTCCTCTCCTCTCCGTAAGTAAATGTGGAGTCAAGAGTTTCCCAAAGGTCTTGTAGTACAAGAGGGAGAACACATCTGGGCCCAGGGGCCTTACTGGGTTGCATTCGAGCCATCACCGGGGTCACCTCCAAGCTGGAAAGAGGGGCCTCTAGTGCTGCCACAGCTTCATCAGACAGCCGAGGCAGTTCCAATTTTTGTAAGTAGTCCCGTATGACTCTGTGTTCCGAAGATTTCTCCCTGTCAGAGAACATGCGCGGAAGATTGTAAAGAGAGGTGTAGTACTTGCGGAACTGATCAGCGTTTTTTTCCGTGGCATTCACCTTAGTATTACTCTCACTAAGAAGTTTGGGGATAAATGCTTGGACTTGTTGTGTTCTCAGGGTCCTCGCTAAAAGCTTGCCACACTTATTGCTGTGTTCGTAGAATGTTTGTTTGCATTTAGCAATCACGGCCTTAGCCTTTACTAAAGCCAGGGAACGCAGCTGATTTTTTAGATTCGTAAGGTCCGTCAGTGCCTGGGCAGCTAACAATCTTTTATGAATGGTCTCCAGGGACCTAATCTTAGCCAGTAGGTCAACAGTTTGCTGAGTCCTCGCTTTCTTAAGTCAGGATCCAATCTTGATCAAGATCCCCATCTTGTGAGCCTCCCAGACCATAAAGGGAGCACTATCTGGGTCCACATTGGAAGAGAAGATATTTCTAATTTTCCTGGACACCTCCTCTATGACCTCAGGGGTCTGAATCAGGGAGTCGTTAAGCTTCCAGATCCACTGCTTGGGCATGGGAGACAGTAAGTCGATGTCCACAAAGACCGGAGCATGGTCCAAGAAAGTAATGGAGCGATCAAGGCTGACACTACCCTGGACAGAAGTGATTGTGGCATCATGAAGAGATCAATTCTGGTGTACGAATCATGTGAATGCGAGTAGAATGTATAATCTTGAGTCGGGTTCAGAACCCTCCAGACATCTACCAGATGAAAGGCGTAGAAATTCTTTTTTAGACGTTTCAGCGCTGCGTATGAGATCTGAGGCGCACAGCCGGACGCTTCCAGTGTCGGATTTGTGGTAAAGTTCAAGTCTCCCCCTAGGATCACTGCTCCCTGCGTGAAATCACCTAATTTGGTCAAAATGGATTCTAAAAAGTCAATCTTATTTGAGTTACGGAGGTAGAGGTTCACCAGGGTGACTAATAATGCCCTTCACAAATAGCGTTGTTCCACTGATCCCACACCAACCAAGGAGTTGTGCTGCAAACCAGAATGCTCACACCCTTTGACTTAGAATCAGAAGAGCAGCCATGGTATGCCGTTGGGAAAAAGCGATCACAGAGTCTCTGTAGTATATCGGCACGAAATTGAGTCTCCTGGAGGAAGCATACATTTGCCGCTACATGTTTCAAGTTGGAAAGCACCATAGATCATTTCTCCGGGGTATTCAACCCCTTCACATTGATGGAGGCAAAACGAAGAAGCTCAGGTTTACCAGCGGTCATTTCAGGGACTGGCGGCAGCTGACAAAAAAAGAAAAAAAAAGGGGGGAGGCAGAAGGGGAAAGCAGAGGGGGGAGGAGGAGGGGGATAGGAAGGAGAGTAGAGGGTGAAGATAGAAAGAAAATGAAATTACAGAATATTAGCACGCCCTAGGCGTGGATGAGACACCTTCTCAAAGCACCCCAGTAGCTCTCAAGCTGAGCCACTGACAGGGTGCAACCCTACGTGGGGAAAGTGGTTGTACACAGCAGGGATCAGGAGCTCCCTATCCCGACCCAAGCTAGAATAATACTTTAAAACGATGTAGAGAAAAGAAAGAACAATTACATTTGGCTGACAAGCCTGGCCACGCGTATGTCACGGCCTGGGATAAATGTACCGGCGCTCGGTGTGGCCTGGCCTGTAAGCATCTCTTCACTCAACATTTAAAATAACAGTACCAACAACAGGGGATCAACTAGGATATCCCTCCCATACGGGTCTGGGAGAGGGAGATAGTGGTGGGGGGGGCAGACCCCCTGTGAGGAACAACATACATACATACAAAACCCTTGCCGCTAGACTTGTGCACAATGGAAATTTTTGTTTAGTTTCGGTTCGTTGTCATTCGTAAAATACATAATTTCGTTCTGTTATATTCATTATGTTACGTTAATTCGTTTTTGGATAATTCGTTATTTCTGTAGAGTGACGATATTTATTATACTGAATCTCGAATCATGTCAAAATTCATTTGTTATATTCGCTATGATTTCTTTCGTATTTGTTGAAATTCGATATTTATGTATGTATATATATTTGTGATAATAATTTCTAGTTTGGAAAGTCGTTTGTTTATTGAAACTGTTAACACACACAATGACAATATCTCTTCTCCTCTGCTCAAATACAATACAACACCCTTCTCACTCAGTTCTCAGGAGTGTACTTTGCCAGTAATCCAACCTCCCGCACAAAACTAATCAGCTGATTTGACTGTAAGATTTACTTTGAGTTGACCTTTTGTTTCATTAGATCTTTAACAAATTACTGAATTATGTCAAATTAATTTGTTATATTCGCTGTTATTTCTTTCGTATAAGTTGAAATTCGTTAATTTTTTTGTTCGGATGCATCCGAATGTCCGAAAGATTCAAAATTCGGCCGAATTTCGATTCGTTATGAAACAAGTTGCATATGTCTACTTGCCGCCCCAGGTCACATCCCAAGGTTAGTAAGTCCGTCCAGCCCAGCTCTAGTGGTGGAAGATAGAGGGGAAGTAAGCATTAGACTGAGCACCAGTAGGGGGAAAGGAGATGGAGGGGGGGAAGGGAGGGAAAGAAAGAGGGGAGAGAAAAAAAGGGAAAAGGGGGGAAAGAGAGCGAGATGGGAGGAGGAGAGAGAAGGGAGGGAAGGAGGAGAGAGAAGGGAGGGAAGGAGGAGAGAGAAGGGAAGGGAGGAGGAGAGGGAAGGGGGAGGAGGAGAGGGGAGGGGGGAGAGGGAAAAGAGGCATAAAAGGGGGGAGAGAGGGGAGGGAGAGGGGGAAGGGAGGGGAGGAAGAGAGGCAAGGGGAAATATAGGAGGAAAGGAGAGGGGCAGTAGGAGTTGCACGGTTATCCTGGGCATTACCCGGGGAAGGAGGGGTGAAGTGGCCGAGATACACACTGAGACTGCAGCTCCGATATTGTTATAGAGGCCATTCGGATTTCTCTTCGCCACCCCTTGTACATAGGCTCAGCAAATAACGAAAGCTGGACCGGCTGGCCATGGAAGAAATAGAAAGAACACCCCCCATGACAAAATCTTTACGCACACAGCCACCCAACAAACCCCACTCCTCCCCCACCCACCACACACTGAGATAACAAGGGGCCCCTAGGAGGGTTAGACACTCCGTTGCACCCGCCATAACGATAGCATAGCAAATACCAATAGCATAGCGTAGCAAAGTGGCAGTCTTAGGGTGCTGAGTCACTCCAATCAGCCAGTGGGAAAGTTTACTTTGTGCAGTCCAGTGAACAGTGCAGGATAAGATCCCAGAGGGCCATTAAAACATCCAAGGAGTGGAGTGAGGGAGAATGAACAGGGGCACCAATATAGTCCGGTGTGGTGACGGGGGAGGGGGAATCAAACAGGGGGGTCAAATAGAATCCTGAATGGTGACAAGGGGGAGGGGGTGTCACGTAAGAGCCCGGGTCACATCGGGCAGGCAAAACGAGCCATAAGGTCAAGCTGTAGACAGTACAGTTTATCAGCTACTCACAAGTGACCCCCCATGGGATCACAGTTCAGGATCGTGGGATCACCCCGTCAGCATCTTGAGGAGTGGTGTGGCAGTCCCTGGTGTATTGCCCGTGAGGTTCTCTCCTGGGTAGTGGGCGCAGCCAGTCTTGCAATGGAATTGCCTCCATCCCCAGAAACCCAAACAGATTCAGGAGATCTGCGTGCCGCCTTAGTGTGAATAAGGTGCTGTCTTTGCGGACGATCAGCTGGAGAGGAAACCCCACCCCAACGGTACTGCAGTTCCGCATGAGGGTAGGGTCTCCAACAAGGACTTCAGCATTGCTCTCCTCTGCAGGGTTGCTCGAGATACATCTCTGGATGTATCTCTGGGAATATACATATCGTCACTCCATCAAAATCGATTGGGCCCTTTTGCCAGGCAGCTTTCAGGATCAGCTCCTTCTGGGTATATCGAAGTAGGCGGCAGATCACATCCCGAGGACGATCCTGTTCCACCGGTTTAGGTCCAAGCGCCCTATGTACCCTGTCAAACTGAGTCCAATATGGCATGCAGGCTTGCCCGAACAGTCTCTGGTATGTTCTCAGAGCCAGTCGCCCAGATTCGTAAGTTGTTCCGGCGGCTCCAGTTTTCCAGGTCCTCTGTGTGAAGCTGCACCTCCGCCAGCTGGTCCTGGCAGAGTGAATTAGCCCGCTCAATCCGGGTAACCTGAATCTCCAGGGCGCTCACCGACGTCTGGCCCTGGTCAGTTTTTTTTTGTTCAACCCAGTGACCAATCTATGGCCATTTTTAAATTATAACTTTTAGCTTGGAGTGGTTAGCACACTATGCAGGTGTTGGTGACAGTCCATTTAAGAACTGTCTTTCTTGTTGCAACACTACTACATCCTTTGTGAAAAAAGAAAAAAAAAGAAAATAACAAACACTGTGACCCTAACCATTGCACTCCATCACCTCAGGTTATTAAAATCTAGCTTCTCAGCCACACCCCAGCCCCCCCCCCACACACACACACACACACACACACACTTTTCGACTGCACTAAAGACTCTAACATGACATATCTAGCAGGGCAGACTAGTACCTCTAGGGCATACTGGACCTAGCTAGTTGTATGTCCATGAACAAACTTTTCTGTTACAGCTCTACTGTCCCTGCCCATGTTTGCTTGACAGGGACAGCCTTATAAGGAAAAAAAAAAATCTAAATTATTTTTAAAACTTGAAAAAAACTAGAAAATTGAAAATTATAAAAAAAAAAGTTAATCTGTAAATAGCATAAAAATAAAAAAAAACATGAAAAATTAGTTAAGGCAGCTAGTGGATGGCTGAGTCTGAGTGGCTCTCAATATAGTCAGCAATCATTGCTTCAGGAGCTGCTTTTGAGTGCTGCTTGCCAGGCCTGGCTGCTAGGGTATAAAAAAAACTTCTTTCAGGAATCGCAGGATTAAATATACTTTGTTTTTCAGAGGAGATCCTGAAACCATTATGAAATATGGAAAAAAACAGCAAAAAGGTTGTTTGCAGAAGAGAGCTGTGGGATAGGAAGTCCCAGCACAAAGCAGCCTGACTGACTTTTAAGGTGACAGGACTGCAAATCCCAGGCAACACTGCAGAGTCAAGAGAATTGTGGGAGAGACTATAAAAGTACAGGGCGGATTAGGCCAAGGCGTCTTGTTTCCTGGATCCCATTGTGAAAACACCATCCTGTTGCTGTGTGAAGGGATTGTGGCCTACCAAGGGGCACACAGCTTACAGCTCCAATCCAGAGGGTCAGGATGCCACCTGCTTCCAGAAGGACGCTCTGCAGCAATGCTGAATGCCACAGAATCGGCCGATTCACTAGGTCAGCAAATTGAATGCCATCGCAAACACATCTGCGATTAGGAGAATTGCTTGATCATCCTTCAGAGGATCGCTGAATGGGTACAGGATTGGGGAGGGGCTCTTGCCCAGGAATCTCATTGCCTTTTATAAATTCCACATTTGAGCACCGTACCCAGACATCTGTTACCGGGATCACATAGAGGAGTGTTATATCACAAGACAGCTATCTTACCCTGTTCCTTATCACTCTGTTACATCAAGGGACCATTGTTCTTAGAGCTCCAACGTGCCAGTGATAATAGTGTGAGGCCTCACTTTTAGGACACTGTTTTTTACTGCTCTTAAACGGGACATGCTACTGATACCTATAGTGTATTATTCCCAATAGACTTTGAGGTATTATAGGCTGGCCCGGGGTTCCCCTTTAGTGATATTAATATCTACAATTATCATTAGCTAACTTAAAGGTTTGTTTATTACTGTCTAACACTGTACTCACTAGTGTTACTTTTGTTGTTGCTAATTGCCATTTATTGCTTCAACAGAAATAGTTTCAACCAAGTCTTGGCTACCTATACAAGACTTGACTGACTAATATCACTTTAAACCCTTTCTCTTGTCCAAGTAAACCTGAGGGAGCAGAAATGTGTCTGTGTGTTATTAGTATTACTGTGTTATTCCATTAATCACATTGCTAGGTGTGCCAGAGGGGCTGGGACAGTTATTTGGGGTTGAGAGGCAGAGTAACGTACTGAACAAACAAAAGCAGCTCCTTCGGCGGTATCGCTACAATTGTATATGCTTTGTAGCACCTGGGTGAAAGTGAAACTGCAGTTTCTAAGGAACTTGGGAGTTATAGGGGGTTACAACATAGAATTTTGCAGAGATTCAAGCCTCCACAATTGACTCTGCTCAGTGTGACCCCCTGACTCTTCCCAACTTCATGTGGCATATCCAAAGCCTCTGAGATTTCCCTCACCGTCACTAGAAGATGTAGATGTTTCAGCAGTTGCAGCAAGAGAATGTTGTGGGGGAGGGGAGATACGAAAAGAGAAGAGGAGGTATGCAACCTTTTTGCAGACCACTTATCTCATTGAGGCGCCTCTCCCACCAAGCTCTGTGGTGTGGAGTTTGGATTTTTTATTAAACTTTTAAGACAATGTAGTGTGGTACTGGGAAACTGTTATGCCAACTGGCCAAATTGCACAAAGTTAAGGGCTTTAGCTTTAGTTTATTTTTTTAAGAGTAAACTTTCCTATACCTTTTACAATTGTTATGGCTGCTACTTCCAACAGTTCCAGCCTATTCTAGCTGGATAAAAAAACAATTAGGTGTCAGAGCCAAAATTACCTAAAAAAAAAAACGTATTTTTTTATTTTTACCAAATAAAATGAATCAGCTTGGGGTGTTGCTGCTGTATTTAAGCCAGGCTTTATATAATTACACATACAAAACATGTGATTATAGAATGCAGCCACCATAAGGATTGATAAGCTGCAATGTAAAAAATAATTGTTTAAGTTTTAATACTGCTTATAAGCATGTACGGTAATTTAAAGTGTTGATGCATTTTCCATGTAACCCTCAAGGTTGCTTTAAAAAGAAACTCCTCTTACAGCTATACAGTGTTATTTAAGATTTTGTTTTGGCATTGATACATTTCCCCCATGGCAATACCCAGATCTCCATACTCTTTATTGAATTATTATTATTATTATTATTGTATTGCCTTTTCACCTTAAAACTGGCTAAAAACAATTATCAAGAGTCACCCCTTTAGACTTCAATGGAGTCAGATTAGAATTTGGAATTTTGTGACTTCACGCAATAGTCAACAAACCCCTATGATTTGAATCTGGTTGCATTTTCTCATTCGTATTTAGTGGTGCTCTTAAATTAACCAACGTCAAAGGTTCCAAGTGGGGAGACAGTTGTGGGTAACGTGAACAGACCTTCCACCTTTTGTATAAAAGTGGAAAACGCAGTTAAGTAACGATTTTCATCCAACCAGCCGACTTCTGTCCGATGAGCATGTCGGCTTCTGTCAGATGAGCATGCTGGAAAACCAGCAGCCGACCAACTCTCAATCTGCACTCTTAGCCAATGGCTGAGAGCACTGATCAGAGTGTTCTGGCGGGGGGTATCCCCCCGCCAGAACTCAAAGGTTCAGCGCGGGAAATCGATGTACTAACGTCAGACCGTTAGTACACCGGCTCCGACCAGAGCTAACAGGTTTTTTTTTTCGTTCAATCCTCTGGGTTGAACAGAAAAAAAAAATCCTAGTGTGTACCAGGCTTAGGGCAGGCCATAGATTATGCAATTTTCTTTCCTTCCACTACAGTCAGTGTTCATGGGAGTATCCCTCCTGTAGGACCCGAGGCTAATCACACTTGATACATGTAAGGGTTTACAACCACTTTAAAGCTGAACTCTAGGTATGATTTTTATTGCATAATTACATTGGTCTAGCTGGAGCAATGTAAGTATGCGCATCTATTAACTGATCAATGAGCATGGAAGCTAAAAAGCATTGTAGTAGTTATCAATCCTGTAGGTCTGTTGCCCAGTGGCTTCCCTTCTGCAAGATCACCACAGGGGGTTACTCGCTTGGCACTGCCACAACTTACTGAATACTTTGTATTTTTTCAATAACTACAAGGTGTTCACTCCCCCTCATGCAATCAGAGAACACCTTGTACCTATTTAAAAATGAGAATGGTCGCAGTGCAGCATGAGTGACCCACTGTACCACTGACTACTACAGATTGCAGCTTCCACAGCGATTGCTCAGGTGTGAGATACACATACATACAATCAATGGTCCAAGCTGGCCCAAATCATATCTAGAATTCAGCTTTAACTTTTCGCAAAACGTGGAAATTGGCATGTGGGTGACAACACTGATTAGCCTGCTGTAGCTGCAAATTTTTGGTAAACAAAGGCTAAATGTGAGGCAGCTGATTGAGTGGATTATGAAGGTACCAGTATGCTTAGGGAATGGAAATGTTCACTTTAATTAGATGTTACTCTGGTGTCTACATATAATTGTAGGTGAGGATTCTTTCAAACCGCTGGTAGAAAAAGCAGTGTGAATAGCAGAAATGAGACACATTCTTCCAAGTTCCTGTTTGTTTCCCCTTTTCTATTAAGTAAGTGATTCTGCAGAAATAATTTGACAGCTGGAACTTTCAACTGCATACATGTCAAAAGTTGTTGTCAATAATTTATTTGTGTTGAAGATTTGGGCTCATCTTTTTGGAACAGTGCAAACTTTGTTAGGATCTCTTCTGCCTTTCAGAATCCATTCAGCTGAGACAGAGAAATATTTGACAATGAGTCTTCTGTTTTTCAAAGTTAGCGTTGTAGACAACTAGACCTTAAAGCATATCTATGGTAAAAATTAAAAATCTTTAATACATTTCCACAGTGAATTTCAGTTTTTTTCTAGTCTAATCCTCTTAACTACTTGACCCCCAGAAGATTTATCCCCCTTCATGACCAGACAATTTTTTGCGAAACGGCACTGCATTACTTTGACTGACAATTGTGTGGTTGTGCAACACTGTACCCAAATAAATTTTTTTACCCTTTTTCCCACAAATAGAGCTTTCTTTTGGTGGTGTTTGATCACCTCTGCGCTTTTTTTTTTTTTTTTGCACTATAAACAAAAAAAGACCGATAATTTTGGAAAAAAAAAAAACAATATTTACATTCTGCTATAAAACATATCCAACACAAAAAAATAAAAAAAAATGTGAATTTCTTCATAAATTCAGGCCAATCTGTATTCTGCTACCCTGTTTCCCCGAAAATAAGACCTAGCGTGATGGTCAGTGATGGCTGCCATATAAGCCCTACCCCCCAAAAAAGGCCTTCCCTGTTTCCCTGAAAATAAGCCCTACCCTGAAAATAAGACCTACAAGGACTTTAACTAGGGCTTATTTGGGGGGTAGGGCTTATATTGCAGCCATCACCGACAGTCACGCTAGGTCTTATTTTCGGGGAAACAGGGTATGTGTTTTTTGGAAAAAAAAAAAAAAAAACAATAAGCGTATATTGATTGGTTTGCGCAAAAGTTAACCACTTCATCCCCGGAAGGATTTACCCCCTTCCTGACCAGGCCATTTTTTGCGATACGGCACTGCGTCGCTTTAACTGACAATTGCACTGTCGTGCGACGTTGTACCCGAATAAAATGTATGTCCTTTTTTTTCCCCACAAATAGAGCTTTCTTTTGGTGGCATTTGATCACCTCTGCGGTTTTTATTTTTTGCGTTATAAACAAAAGAACGGCAACAATTTTGAAAGAAACACAATATTTTTTACTTTTTGCTATACTAAATCCCAAATTTTAAAAAACAAAAAACAAATTTCTTCATCAGTTTAGGCCAGGGGTAGGCAGTGGTGGGGCAGATGTGCAGGGGGTTACAGTGGTGGGGCAGATGAGAAAGGGGGTACTCTGGTGGGGCAGGTGAGAAAGGGGTACATTGGTGAGGCAGATGAGCAGGGTGGTAAAGTGGTGGGGCAGATGAGCAGGGGGGTTACAGTGGTGGGGCAGATGAGGAAGAGGATGATCTGCGGCAGACAGATCGGACACTTTTGACACATTTTTGAGACCATTGACATTTATACAGAGATCAGTGCTATAAAAAGACACTGATTACTGTATTAATGTCACTGGCAGGGAAGGGGTTAACACTAGGGGGCGATCAAGGGGTTAAATGTGTTCCCTCATTGTGTGTTCTAACTGTGGGGGGATGAGACTGACTTGGGGAGGAGACCAATTATTGTTCCTATATAATAGGAACAAACGATCTGTCTCCTCTCCCCTGACAGGACGTGGATTTGTGTGCTTACTCACACAAATCCCCATTCTCACTCTGTCAGGAGCAATCGCAGGTGCCCAGCAGACATCACGGCAGCCCGGCACGCGCATTGGCTCCTTAGGGACGCGGCGGGCGTGCTCCCCCCAAACTCCTTACAGCGCCCGCCGTACAGCTATGGCGATTTGCGCAGGAGGCCATTCTGCCGCCGTCAATTGTCAGTGGGCAGTTGGCAAGTGGTTAAGGCGCCTACAAATTATGGGATTTTTTTTTTTACTAGCAATGGCGGCGATCAGATACTTATCGCGGGACTGCATATTGCAGCGGACAAATCGGACACCTTACTGACACTTTTGACACTTTTTGGGGACCAGTGACACTAATACAGTAATCAGTGCTAAGAAAATATGCACTGTCACTGTACTAATGACATTGACTGGGAAGGGGGTTAACATCTGGGGCAATCAGAGGGTTAACTGTGTGCCGAGCCTGTGCTTTCTCACTGTGGGGGAGCTACTTTGACTAGTGAAAGGCATTGATCCATGTTCCTGCTTTGCAGGAACACAGGATCAATACCTTCACTTTTGACAGAACAGCAATCTGCCTTGTTTACATAGACAGATTGGCGTTCTGCCTGTGTACTGTCTAATCAGCGGGTGCCGGCGGACATCGAGTCCATGGTACCCACTACTGGGCTCTCGCTGTGTGTGATCACAGTGGCAGCAGGTCGCCAGCGGCGCGCACACGCACCCAAGACTCAGAAGTGTCAGATCACGTACTAGGTATGTAATCTGGCACAGAGCAGCCATCCTGCCGCAGTATATGTACGGTGGGCGGTCTGCAAGTGGTTAATCTAAAGCATCTTGAAATCTGTGAACTTACTTTGTGAAGTGTTAATGAAATTGGTGTTGCGCAAACTTAGTGATATAACAATACATACATAACATCAAAATGCTTGACTTCAAATAATAAATTGATATAAAAAAAATTGTATATTATTAGTGCAGTCCATAATGTAGTGCACGTGTTAAAATTGCATAATACGTTGTAGCATGCGCAGTTCAATTCCTTCTATGGTAGCTGTGTGGCAACATATATAACAAATGGTGGGCTTCCACCCAATGTGACACCTGAGTGCTCCCAGTACTCTCACCTTAGTGAGTAATCAATTGTGCTTTTGATTACATATAGAAACAGTCCTCCATCGACAACTATCTGGTCTTGTCCAGTTAGATTTATAAAACTAAACTGATGGTTCCTTTAAGGCTCCCTCCACCATGCTTGTCCATATGTTAGGGTAAAACACAGTGACCTCTACTCGGGATTCATACTGGACATGTCACTGCTCTCTCTACTGCCTCTGCAGAATCACAACACATTGAACACTGGAGACCTGCCGCCTCGTCAAGCAAACTCAGGTCCAGGGGACGAATGAAAACTAAACCGGCGGACCGAACCTCCACAGAGGGTTTCAGTGACAAACCTACAATCTAATAACAAAAGCTAATTCTTCCCCCCAGGGGCCCGGGCAGGGCTGTCTTACTGAGCGGGCACCCCTGGGCACTGCCCGGGGGCCCCAGGTGCACATGGGGCCCCATCAGAGCCTGTTCTGTCACAATAAAATACTTTGAACAGGTGCAGGATGTGGCAGAGCTGAGGTGAGGTCAGCTGGAAGGACTGCAGTGTGGTCTCTGCATGGACAAGTGACAGCCATCAGCGCCAGTCTCGGAAGTCGGGTGGCTGCGGGCGGGCGGCCGCTTCTGTTCTACTTCTTCCGGGCTGGTTGTCACTTCTCCTTTCCATCACTGAGTGAACTGAATGTCAGCTGCTCCACCTCCACGGTCTCCACGGCAGTGGGTTGGGTGCACAGTGAACTGTGCTGCCTTTGCTGATTCTGCACTGTCACTCATATTTTCACAGGAGGATTCAGAGTGAACAGCACAGGAGCTCAGTGTGCTGAAGACCCCTTGTAAACTGACCAATCCCTGATTCCCTGCTGTGCCCGGGCTAGCAACCCCACCCCCTGATGTGCACACACACAGCATGGTACTAGATAGGTGTGTGTGTGTGTGTGTGTGTGTGCAGCTGCAGCAGGTGAAAACTTCAATTGGAGGAGACAAGGGGATGTAAAATCGGTAAATCCACTGTGCAGACACCCCCCCAAATTTGACAAATGTTCTTCTCTGCTGCTCTGAGCCGGTTCACACTATGTGGTGCAGGAAACCGCATGCGAATTTGAACCAGAATCGCACCACTTTCCTGTTCAAGTCACATGTGATTCTTCAGCACTGCAATTTGAGCCATACATTTTGTAAGGCTCAAATCGCACCAAATCCGTTCCAAAGTGGTGCTGATCATTCGGGACACAAGCAGAACGGTAGACTGCCTATGTAAACAAGACAGATTGCCGTTCTGTTAGTATGGAAGGTATTGATCCTATGTTCCTGCAAACCAGGAATGTGGATCAATGCCTTCCCTTAGTAAAAGCACCTCCCCCAAAGTAACCAAGCACAGGCTACACACAATTAGCAAGCACTCCCTAGGTACACAGTTAACCCTTTGATCACCCCTGATGTTAATTCCTTCCCTGCCAGTGTCATTAGTACAGTGAAAGTGCATGTTTTTACTATTGATCACTGTATTCGTGTCACTGGTCCCCAAAAAGTGTCACTTAGTATCTGATTTG
Source organism: Lithobates septentrionalis (assembly GCA_037952835.1). NCBI lineage: Eukaryota > Metazoa > Chordata > Amphibia > Anura > Ranidae > Lithobates > Lithobates septentrionalis. Next base: position 505,839 of record JBBDGP010002788.1, on the reverse strand, counting down.
TCTGCCGCAATATCGCAGTCTCACTATAAGTCACCGATCGCCACCATTACTTGTAAAAAAAATAAAAAAATAATAACAATTCCATAAATGTATCCCATTTTTTATCCCTTTTGCGCAAGCCAACCAATATGCACTTATTGAGATTTTTTAACCAAATATATGTAGCAGAATACATATTGGCCTAAATAGATGTTTTACATTTCTTTATTGGATATGTTTTATAGCAGAAAGTAAAAAATATTGTTGTTTTTTTTTCTAATTGTCGCTCTTTTTTTGTTTATCCCTTTCATGACTAATGAACTAACTGATACCGACATTAACTCACACTGACACACTGACACTAATGCCGCGTACACACGAGCGGACTTTACGGCAGACTTTGCCCGGCGGACGGGATTTCGTCGGACAATTCGATGTGTGTGGGCTCCAGCGGACTTTGTTTTCTCAAAAGTTGGACGGACTTAGATTTGAAACATGTTTTAAATCAATCCCTCGAAATCGAGTCCGGTCGAAAAGTCAGCTCGTCTGTATGCTAGTTCGACGGACAAAAAGCCACGCTAGGGCAGCTATTGGCTACTGGCTATGAACTTCCTTGTTTTAGTCCGGTCGTACGTCATCACGTACGAATTCAACGGACTTTGGTGGATTGTGTGTTGGCAAGTCTGTTCATTCAGAAAGTCTGTCGTAAAGTACGTCGAAAAGTCCGCCGGGCAAAGTCTGCCGTAAAGTCCGCTCGTGTGTATGCGGCATTAGCCTATTTTTGACATTTGGTGTTTACAAGTTATAATCCGTATTTTTTGCTAGAAAATTACTTAGAACCCCCAAACATTATATATATTTTTTTAGCAAAGAATCTAGAGAATAAAATCGCGATTGTTGCAATATTTTATGTCACACGGTATTTATGCAGCGGTGTTTTAAACGCAACTTTTTGGGAAGAGGAACACTTTCATGAATTTAAAAAAAACAAAACAGTAAAGTTAGCCCAATTTTTTTGTATAATGTGAAATACGCAGAGTAAATAGATAGTAAATATAAATAGTAAATAGTAAATACCAAACATGTCACGCTTTATAATTGCACGCACTCGTAGAATGGTGGTACCTAAAAATCTCCATAGGTGACACTTTATTTTTTTTTTACGGTTACCAGGTTAGAGTTACAGAGGAGGTCTAGTGCTAAAAGTATTGCTCTCGCTCTGACAATCGCGGCGATACCTCACATGTGTGATTTTAACACCATTTACATATGCGGGCGCGACTTCTGTATGCGTTTTCTTTGCCGCGCGAGCTCGCGGGGACGGGGGCGCTTTAAACATTTTTTTTCTTATTTATTCTATTTATTTTATATTAATAAATTGTGTTTAAAAAAAAAAAAGTTGAACACTTTTATTGCTGTCACAAGGAATGTGACCCCCGATCCCTCCTTTGCACTTCAAAGTATTCAGATCGCCGTTTTCGGCGATTCTGAATACTGTATATTTTTTTTAAAACCGGCGCCATTGGCAGCTGAGTAAATGGTAAGTGACGTCATGATGTCGCTTCCGTGTTTACTTCAGGAGACTGGAACAAAGCCGTTTCCAGCTTTGTTCCAGTCTGTGGCTAGCCGCCGGAGGCGGCGGATTGTTGATCGGGTCTCCCGGTGGATTGGGAGGCCCGTTGAGAGTGGCGGGAGACGGCAGGAGGGACGTCCCCTCTCGCTCTTCTGGTATAACAGCCAAGCAGCTTTTAGCCGCATCGGTTGTTATTCCTGGAAAGCTGATCGCCGGCTCTAAAAAACGGTACTGGGATGATGCCTGCAGCTGCGGGCATCATCCCGGTATAACCCCCGAAAGCCGAGGCCGCACATCTGCGTACGCTCGGCGGGAAGGGGTTAAAGTGCTAAAAAAAAAAATCTCAATTCAAATCTATCAACTATTTATACTTTCATTCTTGAGAGCAGGTGCGTAAATTGGAGAAGGCTTGTAGGGGCCCCAGTGCATTACTTTGCCCAGGGGACCCATTATGCTAATAAGATGGCCCTGGGCCTACCAGCACAACCACTGCGAGCTCTCTGTAACCCCAAAATGGCTGCCGACCCAAACTAGGAAAGAATCCTTCAACTCATGACTATAGAATTCATCAACTTACAGTCTTTAACTTATAATAACAACACAACGCTGTGTGACATGGGTTTAAATGGCCACAACAGCCCTTTTATTAAACAAATTAATAACAACAAACAGAACAATTTAACACCAGGAGGGGGTCTTTGGGTGTCCTTAAATCACATTTTGATTATTATTATTACCAACTATGTCCTCAGCTGTGCCCCATCCGGCTCGAAGACGTTGCAACTTCCACATTTAACTTTCCCCCATGGGAACTAGGTCCTGGGAGAACCACCAAAAACCAACCAGGTGGGAGCGCCATACCCTGGATGGGCCCCAATACTTCTACAATCTGTTTAATCCTTGACCCCCCAAAGACCCCCTGACCCGCCACGCGAGCCTGAGTGACACCTTACTCAAGCGAGTCCCTTCACACCTGAAGAGCCCTCTGAACCCCTTCTTGTAATCCCAAAAACCAGAAATCTGTTCCCACGGCATTCAAATGCACTCCATCATCCCTCCAATACCGAATAGACAGGTCCTCCAGGTCCCAATGGCCAACCACCAAGCCCCTTAGACGAGACAAAAAGCATCCTATCTCCCTGTTGGCTTTTATCCTGGTCTTATTCAAGCGCTCAACAGAGCGAGCATGATGCCAATTGTGTCATGCCACTATGTCCAACCACACTATGACAATACCAGGGAAATCACGCATCAAAGCAAATGTCAAATTTTACATCCCGGACAATGTCCTTAGCGGCCCGAATCCCCATGTCATTCCCTCCCATGGAGAGCACCAGAACATCAGGAGGCCTATCAACTCTGGAATAATAATGAAAGTCAGGAAGAACCCGGCCCCACATCATGCCTCTAATTCCCAGCCATTTGCAGACCGCTTCACTCCCAGGAACGCAGAGTTGTCTCCCTTCGGGCCGTGCATCCGCTCTGATCGCCCCCCAGAAGACGAAAGAGTCTCCCAAAATCCACACCAAGCCCTGAGAAAAACCTGCAATAAGACAAACCAAAGAAAAACGGTCAGGCTCCCACCTCCCTATACGTTTTACTACTTGCTGACTCAATCCTCAGCGAGCCGCCTCAATAGCTGCCCCCACTCTGAAGGAATGAAAATTAAATTGAGAAGCTGTCCTGCCAACCACAGCCAAACAACGTTTAAAAATCGCCAAAAACTGAAAACACGACAGGGATGAACCATCCACATGCTGCAAAAACTTCCTTTGCACACCCTGCCAAATCTGCGCGAAACGCTGCACAGCAAGCACACCGTCTCCGGAAGCACCTTGAACAACGTCACGTCAATACCCTTGCCCAGCTGATCAGTTTTTGATCTGCTGATATGAAGCTGGACACGGTCTGCAGCGATCTGCACATCTGAAAACATCAACCCACCCGCACCACTTTTGTTTTTACTCACTAACTCCCCAATCCGCAGGGCCCCAAAAAAGGCCAAAGAAAAAGCCGCTGTAAACAGTTGTACCTCATAAAGTGAGGAACAAACCCTGGGCAAGATTCTTACCAGGTCCTGAAGCAGCCCAAAGGACATCGGGCGTCTGGTATCTTGTACCACACGTCCGCGCCGAAATCCTTTCATGGCCTGTCGCACCATGAAATCCTTCGTAATGTCACGCAGGCCTTCTAGCTAGAAACGGAAAACTAGAGCATCCAAAATCCGGATCATTTTGGATACGGACTCGCCCATGGAAAACTGCTTCCCAATCATATACGACAGCAGGGAAAGTCTGTCCCGATCCGAAGAACAACCCCCAATGGAACTTACCAATCCGTTCCAGTACCGCTGTCAGGGGCATATCAGTGGCCGTCGGGCAAATATGCGTGCACGCAGGGGCACGAAGGGCCTTTCCAGGACAATTCTGCTTAATTCCCCACCAGGGGGCGCCGGAGCGCTCCCGCGTGCGCCCGTGCGCTAACGCTGTTTTGGCGCCAAGGGCCCTTTAAAAGAATGACAGATGCTTCTGTCAGGTGCTGTTCGTCTGCAGCTCTGCACCTGAGTTCCTGTATCCTGCCTGTTTGTTGTATTGCTAGTGACCCGGCTCCGTCTGACCATTCTCCAGTCTCCTATCCGACCCGGCTTGCCTGACCTTGCTTATCTTGTTACCTGTTGCCGAACTCCTGCCTGCCTGACTATTCTTGGATTATCCCTCTTGCTTATACGTGCCTGATCTCCTGCCAAACGGACTGTCTGACTTTGCTTTGCCTGTGTCCTGTGACGCTGCTTCCAGCCTGCTTTGCCAAGCTTCAGATCCTGCCGCTGCCTTCTCCTCCACCTGCCTGCCTGCCGGCCTGCATCAGTCTACCTGCATCCGCAGCTCAGCCATCCCTGAGGGACATCCTTCCAATTCCAGTGTCTGCTTCTGCTGGAAACCACATCAGGCCCTCCTACCCACTGTGCTCAAGAGACCACTGTTCCCACTTCCAGTGGCTCCTGAACCAGCGTTTAAGAGAGGTCTCCTTCTACCAGTCAGGCTCAACTATCAGGTACCTAACAGTACGAACAGCCATGATTGAGCCTGCAGGAGAGACCTCTCCCATCAAAGAGATCTGTACGCACCTAGCAGCACTCACCCAGGCAGTAAAGACTTTACAAGACAGTTTTTAACAGACTGGAGGGTCAAGTACTCAACCTCAGTGGTCCCGGTGGTGTGGCCTCTGCTTCTGCAGCTGCTCCAGTACAGGCTGCTGCACCACCCTCTGTGGTCATGCTTCCACCTGAGCCAAGAGTTCCTATCCCTGAGAAGTTTTCGGGTGACCGAACCAAGTTTCTGGCCTTCCGCAGCGCCTGTCAACTTTACTTTGCCCTACAACCACGGACTTTTTCCTTGGTGGCTACCAAAGTGGGATTTGTCATATCCCTGCTCCAGGGGAACCCCCAGACCTGGGCCCACCGTGCTTGAAACCAACGCTATACAGATCCAGTCCTTGCCCGCCTTTTTTGAAGCCATGGCCCAGTTGTATGAGGACCCTCAGCAGACTGCCACCGCTGAGGCAGCTTTGTTCGCGCTCCAGCAAGGCCGTAGGCCGAGGACTATGTTACGGACTTTCGACGCTGGAGCGCGGACACTCAATGGAACAACGCAGCCTTACGTCACCAGTTCAGCATGGGGCTATCTGAGGGTCTTAAGGACGAGCTTGCTCGGGTAGGGATGCCTGATACCCTTGAGGAGCTCATTGCCATTACCATCCAGATTGACCGACGCCTTCGTGAGCGCCGGTCTGAACGCTCTTCACAACAAACGCGCCCTATGTGGATGACTGCAAGAGTTCCAGTTCCTGCCTCCCGGTACCTACCTCCTGCTTGCCCGAGTCCAGTCACCCAAACAACTGATGCTTCCGAGCCTATGCAACTGGGACTTATGCGTGCTACCCTGACCCCAGAAGAACGGGCACGCAGACGCCAGTTAAATCTTTGTCTCTACTGTGGTGGGACGGGCCACTATGTGAACAACTGTCCAGTAAAGACTCGTAAGTGCTTTTCTTCTACTCCGACCAGTTTATCCGCTTTAACCGCCAATACAACTCAACTTGTTCTCCCTCTCTCATTACAGCTCCAGGGAAGAACAATCCAGGTCAACGCCATTGTTGATTCTGGGGCATATAGCTGCTTTGTTGACTCTGTTTTCACTACCCAACAAAACCTTCCCTTAAAGAACAAGACACACAGACTCTCAGTCTTCTTGGCCGATGGGTCCCACATAAGATCTGGACAGGTCTCTCAAGAAACCCTTCCTCTGTCTGCCACCTGTTCATCCCAGCACCAAGAGATCCTAACCCTGGACGTTATTTCATCCCCGCTATTTCCAATCATTTTGGGCATGCCCTGGCTCCAGGCCCATAACCCTCTTGTTAACTGGGTCACGGGCGAGATCAAATTCCAGTCATCCTATTGCCAGAGACATTGCCTACCAGAACCCTCTAAATCTGCTGCCACCCTACTATGTATGGACATTGACCCAGACCTACTCCAAGACATACCAGAGGTCTATCGGGAATTTGCAGATGTGTTCAGCAAGAAGGGAGCAGATTCCCTGCAACCCCATAGTCCCTATGATTGCCCAATTGAGCTGCTCCCCGGGGCTGAGATTCCTTTTGGGCGCATTTTCCCGCTGTCTGAAAAGGAACAAGAGGCACTTAAGGTATACATCAATGAAAACCTCGAAAAAGGCTTTATCCGACTTTCCACTTCACCAGCTGGTGCCGGAATATTTTTCGTCTCCAAGAAGGATCAGACTCTTCGTCCTTGTGTGGACTATCGGGAGTTAAATAAGGTTACGGTCAAGAACCGCTATCCATTGCCCCTGATACCTGAACTGTTCCAGAAGCTGAGTTCTGCCATTATCTTCACCAAGCTGGATCTGAGAGGGGTCTACAATTTGGTCCGCATTCGGGCCGGGGATGAATGGAAGACGGCTTTTCGGACCCGTTTCGGACACTATGAGTATCTGGTCATGCCCTTCGGCCTATGCAATGCTCCTGCCACGTTCCAGCATCTGGTTAATGATGTGTTTAGAGATTTCCTGGACATCTTTTTAATCGTCTACTTGGATGACATTCTAATCTTCTCCAGTTCACTTGATCAACATAGGGAACATGTCCGTAAAGTTCTGGACCGACTCCGTTTGCACAGACTGTATGTTAAGGCGGAGAAGTGCGAATTTGAACAGGAGGAGATTTAGTTCCTGGGGTTAGTGATCTTCCCAACCGGCATCAAAATGGACCCTCAGAAAGTGTCTGCTGTGTTAGAGTGGCCAGTTCTAATGGACAAGAAGAGCGTGCAACGCTTCATTGGGTTTGCAAACTTTTATAGGAAGTTCATTAGTAGGTTTTCTGCCATCATCTCCCCCATCACACAGCTAGCCAAGCAGAACTTTCGTTTCCACTGGAACCCGGAAGCTCAGGGGGCCTTTGAAGAATTAAAAAGACGTTTCACGTCCGCTCCGATCCTTAGCCATCCTGACCCATCCTTACCTTTTATCCTGGAGGTTGATGCTTCCGAAGTGGCAGTGGGTGCTGTCATTTCCCAACGACAAGGCAACAAGGACCTGATGCACCCCGTAGGGTTCTTTTCTAGGAAACTTTCACCGGCTGAGCGGAACTATGATGTGGGGGATCGGGAGCTACTCGCTATCAAGACAGCTTTGGAGGAATGGAGGTACTTGCTAGAAGGTGCAGTCCATCCGGTACTGATATATACTGATCACAAAAACCTTGAATATTTAAGATCTGCTAAGAGACTAAAACCCAGACAGGCCCGATGGGCTCTATTCTTTACTCGGTTTTGTTTCCACATTACCTACCGGCCTGGATCCAAAAACGTAAAACCAGACGCGCTGTCACGCATGTTTGACAACCCTAAAGACTATTCTGTACCTGACACTATTCTGCCGGCAAATAGTTTCCTTCTTCTTCAAACAGATCTTCTGTCCATGATCAGAGAAGCATCTCCAGAACCTTCAAGTCTCCAAGGATCCTCTTTAACATCTCGAGATGGATTATTGTGGAGAGGAAGTCAAATTTTCGTACCAGAGAGCGCCCGAGTCAAGGTACTGACATATTTGCATGACCACCCACTTGCAGGACATTTTGGTGTCCGTAAGACCCTTGAACTGGTGCAACGCACCTTTTGGTGGCCTAACCTGAAGGAATTTTGCAGGAAATATGTTAACTCGTGTTCTGTCTGTATCCAGAATAAAACTCCCAGGAACAGAGCTTGGGGACTACTGAGACCATTGCCTATACCAGATAGGCCCTGGAGAATGATAGCAATGAACTTTATAGTTTAATTGCCATGCTCTGAAGGATGTTCGGCGATCTTTGTGGTCGTCGACCGGCTGTCCAAAATGGCCCACTTTGTGCCCCTAAAAGGAACACCTTCTGCTGTTGAAACGGCCCGTGTGTTCATTAAGGAGATTGTCAGGCTACACGGAGTCCCCGCAAACATAGTATCCGATAGGGGGTACAGTTTATCTCACGCTTTTGGAGAGCCCTTTGTGAAATTTTGAAAATTGAACTAGCCCTGTCCTCAGCATACCACCCCCAAACAAATGGGCAAACGGAAAGGACAAATCAGACACTGGAGCAATACATTAGGTGTTTTACACCTTTTGTGCAAGATGATAGGGGGTCCCTGCTGCCCCTAGCGGAATTCGCTTATAACAATGCCAGCCACTCTGCTACCGGTCAATCCCCTTTCTTTGCTAATTATGGTTTTCATGTACCTTTTTTACCAAATTTTCTTTCAGAATCCTCAGTACCAGCGGTCCAGGACACAGTGCAGTTCCTTAGTCATAATAACCGGATATTACGGGAAGCGGAATCCAAGGCACAAGCGGACAGCAAGAGGTTCTTTGATCAGAAAAGAAAAGGAGACCTAAACCTTCAGCTTGGTGACAAGGTATGGCTGTCTACCGATAATATTAGATTAACTTGTCCTTCTAAGAAGCTTGCACCTAAATCCATTGGGCCTTTCCCTGTGAAAAGGAAAATCAACGAGGTGTCTTATGAATTGTGTTTACCTGACTCACTTAAAATCCACCCTGTGTTTCACGTGTCACTTTTGAAGCCTGCTGTAGATGATCCTTTTCCTGATAGGGGCACCACGGTCCCTGAATCGGTTCTGGTGGACGGTAATGAGGAGTATGAAGTGGAAGCCATCCTTGATTGCAGAAAGAGATCTGGGCAAGTACAGTTTTTGATTAAGTGGAAGGGGTATGGTCCGGAAAATAACTCATGGGAACCTGACTGTAATATTCATGCCAAACGTTTGATTCATGCCTATTTTTCTGCTCATCCTGAAAAGAGAAGTTATCTGGGCATCCGGAGGCTGCCCGTTGGGAGGGGGCAATGTCAGGGGCAAATCAGTGGCCGTCGGGCAAATATGCGTGCACGCAGGGGCACGAAGGGCCTTTCCAGGACAATTCTGCTTAATTCCCCACCAGGGGGCGCCGGAGCGCTCCCGCGTGTGCCCGTACGCGCTTTCGCGGGTGCGCGCGTGCCCGTTCGCGCTAACGCTGTTTTGGCGCCAAGGGCCCTTTAAAAGAATGACAGATGCTTCTGTCAGGTGCTGTTCGTCTGCAGCTCTGCACCTGAGTTCCCTTATCCTGCCTGTTTGTTGTATTGCTAGTGACCCGGCTCCGTCTGACCATTCTCCAGTCTCCTATCCGACCCGGCTTGCCTGACCTTGCTTATCTTTTTACCTGTTGCCGAACTCCTGCCTGCCTGACTATTCTTGGATTATCCCTCTTGCTTATACGTGCCTGATCTCCTGCCAAACGGACTGTCTGAATTTGCTTTGCCTGTGTCCTGTGACGCTGCTTCCAGCCTGCTTTGCCAAGCTTCAGATCCTGCCGCTGCCTTCTCCTCCACCTGCCTGCCTGCCGGCCTGCATCAGTCTACCTGCATCCGCAGCTCAGCCATCCCTGAGGGACATCCTTCCAGTTCCAGTGTCTGCTTCTGCTGGAAACCACATCAGGCCCTCCTACCCACTGTGCTCAAGAGACCACTGTTCCCACTTCCAGTGGCTCCTGAACCAGCGTTTAAGAGAGGTCTCCTTCTACCAGTCAGGTTCAACTATCAGGTACCTAACAACCGCCAAACAGACGAGTAGGCCGCCCATGTACCCTCACTCACAGAGCGCTGCACTAGGGCACCAGCTATTCCAATGCCAGTCTCCACAGATGCGCAGGACAAGGAACCGACCTCTGCTCCGCCGCCGGCGCCAGCTTCCGGAACCTGTCCCACTGAAAACGAGACAAGGCATCAGCAATGGAATTCTCTACTCCCGGTACATATACAGCTTTCACAAAACAGTTCAAACTTAAACAACGAAGAACAAGAAAACACAATAAGTGCACTACCAATGGAGATGAAGCGGACAGACTAGACACGACCGCAACCACCCCCATGTTATCGCAATGAAAGCAAACCCGACGATTTCGAAATCGAGGCCCCCAAACATCTGCAGCCACCACGATTTGGAAAAGCTCCAATAACACCAAATTGCTCAAGAATCCCGCGGCACGCCATTCCTCCGGCCACGCCTCCGCCGACCATGCCCCTTGACAATAAGCCCCAAAACCCACGCTGCCGGCAGCATCGGTATACAGGTCAAAGTCAAAGGCCGACACCACCGGGGCCATCCACAAGGAGCTCCCGTTATAAGAGGCCAGAAACTCGTCCCACACCCGCAGATCAGCCTTGTGCTCGCCCGAAAGCCGAATGTAATGATGCGGCAATCGCACCCCAGAAGTAGCGGCACTAAGGCGACGGCAAAAAATGCGCCCCATAGGCATGATGCGGCAGACGAAATTAAGTTTCCCCAACAAAGATTGCAACTGTTTCAGCCTAACTTTCTTGGCCTGCAGGGCCGCACCAACCATCAATCGCAGGTCCTCCAATTTTGCCATCGGCAGGCGGCACTCCATCGCTTGCAAATCAATGATGATGCCCAGGGATTAAATCTCAGTGGAAGGACCTTCCGTTTTTTTCCGGCACAAGAGGAATCCCGAAACGCCGAGCGACACCTTTTAACGTCCATAATAGGACCGAACAAACCGTGAACTTCGGGGGGGCGGATACAAAGAACATCATCAAGGTAATGCAGAACCGAGCGCACTTGCGATTCCTCCCGTACCACCCATTCAACAAAAAGTCTCAAAATAGGAACAGGAAATAGAGCAACCCATGGGAAGACAACGGTCAACAAAAAACTGCCCACCCCAAAAACAACCCAGCAACGGTTGGCTTTCCGGATGAACCGGCAACAGATGAAAAGCGGATTCAATATCCGTCTTTGCCAACAATGCCCCCTGTCCATACCGCTGAACCCAACAGACGGCCGCATCGAAAGACGTATATGACACAGAAGTTAAATCAGGCTCAATCGCATCATTCACCGAAGCTCCTTTTGGATACGACAAATGATGTATAAGCCGGAATTTGTGGGGTTCTTTTTTAGGAACCACCCCCAAAGGTGACACATGCAACAAAGGTATGGGTGGTTGATCGAAGGGGCCAGCCATCCTGCCCATGTCAACCTCCTTAGCCAATTTCTCTGTCACAACCTGAGGAAACTGAAATGTAGATTTTAAATTCTTGGGCACAGATGGCCCAGTCAAAGGTAACGAACAGGGAATTCGAAAGCCATTGGCAAATCACGAAAACCCGCAAAAAATTAAGCCAAGCCCAACACACCTCCAGAGTCCCTTACCGGCAGACCTACCGTAACCCCGCCCTGTGACCCACCCTGCTCACCAGCACCAATCCCAACACTCTGAGCTAAAGAAGCAGATACAGAATGTGACTTACCAAGCTGCCTGCGTGCCGAATCTCGATCAGCCGCACTTCCGGGTCCCAGCTGGCTCCAAAGAGCAGGGCGCACGGCCGTTGACTGCCCATCGCCGTCATCACTGGATACCTCGCCGGATTTGTCGGAAGACTCACGGAAAGAAGTTGCCGCAAGTGTCCTTCCCGCTGAAGACTCAGGCTCCGCAAAGCTGCGGGGTCCCCGTGCACCCCCAACTGTGGAAGGGGGTCGCTGACCCTTTAATTGGGCATGGCCACTCCCCCGTGTAGCAGTCACTCTTTCTCTAGTGTTTTCAGGCTGCACCGCCATAGGAGAAGCAGCAGAGGGCGCCAAATGCCTTCTGCTGCCTGACGCCGAAGTCTTCCAATGCAGAGCCTCACTCCCAGCCACAGGGGAGGGGGCCGCTCGTTCCGAGGGCACAGCAGAGGAACGATGTGACCGGAGTTCACACAGGCTCCGGATCCACCAGCCGACATGCCAGCACCAGAAGGCACAGGGCTCCCGCCCCTCCCCACAGCCGAACGGGTCCCGCGCCGAGCCGGCTTCCTGCTAGGCACATCAGCAGGAGAGCCGGCCGCCATGTCCTGAGACAGAATGAGGGGGAGGAGGGGGGAAGAGAGCGTGGCGTCCCCTCCTCCCGCAGGTACCGCCGTTGGTGGGGATTCCTCCCAGGCCCACCGCTGGAGCCAGAGGCAAGTGGCACAGCAGGGGACACTGAAGGGTTCCTGGTGGAGCTCCCATGTGGCAGCCCGACCTGGGGGGTGTGAGAAGGGCTCAAGCGCTCAGGAGAGCAAACCCTCCTAGCACGTTTAGAGAAAGGGGGGACCCAGGAGGAGATGGATCAACACCCGACCCCCCTAGCATGCCCATCAACTGCTGTTGGAGCCACTGCGGACCCCGTGCAGCAGCTGCGGCCCTGACCTGGTCCCATAAGTCCTCCAAGTCGCTCATTCTGTCCTGTATTCTTTCCGCAGGGGAACAGAACTCTTCAATCAAGGAACTTTCCGGAGTGATTACCCATCAGTCTTTGCACATATCAAAAACCCCCCTGCGGCTCCACCCTGACCACCTGACCCTTGATGCTCCAATAAGGTAAGCTACGCCCCTACCCCACTAACTTACTTAATTATTTAACCTCTCCCAGACCTGTTCCTCCCTTAGTCATGACGACCCTGCGTCTATTTCTTCTTCTCCGGGTCGCACTGGAAGGCATCACACTGGCGACAGAAGGCCGACCCCGTGCTGCACCCTGGGAGATGTAGTCCTACCTATTGAGTTTCTTGGTTTGTTTATACATTTTTAAAACACAACACATTTAACAAACCCTTTATATATTTTACACAGAGGTAGCGCAGAGGCATACCCCTCTTACCATTACTTTGTGAAGATCCCCAAACATTTATTCCTGGAATTCTGTGACATGTATTTAACATAGCTCCCAACTGTCCCTGATTTCAAGGGACTGTCCCTTTGGAACTATGTCCCTCTTTCCCCCTCATTTGTCCCTCATTTTGGTCTGATCTGTATGGCTGTATATAAAATGCACTTTTTATCTTTCAAAAAGTTTTTCCCAGTGCTAAACCTTTCATCCAAATTATAAATTGCTGCATTTGTAAATTTGAAAAGCCAATATAAGGTATAGTAGTGGTAAAAAAGTCCCTTGTGGATTTAATTAACCTTTTTTTGGGTTAATTCTCCTTTAAGGGGGTGTGGCAGGGGGCATGTCCTATGCCTACATACATTTCCTAGTAGGTGTCCCTCATTCCCATGTCAAAATGTTGGGAGGTATAATTTAATATTTAACATGGCCTGTGCGTAAGCACTTTTGTGTCACACATTTCACAGAGCCTGCCTTCTGAACTACAGAGGTGCTAAGAGGAGGAGTTTCAGGAGGTGCAGTCAGTACAAGAATCACAGCTTGCAGGCAGCAAGGTACCATGGGATATATAGTCCTTAGAAATTGAAAGTAAACAGCAGAGGAGAAGCTGAAAAGCATGCAGGGAATACAGGAAGTCGTGGAAAGAGATGGCCAGCAGGCAGGCAAAACTCACAACATTAAAGGAGATTTTTCAAGTAAACTTTTATTGAATTGTCAGAAAAAACTATTATATATGTTAGTACTACAATGCTGATGTGTATTTTTCCAAAGGTTTCCTTACTGCGCTATCCCAAAGGTAAAAATTGATAAATAATATTGTGAATTAAATTTTTGTGACTTAGCTGCAACTAATAAATGCAAGACACACGCATTAAAAATAACATTCAAAATAATAAGCTGCGCTATATATTAAACTTGCATGAATCTTTTGAGTCATGCCTATACACATATGTATGAAACAGTGTTCAATATCACCCGTGATCAGTGCACAACAAAAAAAAAAGAGAGAAGTGAAAAAATATCAAAACATTCCAAAAAGCTTCTATTTATATGTGTAAGTCCATAAAAAAATTTTTTTTTAAATGTTATTTCAAAAAAACCATAAGTCCACTGAAGTAGACACTATCCCAGAGAATAGATTATAGACGTTTCTTGGATAGTGACATGCAGTTCCAACACTGGATGTATTGAGTGTGAGGATATGTGGAACAAAAGGTGCCTCCACCATAGATACTACTGCCGCTTACCAGCTCCCTAGGCCTCCTTTCACAGAGACCCAACGTGCCTTAGGCTTTTACCCAGCCTCGGGTGTTGTGGTAGCTGTCAGCGCCAGAAAGATTTCCCCCACTTTCAATAAGAGATGTCATCCCGTATGATGTATATTCGTTCATAAGCCGGGAAAAAATGTAAAGCATCCATAGTGTAGTCCGTTTTATAAAATGTTATTTATATAAAAAATATTGCACTTACAATTAGGTAGATGTATGTTCAGCGGTAGATAAAAGACACGAGCCGGCCGGCTCTCGTATGCTGCCCGTAGCTTCCGGGTTCAGCACAGTATGTGGTGACGTCAGCACGCTGCTCCTCCCTACGCCGTTTCGTCACAGATGACGTCTACCAGGGGTACGGGCGGCATGCTGACCCACCGCCATATGTACACTACATAACAAGCGGAACGCCCAGTTCTGAACTCGTGGTATCTCTCGATCCGCCATATTGGAAAAGGGCTTATGCCATAAAATCCTAAAAAGAGGCCCATACTCAGTTGCTTGATTATAGCCTAAATGACCGGACAATTATATTAGCCAATTGGTCAATGGGAAATGTGATTCATATTAATAAATGTCAAAAAATATTCAACTAAGAGCAATTTAACTAAAAATGTACTATTGGCATATGCGCAACTTGTTTTACACTGACCAAAATGAGAGTGTCATCACATCTGATAGACACTGGCCCAACAGTTTTATGAATCCGCTCGAGATCTATAAAGCGGCTCTAACCTACTGTACCCATTTATGACTGAAATTGCGCTACCAGAAAGTTATTTTTTTTATTAAAAATAACAGAATTGTTGAAAATAAATAAGCAAAAAACTCAAACATATCTAGTGACCACATATTCCACAAATTCTCACTGTATGGAATATTAATGGTTAGACTATGACTAACATAATAGTTAGAATAGCGGACTCATGCACCCACTATAGTGTGATGTTTATCACCACAAAATAGAATCAATGCCATTGATACCTAACCTAAACTTATAAAAGATTTTTTCTATCTATTCATAACATGTTCTAGTTGTCTATTCTGAGTACTTACTAATAAAAATCATTACTTCGTGGGCCTAACCTATCCTGATTTTTGTAAGGCCATACATGAAAAAATGCTTGTAAAATGGGAATTATAAAAACTTAGCTCAACTAAACCTGCTTTATACTACGGTATAAATTATAAGGTCGCCTAGAAAAAAACTTCTTGATAATTACTATCAGTATTGAAGTATATAATACTGAGAGACCTCCCTATACTGTATGTCTCTCTATTTACATGTTATAGATGTGTCCATCTTTTCTCCATGTTTACTGGTCGTGTCAGTGATCAAACATGAATGTGTGAATGAATAAAAAACAAGAACAAAAAAATGTTTTTCAGGTTCCCAGGAGTTCAGAAAAGGGTATAAGCAAACAACATATTAACTATTATCAATAAAGGAGTTTACATTCAGGCCGTATGGGGTGTAGCAACGTACCCTATGTATCCAGGCCATTTCAAGCCTAAACAGTTCTCTCACTAGAGAGCTACCCCTCCAATGAGCACTGAACCTATCTATCCCAAGGAAAATTGTGTTGGCAGGGTTACGGTTGTGATGGGTAGCATAGTGTTTAGAGACAGAATGGAACTTAAAGCCATTCTTGATGTTTGTAATATGCTCCCCCAAACGAACTTGCATATGTCGTTTGGTCCTCCCTATATACTGAAGCCCACACGAGCATTGTAATAAATATACAACGCTCGTTGAGCTACATGTGATAAATGGTTCAATACGGTGTTCCTTAGATGTACTACTTGAAGTGAATGATTGAGTTTTTCTCTGTTTGCTTTTATTTAATGTACAAATCTGGCACCTACGACATTGATGGTATCCAGAAAGATTCTGGAAGAACGATACCTTCTTAGTGGGTGGATCTACAACGTTGGGGGCAATTTTATCACGAAGAGAGGGGACTCCTCTGAACACTATTTGTGGTTTATTGGGTATAAATGTCTTAATGACTCTATCGTTTCCCAACAAATGCAAGTGTTTACGGAGAATGTTCTTAATACGATAGTGTTGGGTAGAATAGGAAGTAATAAATGGTATGATTGGTCCATCTTTATTTCTCCCAGAACCTTCTTGGAGCAAGGTGGCTCTATCGATCTGTTCTACCTGTTCCATAGTTCTTCTTATGCTGCGTACACATGGTCAGACTTTTCGTCTACAAAAGTCTGACGGACACCGACGGACCAAATCCGGCGGACAATTTGACCGTGTGTGGGCTTCATCGGACCTGCAGGGGACTTTCTCGGTCGAAAATCTGACGGACTTTAGATTTGGAACATGCTTCAAATCTTTCCGACGGACTCGAGTCCGGTCGAAAAATCCGCTCGTCTGTATGCTAGTCCGACGGACAAAAACCCACGCTAGGGCAGCTATTGGCTACTGGCTATGAACTTCCTTATTTTAGTCCGGTGTACGTCATCACGTAAGAATTTTTGTGTGATCGTGTGTAGGCAAGTCTGTTCGTTAGAAAGTCTGCCGCAAGTCCGTCGAAAGTCTGTCGGACGGGCTGTCGGACTTTTGTAGCTGAAAAATCCGACCGTGTGTACGCGGCATTAGGGAGTTGCCATCATAAACCTTCTCCTCTAATCTTTTTTTGATGGTACCCGCCTGTATTCTATAATCATTGATGTCTGTACAATTCTGCCTCATTCTTAGAAATTGGCTTTTCGGAATAGACCTAAGCCACAAGTCATGATGGCAGCTCCCCAGAGGGATGAAAGCATTGCGATCTGTTTTTTTAAAAAACAACATTGTTCTAAATGTGTCCCCATTCTTTATTATAGTAAGATCGAGAAAGTTTATTCTATCATAACTCATGAACGAATTTTATACCCCTATCGTTGTTATTGATAGAAGAAAAAAAGTCCTCTAATTGGGGGCCCGTACCATTCCATAGGAGGAGGACGTCATCTATATATCTGGCCCAGATACGCAAATGTGGGTTTCGGTCCTTATAGATGACGTCCTCCTCCCACTTCCCCATAAAAAGGTTCGCCAAACTGGGGGCATGTTTAGCCCCCATAGCTACACCACATTGTTGTGTATGCTGTGACCATAGATATCCTTTACCAAATTAAAGTAGATGAAAATCCCAAGTGAATGACATTTAGTTTGCTAGAGCATCGTGTATATAAACTGCCATGTTTTTGTTTTAATAAAAGTTTGTGTTCACCTTTTTTAAATCTTTTTATTGCATCCTAAATGCTTCTGATCTATTTACAGCCACTTCCTGTCTACATAAATTCAAGTGAAGTTTATATTATAATTGACCATGACTGCATAATAGGTAAAATGGCCACCTATATAGTCTTTAACAGGAAGCCCATTTGTCAGGGGGATGATACAGGAGCAGAATTGGGAGGCAAGAACAAAAGGTTGTCACCCTATAACAAGAAGTAGCTAAACAAGGACCTTAACCACTTGCCGACCGCCGCATGTACATTTACATCGGCAGAATGGCACGGCTGGGCAAATGGGCGTGCAGGTACGTCCCTTTGAATTTGCCGCCGTGCGGTCGCGTGAGTAGGATCGCGGGCCCCGCGGACTTACCCGCGATTGTCTCACGGAGCTGAAGAACGGGGAGATGCTAATATATAAACGAGCATCTCCCCGCATTCTGCCTAGTGACACTTTCACTGATCATAGCTCCCTGTGATCGGGAGCTATGATCAGTGATGTGTCACACGTAGCCACTCCCCCTAACAGTTAGAATCGCTCCCTAGGACGCACTTAACCCCTCCTTAGCCCCCTAGTGGTTAACCCCTTCACTGCCAGTGTCATTTTTACAGTAATCAGTGCAATTTTATAGCACTGATCGCTGTAAAAATGACAGTGGTCCCATAAATGTGTCAAAATTGTCGGATGTGTCCCGCATAATGTCGCAGTCACGATAAAAATCGCAGATTGCCGCCATTACTAGTAAAAAAAATTATTAATAAAAATGCCATAAAACTAACCCCTATTTTGTAGACGCTATAACTTTTGCGCAAACCAATCAATAAACGCTTATTGCGATTTTTTACCAAAAATATGTAGAAGAATACGTATCGGCCTAAACTGAGGAAAAAAATAGTTTTTTTTATATATTTTTTGGGGATATTTATTATAGCAAAAAATACAGACTGTCACTAGTAGAAACTAGTGAAACTTTAGTTTTAGTCATTTTACCTGTTAACCTGCTGTTACTTAAAGCGTTTGTTACCCCAACACTTCATATTGCTGATATGTGCCTGCTGTACCATGTACTTGTATGAGAAAGTATCATGTTTTCTTCGTACTGCTTCCTTGATGTGAAATCCCTGGTGTTCCTGCCAGTTCCCTTGCTTTCCTATTACAAAAAGACCACACTAAGCAGGAGAGCACAATGTGGTCAGTTCTCTAGCTATGCTTGGAACTGCACTCTCCTCCAATGATCAGACTTGTCCTGACATGCCCCCACTGCACAGCGATTCACTGGGAAGACCAGTGTACTGCTGCTTCTCCTCCCCCCCAGCTCTTATGCAGCTGAGAACAGAGGCAATGTGATCACTGATAAAAAAAAAGGGGGAAAAAGGTATTTATATTTTTTTTTATCTATACTAACATTTCTATTTTAAACTGAATGAGTTGTTTTACAAGGTGATCGTTTACAATCACCTTAACTTCCTTCAACAGACCATGCTATGCAGCAAAAGTGGAAGTTACACAGTTGAGATAAACCATTTATCACTGACACGGTGCTTACAGTTGTCACCTTTTAAAACTGTTTCAAACTTGTTAGCTGGAATTAGGCTTTAATTTGTTAGTCACATGCAAGTTCATCTAAATTTACTAGTCCATTAGACATGTGCACTGCTGAAAAATGTGTTCATTTTTGTTTTCGTTTCATTCGTTTATTGTTTTTTTTTTTTGTTTTTTTTTTTGGGTCATTCGTTATGATCGAACTTCGTAAATTCGAAAATTCATAAATTCGCAAATTCAGAAATCCGAAATCCGGAAATTCAAAAAGCCACAATCCAGAAATTCGAAAAATTCGGAAATTCGGAAATTCGAAAAGCTGGAAATCCGGAAATTCTAAATAATAACTAACTAATAATGACTAATTATAATATTATAGGTATTGGAATTTCCTTTCAAATTTGGCTGTTAGTGAACGTAACGAATACAAATTTGTAGTTACGAATTACCCGAAATAACGAATGTCGCATCTAAACAAATGAAACGGAAAGAATTAATAAAAAATAGTATATTTTTTACTATTATTTATTATAATTACTACTTGCCATTGTCATATGACGTCCGCAGAAACACTCTGTACCGCCAGGGCGGGCGTCAGCCCATTCCATATCAGTGTAAAGAGCCAATAAAAATCGGCTCTTTACCACGTGACCTGCTGTGTCCAATCACAGCCAGTCACATGCATTGTCCTCGTGCAGGGCGCTCGTGCGCACCCCTAGGGGCACGCAGAGCGACGATCGGGGACGAGGCTTTTCACACTGACACAGCCCATCCCCAATCACAGTAAAGAGCCAATAAAATTGTCTCTTTACCACGTGACCGGCTGTGTCTAATCACAGCCGGTCACAGAATGTCAACAAACCGTGGTAACGAGCTGTTACCTGGCTCTCCTCCTCACACACGATTTTGTTTGAGGAGGGGATTGCGGTAACAGTTTGTTACTGCCTACAGTATACACCAAACACACTGAATGCCCCCCTTAATAAAGAGGACCTGTCCCCACCCATCAAAGCACCTGTAATCAGCCCATCTGAGTACCCGAGTACCTGTCACCAGCCCATCAGATTACCCGAGTACCTGTCACCAGCCCATCAGATTACCCGAGTACCTGTCACCAGCCCATCAGATTACCCGAGTACCTGTCACCAGCCTATCAAATTACCAGAGTACCTGTCACCAGCCCATCAGATTACCCGAGTACCTGTCACCAGCCCATCAGAGTACCCGAGTACCTGTCACCAGCCCATCAGATTACCCGAGTACCTGTCACTAGCCCATCAGAGTACCCGAGTACCTGTCACCAGCCCATCATATTACCCAAGTACCTACCTGCAGCAGAAGGATATAGCTGCAAGGGTATAATAAGGTTTCTAGGGTAAGAGGTAGGGGTAGAAAAACAGATTTCCCCTGACATTGTGACCCAGAGGGCTTGGTTCTTTCATTCAACAGGAATTTACTTTATTATTAAAACAAGTGTGATTTAGCTGTACTTCTGTCTCGGTCTGATTCACGGTTTCTGACATACCCATGTTAAACTGTATGTCAACCAAAAATAAATAATTCAGTATGTTTAGCATCATGCCCCACTGAATCTAGTTTTCTTAAAGGGTAACTCCCCTTTCATGGGGAAAAAATAGCAAATAAAAAAATAATAATATAGTATATACAATTGCGACAAGTCATATTGTAACTGAATGCCATTAAAAATTACCTTTCCTTTTCAATATGCAGCTCTGTAACTTTCTGTAAAAGGCAATATGGCTACCTGGAGGTGTTCTGTACACAGAATGTGTACAGAACACCCCTAGATATGTAATTTCCTGCTTGTGTGATTGGCTAAGATACAAGTCAATTTTCAGGCAAATGTCATTTTTGGTGAGATACTCCCTATGTTCTTCCTCTCTGAGCTGAATTGTGTGCGTCCATAGACATGTAGGGAGGCCTAGGGTTGCGCCCTTCCTAGGGACACCTCAAGAGTATTAATTCACATGTCACTTCAGTATGGCATTACCACCTTCAGGCCAGAGGCCATGATGCACTTTATAGCATCACGTCCTAACAGAAGGACCGTGTCTTCTTGTCTTCTTCTTCACCTTGTCAGCCGGTGACACAGTCTGTTCCTACCAGTCCTATATATGACTTCAAAGCTTTTTGAAAAAGTAATACCAAGCAAGTACTTAACTCCACTAGCTCGTATCACATTTTAACTCTGGCATACGGGGAAGCAATCACCTTGCACACCGTGACTTTAGATTTGGTCGCTAGAGGGGCCCTGTACTCATTACCAGGACCCCATCACCTGCCACTGACACTGCTTCCACTGTCAGTTGGCTGGTGCTCCTTCTCTATATAAACCTCAAGGGTTAACTAGGTTACACTTGTTATTGTACAACTTACTCTTACTCTTCTTTATAACCCCGAGGGTTAAAAGTAGTTTCACTCCTAGTTCCCAGTTCTTTGTGTTACACCATGACTAAGCATTATTAAACCCAAGAATCTCCTCTTTCTCTGTATATGAAACAGACAGCTTCTTTTTGAATGAAGACTCCATTCACTGAACAGTTATGTCATGTACACTTGAGGTAGAACATTGCAATGTAGAACATTATCTTCACATACATGGCTGTACATTACTTTCAATTGGCTGTGCATACATTGGCTGTGCTGTCCCTAGTGGTGCTGCTTATACCTTTAGGCTAAAGAAGTCCATGAACGAAGTCTATACACATGGATGCCCTGGAAAACAGATCCCATTGGAGGGGAATGCGGTCAGCAAAGCAGATCACTTGGTGTAGCGATCCTCTCTATACAGCTCCCACACTGGACTCTGCACCACAAGGTTAGTTCCCCTGTATATATGCCCTAAAAATAGAAACTGACATACATGCAGGGAAAACCATGTCACAAAACACATTAGCCCCCCGACATGCAACAGTCAAGTCATGGTAAGAGGATAACAAGAGTTGATGAAGACAGGACTGAGGAAAGTGAACTGACACAACAAGAGAGTATAAAAAGAGAGGCTAAGCAACCAGACAGAAAAAAAAACAGATCACAAGGCTAAATGTTCCAAACTAGAGTTACAAGCAAGAAAGAAAGTAGAGAACTTGGAATGTAGACCCCCAACAAACAGCAAGGTTAACTATATCCATGTTTTAAATGAGTGAGACTCAAAGTTGCAGTGATCCTCAACTCCTGTCCTCAGGACCCACTAACAGGCCAGGTTTGCAAGATAACTGAAATACATCACAGGTGATATCATTTGCTGCTCAGTGATTGTCATATTCTAGTCTGCATCTCCCCAAGGTTAGGGGAAATCTGGCCTGTTAGTGGGTCCTAAGGACAGGAGTTGAGAACCATTGAGCTAGAGGAACATGATAGAACCTCACAAGAGACTTTTCTACGTCTTGTACTAAAAACACTTGTATTTTTGAGTCAAACATTTGTTTGTCTAAAAAAGATAGTTTGCACAATAGATCTTTGACAGAAATCACCAGGAAATCAATATGTAGAACTAGAAATATTTATCCATTTAGTGATGGATGAATGAGATTATCATATGTCTATTTCCTGTCCCTAGAAGCATTAGTTCGATATTATCTACACCTTTACATGTGTATATTCTAAATCTGTTTTCCCTCAGCACATAAATATGCTATCGATTATAAAACAATCTTTTATCCAAAAGAACATTCACAAATCTGGCAAGTACTATTTTGTGTCTGTGGATAGCTTTAGTGAAACATGCCTGCAACAAGAAATTGTTAGAGACTGCTTGTGGTTACACAACAATATTATTGCTATTTTACCAGATACTGCTAGAGATTGCTGTTACAAGAGACTGTTCATCTTCTACGTAGGGCTGTAAAGCTGCCCATAGATATAGATAGCCAAATGGAGAAACCATCTCATGTCTATGTAATCAGGCAGATGAGCTACAACTGACTGTTCATGGGGGAATCATTGATCAGACATGTTAGAAAAGTGGTCATAAAGGCTGTTCTTCCCACCTGTGATAGGCTTCAATGGCAATGTCTGCTGACACTGCTTTTCTGCACTCCATTGTTGTAGATATGAATGTTTAGTTGATCCAATCATTTGTCTCTATAACACTAACACAGGTGGAAGAGAAGCTTGTAATCGCGCCTGTATGTCCAACTGCACTCCTATGTCTGCCCATGCGTTAAGACGACTGCCATGTAATGCCGCGCACACGAGCGGGCTTTACGGCAGACTTTGTCTGGCGGACTTTTTCGATGGACTTTTCAACTGACTTTCCGAATGAACGGACTTGTTTACACATGATCAACCAAAGTCCGATGGATTCGTACGTGATGACGTACGACCGGACTTAAACAAGGAAGTTCATAGCCAGTAGCCAATAGCTGCCCTAGCGTCGGTTTTTGTCCGTCGGACTAGCATACAGACGAGCGGACTTTTCGACCGGACTCGAGTCCGTCGGGCAGATTTGAAACATGTTTCAAATCTAAGTCCGTCAAACTTTTGAGAAAAAAAAGTCCGCTGGAGCCCACACACGATCGAATTGTCAGACGGACTCAGGTTCGCCGGATCAAGTATGCCGTAAAGTCCGATCGCGTGTACGCAGCATTACAAGAACCTGCTGTTGGGTTACATGACACTCCTAGAAAGCAGGAACTGCTTCCAAGCTGCAGAAGACTGTTTTCATGTTTCATACAATTGTTAGCTTGTTCCAATAGTACAAGAGATTGTAAAGCTAGCCATACACCAGCAGAATTGTATTCAACACTTTTTGGAACACTTGTTAGATTTTCTAATGGTGGAGTCAAGCCATTGCTCCCTTTTGACAGTAATGATGAGATAATATGAAAACACAATTCTAACTGTAAATGTGTTTACCATCAAACACAGTATAATGTTGAGAAGACACACACTTTTCAATGTATTTAGCCATCCGGCTTCATGGTAATCACATTATCACAGTATATAAAGAAAATTTCCATATGAAATAAAGGAACATGTTATAAAACAAATCCTGAGTCTATTGTTTTTGTGTTCCACCATAGGTCATAGTCAAACATATTCCCAGATGGGCAAGAGAAAAAGCATATCCAAACATACAGTGGGGACGGAAAGTATTCAGACCCCCTTTAATTTTTCACTGTTTGTTAAATTGCAGCCATTTGCTAAAATCATTTAAGTTCATTTTTTTCCTCATTAATGTACACACAGCACCCCATATTGACAGAAAAACACAGAATTGTTGACATTTTTGCAGATTTATTAAAAAAGAAAAACTGAAATATCACATGGTCCTAAGTATTCAGACCCTTTGCTCAGTATTTAGTAGAAGCACCCTTTTGATCTAATACAGCAATGAGCCTTTTTGGGAAAGATGCACCAAGTTTTTCACATGTGGATTTGAGGATCCTCTGCCATTCTTCCTTACAGATCCTCTCCAGTTCTGTCAGGTTGGATGGTAAACATTGGTGGACAGCCATTTTTAGGTCTCTCCAGAGATGCTCAATTGGGTTTACGTCAGGACTCTGGCTGGGCCATTCAAGAACAGTCACGGAGTTGTTGTGAAGCCACTCCTTCATTATTTTAGGTCCTAAACACTCTGGAGAAGGTTTTCGTCCAGGATATCCCTGTACTTGGCCGCATTCATCTTTCCCTCGATTGCAACCAGTTGTCCTGTCCCTGCAGCTGAAAAACACCCCCACAGCATGATGCTGCCACCACCATGCTTCACTGTTGGGACTGTATTGGACAGGTTATGAGCAGTGCCTGGTTAACTCCACACATACCGCTTATGCCCCGTACACACGGTCGGACTTTGTTCGGACATTCCAACAACAAAATCCTAGGATTTTTTCCGACGGATGTTGGCTCAAACTTGTCTTGCATACACACGGTCACACAAAGTTGTCAGAAAATACGATCGTTCTAAACACGGTGACGTAAAACACGTACGTTGGGACTATAAACGGGGCAGTGGCCAATAGCTTTCATCTCTTTATTTATTCTGAGCATGCGTGGCACTTTGTCCGTCGGATTTGTGTACACACGATCGGAATTTCCGATTTTGTTGTCGGAAAATTTTATATCCTGCTCTCAAACTTTGTGTGTCGGAAAATCCGATGGAAAATGTGTGATGGAACCTACACACGGTCGGAATTTCCGACAACAAGTTCCTATCACACATTTTCCGTCGGAAAATCCAACCGTGTGTACGGGGCATTAGAATTAAGGCCAAAAAGTTCTATCTTGGTCTCATCAGACCAGAGAATCTTATTTCTCAACATCTTGGAGTCCTTCAGGTGTTTTTTTTAGCAAACTCCATGCAGGCTTTCATGTGTCTTGCACTAAGAGGCTTCATGCCATTCTGCCATAAAGCCCTGACTGGTGGAGGGCTGCAGTGATGGTTGACTTTCTACAACTTTCTCCCATCTCCCGACTGCATCTGTGGAGCTCAGCCACAGTGATCTTTGGGTTCTTCTTTACCTCTCTCACCAAGGCACTTCTTCCCCGATAGTTCAGTTTGGCGGGTCGGCCAGCTCTAGGAAGGGTTCTGATCATCCCAAACGTCTTCCATTTAGGGATTATGGATGCCACTGTGCTCTTAGGAACCTTGAGTGCAGCAGAAATTTTTTTGTAATCTTGGCCAGATCTGTGCCTTGCCACAATTCTGTCTCTGAGCTCTTCAGCCAGTTCCTTTGACCTCATGATTCTCATTTGCTCTGACATGCACTGTGAGCTGTAAGGTCTTATATAGACAGGTGTGTGGCTTTCCTAATCAAGTCCAATCAGTATAATCAAACACAGCTGGACTCAAATGAAGGCGTAGAACCATCTCAAGGATGATCAGAAGAAATGGACAGCACCTGAGTTAAATATATGAGTGTCACAGCAAAGGGTCTGAATACTTAGCACCATGTGATATTTCAGTTTTTTTCTTTTTTAATAAATCTGCAAAAATGTCAACAATTCTGTGTTTTTCTGTCAATATGGGGTGCTGTGTGTACATTAATGAGGAAAAAAATGAACTTAAATGATTTTAGCAAATGGCTGCAATATAACAAAGAGTGAAAAACTTAAGGGGGTCTGAATATTTTCCGTCCCCACTGTAAGAACAAAAACCATAACAGTTGACCTCTGCAAGTCATGGTACCACCACATCTAATGTATTACTTCAAACAGAGCTATAAAGAGATCTCCAATATTCACCCTCCGCTGCTACAGGTAGTTCCCACCCAGTTAGCCTCTTTTCAGCTAAGTAGATGATGTCCTACCACCAAGAATTCTATTGTGTACCAATTGTAAAGGAGCTAGCCCAGGTGCATCCAACCAAGCATCCCATATATGTTCAAATTTTGTCAGGTTACCCCTATGTTTGTATGTTAGTTGTGCCCTTAAAAGAGTCTCATTTACAGTAGTAACCCATTCCGCATATGTAGGAGGCAGTGCAGAAAGCCATTTTCGTGCAATGAGTTTTTTAGCAATAAATAGGACTCTAAGAAGTCCAAGTGGAGAAGTCTCGTAGCTTACCCAGTTCGGAGTAATTCCCATTGTTCAGAGTACGGGAATAAGTAGTGTATCCCGTATATTGAAAGCGTTGCTTAGTTTTATTCTACATTCTATCAATGAGCACCAGAGTGGGATATTGTGACAAGGTTTTAAATTCTCCTGCTTCTATACATTCCACAAAGCTATCACTGGATATCAGTGGCGGTGCGTCCATAAAGGGCCCATGAGCGCCGCCCCCTCTCTCCTGGCACCGCTCTATCACCATAGATAGATTCATGCATTGCATGAATCTATCCATGGTCGCCGCTGACACACTATTCAGGTGTTCGGCCCCTTTTAGGGCGGCGGGCACCTGAATTACAGCGGCAAGGGTGTTTTTTGGAAGCAGCTGATTAGAGCCGTAGTCTCTAATAGGCGCCCAAAAAGGTGAATAGCGGACGCATGCTGTGCGTTCGCTGTTCACTCAGCTGTGTGTATATATGTGTTAGCAAAGCGAAGGAATTCGCTTTGCTAACACTGAACCGCCTCTCAGCCAATCAGGTGGTAGGGTCTGTTACCTGTCACCTGATTGGCGGAAATGTCAGGCGCTCTGATTGGATGCCCGATAGAGAGGATGGAAGAAGACATCGAGGAGCGTGCAGGACATCGCCGCTGAGTCTGACCCACTGCGAGACAGGTAAGTGCCGGGCGGTGCACACTGGCAGCATTTGATGGGGCACAGTAGAGACAATTGATGGGCACACTGGCAGCATTTGATGGGGCACAGTAGCGGCAATTGATGGGCACACTGGCAGCAATTGATGGGCACACTGGCAGCAAATGATGGGTACAGTAGCTGCGTTTGATGGCACAGTGGCTGCATTTGATGGGCACAGCGGCTGTGTTTGATGGGCACAGTGGCTGCATTTGATGGGCACAGTAGCTGCGTTTGATGGCACAGTGGCTACGTTTGATGGGCACCGTGGCTGGGTTTGATGGCACAGTGACTGCGTTTGATGGGCACAGTGGCTGCGTTTGATGGGCACAGTGGCTGCATTTGATGGCACAGTGGCTGCGTTTGATGGGCACAGTGGCTGCGTTTGATGGGCACAGTGGCTGCGTTTGACGGGCACAGTGGCTGCGTTTGATGGGCACAGTGGCTGCATTTGATGGTACAGTGGCAGCATTTGATGGCACAGCGGCTGTGTTTGATGGGCACAGTGGCTGCATTTGATGGCACAGTGGCTGCGTTTGATGGGCACAGTGGCTGCGTTTGATGGCACAGTGGCCGCGTTTGATGGGCACAGTGGCTGCGTTTGATGGGCACAGTGGCTGCGTTTGATGGGCACAGTGGCTGGGTTTGATGGGCACAGTGGCTGCATTTGATGGTACAGTGGCAGCATTTGATGGCACAGCGGCTGTGTTTGATGGGCACAGTGGCTGCGTTTGATGGGCACAGTGGCTGCATTTGATGGGCACAGTGGCTGCATTTGATGGTACAGTGGCAGCATTTGATGGCACAGCGGCTGTGTTTGATGGGCACAGTGGCTGCGTTTGATGGGCACAGTGGCTGCATTTGATGGGCACAGTGGCTGCGTTTGATGGCACAGTGGCAGCAATTGATGGGCACAGTAGCTGCGTTTGATGGCACAGTGGCTGCAATTGATTTTTTTTTTCAGTTTGTTTGCGCCCCCCAAAAAATTTTGAGCACCAGCCGCTACTGCTGGATAGTAGTGTGGTAACAATATTTCTAACAGGGTCAGAAGACTCAAGGTTTAGCCAGCCTGTTAAATGCTGCAATTGAGCAGCTAAGTAGTAGCAATATGGTTTAGGTACTGCTAGTCCACCGAGTCCTTCACTTCCTGTAAGGTTTCCAACCTGATACGGGGTACTTGCTTCCTCTAAGGTGTGGAATATAGTGTTACACTTTTTAAAAACATGAATAGGAATCCAGATGGGTGCATTATGGAGCATGTATAAGAGCTGCGGGCTCCATATCATTTTTATCAGATTGCAGCGGCCCACTATGGACAATGGCAATTTAATCCAGCTAGTTGTTTTTTTACTGAAGCTTTTGAATTAAAGGGTTAATATTAAGCTTGACATAGGATTCTAAATTGGGATGAATAAATAAAGAATATACCTAGATACCTAAATGTATCCACTACCTTAATCTGTTCTGCCATTTGGGGTAAGGGTGCAGCAAGAGGGTCCAATGGTAATAGTGTGAATTTGTCACAATTTATTTTGAAGCCTGAGAAGGATCCAAACCTTTGTATTAATGTCATGAGATTCACCTAATGCCAGGTACACACGATCGGTTTTCTCGTCGGAAAAAGATATGACGGCTTTTCTGACGGGATTCCGCTCAAGTTTGCCTTGCATACACACGGTCACGCAAAAGTTTGCTGAAATAACGACCGTCAAGAACGCAGTGACGTACAACACTACGACGAGTCGAGAAAATGACGTTCAATGCTTTCGAGCGTGCATCAAATTGTTTCCGAGCATGCGTAGGGATTTTGCGCGTCAGAATTGCCACAGACGATCACATTTTTGGATAGGAACTTTTCCAGACCGAAAAATTGAGAGCATGCTCTCAATCTTTTGCTGGCTGGAATTCCGCCAGCAAAAGATCGATGGAGCTTACACACGAAAAATCTCATCTGTCTTTTGCGGGCCGAAATTCCGGCCGTGTGTACGCGGCATTAGAGGTATCCCCCAAAAAAAGGAGCGCATCATCAGCATATAATGCCAACTTGTCCTCCAGATCTCCTCGTTTAAATCCACAAATGTCAGGACTTCCTTTAATGGCAGCCGCCAGAGGTTCTATTGCCAAGGCAAATAATAAGGGGGATAGAGGGCAGTCCTGTCTCGTACCTCTGTGTAATGCAAAGGAAGGAGATAACGTACTGTTGATCCTGATGCAAGCTTTTGTGGCCTTGTACTACAATTTAATCCAAGAGATAAAATTGCTCCTAGATTAAATTTGTCTAATGCCGCATACACACAAGCGGTTTTGCCGTGGGAATAAACCCTGAAGTTTCTCAGACGGAATTCTGCTCAAGTTGTCTTGCATACACACAGTCACACCAAAGTCCTGATTTTGAGATCGCTCTTCACAGACCTTGCTGTTCTTCAGTGCATTCTCTTAGTTCGTTCTGACCAGCCGACCGTTTTGAAGCCATATTGCGGGTACGTACTCGTCGTAGAGTTCGTGCTGTGTGGGGGCTTGGTGTTGGGGTTCATACTTGGACCCAAGCCCAGTCCATGAACAGCGTGGGGAGGAGTTCATGGACCAAGAATTGGTTGCTCCAGCGTAACCAATTCTCTCATATGCCTTTGCTTCATGAGATCCAGGAGAATATTCCTGATGATTTGAGGAACTTTCTCAGGATGACGGACCCCGTTTTTCACCATCTGTTAGCTTTGCTGACCCCTTATATTAGCAGGCAGGATATCTGCATGAGGTAAGCCATCACTCCGGGCTAGTCGCCACGTTGCGGTACTTGGCGACTGGGAGAAGTCTACAAGTTCTCAACAGGCATCTCCCCCCAGGCTCGGGGGATCATTATCCCAGAGACCTGTTCTGCTATTATTCAGGTCCTGCAGAAGGACTATATATGGGTAAGTTTTCTCCTTTAACATCACATTCTATGTATTTAATGTCTGCTAATGTATTGTATTTCTTTCATCATTCCTTAATTACCATGATTGTAATATGCTGTGAATTTCCCCTTTGTCCTCATGCATGCTGTAATCTTTTAATGCTCCTTTTTTGGCCTACATGCATATTTGCCTTCACTAACCTCCCCAGCATGCTATCCTGGGCCCATATACACCTAGCCTAGTCACTTAACAATGTATTTTGTCAGCTCCATTGTAGTGCTTTACCCTAAACACCCCCTAAAATGTGTACAAATGTTATTGTTGTCCTTAAATTCAGGCAGAGTGCCATAGGCTCGAACCCTCCCCCCCCCCCCCCCTAAAATTTTTACAATGTGCCATCAGAGGGGGTGAGGAATCTGATAAGTGGACCTTACCAAAGCTGGAATACTTACCTTTTTGTGACAATTTTCACACATGGAGACACTCCAAGTATCCACTGGAGCACCTGTGTGGGACACCTTAAAACGTTTGTTCTTGTGTCCCACACTAGTGCTCCTGAGTCCAGATGTGTAAATAGCTGCTGAGTGTCCTCTCCTTACATAACACAAAATCAAGCTTGGATTTCATTCTAGTTACAAACACATCTATACAGCAATGTACAAAACTTATTTTTATACAAATAGGCATGACCAAATAAATTTAACCTGTATCTGCCCAAAACATCGTATTTAATGAGCGAACAATGTTCCTACGACTGATTAATGTGTCCACGAACATGAAATTCGCCATTTTAAACTGTACAACAGTCAAGAAAAGCACATGGAGCAACATGCAAGTAATAATAATAATTGGAACACACGACAACTACTTACTTTTTAGAAGCATTTTCTTGATCCTTCTATACTGATCCTGCTCCCTCAGTTTCAGGTCTGACCAGTGTTTCCTCAATTGCTCCTTGGATCTTCGTACCCTAAATTTCCTGTGCAGACTCTTCACAACTTTAGTCATGATCTTGGCCTTTCTCACATTTGGGATTAGGTACGGTCCATGCTTCCCATCATAATAGGCCCTCCTCAAGATGTCCACCATCTCTACAAAGGCCATATTTGAGGCCTTAAATCTTCTCCTCCGGGATCGGGACGTTTCTGGCTCCGGGCTTTCCTTCCCGGTACTGCTATTATCACACATCTGCTCTGTCTCCGCCATGTCACTCCTACTGCATGCCGAACGAGAAGGGGCGGGAAATATTCTAGAGAGAATGCCAGGGGCGGGTGACACGGGCGGAGTTTCACGCATGCGCAGTGTATATCAAGCTAACACGCATGTGTCTTACGTACGATCTGTGTGCAGAGGAGCGGAAGTGGCGAGCATCCTAAACGAAGATAAAATTTGAACTTGGCCCATCAGTGGCCTATACTGCTTCAAGTTTGAGGCCTTTGTGTTTTTGTCTTGTGTATTGTCTTACAGGAAATATGAATCACTTTAAGGGCCCAGAATTCCTAGCCAGTTTCATAGACAGGTACAGGGAGATAAGGAATGTGTGGGAGGTGAAACACAGCTTATATTATAATAAACAAGCTAGGAGGTCAATGCTGGAGAAACTTCTGGAATTTGTGAAGACTTGGGTCCCCGATGCAACCATCCTGTTCTTGGAAAAGAAAATTGGGATCTTGAGGAACATGTATAAGAAGGAGCATTATAAGATCCAGAAGTCACTCAGATCAGGAGCAGCAGCAGCACAAGTGTATGTACCCAGGCTGTGGTACTTCAACAAACTGCGGTTTCTGGACGACCAGAGTGAAGCCAGCGAATCACTTTCTACCCTTCCCTGCAGCCTTCCCTCCACCCTTCCCTCAACCCCAGCAGAGGCTGACGAGGAACAACCTGGGCCTTCCATCCTGGAAGAAGTGGATGCGCCCAGCTGGAGCCAGGTATATTTTTTTTGGACATATTTATTGTCCTAATATTAATGATGTTAACTAGATGTTACAATTGATAATAAATCAATGATTTAAAACAAAGAGATTTACATCAATAGACAGTAGTGGCCAAAAATGTTTGGGACAAAAATGAAAAATGCTGGGGTCAGAATGATAGTCTTTTCTATTTATTAACATTCAATTTGCAAGTCATGAGCTAAAAATTGTAATTGATGAAGCAAAAATTAAAACTATGTCCCTTTTTTTTTACACAGGATGAGCTCAGCCAGGAGGAGGGTCTGGATAGTGTCAGCCAGGAGGTGGCCGTGCCCAGTGTCAGCCAGGAGGTGGCCGGGCCCAGTGTCAGCCAGGAGGTGGGCAGGCCCAGTATCAGCCAGGAGGTGGCTGGGCCCTGTAGGAGCCTCACCCAATCCCAGGTGCCTCCCCTCCACCTTCAAACAAAAGGCCCAGGAAGGGGACGATCACGGAGGAGGCGGCACTGGGGCTCATTAGGGAAGCAAGTGATGTCCTCAGAAGCCCCCCCAACGCTGAAGAGGCCTATGGATGCTATCTAGCCACTAGATTGATGAAATTGGAGGGTCAACGCTTCCTCTGTGAGGGAATTTTTGGTGAGGCCATTCAGAAGGGGTTGAGGGGCCAGCTGACTGAGAACAGCTACGTATATCCCATCCTCCTCCTCCTCCTGCCACAAGTCCACCACCAGAGCCACAGCCTCCAAGGAAGGCTGCAGGGAAGGCTCCAGAGAAGGGTGCAGGGAAGCATGGAGGGAAGGCTGCAGTGAAGAGAAGAAAGTGATGGCCTGGGTTCAGACTGGTCTGGCAGAAGACGCAGGCTGATGTCATCTGCTGCTGGTCCTGATCTCTGGGAGTCCTGGATCAGATTGGGCTCCAAATTATATGGACTCCTCAAGCTAACAATTTTATTTTCCACAGACTTGATGTCTGCCCTGGGGGCCAAAAGGCTTTGCAAACTCCAAAAGTTTCTCCAGCGTTGCCTTCCTCTTTATTTTGTTACCCAGAATAAATGGAGATTTTATTTTCTGAAAATACTTGTGTTTTTCTAAAAATAGGACAGTTTGTTTGTGAGTAGGCAGGTATATTTCAAAAATACAATGTCAAATTAACAAGGGACACCAACCTCCTTGAGGTTAATAAAAAAATACAAGATAATAATGTTATTGTGGTAACTTGACACACACAAAAAAAAATTATGGAGATCACTAGAAAATAATTTTTGAATAATCCAAAAAAAAAGGAAATCTTGATGAAATACAAAATAATAAAAAAAATGACTATAAAAAATAATTCAAAACATTATTATGGAGATCTGGCTTTAAAAAGTAAAAGATTATTCATGAGATCACAAGAAATAATAAAGAAATACGTTTGTGAGAACTCTGTGTGAATATCAGCAGTAAAACAACTTCATTATTCTAGCATTACAAAGCACAAAAGAATGCGCTGTATTAAAAGATCACAGAAATTGCAGCTTGAGGAATGTGCTATCTCCATTACGAACGCTAGTTTTACCAGACCGAGCGCTTCCGTCTCGTACTTGCTTCAGAGCATGCGTCATTTTTGGTGCGTTGGAACAGCATACAGACGAGCGGGTTTTCCGATAGTAATTAGTTCCGTCGGAAAAATATAGAACATGTTCTCTATCTAAGTCCGTCTGAATTTTCAATGGAAAAAGTCCGATGGGGCATACACACGGTCGGAATATACGATGAAAAGCTCCCATCGGACTTTTTCTGACGGACATTCCGCTCGTGTGTACGCGGCATAAGGCCCCTTTCACACTGGGGCAGTGTGGGCGTCGGAGGTAAAATGGCACTATTTTTAGCGCCGCTTTACCGTCGTTTTAGTGGCGCTATTCGGCCGCTAGCGGGGCAGTTTTAACTTCCGCTAGCGGCCGAAAAAGGGTTAAAACCGCCCGCAAAGAGCCGCTGCAGCAGCGCTATGCTGGCGGTATAGCCGCGCTGCCCCATTGATTTTCAATGGGCAGGAGCGGTGAACGAGCAGTGTATACACCGCTCCTTCACCGCTCCAAAGATGCTGCTAGCAGGACTTTTTTCAGCGTCCTGCCAGCGCACCACTCCAGTGTGAAAGCCCCCGGGGCTTTCACATTGGAGAGACTGCAGCGGCTGTTTCAGGGCACTTTGCAGGCGCTATTTTCAACGCTGTAGCGCCTGCAAAGCGCCCCAGTGTGAAAGGGGTCATATACTCACCATAAGTATTGCCACTCTACGCTGTCGAACGCCTTGGGAGCATCAAGTGAGAGAATAGCTCTGTGCCCCTGATTAGGCGTGGTATGGCCAGCTTTAGATTGCCGTGTTCACTACACTGTTACTCTGTTGTGAGAGAATTGTGTGGACTGTTCCCATCAAAATCTGATGTTGACTGCATTCAGGTTAGGGACCCTAGCCTTGTTATATTAAACTGTAAGGCTGGGTTCACACATGCAAATTGGATGTGGGTTTCCCCGCATCAAATTCGCATCACAAGAGACTGTGACCGGCTCTCAACGGAGCCAGTTCACACAGCTCCGAGGCGTTCGTGGTTGGCATTGGAAAAGGGTCCTGTGCGTCTTTGGCTCCATTTCAGGTGCGAATTCAAGCAAAAATTCGGATCTAATTCCCACTTGAATCAGTGTGCAGGGATGCACCGGACCCCCTGCTGGGACCCACGGCCGCATCAGTGTGAACACAGCCTTAGACTTATTTAGTGTTACAAGATTCTGTTTGACACAGGCATAAGACAAAAAAGTAGTAAACAGGCTAGGGCAATGAGGCACAAATTAAAGGGTCAGATGCAGAAAACTAGGTATAAGGCATAGCATAGTGGACAGTTAGAAATAAATGGAAATAAATGGAATATAGGGCATTTTCTGTCACCTGGCTGGCCACCATGGTTGTTTATTTAACAGCTTGGAACTTGTAGTCACTACTGGCAGCTATGCTATTTTCCTATAAGGTCCCCCTGGAATCCTGATCCACCAGTGCTAAGCAGGTTAACAGTATATCCTAATACTTTATCTCCTTACATACACATAACAAATACAGTGTCATATGAGTTGAGCGAAAGATGCCCTTAGAGAATAACAGAGAAAGAAAACAGCTTTTTAGTTGCACTTGAACTCTGTAATCCTCATTAGAACAAGTTTCTGAAAATATATGTACATTCTAAACCATTATGTATGCTCATTTATATACAGATATTGTTTGACACATTATATTTAGTTTCATAAACTAGTGCACATTCTCAGCATTTGAAGCCAAGCAATCTGGCATCCTGACACTTATTTAAAATTAGTAAGGTCATTGTCATCTACCCTGATTTACGTGCTAAGAAAAATCCCCATCAATTAATGTGCTTGTATTCAACATAGCTTAGCTTCTTGGTTTATAAGCTCTCCTACTCCTGTTACGGCCAGTGAATCGTAAGGTGATTAGTAAAAAAAAGACAATTCATAAAATATAGTTGCTGTACAGTGCTGTGAAAAAGTATTTACCGCTTCCTGATTTTTAATTTTTTTGCATATTTCTCACACTTAAATGATTCAGATCATCAAACAAATTTTAATATTACACAAAGATAACCTGATTAAATCCAAGATGCAGTTTTTAAATTATTATTTCATTTATTAAGGGAAAAAGCTGTTTAAACCTGCCTTGCCCTATGTGAAAAAGTAATTGCCCCTCCCATGCTGAATCATGAATGAACTGTGATTAACCACAATTTTTTGGAAAGCTGAGATAAATTTCAGTTGCCACACCCAGGCCTAAATACTGCCAGACCTGTTGAATCAAGAAATCACATAAATAGAAGCTGTCTGACAATGTGAAGCATGCTAACACATAATGCCAGAATCTAAAAAAAATTCAAAACAGATTAGAAACAAACATGTATCAGTCTAGGAAGGGTTTCAAAGCCATTTCCAAGGCTTTGGATCTCCAGTGAACCATGGGGAGAGCCAGTATCCACAAATGGAGAAAACTTGGAACAGTGTTGAACCTTCCAAATAGTGGCCGGCCTACAAAAATTACTCCAAGAGCATGACGAAGACTCATCCAGGAGGTCATAAAAGAACCCAGAACAACATCTAAAGAGCTGCAGGATTCATCAATAAGAAAGAGACTGGGCAAAAATGGCATCCATGGGAGAGTTCCAAGGCCAAAGCCACTGCTGACCAAAAAGAACACAAAGGCTCATCTCACATTTACCAAAAAGCATCTTGATTATCCCCATGACTTTTAGGCAAATATTCTGTGGACTGATGAGACAAAAAATTTACTTTTTGGAAGGTGTGCGTCCCGTTACATCCGGCATAAAACTAATACAGCCTTTCATAACAAGAACATCATACCAACAGTCAGACATGGTGGTGGTAGCGTGATGGTCTGAGGCTGCTTTGCAGCTTCAGGACCTGGACTAATCATAATTGATGGAACCATGAATTCTGAGCTTTACCAGAAAATCCTAAAGGAGAATGTCCGGCCATCAGTTCGTGACCTCAAGCTCAAGTGCACTTAGATTATGCAGCAGGACAATGATCCGAAACACAACAGCAAGTCCACCTCCAAATGGTACAAACAAAGCAAAACTTAAATCCAATTGAGATGCTGTATCATGACCTTACACAGGCCGTTCATGTTGGAAAACCCTTCAATGTGGCTGAATTAAAACAATTCTGCAAAGAGTGGGCCAAAATTCCAGAGCAATGTAAAAGACTCATTGTCAGTTATCGCAAACGCTTGCAGTTGTTGCCGCCAATGGTGGCACAACCAGTTATTAGGTTTAGGGGGCAATCACTTTTTCACATAAAGCCAGGCAGGTTTTGACAGCTTTTTTTCTTTAATAAATGAAACCATCTTTTAAAAACTGCATTTTGTATCTTTGTGTAATAATACAATTAGTTTGATCTGAGTCATTTAAGTGTGACAAATATGCAAAAAAAATGAAAAATCAGAAAGGGGGCAAATACTTTTTCACAGCATTGTATGTGTCCTTCCCATGGTGTTTATTTTCCAGCAAGATTCAAAGTACAGTACTCTAGAGCAGAGGTGCTCGACCTTTTCTGATTTGAGACATCAACTGTAAAGCCAGACTGCTTTTACATGTATCCATGCAGTGGAGTTTCCTCTGAACTGCATGGGTACAGAAGTAGAAGTAGAAGACCATTATATACAGCAGGGGTCTCAAACTGGCGGGCCTCCAGCTGTTGCAAAACTACAAGTCCCATCATGCCTCTGCCTGTGGGAGTCATGCTTGTAACTGTCAGCCTTGCAATGCCTCATGGGAATTGTAGTTTTGCAACAGCTGGAGGGCCGCCAGTTTGAGACCCCTGATATACAGCCTCATGCATAAGTTTTATTGATATGTGGCCTTTATTGTGGGGTGGGTAAGAGAGGTGAGGTACCTGTCTTGGTGATCACAATGTAAATAAAAACCTGCCCATGTTTCACCATGCTTTTTATGACTACAGTGCCTCGCAAAAGTATTCACCCCCTTGGCTTTTTACCTATGTTGTTACATTACCTTTAGTTGAATGTTTTTTAATCTTTAAGTATATGTGATGGATCAGAACACAGTAGTCTAAGTTGGTGAAGTAAAATTAGTAAAATATATACATAAAACAATTTTTCAGAAATAAAAAAAACAATAATTGGCATGTGCGTATGTATTCACCCCTTTGTTATGAAGCCTATAAAAAGCTCTTGTGCAACCAATTACCTTTAGAAGTCACATAATTAGTGAAATGATGTCCACCTGTGTGCAATCTAAGTGTCACATGATCTGTCATTACATATACACACCTTTTTGACAGGCTCCAGAGGCTGCAACACCTAAGCAAGTGGCACCACTAACCAAACACTGCCATGAAGACCAAGGAACTCTCCAAACAAGTAAGGGACAATCTTGTTGAAAAGTACTAGTCAGGGTTAGGTTATAAAAAAAATATCCAAATCTTTGATGAACCCTAGGAGCACCATCAAATCTATCATAACCAAATGGAAAGAACATGGCACAACAGCAAACCTGTCAAGAGATGGCCGCATACCAAAACTCACGGACCGGGCAAAGTGGGCATTAAGCAGAGAGGCAGCACAGAGACCTAAGGTAACCCTGGAGGAGCTGCAGAGTTCCACAGCAGAGACTGGAGTATCTGTACATAGGGCGACAATAAGCCGTACGCTCCATAGAGTTGGGCTTTATGGCAGAGTGGCCAGAAGAAAGTCATTACTTTCAGCAAAAAACAAAATGGCACGTTTTGAGTTTACCAAAAGGCATGTGGGAGACTCCCAAAACATATGAGGAAGGTGCTCTGGTCTGATGAGACTAAATTTGAACTTTTTGACCATCAAAGAAAACGCTATGTCTGGGGCAAACCCAACACATCGCATCACCCAAAGAACTATCCCCACAGTGAAACATGGTGGTGGCAGCATAATGCTGTGGGGATGTTTTTCAGCGTTCGGGACTGGGAAACTAGTCAGAGTTGAGGGAAAGATGGATGGTGCTAAATACAGGGATATTCTTGAGCAAAACCTGTACAATTCTGTGTGTGATTTGAGGCTAGGACGGAGGTTCACCTTCCTGCAGGACAATGACCCCAAACACACTGCTAAAGCAACACTTGAGTGATTTAAGAGGAAACATGTAAATGTGTTGGAATGGCCTAGTCAAAGCCCAGACCTCAATCCAATAGAAAATCTGTGGTCAGACTTAAATATTGCTGTTCACAAACACAAACCATTCAACTTGAAGCAGCTGGAGCAGTTTTGCAAGAAATAATGGGCGAAAATCCCATTGGTAAGATGTGGCAAGTTCATAGAGACTTATCCAAAGCGACTTGGAGCTGTGATAGCCGCAAAAGGTGGCTCTACAAAATATTCACTTGGGGGGGGTGAATAGTTATGCACATTGACTTTTTCTATTATTTTGTCCTTTTTGTTGTTGGCTTCACAATAAAAAATAAAAAAAAATCTTCAAAGTTGTGGGCATGTTCTGTAAATTAAATGATACAAATCCTCAAACAATCCTTGTTAATTCCAGGCTGTGAGGCAACAAAACATGAAAAATGCCAAGGTGGGTGAAAACTTTTGCAAGGCACTGTAATTGACCCCTCTTCCCCCCATCTCCGTCAGTATTCCATGTGGCAATCCTAGTGCCTGTCCACTACTCTGGAAGGCAAGAATGACTCATCCTAGATCAAGAAGGGAAGGGTGATGTATTTTGGCATCTTCTCCTTTGGTGCCAGAGAACCTCATCCTAGTTTAGTCACCTGCCACTGGAAGATAATAGGAATTCTCCTGCTAATACAGTGATCTTTCAAACCAGACACCCAGAATGGATTGTTGTTAGCATCCATCCTGCTTTAAGATCACTCGGAAATAAGTGGGAGTCATGCTTTGCTGGAAGACTCCATAAACAATGAAGTAGCAATGGGGTTATATAGATGTAAACAGTGCTTAGTGGAGTTCTCTAATAACATGACAGATAGATAGATTGATAGATAGATAGATAGATAGATAGATAGATAGATAGATAGATAGATAGATAGATAGATAGATAGATAGATAGATAGATAGATAGATAGATAGATAGATATTAAAAAGGTTGGTAGATAGAAGATAGAAGTTGAGTATCAGCACAATGTCTGTCAGGTAAAGCAAACATCCAGCCATAACATCACATCATCTGTTTCTGCAGCCAGAGGTTCTGGAGCTAAAAATAGGAAACTTCAGAAGTTAAAAAAATATTCAGCTCTGGCCATGAATAAGCAATGTTCTCCATGGGGAGTTCTATGGCTTCTGGTACTTTACACTTCTGTTATTTATATTTATATAAATAACATATTACATTATTATTATTATTATTATTGTTATTATTATTAAATACATATCTTGTATTTAATATATATTTATAGTACTCCTGGTATTCAATCTTAAAACAAAAAACAAAAAATATTGATTGATTTTATGTCATTACCATGTTTATGGGAACCTTTTACCTGCCTTATGTTTTACTTGCTTTTGCTCCAGTACATTTGCATTTGTCCCTCATACCTGCTGAACACTCCTCAACCTCCGAATCAAAAGGGTGCACTATATTGAGCTCAATGGTTAATAGCTTTTCATTATACACTCAATGAATCTATAACACAGGACCGTAGATAATGTTTTTCCTGGTGGGGTTTAGCCTTTAGTATCCCAAAGAAAACATATGAATTAGGTTCATTTCGTGTATATTTTTGTTGTTTTCAAAATCTTATAAAGAAGACAAAATGCACTGGGAGATCTTCATCGTAAACATGTTAAAGGAGTTCTGAATATGACATTTCGGATGATGGAACAATGGAAAATAATATGCAGAAATCACTACTAAAATTCCCTCTGAAGTGATGATTAGTTATTTACATGGCAAAGATGTTAGAAGGCAATCTTACACATTAGTTATTTAACTTCTTCACCGCAGTAATAAAAAAAGTTTGAAGACGCAAGATGGAAATTTTTTCCTAAAAAGTACTTTCGTAGGACAGTCACCAAGTCATCGAATGCACCAAGTACGAACATTTAAATAAAACCAAAATAATCGCGCTCCTATAAATAAAATCGTAAATGAAACATCACCACAGTATATAATACATATAAGTAACTCCAATTAAAATAGGTGAATAAACATAAATTTGAAGTCCATAGTATATCCAAAGTGCAGATAATGTCCTTTGTGAGTACGGAAAAGTCTCTTTTTCCACCAGCATGCAGGCACATTACACACTCACCAGACTTATTTGACCCCTATTACAGGGAGTCAAGATGAGCATAGAGGGAGAAATCCCGGGATATCACACATGAGATCATGGTAATGAAATCCAAGTAACTTCTGTCATCTGTGCAATATGCAGATAAATACTATATTCAAAACTCCAAAGACCATATAAGGATAAAGAGGAATAGGAAAGAGCACTCTCATAGTCTAGTATTAAAAATATTTTTTTCTAAAAAAAAGGTTATATTGTACTTACATCTAAGAAGAAAAGGATCAGCATGTATAATATTGGAAACGCCAGTTTGCGTACAAACATTTATTCGAAAATCTACTAGCTTATGGCCAGCTTAAAGCGAAGTATCACCCAAAAGTGGAACC
This sequence comes from Lithobates septentrionalis, assembly GCA_037952835.1. Lineage (NCBI taxonomy): Eukaryota > Metazoa > Chordata > Amphibia > Anura > Ranidae > Lithobates > Lithobates septentrionalis. Next base: position 464,810 of record JBBDGP010002788.1, on the reverse strand, counting down.
TTTGTTTATTTGCTCCCCCCCCCCCCCCCCCGGTGCCACACTGTTTTTGACAGGTCCCCGTCCCCACTTCCAGGAGACCGCGCTGTCCCTCAAAAGTTCGGCCCCTCCTCCTTCCTCCATCGCCGTGCCAATTAGAAAGCTCTGCCGGTTTCCCTTAGTGGAGATGGCGGCGGCAGCACCCGACAGCCGATCCAAAAATCGGCTGGGGTGCTGATATAGCAGGATCCTTGGACAGATAAGTCTCCATATATTAAAAGTCAGCAGCTGCACTATTTGTAGCTGACTTTTAATTTTTTTTTTCCCCAGCCCAGGCAGAACTCCTCTTTAAGTGACACTACGTTCCAGTAAACTCAGCCCATAAGGCAAATGAAATATGCAATAAATGAGCATTACAACACATTTTGCTAAACATGTTTTATCCATCCTTCAAGGAAAAACGTTATCTGCATGTTTGCTTACTCCTCAGTAACTTGAAGGCAATAGTACACACCACGGAATTAATGAATATTCACGAAACGCGTTGAGATTTGTGATGCGTTCCATTTCTGTATTCAACTGTGATTCTGTAGAATTTCCATATGATTATTTACAAATAAGTTATGAAATCATAACTATCAACTGTTTTTTAATCTAGCAAGCTGACAACAGTAAATCAATCTGTTTCTTTTAAATTGTCTTTAGATCTATAAAGATTTATTTTGTTGCTTGGTATTCATAAATACAAGTTTTGAAAAGAAATGAAAAAGGAAAATTGCTGTTTTGATGTACTTCAAGAAAAGTCCCATAGACATTTTTCCATTATTTGAGTATTCTTTCTTTGTTTTATGAGGGATGGAGGTACATCATTTCATATATCAGATCACTACACACATATAGCACACACCACAAAGTCTTGCTCATACTAGTTTGAATTAAGCAACATTTTTTAGTGGACAAAGCTGGAATACAAAGCAAGGGTCAGGGTGTACATTTCATATCTAATCTTTGTGACTTCAACAAGAATGCTGCTGTCAGAAATAAATGGCTAAGTTGCTTTTACTGTCCTTACAGTTTATTCCAATTCACAATGCTATTCCAAATAGACGTATGGTCCATGCACACTGGCTTAAAAATCATTGCTTCTACAGGAGTTTTGTGTTCTGCCCGTAGAAGCAGCTCAGTGTTATCCTATGTGTCCATGCATATTATGATGCTTAGAGGCATATTTTAAGCTCTTTGGCCCCATTTACACCTCAGTGTTTTGTAGCTTGAGGAGAAAAAATTATTTATTCTCTATGGACTCCAAGTCGCCTGAAGCCAAAAGCCTGAAGCTCCAAAAAGTTTTGGAGCTTTTTTGGAGCTCGAATCGGGCAGATTTGAGCATTTTTGGCGTGTTTTTACTCCCACAGAAGTGAATAGAAATGCGCCATTCGCGCTTGTGCGAGATTTTCTGCTCAAATTAAACGCGAAATAGCAATAATATATGAATAAATAAATGTAAACTAAATTCACAAATAACTAAAAATCATCATAAATAAATAAAAATAAATGAATAATATGTAATAATACATACTTAATGTATATGTAATAATACATACTTAAATGGTAATTAACCCCTAACCTTAAAAAAGATAAAATTATCATAAAAATAATAATAATAAATAAACACTCAAACCAGAGAAAAAAAAATAATAATAGTAATTTATTTTTTATTTTGTGTTAGGCTGTTTAGTTATTTATTATTATTTCATTTTTTAAGGGTTATGGGGTTAAGGTTAGGGGTTAATTATTTATTATTTACTATTACTTAGTATTTGTTATTATATTATTTATTAAATTATTATTTATTGAATGTATTTATCTATGATTATTTTTATTTCTTTGTGTATTTATTGTACATTCTCATACAGCTAATGCAAATTCTTCTGCAGCTACTGCTCATTTCCATACAGCTAATGCTCGTGCATGTGTACCAGCACACAGGACTTGCTCAGGCTAATATCCAGTGTGCACTGACACGTAGGCGCCTCCTGACCACCCGGTTGTCTTACCGTGTATGACCCCAGCTCACCTTGACTACCTTGACTAGGTCCCTGACTGTGGCAGTCACCTGCTATCAAGCTACAGGCACCCGTGCATCTTTGAGCCTTGTACCTCTTTCACCACATTCATGGATGCTCGGACCAGAGCCGCAAGGGAAGTCCTCTCATCAACTCGGCCTCCAACCAAGGTACGTGACACCCTAACCCCTAATCCTAACCCTAACCCCAACTCCTAATCTTAATCCAACCCTAACTCTAACTCTAACCCCTTACCCTAATGAAAAAAAATAATAATAACTGAATAATAATAATTAAAAAATAAATAAAAGCTAAGGGAAAAGCTAAAAAGCTGAAATACCTAGCAACAAATGATGCAACAGATGATAGTTTTCTCTATTGGCTAATAAAAAAACGCCAAAGCTCAAAAACGCGCACAAGTCACACCAGAGTCGTGCATAAACCCCCAGAAAAACGCTCAAAGGCGCTATGCTCAGGTGTAAATGCAGCCTAATGCCCCGTACACACGGTCGGATTTTCCGACGGAAAATGTGTGATAGGACCTTGTTATCGGAAATTCTGACCGTGTGTAGGCTCCATCACATATTTTCCATCGGATTTTCTGACACACAAAGTTTGAGAGCTTGCTATAAAATTTATATAAGAATTTCCGATCGTGTGTACACAAATCCGACGCACAAAGTGCCACGCATGCTCAGAATAAATAAAGAGATGAAAGCTATTGGCTACTGCCCCGTTTATAGTCCCGACATACGTGTTTTACGTCACCGCGTTCAGAATGATCGGATTTTCCGACAACTTTGTGTAATCGTGTGTATGCAAGACAAGTTTGAGCCAACATCCGTCGGAAAAAATCCTAGGATTTTGTTGTCGGAATGTCCGATTAATGTCCGACCGTGTGTACGGGGCATAAGGGCTGGTTCACACCACAAGAATACACTCCATATCCGGATGCGTTTCTGCATAAACGTTTTTAACTTTTTTTTTATGCCTTCTGGCGTGTTTTTTAAGCTTTTCCGGATGCATTCCAAATGCTTTTTTTCTTTTTTTTTTCCTGTATTTCACTGCACTGGGGTCCGGTGCGTTTTTTTGTGCATTTTTAATGCGTCCCAGTGCATTGCAGTGCGTTTTTCATGCTTTTTACTGCATTCCAGTACAGTCCAGTGCAGGAAAAATGCAACATGTTCTACTTTTTTTTTCTAGAACTGGAAAACCCTGGAACTGACTGCACTGGTGTGAACTATGCCATTGAAAACCATATCACCTACTTTCCATGTGTTCTTGATGTATAAAAATGCACTGGACTGCATGTAGTGTGAACTGGCTCTTCTGGTTTGTGTTTTTTGATTAGTGTTTTTTTTCTGCTAGAAAACTCCAAACACTCCTAAGCGCACCTAAACACATAAAAAAATGCTCTGTATAAGCGTTTTTCTTTTTTCTAACAAGAGAACTGAGTTTTTTTAAGCCCAAAGTTCATGGGGCCTTAATGTGCATCTAAAGCCCAAACTTTGTTTTTATTTGTTTCAAATAGAGTGATGAGAGGTTAGAACCCCTTTCAGGTTTTATTGCTGCCTTTTGAAAGGTTTACCATCTCTATTTGTCCTGGTAACCACTGTCACTAAAAGGGAAGGAGAAGTTGTCACCAAAAGAAAATTTTCCTCTCACTTCCTGAGGATGGGAAGAGAAGAGAAATCTCCCCAGTGCATACCTCCCAAATTTCTGACATGGGAATGAGGGACACCTATTAGCAAAAGTATGTAGGCATAGGACACACCCCCTGCCATGCCCCCTTAAAGGAGAATTGCACACAAAAAATGATTGGTTAAACCCATAATTTCTTTTTTACTACTACTATTCCTTTATATTGCCTTTTGTAATTTACACATGCAACAATTTAGAAATTGGATGAAAAGTTTAGCCCTGTAAAACATGTTTTGATAGATAAGTAGTGCATTGTATATACAACTATATAGATCAGACCAAAATGAGGGACAAATGAGGAGGAAAGAGGCACAGAGAGACTTTGTTCCGAATGAGGGTCAGTCCCTCGAAATCAAGAACAGTTGGGAGCTATGCGATGGGATCCAAATAGAAACAAAAAACTGACAGGTATTTTAACAAGTTCCCCACTCTATCCAATGCTTAAAAAAAGTTTTGGCTTTTCATATACTTTAACACAACTTTTTAATCTCATCTTAATGCTGTATACTTCCACTTCCAAGCCATGGCCTTTTGAGATGGCTGATCTATAGATTACAGTATGATGCTATTGAAAACATTGTTACCCTGCTTTGTGTACTTTATACACAAGTTCATCATCCTATAGTCCTATACTGCAGTAAAAGCTTGTTTTATTTGCTTTCAGAAACAGATTTTTAAAAAAGATGCTTCAATCTTCTGGGAGATAAGATTTTGATTAAATAATAGCTGTTGTGAATTTGTGAATATTATCTAGATTGTAATATTCTTATCAAAACCTTGCAGAAGACGATCATAAGATTTATATGCATCCTGTGAACAACAGAACTCCAAGATAAACAATTACAGTACGTGCTTTAATTCCTTGTTGGAGGGAGTTTGAACAGACTGAATTTTGCAGTATATATACTCTATTCTGTATATATTTATATACATACTATATATATACTGTGTATATATAGTATGTATATACACAGTATATATAATATGTGTATATATATATATATATATATATATATATATATATATATATATATATATATATATATATATATATATATATATACTGTGTATATACAGTATCTCACAAAAGTGAGTACATCCCTCACATTTTTGTAAATATTTTATTATATCTTGCCATGTGACAACACTGAAGAAATGACACTTTGCTACAATGTGAAGTAGTGATTGTACAGCTTGTATAACAGTGTAAATTTGCTGTCTCCTCAAAATAACTCAACACACAGCCATTAATGTCTAAACCGCTGGCAACAAAGTGAGTACACCCCTAAGTGAAAATGTCCAAATTGGGTCCAGTTAGCAATGTGACCCGTTTGTGTTACAAGGTCAGGTGTGAATGGGGAGCAGGTGTGTTAAATTTGGTGTTATCAGAGGTTGAAGGGGTGGGGGGTCCACCTGTCAGTGCTTATACCGTACGCCTCACACGTATGAAATTGGTCTGCATTGCTGTCATTCCAGAAGGAAGCCTCTTCTAATGATGATGCACAAGAAAGGCCGTTAACAGTTTGCTGAAGACAAGCAGACTAAGGACATGGATTACTGGAACCATGTCCTGTGGTCTGATTAGACCAAGATAAACTTATATGGTTCAGATGGTGTCAAACGTGTGTGGTGGCAACCAGGTGTGGAGTACAAAGGCAAGTGTGTCTTGCCTACAGTCAAGCATGGTGGTGGGAGTGTCATGGTCTAGGGCTGCATGAGTGCTGCCGGCACTGGGGAGCTACAGTTCATTGAGGGAACCATGAGTGCAAAATGTACTGTGACATAATGAAGCACAGCATGTTCCCCTCCCTTCGGAGACTGGGCCGCAGGGCAGTATTCCAACATGATAACGACCCCAAACACACCTCCAAGACGATCATTGCCTTGCTAAAGAAGCTGAGGGTAAAGGTGATGCACTGGCCAAGCATGTCTCCAGAACTAAACCCTATTGAGCATCTGTGGGGCATGCTCAAACGGAAGGTGGAGAAGCGCAAGGTCTCTAACATCCACCACCTCTGTGATGTCGTCATGGAGGGGTGTAAGAGGACTCCAGTGGCAACCAGTGAAGCTCTGGTGAACTCCATGCTCAAGAAGATTAAGGCAGTGCTGGAAAATAATGGTGGCCACAGAAAATGTGACACTTTGGGCCCAATTTGGACATTTTCACTTAGGGGTGTACTCACTTTTGTTGACAGCAGTTTAGACATTAATGGCTGTGTGTTGAGTTATTTTGAGGGGACAGCAAATTTACACTGTTATACAAGCTGTGCACTCGCTACTTTACATTGTAGCAAAGTGTCATTTCTTCAGTGTTGTCACATGAAAAGATAGAATAAAATATTTACAAAAATGTGAGGGGTACTGTATATCATAAGGGGGTTACAGTGCAGCAAGCATAATTATTTAAAGAATATTCAAGCAACTTTAAGCAACTAACCCTGCCCTTTAATCACTTACCTGCGCTATGCTGTAGAAATTGATATGTACACTGTATTACCAAAAGTATTGTGACGCCTGCCTTTACACGCACAGGAACTTTAATGGCATCTCAGTCTTATGCCCCGTACACACGGTCGGACATTGATCGGATATTCCAACAACAAAATCCATGGACTGATGTTGGCTCAAACTTGTTTTGCATACACACGGTCGCACAAAGTTGTCGGAATTTCCGATCGCCAAGAACGCGTGACATACACCACGTACGACGAGACTAGAAAAGTCAGGTCCGAACCAAGCACGGCACCCTTTGGGCTCCTTTTGCTAATCTCGTGTTAGTAAAAGTTTGGTGAGAAACGATTCATGCTTTTTCAGACTTGTGGTTTTCAGATCGTTTTCTGCTGTTCAGTTTGTGCTTGTGGGTTTGTATCTGCTCTTCAGTGCGTGCAGTCAGTTCGTATTGGAGTTTTCTGTGCGATCTTGTCCGCTCGTTGCTGTTTTTCAGGTCGCTCTTCACAGGCCTTGCTGTTCTTCAGTGTGTTCTGTTACTTCGTTCTGAGCAGCCGACCGTTTTCTAGCCATGTTGCGTATACGTACTCCTCGTAGAGTTCGTGCTGTGCGGGTGCTTGGTGTTGAGGTCCTTACCTTGACACAAGCCCAGTCTATGAACAGGGTGGGGAGGAGTTCATGGACCAAGAATTGGTTGCTTCAGCTTAACCAGTTCTGTCATATGCCTTTGCTCCGTGAGATCCGTGAGAATAATCCTGATGATTTCAGGAACTTTCTCCGGATGATGGACCCCGTATTTCACCATTTGTTGGCTTTGCTGACCCCTTATATTAGCAGGCAGGATACCTGCATGAGGCAAGCCAGCACTCCGGAGCAGAGGCTCGTCACCACCCTGCGGTACTTGGCGATGGGTCAAAGCCTGCAGGACCTCAAGTTCTCGACAGGCATCTTCCCCCAGGCTCTGGGGATCATTATCCCAGAGACCTGTTCTGCCATCATCCAGGTCCTGCAGAAGGAGTATATTAAGGTAAGATTTTTATCCTTTAACATCACATTTTATTGTATATAATGTTTGATAATATATAGTATTTCTTTCCTCATTCCCTAATGACCATGATTGTAATATGCTGCGAATGTCCCCTTTGTCCTCATTCATGCTGGATTTTTATGTAATTATTTTGTCCTTCATACATATTTGCCTTCACTTACCTCCCCAGCATGGTCTCCTGGCCCTATATTCACCTCATGTAGTCACTTAACAATGTATTTTATCAGCTCCATAGTAGTGCGTTACCCCAAACACCCCCTACAATGTTTTAAAATGTGATTTGTGCTTAAAATTCAGGCAGAGGCTTTTTTTGGGGGGTCCCCAAATCAGTTGGAAACCTCCCTCCCCCCAACTGCTAGGTCAGCTGATACCAATTCTCTATCTATCCTCAATCATCTATCTGCTGACTTTGCCAAACCCATACACACTATACCCATCTCTTTTGTGGTCATATTTCTGGATGAATTCCACAAAGCATGTAGTGCAAGGGCCTGCCTGTATACTTTCAAATGGTAATGTTTAAAGTTTTGGTATACTATTATTATCTTGATAGGTAATAGCAGAATGTCCAAATGTGCTCAAATGTGTACAATGTGTATTTATATCTTTGTATTCTGATACTTCTTACCTGTCCAGTCGGCTGTCAATAGTGTAAGTAAGGAGGGGCTGACCAAAGTAACACACATTATTTAGGCATTTATCTCTCAATGAAGTGGAGAGGGTTACCTGTCCAAGAGCTCCCCCCCCACCCTATATTGTTAGAAATGGCCCATGAGAGGGGGGAGGGGGAATCTGATAGGTGTACCTTATACCTTGGTCTTTAAAAACTCCCTCAAATAAATGTTATCTTGATGTTGGCCAAGAATGTTTGTGTCTAATCTGCTTTCCCTGTTTATGTGCAAAATGATTATTTTTTTTTTCTTATTTGACTCCACAGTTTCCTTCCAACCCACAGGAATGGCAGACTGTGGCCTCCCACTTTGCCCAGCGGTGGGACTTTCCTAACTGCAGAGGGGCAATTGATGGGAAACACGTCCACATCATCCCACCACCCAACTCGGGGTCATACTATTTCAACTATAAGGGGTTCAATAGTATTGTGATATTGGCAGTGGTGTCGGCTACTTATGAGTTCCTGTATGTGGACGTGGGGAAGAGTGGCCGGACGTCCGTTGGTGGAGTCATCGACCAGACGGAGTTCTACAGGCGTCTCCAGAATGGCAGCTTGGACTTGCCACCTCCAGAAGACAATGCGGAAAGGTCTCCCATTCGTCTTTGTTGCAGATGAAGCATTTGCGCTGGGGGACTATCTTATGCGGCCATTCCCGATGAGGACCCTCACCCCGGACCAGAGGGTTTTTAATTACCAGCTGGCCAGAGCCAGAAGAGTGGTGGAGAACACGTTTGGAATCATGGCCAGCCGATTCCGCCTATTTCTTACACCCATATCATATCATCCTGGCGTGCTGTGTTCTACACAACTTTTTACGGCAACATTCTGCCAACTATGCTGGCTCAGTTGGGCCTGAGGCCAGAATTCCGAATGAACTAACCCTGATGGCGCTTGAAAGTGTGCGTCCTGGCTTGCCCCCCATTGAGTGCCCGTGAGGTCCGTCTAAGATACCTTGAATTCTTTGCGGGTAGGTTGGCCATCAATATGCCAGACGATGTCTGAAACCTTTTTCAAATAAAAAAATCATTTTAACTACTAAAATCTTTGGTGACATTTACTGCTTGTGTTTCTTTTAGCTGACCCTGACAGAAATGTGGTGAATCCTGAAAATGGCGTGATTGTGTAACATTACAAAGCATTGTTGGTTGTTGTTTAGTAAAGGCAAAGACACTTTGCACTACAAGTGCAGTTGAAACTGCACTTGTAGTGTAAAGTGGATTTTACCTTAGTAAATAACACCCATTGTCACAGAAAACACCAATTAGAGCACAACAAAAGTTTTGGAGCGTTGAAACAATAATCCACACATTCTTGATTATCAATCTTTTTAATCCCAGCACAATCACATGTGCACTTATAAAAGGTTTTTAAAACAAACCAACATGTTTGTTGTATAACAATTTTTGGGGTCACGTTAGAAAAAGTAGAAATGTCCATTTAAGATAAAACAGGCATGTTTAAAACCAACAAGGAAGACACAAATCTTGAACTTACAAAGTTCACATTTGGTAGAACTTGAAGGCAATATCAGACATGAGTATTTACAAACTGTGTTTGATATTGCGTTCAGATGGGGTGAAGTCACCCCAGGAAAAGCCAAATTTTGAAGATGCACACAAATTGTCAAATGTCAACATGTGCTAGCTGCCATCACGGGGGATCAAGGGACGTGTTTTGTGGGTGCAACCCCTTCCTCACAGCTACTTTATTATTGAGGAAGGGGTTGCACCCCCAAAACGCATACATTGATCTCCTGTGATGGCAGATAGCATATGTTGACACACTGTGTGCATCTTCAAAATTTGGCTTTTCGCAAATATGTCAAAAAATGGTATTAAATTTTAGATCACAAAAAGCACAAAAAAAAGAGATTTGGATGGGTTTTAAACTCTCCCTAAAACATTAATGATGTTCTTCATTTTTTTTTGAACATCATTGATGTTTTTATGGATGTTTTCTAAGTCCCTATTATACCCCATGATCTCCCCAATCAGGATCTGTGCACTTTCATAGGTGAAATGATCTGGATCCACAACATCACGATCACCTAAAAAGATAGAAACAAAAACACACCATGTATTATAAATCTGCAGGCATCCATCTCTTACCTGAGCCTGTGGTCGCAGACACTCACCTGTTGTGGTGACAATTTCCACCACGTCTCCTTCCTCCTCCTCCTCCTGTTGTGTTTGTGGGATTTCCACTTCTTCCAGAGGTGTGGGGTCTGTGGTCTCCTCGGATGAGGAGTGTCCTCTGAGTCTTTTCTCCCCTATGTAAAAACAAATAGGTCTACTTAGCACACAGATATTTGATGGAAGAACTATAAATATGAAACATTGCTTGGAAGTGGGGTACAATTGTCTGTTATGGCAAAGTTCCAAGATGAAGAAATATTTTTGTCCTTTGTCAAGCTTGAATACTTACCTGTTTTGTACAAGCTTCACAGATGGAGTCACCCCTATACTATACACTGGAGCACCTGTGTGGGACCCCCTAATAAAAAGGATGTTCTGGGGTCCCACACTAGTGCTCCTGTGTCCAGATGTGTAAACAGCTACTGAGTGTCCTCTCCTTACACAGAATCTAGTTTGCATTTCATTCTAGTTACAAACCCATCTACACAACCAAATTATTTTCTGACAAGTAGGCCATAAAAAATGTTTTCAAATGCATATGGCCAAAACTTTCGCCATGATCTTGGCCTTTCGGACATTGGGGTTGGGGTAAGGTCCATACTTCCCGTCATAGTCGGCCTTCTTCAGGATGTCCACCATCTCCAACATCTCCCCAAAGAACATATTTGATGCTTTAAATTGTCTCCTTCTGGATCGGGACGTTTCTGCCTCCGGGCTTTCCTCCTCCTCCTCCTCCTCGTTGGTGTAATTATCTGACACCTGCTGTGTCTCCGCCATGTGCTCTTCCCCCACTGCGACGAACGAGAAGGGGCGGGGAATAGACTAGAAAGAACGTCAGGGGCGGGCGGAGTTTCACGCATGCGCAGTGTCTATAAAGTGTAACATGCGTGAGTAGTACGTACGATCTGTGAGCGGAGGAAGGAGTAACGGAGGCGCCGTTCGTGATAGCAAAGGTAAGATTTAACATTGGGCCTATACTGCTTCTAGATTGAGGCCTGCATTTGGACAAGTTTAGAAGACTTTAGGCTGACATTAGGGTTTGTCTTGTGTTGTGTCTTGCAGTTAAAATGGATATCTTGAAGGATCAGGACTTTCTGCCAATCTTCATAGATATGTTTAGGGAGCTGCCCTGTCTGTGGCAGATAAACCACCTTGAATATAAGAACCAAACAAAGAGGAAGGCAGCGCTGGATAATTTGCTGCAATTTGTGAAGATGGTGATCCCCACGGCAGACATCATCTATTTGAAGATCCTAATTGGTGGCCTGAGGAGTAAATATCTAAAGGAGCACAAGAAGGTCCAGGATTCCCTGAGATAAGGAGCTGCAGATGACATTTATGTCCCCAGGCTGTGGTACTATGACAGGCTGCATTTTCTGGCAGGCCAGACTGAACCCAGGCCAGCACTCTCCACTCTTCCTTCCACGCTTCCTTCCCCCCCAGCTGAGGCTTCAGATGCCCAACCTGGGCCTTCCAGGCAGCAACATGTGGAGGAGCCCAGCTTGAGCCAGGTATAGCACTAAATATTTCTGGTTGTCCAATCAATGATGTTAACTAGATGTTAGTTTGGAGTACTAATTTAGGATTGTAATTGATGATGCAAAAACTAAAACCATGTCCCTTTTTCATACACAGGGAAGTCTCAGCCAGGAGGTGGCCAGGCCAAGCAGGCTGCCTGATACACAGGTCCCTACCCTCCGCCTTCAAAGACAAAGTGGCAGGAAGAGGAGTAACCTGGAGGAGGCTGCCATAGGCCTCTTTTGGAAGGCTACTGAGGCCCCCAGAACACCCCTCACTGTGGAGGAGGACTTTGCTGCCATAACTGCCTGCAAAATGATGCAGATGGAGGAGGGCCAACGACTCCTATGTGAGTTCTTAATTTTGGAAGCTCTAAATAAGGGGTCGAGGGGCCAAATCACATGTGCAATCCACATTTGTCACCTCACCCATAGTCCTCCTCCTCTTCCTCCTCCTCCAGCTCCTCCTCCTCATCCTCCTCCAGCTCCTCCTCCTCATCCTCCTCCTCCTCCAGGTCCTACTCCTCCTCCTGCCACATCTCCAACACCAGAGCCACAGCCGGGAAGGAAGTGTGGAAGGAAGACCAGAGAGTGATGACCCTGGGTTCAGTCTGGTCTGGCAAAATATGCAGCCTCTTGTAGTACCACAGCCTGGGGACACAGATGTCATCTGCTGCTTTCAGGATCTCTGGGACTTTTGGACCAGACTGCACTCCCTTACATAAGGACTCCTCGGACCACCAATTTTGCTGTCAAATAATTGATGTCTGCCCTGGGGGTCAAAGACTTCGCCAATTTTTGCTGTTTCTCCAGCGTTGCCTCCCTCTTTGTATGGTTATGAAAGAGGAGGGCCCATGAAAAAAAAAAATTAAAAGTCAGCAGCTACAAATACTGCAGCTGCTGACTTTTAATTGGACACTTACCTGTCCCAGGGTCCAGCGATGCGGGGGATCGAAGCCACCCTCGTCTCCCCCTCCGTTCGGCGGAGCCGGCATTGCAACTGTGGGCGCCGGGCTGTGGCTTTACAGCCTGGCACCCACTGCGCATGCGCGAGCGGAGCCGCGCGCTGTGATTGGCCGCTCAGTCACCTGGGACCTGTAATGGGTCCCAGATGATTGACAGGAGGGAGGGAGCAGAGCCAAGTCCTTCCTGTGCCGAGGGGGAAGTGATGTCACCAGCCCAGGCACTGGAAGAGGCAGACTACGAGGGACCCCCTAGCAACAGGCATTTAGAGGTAAGTAAAAAAAAATTTTTTCCAAATGTTTTTTTTTATTTTTTTTTAGGCACAGTCATGGATTTTTTTTTTTAGGGTGGAACACAACTTTAATAAAGGAATTTTTGTTTCAATTATACTTGCCTATGTGTGTTTTCCTTCATAAAGGAAAGTTTGTTTGTGAAATTAACAAGAGACACCAACACCAAACTGGTGTGTAGTCATGAAGGGGCCATTACCAAATTGTTCTCACAAAGTTGGGAGCATGAAATTGTCCAAAATATCTTGACGCCTTCACAGTTCCCTTCACTGGAACTAAGGGGCCAAGCCCAACGCCTGAAAAACAACCCCACACCATAATGCCCCCTTCACCAAATGATTTGGACCAGTGCACAAAGCAAGGTCCATAAAGACATGGATGGGTGAGTTTGGGATGGAGGAACTTGACTGGCCTACAGAGAGTCCTGACCTCAAACCGATAGAACACTTTTGGGATGAATTAGAGTGGAGACCGCAAGCCAGGCTTTCTCGTCCAACATCAGTGCCTGACCTCACAAATGCGCTTCTGGAAGAATGGTCAAACATTAGTGTAGTGCGTCCTCCTCACAGTGTTCAGCTAAAGCTACAGGTTAGTGTAGTGCGACCTCTGCACAGTGTTCAGCTAAAGCTACAAGTTAGTGTAGTGCGTCCTCTGAACAGTGTTCAGCTAAAGCTACAAGTTAGTGTAGTGCGTCCTCTGAACAGTGTTCAGCTAAAGCTACAAGTTAGTGTAGTGCGACCTCTGCACAGTGTTCAGCTAAAGCTACAAGTTAGTGTAGTGCGTCCTCTGCACAGTGTTCAGCTAAAGCTACAAGTTAGTGTAGTGCACAGTGTTCAGCTAAAGCTACAAGTTAGTATAGTGCGTCCTCCTCACAGTGTTCAGCTAAAGCTACAAGTTAGTGTAGTGCGTCCTCCCCACAGTGTTCAGCTAAAGCTACAAGTTAGTGTAGTGCGTCCTCCTCACAGTGTTCAGCTAAAGCTACAAGTTAGTGTAGTGCGACCTCTGCACAGTGTTCAGCTAAAGCTACAAGTTAGTGCAGTGCGTCCTCTGAAGAGTGTTCAGCTAAAGCTACAAGTTAGTGTAGTGCACAGCGTTCAGCTAAAGCTACAAGTTAGTGTAGTGCGTCCTCTGAACACTGTTCAGCTAAAGCCACAAGTTAGTGTAGTGCACAGTGTTCAGCTAAAGCTACAAGTTAGTGTAGTGCATCCTCTGAACAGTGTTCAGCTAAAGCTACAAGTTAGTGTAGTGCATCCTCCTCACAGAGTTCAGCTAAAGCTACAAGTTAGTGTAGTGCACAGTGTTCAGCTAAAGTTACAAGTTAGTGTAGTGCGTCCTCCTCACAGTGTTCAGCTAAAGCTACAAGTTAGTGTAGTGCGACATCTGCACAGTGTTCAGCTAAAGCTACAAGTTAGTGTAGTGCGTCCTCTGAACAGTGGTCAGCTAAAGCTACAAGTTAGTGTAGTGTGACCTCTGCACAGTGTTCAGCTAAACCTACAAGTTAGTGTAGTGCGTCCTCTGAACAGTGTTCAGCTAAAGTTACAAGTTAGTGTAGTGCGTCCTCCTCACAGTGTTCAGCTAAAGCTGCAAGTTAGTGTAGTGCGACCTCTGCACAGTGTTCAGCTAAAGCTACAAGTTAGTGTAGTGCGACCTCTGCACAATGTTCAGCTAAAGCTACAAGTTAGTGTAGTGCGTCCTCTGAACAGTGTTCAGCTAAAGCTACAAGTTAGTGTAGTGCGACCTCTGCACAGTGTTCAGCTAAAGCTACCTGTAGAAGGTTGGTGGTGTTTTCCTGATCCTATCACTACCGCAGGCAGCTACATTATTTACACGTTAGTGTAGTGCGTCCTCTGAACAGTGGTCAGCTAAAGCTACAAGTTAGTGTAGTGTGACCTCTGTACAGTGTTCAGCTAAAGCTACAAGTTAGTGTAGTGCGTCCTCTGAACAGTGTTCAGCTAAAGTTACAAGTTAGTGTAGTGCGTCCTCCTCACAGTGTTCAGCTAAAGCTACAAGTTAGTGTAGTGCGACCTCTGCACAGTGTTCAGCTAAAGCTACAAGTTAGTGTAGTGCGACCTCTGCACAGTGTTCAGCTAAAGCTACAAGTTAGTGTAGTGTGTCCTCTGAACAGTGTTCAGCTAAAGCTACAAGTTAGTGTAATGCGACCTCTGCACAGTGTTCAGCTAAAGCTACCTGTAGAAGGTTCGTGGTGTTTTCCTGATCCTATCACTACCGCAGGCAGCTACATTATTTACACGTTAGTGTAGTGCGACCTCTGCACAGTGTTCAGCTAAAGCTACCTGTAGAAGGTTGGTGGTGTTTTCCTGATCCTATCACTACCACAGGCAGCTACATTATTTACACGTTAGTGTAGTGCGACCTCTGCACAGTGTTCAGCTAAAGCTACCTGTAGAAGGTTGGTGGTGTTTTCCTGATCCTATCACTACCGCAGGCACCTACATTATTTACACATTAGTGTAGTGCGACCTCTGCACAGTGTTCAGCTAAAGCTACCTGTAGAAGGTTGGTGGTGTTTTCCTGATCCTATCACTACCACAGACAGCTACATTATTTACACGTTAGTGTAGTGCGACCTCTGCACAGTGTTCAGCTAAAGCTACCTGTAGAAGGTTGGTGGTGTTTTCCTGATCCTATCACTACCGCAGGCAGCTACATTATTTACACGTAAGTGTAGTGTGACCTCTGCACAGTGTTCAGCTAAAGCTACCTGTAGAAGGTTGGTGGTGTTTTCCTGATCCTACCACTACCGCAGGCAGCTACATTATTTTAACATTGGTGTAGTGCGTCCTCTGCACAGTGTTCAGCTAAAGCTACAACTTAGTGTAGTGCGACCTCTGCACAGTGTTCAGCTAAAGCTACTTGTAGAAGATTGGTGGTGTTCTCATACTACAGGCAGGCAGTTGATTTTGCTAGCTGCAGTATCAGAATATATATATATATATCCCAGCTTAGTGCAGCTACATCTCACTGCAGGCCATTAGTATGTCTGGAAGGCCAACAAGGAGAGGCAGACAGTCACAAGCCAATAAAAGAGGGCAAGCAGGCTCTGTGTCTAGAGGCAACAGTGCTGGTCGTGGAGACGGTGCATCCTCATGAGCATGTGGCCGTGGGACACGCTTGGCCTTTTTTTCAGCAGCTGGTCGTGTTGAGCCGCAACATGCGGAAGACTTGGTCGAGTGGATGACCAAGCCGTCCTCATCCTCCTCACCCTCTCTTACCCATGCTCAGGGTACTTTGTTTGGCAAAGCAGCTGCCAACGCGGCCTCTTCCCTCGGCTCAGTGACTCCTTCCCTAGCCCCACCATGTCCTCCTGAGGAGTCCCTCGAACTGTTTGACCACAGTGTTGGGCACATGCTCCAGGAGGATGCCCAGCGTTTAGAAGGCTCTGATGATGATACTGAGCTAGATGAAGGCAGTAACGTGAGCACAGACAGAGGGGGTGCCCAAGAAGGACAGCATTCTGGCAGTCATGCTCCCCCTGCTGCAGCATACTGCCAGGTTTGCTCCAGTGATGAGGAGGGAGGGGATGATGAGGTCACTGACTCAACGTGGGTGCCTGATAGGAGAGAGGAGAAGGAGGAGGAGGCACATCACCAATGAGGCAGGCTGCCCTCCAGGGGCCAGCCTAAGGGCAGCACACTGACGGCATCACACCGCAAAGCTCCGCATGTGCAGGGCGCTGCTGTCTCTGCGCGTTATTCCAAAAGTTCTCTGGTGTGGGCCTTTTTTGAGATGAGTGCATCAGATCGCACCGCTGCTATTTGCAGCATATGTCTCAAGCGTATCTCGCGTGGCCAAAACATCTCCCGCTTAGGCACCACATGCTTGACCAGACATATGTTGACCTGCCATGCAGTTCGTTGGCAAGCGTATCTAAAAGACCCACACCAAAGAACAAAGAGGACCTCTCCTTGCTCCTCATCAGCTGAGATCTCCAACCCCACTATACCAGCAGTCCTCTCTGAGACCTGCACTGAGAGGAATGAAGGTGTAGAATTAGGTGTGCCACAGCCAAGTACTTGTGGGCAATCTGCTTTCGGTACACCAACATCAGATTGTACCAGGCAAATTTCCCTGGCCCAGCTGCCCAGCGGTTGAATGCTAGCTTGGCAAAATTTCTAGCACTTCAACTGCTACCTTTTCAGTTGGTAGCCTCTGCCCCCTTCCGTGAGTTTGTGGAATGTGCGGTTCCTCAGTGGCAGGTACCAAAACGCCCCTTTTTCTCACGGAAGGTGATTCCGGCTCTCTACCGGCATGTGGAAGGCAATGTCCATGCCTTGCTGCACAGGGCGGTCAGCGGTAAGGTGCATAAGGTGCATATTACCGCTGACTCATGGTCCAGCAGGCATGGACAGGGACGTTACCTAATTTAATGGCGCATTGGGTGACTCTGCTGGCAGCTGGGAAGGATGCAGGACAAGGTGCAGTAGTGTTGGAGGTTGTTCCGTCACCATGCCTCCAAAATGCCACTACCAATGATTCTGACACACCTCTCTCCTCCACCCCCTCCTCTTCCTCCATGGCCTCTTCCTGTGCTTTGTCCTCGGAACCAGCAGTGCTCCGTAGGCGTTCAAGGGGCTACTCAAGTATGCAGGCCAAAAGATGCCATTCGGTGCTTGAGCTGGTGTGCTTGGGGGACAGGAGCCACACTGGGGCAGAGGTTCTGTCAGCTCTGCAGGGGCAGGCTCAGAGGTGGTTGACGCCACGCCAACTTAAGGCAGGAATGGTGGTTTGCGACAATGGCACCAACCTCCTCTCCGCCCTCCAACAGGGATAAATGACCCATGTGCCCTGTTTGGCTCACGTCCTTAACTTGGTGGTGCAGCGGTTCTTGGACAGGTACCCGGGCTTACAGGATGTCCTGAGGCAGGCCAAGAAAGTCCGTGTGCATTTCCGCTGGTCATATAATGCCAGTGCTCGGCTGGCAGACCTCCAAAAGGAATTTAAATTGCCCAAGAACCAAGAAGAAAGCCTAATCTGTGACATGCCCACCAGGTGGGACTCAACGTTGGCCATGCTGCAGCGGCTGCACACGCAGCAGAGGGCCATCAATGAGTACCTGTGTGACTAGTGCACCAGGACAGGGTCAGGGGAGCTTGTTTTTTTTTCTCCACGCCAGTGGGCCATGATCAGGGATGCATGCACTGTCCTGTCACCATTTGAGGAGGCCACGAGGATGGTGAGCAGTGACAGTGCATGCATCAGTGACACTGTCCCCCTTGTCCACCTGTTGGAGCACACGCTGCATGGAATAATGGACAGGGCACTTGAGGCAGAACAGAGGCAGGAAGAGGATGACTTCCTTAGCTCTCAAGGCCCCCTTTATCCAGACAGTGTTCCTGCGTGCCCGCCGATCACACAGGAAGAGGACGAGGAGGAGGAGGAGGATTGTGTCAGTATGGAGGTGGAGCCTGGCACTCAGCATCAGCAGCAGTCTTTAAGGGATCTGGGAAAAAATGCAGCGCTAAGAAATATTGGGAAGTTAGGGTGTAGTGAAACAATTAAGTAAGAGATGCTGTACTGAACAGTAAAGCATATGTGCAAAAACCATAAGTGAAGTGAAATGAACAAACACAGTATAAAGTGTCCACATATGGTAAATGGATGATTCCAAACTCAAATTAATAAGAGGAACTGGTATGGACCAAAAAATGATGTGAGACTGGAAAATAAAGTCAATGGTGCACGGTGTGGATCTGTGACTGTGAGTCAACAACGGGGTACAGAACTTCCATAGCTGTAAACCAACATCTTGATATGGGGCATCAGAATGAAAACATCAGGAAGTAAGATAACATGGGTACTCTTACCAGATGACGTGGACTCCACTGTCGTATGACATGGAGTCAATGGTGCATGGAGCCAAACCTAGGCTGGAAAACGATATCCGGAATGGTGGAACCTCTGTCTCACTTCTCGACTTCTCTGGTGGGGTGAAGAAACATCAGGAAGGGCCGCCAACTGGATATCAGCCAATAGACCTCAAGGATGTGTTCCAAGGAGAAGCCGGGGACAGATTTGATCCAGACCCCGTGATGGAAGTAGGGCTACTGTAAGGCAGTTTCTTGCATCGGGATAATATGCAAATAAAAAATAAAAAGCTTCTGCATAGTGCAGGTAAACCAGGGATTTTTATTTCTAAAAATACCATACAAAAAATGGATAAAAGTGATCACAATTGAAATAAAATCTAAGCAGCGTAAGGAAGGGGAGATCGACCGATGCGTTTCGACCAAGAGGGTCTTCAACAGGGGCATGAGGGATCATTTACAGTCCCAAGAAACACATGGACTTGTACGTGGCTGGGAGGAGGTGGCTGCGGATCATGTTGTCCTTAGTGACCTAGAGGACTCCGGACCAAATGCCTCAGCAAACCTACGCTGCATGGCCTCCCTGATCCTGCAAAGCCTGCGGAAGGATCCTCGTATTCGTGGTATCAAGGAGAAGGAGCAATACTGGCTGGCAACCCTCCTTGATCCACGTTACAAGGGTAGGGTTGAGGACCTTATCTTGCCATCGCAGAGGGAGCAGAGGATGAAACATCTTCGGGAGGCCTTGCAGAAAGGTCTGTGCAACGCGTTCCCAGAGACTGGGAGGTTACAAACTCCTGTTTCTGGACGTGTTGCTGAGGCTTCGGTCAGTCAAAGAAGGAGCGGTGGAGAAGGTGGCCGTCTGACCGATGCATTCAGAAAATTTTTTAGTCCGCAGCCCCAAGGTATGATCGGTTCCAGCAACCATCGCCAGCGTCTGTTTTACATGGTGCAGGAATACCTAGGGGCAAGATCTGACTTGGACACCTTTCCCACCGAAAATCCTCTGGGTTACTGGGTCTTGAGGATGGATCACTGGCCAGAGCTTGCACAGTATGCAATTGAGCTACTGGCCTGTCCTGCATCCAGCGTTCTTTTGGAACGCTCATTCAGTGCTGCTGGAGGCTTTGTAACCGATCACAGGGTGCGTCTGTCCACCGACACGGTCGATCGACTGACCTTCATAAAAATGAATCAGTCTTGGATCACCACCAGCTACCAAGCACCTGATGCTGATGTAACGGAATACGTTTTTTTTTAAATGTCAGATCCCTTTAAAGACTGCCTATGTTGATGCTGAGTGACTATCCTGTTATACTGAGTAATTATCCTCTTCCTCCTCAATGATCATGATGATAGCTTCTAAGAACATTTTTGGTTCTGGGCGCCGCCAGTCCCGCCACCAGTGCCTAAGGCCCAATTTTTCAGCCCCTGTTTAACAGGGGCATGTAATTACAATTTTTCATGCAATTCTTTGCAGCAGGGCTAGGTCCTGCGCTCCAACTAGAGTATCTGTGAGGGGTTGCAGAGTTGTGGCACCAGCACCAGTGCCTAAGGCCCAATTTTTCAGCCCCTGTTTAACAGGGGAGTGTAATTACAATTTTTGATGCAATTCTTTGCAGCAGGGCTAGTTTCTGTGCTCCAACTAGAGTATCTGTGAGGGGTTGCAGTGTTGTGGCACCAGCACCAGTGCCTAAGGCCCAATTTTTCAGCCCCTGTTCAACAGGGACATGTGATTAGAATTCTATTCTTGATCTAATATTTCACAGCAGGGCCCGTTTCTGCGCCCACCAAGAGTAACTGTGAGGACTTACAGTGTTGTGGCACCAGCACCACCACCACCAAAGGCCCATTTTTTCTGCCCCTGTTCAACAGGGGCATGTAATTACAATTCTTGATCTAATATTTCACAGCAGGGCCCTGTAAGGGCTTACAGTGTTGTGGCCACAACAACACCTAAGGCCCAAATTTCTACTGAGTATATAGGGCAGGCCCCTACTTTCAGACATCCAACTTACAAACGACTCCTACTTGCAAACGGAAGGAGACAACAGGAAGTGAGATGAAATCTACCCCTAGGAAGGGAAATTCTCTCCTGTAAGAGTTAATATGGGAAAAACTTTTCTCCTTTCCAATTCCACTGATGCTTTATCACCAATCACAAAAAAAACAAATTTTCAAAAAACATTTGTCATTGGGACAAAAAGTGAGGTGAAATCTTCTGAAGAGGAGCACAGACAGCAAAACAAATGTCACAGGGGTGATAACCCTTCCCTGGGTTTTCCAAAAAGCTTAAAATAGATTTTTTGGCTGGAGCTAAACACGGTAAAAATGTACCAGTTCAAAATTACAAAGAGATTCTACTTAACAACAAACCTACAGTCCCTGTCTTGTTTGCACCGCCTGTATACTGCTGTTCAGAGTATATAGGGCCTAGGGGCCCCACACCTTTCCTTTTTTAATTTGGGTGCGGGGTTCCACTTAATATCCATACAAGACCCAAAGGGCCTGGTAATGGACTTGGGGGTACCCATGCCGTTTGTCTCACTGATTTTCATCCATATTGCCAGGACCCGACATTACATTAAAGCCGCAAGCAGTGTTAAATGACTTTTTTTTCCTTTAAAAATGACATTTTGTGCAGGGACTGTTCTAAGCACAGGAAACACGCGCCACTTTACAGGCATACTATAGACACCCCCCAGGTATGATATTTAAAGCAATATTTCACTTTTTTTTTTTTTTTTTTACTTTAAGCATCATTAAAATCACTGCTCCCGAAAAAACGGCCGTTTATAAAAGGTTTTTTTTGCATTGATACATGACCCGGGTCCCCAAACCCTTTTTAGGACAATACCATGCAAATTAGCCTTTAAAATTAGCACTTTTGATTTTGAACGTTAGAGTCCCATAGAGGTCAATGGGGTTCTCACGTTCGTGCAAAGTTTCGGTCCGTTCGCAGGTTCTGGTGCGAACCGAACCGGGGGGTGTTCGGCTCATCCCTAATTGCAATACATGTTCTAGGAGATCCAGCAATGTACATCCACAATGAGAGAAAACATGACAATTTAGAGGGTGGAGAGCACCAACCGGTAATTATAGTAATCTTTTTATGCAAGCAGGGGTGTCCCCAAACGTACTAAAATAAGAAAAATATACAAAATACAATAGAGTTACAGCACAGAGAGCATAATTATTTACTCCTATTAAAGAATAATCAAGCAACTTGAGGAATACCTACCCTTTTAATTGCTGTAGGCATCGCCAGTAGAAAAAAAAACTCTATATATTGCATTTTTGGTTTTGGTTTTATTACAGCTTTAAATATTATTTTTAATTAAAACAGGATACATAGAAAGGGCTTCACTGACCTTGTGGATTTCACAATTAATCAATAAGAAAGCTTCATTAACTTTAAGTGGTTATAAAGGCTATTTTTATTTACTAAAATAATAAACATGTTATACTTACCCGCTCTGTGCAATACTATTACACAGAAGGGGAGGGGGGGGGGACATACAATTACTGGGACATATTTAACCTTAAGGCAAGGAATGCATTAGGGTAAAAAAATGTCTTGACTTTAAAACCACTTTTTTTTATTAATTCTTTATTTTCAAAGAAACAACATTACAATTCCACAATTACAATTCCAAGCTAATCACATGGTTAACAACACTTGTCTTTAGAAATACTTCTGTGTTGTAGTATCATTAACCACTTCCCTCCCAGCCTATAGCAGAATGACGGCCAGGCGGTGGTTCAGTTATCCTGACTGGGCGATGACCAGGGATGCCACCCTAGAGTGCCAGGGATGCCAGTAAGTGCCCAAATAATGCCAATCAGTGCCCACACATCTTGCCAGTCAGTGCCAGTCAGTCAGTGCCTGCCAGATGTCTCCTCATCAGTGATGCCCAGCAGTGCCATCTATCAGTGTCCATCAGTGCCACCCATCAGTGTCACCTATCAGTGCCCATCCATGCCCATCAGTGCCTACTTATCTGTGGCAATCAGTGCCCACCCGTTCCACCTATCAGTGCCACCCATAAGTACCCATCGGTGCCACCTATCAGTGCCCATCAATGCCACCTATCAGTGCCCATCAGTGCCGCCTATCATTGC
Organism: Lithobates septentrionalis; assembly: GCA_037952835.1. Taxonomy (NCBI): domain Eukaryota; kingdom Metazoa; phylum Chordata; class Amphibia; order Anura; family Ranidae; genus Lithobates; species Lithobates septentrionalis. Next base: position 442,049 of record JBBDGP010002788.1, on the reverse strand, counting down.
CCATCAGTGCTGCATACCAGTGCCACCTATCAGTGCCCATCAGTGCCGCCTATCAGTGCCCATCATCAGTGCACATCAGTGCCACCTCATTGCTGCCACCTCATGAGTGCCCATCAGTGCCCATTAGTGCAGACTTATCAGTGCCCGTCAGGGAAGGAGAAAACATATTTATTCACAAAATTTTATACAGAAACAAAGAAAAACTATTTTTTTTTTTCAAAATTTTCGGTCTTTTTTTATTTGCGCAAAAAATAAAAATGCCAGCAGTGATCAAATATCACCAAAAGAAAGTATCATTATATGATGTTATTTTGAATCTACTGCTGTGAGCATCAGCCAGCAACACTGTTTCTCATTTTGACTTCAGAAACACTTTAAGCGTGTCACACTTAATAATCAAGCTTGGGCCTCAAGCTTGGTCTAGTAGCAGCCGAGCGGGAAGGCACCAAGTTGTAGGCAGGATCAAAGTCAAACAGGCAAAGGTTGACGAGTGAGCAATGAGGCACAAATTCTCTAGGCCAAAGGGGCAAACTCAATTTCATCATGGGCCGCATCAGCATTATGGTTGCCCTCAAAGGGCCAGTTGTATCTGCAAGACTAGATGTCCAAAGCACTCCAAGGCCACTACATTACATGTCAAGGGCCCCCAACCATCAGAAGTCAAGAGTGCCCCACCATCCCTTACATTACAGTGTATTCCCCTTACCTTGTGTTGCTGCTGGGAAGAAGCTGGGGGCAGAACTGGAAAGCAGAAAGTGCAGGGTCTGGAGGAGGACCAGAAGAGGGTTGGAGTTAGTTGACAGAGTTTGCTGAATGCTGAGACCAGGGGAGGTGGAAACGAGGGGGTGCTTTAGCTGAACAGAGAAGTGCAGGATCTGGTGGAGGAGTCCTGTCCTCCTCTCTACTGCTGACTGCTGAGACAAGGTAGGGGAGGAGATGAGGGGGTACTGTAGCTGCAGGAGAGGTGCAAGGGTCACATGAAATTGTCTGGTAGGCTTGATTCGGCCCTCCAGCCTTTTGTTTGACACATGTGTACTAGGCAGTAATCCAGGCCAAGGTCAGTAGCAGATGTAGACAGGGAACAAAGCGGACAAGGGTACTTTGAAAACAAGGTCAGGTGGAAGCCAAGTCAATCACAAAATCAAAATGCAGATCAAGATCAAGAACATAGGAGCAAGTCCTGTGTGTGTATGCTCATACATGCTCATAATGAAGTATGTGCACTTAGAATTTCTGCAAAAATGTGTATGCTTATGCGCACACTGGTGCAGTGTTCCTGACACAAAAAAAATGAAAACAACATTTAACCACTTCAATACCAGGCACTTTTACCCCCTTCCTGTTCAGGCCAATTTTCAGCTTTCAGCGCTGTTGCACTTTGAATGACATTTTTTTATCACAAATAGAGCTTTCTTTCTGTGGTATTTAATCAACGTTTTTTGTTCTTGTTCTTTGTTTTTTTTTTTTTTTTGCAAAACAAATGAAAGAAAGACAGAATATTTTGGAGAAAAAAAACAAATTTTCTTCGTTTCTGTTATAAAATTTCACAAACAAATAATCTTTCTTCATAAATTTAGGCCAAAATGCTACATTTCTTTGGTGAAAATAACCCAAATGTGTATATAATTAATATATTAATATATATACTAAGGTATATATATCTGAAAATCGAGGCACAAAAATGCCAGGACAGTACAAATATCCCCCAAATGGCCCCTTTTTGGAAAGTAGGCAGTCCAAGGTATTTGGTAAGGGGCATGGCGAGTTTTTTTAAATTGTAATTTTTTGTCACAATTTTTGGGAAAATCAATAAAAGAAAAAAGAAATCTGCATACTGTCACCAGTACAGTACAGCGTCATCATATAACTGGTGTGGCAGTGATCAGGGACACTGACTGGTGACAGTATGTAGTAAAAGAAATTAATAATTTTTTTCAATTTCTTTTATATCTCTTACTTTTTTATTACATTTTGTTTACATACAGTGACCAGAACAATACAGTGTTACCATAATAACACTGTACTACTCTGGAGGGGTGATAGGATTTTTATTTTTTTTATTTTTTACATACTATGGTTGCTAATATAGTAACTGAATTTTACAGTTATAAGCAAAGATTTTTTTATGAATGAAAACTACTCATTCAGTGTTTACTATTGTGATTAGCTATGATTGGCCACAGTTAATCACATGGTACAGATGGGCTGTGATTGGCCTTGTCTGTACCATGTGATGACTGTGACCAATCACAGAGCTGATCACAATAGTACACAATGAAATGCATGTAACAAAGCATTTCAATATGGTACAACTGTAATATGACCTGCTGTGATTGGCCACTGCGGTCACCTAGAACCGTCAGCAAGCCCTTACAGTGAACTGTCATTGGCCATGTCTGGTGGACACAGTGGGTGACAGTTTACGCCATAGCGCATCTCGAACCTGGGAGGACATCATTTGACAACATCAGTGCTCCTGTCCAGCCCTCATTGTACAGTAGACCGGGCGAGGAGATGTAAAGACTGATAAGCTGCAAAATATTATATTTTTGTTTTTGTGTTTAACACTGATTTAGAGAGAAATTCTTTATTATACCACTCAGAGTATTTAAACGTAGTCATAATTTGTGTTATTTCTGTGTTAGGCAATAGAAAAAAAAAAACATTAATTTAGATATTTTTTAAAGAAACAGGATACATAGAGAAAACTTTGCTAATTTACGCATTTCACTCTCTTACAGAGACATGCAAGAGTCTTGCAGCTTTCTGTATGTACCCTGTTTATGCAACAAAAGATTTAGATTTGTGTCATCATCTATTACCTTGGTTGGTCTACAGTTTTAACTGTGGTTTTCTGTGATCCCATTGGAGAGATTTTTTTAATCTCCTGTTCCAGTGACACCAGTACAGGATATGAGGGAGTGGTTGTTTTCATTATAGAAGGAAAAAACAGAGGATATTTTTACACTTCCACCACTCTGTGAAAAATGTTTTTTTTTTCTGTGTACCTGTTGAATGGATTTGCCATTATTTTTTCCTGACAGTAAGTGATCAGAAATCTCCCCAACAGGATAACACATGGCAATAACTACATGACAGATGTTCTAGCTCTTTGCCATTCTCTCCAAAAGAAAATTTTACATTTTGTTTGGAGCAGGGCTTTAACTTTTAATATATGCAGTAAAGAAACAAACGTGCACTATACAATACAGTGTATTTTATGTATATAGTGTCTCCGCAAAGCCTATATATCCCTGAACGTAAATAAAGAACCAGCCCACACGATAACATGTTTACAACGTGACACTGAAATCACTGTCCACGGTCAGTCTTCAGTGCTCCAAACATGGTGCTTAACCATTTAAGAACCGAGCCTCTTTCTGAGATTTGTTGTTTGCAAGTTAAAAACAGTTTTTTTTTGCTATAAAATTACTTAGAACCCCCAAACATTATACATTTTTTTATAACACCCTAGAGAATAAAATGGCGGTCGTTGCAATACTTTCTGTCACACTGTATTTACGCAGCGATCTTACAGGAGCACTTTTTTTTGGAAAAAATACACTTTTTTTGGAAAAAATACACTTTTTTTTGGAAAAAATACACTTTTTTGAATTAAAGGGTTGGTGACCCACTTCGGTACATCTGTGTACTTGTGACATCCTTGGTGTATGTCTGCGATGCCGTTTTTGCCCCAGTCCAGCAATGTAACTACACCATGGAAGTGTGGAAGAAAATCTGTTTAGAACGAGGGCTGGAGATCTTGCAAATGATAGTAGATGAAGAACAACTACAACTTGATAAAATTAAGAGTGAAATAGACAACAGTGTACAATTATTAGAACCTTTTAAAACTGATCCTAACTTTCAGAAGAGCAATGAGCTTCTGAAAAAAAGAAGTTGAGAAAATACAAAAAACATTAAAAGCCAATAAACAGGAGAAATTTAAGCAAAATCTACAGGACTGGGAAAGTGGAGATGTTAGGTACCTGGTAGTAGAGCCTGACTTGTAGGAGAAGATCTCTCATACAACGCTGGTTCAGGAGCCACTGGAGTGGGGACAGTGGACTCGTGAGCACAGTGGGGTAGGAGTGCCTGTAGAGGTAGAAGTCTCTGATGCTGGAGCAGAGTAGAGACCCCTCCAGGGATGGCTGGACTGCAGGTAAGGTAGAGACCAGAGGGCAGCAGGCAGCAGCACTAAAGATGCAGGTGCAGAGGTCACTGAAGCTGGAGCTGAAGGTACAACAGCACAGATGCAATGGCAGGCAAAAAGCAAGGTCAGACAGTCCGGATCAGCAGGCAGACAAGACGGAAAATAATCGGCAGGCAGAGTCGGTAGGCAGGCAGAGGTCGGCAACGGTATTGGAAGAACAGCAGCAGAGTCAGGCAGGCTGGGTCGGATTTGAGAAGGAGGGATGGTCAAACAAGCCGGGTCAATATGGAAATCAAATAATCAGATGCAGGTTACAGGTTCACAGAGCTGAGACGAAGCAGCAGTGCACCCCTGCAGCAGGAGGACTCTTATGCGCTCCTTGGTGCCAAAACGGCGCGAACGCGCGCATGCACACACGCGCTGCGCACCCGCGCGTGCCCGAGCACCACGCTGATGCACGGTAACAGCTAGAGATTGTTGCATTGTCTGGGCAGGGGCGCGCCGGCGCATAGGCGAATGCAAATGTCCCGGTCTGGTGCTGACAGATCCCTGACAGGAGATATTTTTGATCCTACTGTGTTTAGAGGTAGAAGTAGATCACGAAAAGGCAGAAGAAACATCCCTCCTATGTATGCCTGCACCTGGGACTTTGGGAGGAGTAGATCTAGTCTACTCCTCGTCGTACCTCGGCCACTGCCACCTGTGGCTGAGGTACATCGATGATGTGTTTATGATCTGGGGGGGACACCCCAAGATCTGGTTTTGTTCATTGAGGAATTGAACAGCAATAATAGAAACATCCGGCTGACTTTTTCTTATGACCTGGCGGTCTTGTCTTTCTTGGACATCACTATATATATAAAGGATGACAAACTAGAGACAAGGACATTCAGGAAAGAAGCAGTGGCAAATTCTTTATTGCTAGCCTCAAGTCACCACCCGAAGTCGCTCATACAAGGGATTCAAGTCGGTCGGTTCCTCCGTAGCAGGAGGAACTGTTCAGACATGGATGACTTTAGGACTGAAACACAAGAACTATATGGGAGGTTCCGAGACAGGGGCTATTCTCATGCCTCTATCAGAAGGGCAAAAAAAAGGGCCCTTCAAACTGATAGGAAGGAGCTTCTGTCCGACAGTGAAATGGAAATCCAAGATACCACCATTTTTCATTTAAGAAGTATGCAACCCGCAGGGTTGAACTATGAGTGTAATTTATCAGTATTTTTAGAACAGTAGTGAGCCTAACATTAGATTCTTGTCTAATATTCAGGTTTCTCTTTATGTCTGTATTGTTCCTTTTTAGGGATGATTAGGGAATAGTGCTTAACACCCTAAAATATCCCCCAGACTTGTTGAACATGCCCTGTTTCCTGTACTATTATGTATATCGTTTGACTTTTTGGTCTTTTGTGTGTTTTTTTTCAAGTTCTTTTAAATTTTTTCAATTTTTGTTTATTTTTTTCAATTTTTGTTTTTGTTTTTCCGTTTATTGTTAATAATCACAGTATGCGATAATAGACTCACTGCTGTGTTATGTTATATTTAAAATAGATTTTATAACTAGTTCACTGTCCGTGTGTAGAACATTGGCAATGGGTGGTCACCTGGGAAAAAGTTGTGTCTGCGTGATGTAAGAATGAATGTTGAACTAGCGGTGGTCTAATTCAGGTGCCTGCACTAGTTACAGACTATCTAATTAGGTCCGCTGATATTTTAGGGCACCTAGTGAGCTACTGCGCATGCTCTGAGGAAGCTTGGTTTACAAGCGAAACATGTAAGCATGACACTATCATGTCCTCTGTGGTGTGAGCACCGGTTTGTCCGCCCACACAGCGAACCATACTCAAACATCCCGAGTCCGTGTTTTTGAATACCTTGCCATTTTTTGGACGGGTAAATCGGGATTGGCCAGGACTGCATAGCTTGTTTGGTGTGTGGATACACCTGCGCTACTATTACAAGGCTATCCATTTGGAGAAACATACGGAGAGATACATAGTCTAATCATGTAGCAAAGTCTTCTGTCTGGACTATTTCTGATGACATTATCTTTATATTAGATTTCTGAAGTGATGGGACCATACGTATGGACTTGAAAAAAAAGGCAAACAAGACACAGAACAAGACGTCAAAACGGTGAGCTGTATCAGGCCCCCCCCCCCCCCCCCTCTACAAATATAAGGAGAAATCTTTTCAGAGGTTATACCGCTTTTGTTTCCTTGACTGTTGTCACCTTCATATTAATCCACTTGTGATCCAAATCTTCATATATGATAAATATACTACCAGTGTTTCTTTGCCAATTAATTCATGGTTGGACTTCCTTCCTCCTTTTGCTTCCCGTCTTTACCCCTCATCTCTGGCTAAATTATATGAAGCATTTGCACCTTTTTTCTCAAAACGGAAATAACGAACTCTCAATATAAAGAAGTGGTGTCTATATAGGCGTATGATCTTTTTTACTTTTTTTTACTCTACAGAAACCAGCAAAGTATGTACAGTACATAACCTTTTTTTCTGGCTAGATTAAGCCTTTAATTAATACACCCCCCTTTTTGAGAAGATTCGCTTGTTTGGGAAGGATGTGTTGTATGTATGGCTGACTGTGGTGGACACCGGTGTCTCATTAAGACTCTCTCTGTATTAATTTTAACTATCTGTGTTGGAGGAGGTTATATATTTTTAAAACAATGTTTTCTATCTAATTAATATATGTTGGATTTTCAATAAAAATTTTTAGTCTCTAAACCGGTGTATCCTCTTTGAAGAATATCTCTGGGACTCCTGATTTTTTTGTTTGAGTGTAACTACACAATGACAATTCAGGTGTGATTCCTTCCTGACTATTGCCCCTGAGAAAGGGACGTCTGTGTCCTGAAAAGCGTTGAGCTGTCTGGACCCCATGGGAATTCATCATTACTGTCATCTATCCTTTTAGTGGTTTGATACTTCTAATTTGTATATATGTATAATTATTTAATAAAATTTGTATTTTTGTATACTGTTGCTGTTAAAGTCCCAGTTTCTTGGGGGGTATCTCCTTTTCCAAATTAACTGCACAAGGGATGTTGGCAACCCCAAATGGTATGGTTGGATGTTCTCTCTTTTTTATGTCATATTTACACTAAAATGCATTAAAAAAATGAATAAAACTTTTCATTTGAAAAAAAAAAAGTCCATTTAAGAGCTATGGGCGGAAGTGACGTTTTGCGGAAGTGACGTTTTAACCTTCCAAAATATTTTATTGTATTCCCCAGTTCACATTACAATGAGCAAGATAACACTGAACAGGATATTACTAATACATATCAATGTTATATACATCATTAGTGCTCAGGCTTAAAGTCAGGACAGCTCAGCCCACAAAAAATGTTGTGCATTGTCAGCCAAGTGCATTTCTGGAAGATAGATTATGTACTTTCAGGTTCTTTAACCCCTTGTTGCTGGTCATTTAAAGGAGTTTCAAGAAGGATGGGATGTGGCGTTTTTTGAATGTGTGACCACCAATTGGTCCTCATCTTTAGCTTTGAAATACTCCAGTTTATCATCCTTTGTCTTATTCGCCTGGAAAGACACCAAAGTCGTTCCCTCATCTGAGCCAGGCAGAGGTATGAAGACTCGAACGTGGATATAAGTGTCCTCTCCAGTGTCCACCTTGAAAAAGTAATTTGTTCCGGCAACAAGCTGAGTACTGACGAGGATTGCCTTAAATTCCCCAGGGTTATTCCTAGACCGCTTCTCAAACTGTTCTTTCACCTTATCAAGGATGGCTTGAACGTCTTCAGTAGGTTCCCTGGGCTCACCCATTCCCCCAAGTACTGGCTTCTCCTCACTCATCTTTGCAAAGTTCCTAACAGACAGGACGTTTTGACGTTGCTTCCGCCCTGCAATGGTATGGAGATGGGTGGGGGCCATCTTCCCCTCACTCATCTCCATACCTAACACCGAGAAGGATCCGATCGCCTCCGCTGCTGCTGATGGCTCCGGTAAGCGGCGGAGGGCACCGGAGAGCGGAGGGAGGGGTGGCCCTTTAACACCACCGTTAAAAGTCATCTCGCGGCGAATCCGCCGCAGAGACCACTATTATCAGAAACCGGGCCGCCCGCTGAAGAAGATGATACTGGGGTTATGGCAGCTAGCTGCTACCATAACAAAGATATCCCTCTGCAAACAGCCGACGTATATCGGCATGCGGCGGACAACCATCACCTCCACAATATGTGATTTGTTTCTGCTGATTGGGAGGAGAAGGCCCCCTGGGAAGGAGACATTACAAAGAAGGAGGGGAGAATATTGGGGAAAATTGTGAGGAGAAGAGGAAAGAGGGCAAGAAAGAAGTGTGAAAAAGGAAAATATTATACTAGGTGAAGGTATATATAACCTAATTGTAGTTGATAACAAGGAACTTAAAATTTTGGATAAGGGTTTAAAGTGTGCATCTGTGAGAAGCAAATCTGAGACTTATATTGGGATTGAGAAATATATTAGACCTTTAAATCTGAAAAAGTATAGACATTTGGGTCCGTACTCCAAGAGTATCCAAAATTCACACTTTTTAAAATTAGACTGGCTTCTTCTTATATGGAAGGTAGCTACGCATGTAATGAAACAAAAGGGAACTTAAAGAGAAGTAAGGGGTTTAAAGCAATAGCTACAGAAATTACATTAAAAAATTAAAGATTTTATTTCATGCTCTACTGAAAGAGTGGTTTTTATACTGAAGTGCCCATGTGGCTTCCAGCATGTTGGTCGTACCTCCAGGAGGCTTGGAGTAAGATCAAAACAAAAGACCTGAGCTTTTGGGAAATTATAAAAATAAAGAAACACTGGGGGGGGGGGCAATTTTATTAGAGCACTCATTTTATTAGAGCACTAAGCCATAAAGAATCCCATTGGATATATAACACTCAGGTCTTAGCCTCAACTGTTTTATTAGTAATTCTTTAATAATCATTATCATTTTAGTGAATTTATATATAGGATTATTGGCCTTCCCCCATTGCATCTCTGCTTTTTTGTTTTTAGTGTCTATATTTTATTATTGTATAGATCTGTTTATTTACATTTTTTGGATTTGATTTGTAATGATTTACTTAGAATGTTTGTCTCTTTTTTCCTACATACAGGATATAGTAAATAGGAAGCTACCCTGGTGTTAGTACATTGTTTAATTACCCCTACTCTCCTACTGAATTTTTATAGATTAAATGTGAGATTTTTATTTTCAGCTTTCAGAGCTGTCGCACTTTGAATGACAATTGTGCGGTTATGCAACACTGTACCCAAATTAATTTTTTATCATTTTCTTCACACAAATAGAGCTTTCTTTTGGTATTATTTAATCACCACTGGGTTTTTTTATTTTTTGCTAAAAAACAAAACAAAAAAAAGACCAAAAATTTTGAAAAAAAAAAGATTCTCTTTGTTTCTGTCAACAAATTTTTTAAATAAGTAATTTTTCTCCTACACTGATGTGCGCTGATGAGGCTGCACTTATGGGCACTGATGAGGCAGCACTGAAGGGCACTGATAGGTGCCACTGATATACAGCCAGATGAGCACTGATAGGCGGCACTGATGGGCACTGATTGGCCGCACTGATGGGTGGCACTTATGGGCAATAATAGGTGGCACTTATGGGCGCCACTAATGGGAACTGATGGGCGGCATTGATGGGCACTGATGGGCGGCACTGATGGGCAATGAAAGGTTGCACTGATTGGCCTAACTGATTGGCACAGATTGGCCTCACTGATGGGCACACACTGGTGTCACTGATGGGCACAGGCTGGTGTCACTGATGGACACAGAGTGGCATCACTGATGGGCACTGTTGAAGCTGCATTGTAATCAGGGCAATGATGATCAGTACCCTGATTATCTTTACACGTTTTTTCTGTAAGAAGATGCTGCTTATCAGCTCTCCTCGCCTCACACTCTGTCAGTGTATGAGAGGAAAAGCGGATAAGTGACACTTCCTTGTTTACATGTGATTGGCTGTGATTGGACACAGCCGATCACATGGGTAAAGAGCTTCAGCCATGGCTCTTTGCCGAGATCAGGGTTGAGCCATGTCCCAGGAAGCACGGGGGGCTCAATCACGGCTAAACTGGGCACTGTCATATGATGTTGTCCCAGAAGGAGAGCCGCTCTGCCGTCATTTGACGGTGGGCAAACAGGAAGTGGTTAAACAAAGTTTTATGCTTATTTCATATACATTTTTATATTTTATTTGCATATTTTAATTGCATCAATATGTGTGTCTATATTGCTTTCATATATGGGATAGTAACGCTATATGTTAGTGGATTTTGATCGATATAAGGAATATAGTCTCATTGTAATTAGTAACCTGGGTTTCTAGCTACTTGAAGGCTTTGTTTATGGTATGCCTATGATAACCATTAAAGAACTGGATAAATAGAGTGATGGCAGGGGGTGGCATCCATATCTCTAAGGAAGTCACACACAATATGTCAGATATGTTTACGCCCCTGTAGTGACATCGCCACACACTGTCAGATTATATTTCCCTCACAGCGGTACTCTTTCATAGAAGCTAATACACTAGCTATCTTTGTGAGATGGTTTATGGGTTTTAATGTTAATAAAGCCATACAAAGAACATTTAGATGGGCCTATTTTCTTGATATATTGAGGGAAAAAATGTATAGCACTGGCAAATTCCCCCTATAACTATTGGGAATGGCACAGGAGCAGCAAAAGCAGTGGAAGATTTGTAACGGCCAGTGTATGATGTGTAATAATAAGCTCATGCAACCTCTAATAATCTTGAGGTCTTGATTGGGGTGAGCATATTTTTTGCACATAATGTGGAGGTGATGGTGGTAGCTCAGCACTACATTGGGAGCACTGAAGAGTCTGTAACTTCATACAGACATTTTTTTTTTGCGTTGGAGTTCTTTTTTGGATTGATCACTTTTTTTATGTGTGGAGCAGATTTGTTTGATGATGCAGAATTTGTGATGTTTCTTGTAAGAGCGCTGCACTTTTCTTTTTTTTTTTAATATGAGTAAAGAAACAAAAGAGAAGTTACAGTTTCAGTGTGATGTATTTGTTTTATTATTATTCTAGGGGTAGAGGGTATAACTGTTTTGGTTCAATTATCTCCTGAAAACAATCCAAAGCATTTATGGTAAGGATCAGATTGACCCAAAGCTGTGGAAGTATGGGCAAAGTATGGGTTAATTTTAAGCTAAATACCACCAACACCTAATTCCTGGAGCCAAGAAACAGGTTATCAAGCACAGGGGATTCCTGCTGGTGACTCCAGACTTCCAGACTAATCTGTTTATGTATTATTATTGTGAAAAATTATCCCATCTAATACATATTGTTTAATAATTATTACTATTGTACAATGGAGGGGGAGTTGGGACTTTAAATGAGGTGCACTCGTCGCCTCCATCCCGGTATCTACCGACAGGTATATAAAGAAAGGGATTTGGGACTTTAAAATGAAGCAGTTGAAATGTGGAGGGTTAAAATTGTAAATTTATTAATCATAGTAAATAGAGTAAAAGAATTTCATATATATACACATACATAAATAATTGGCACAAAAATATAGGCATAATCGATGGACAAGTACACACAGTTGAATACATGGTTCCACAGAGTAGATAGTGGTCAAAGTGGTATTGGTACAAAATAGCATATAGCCTGTAGGTGCCAATGGTGGCATGTCCGGTAACTGATAATAAAGTTGCATAAAGAAATAATGTAGTCGTAATATTATTGAACAATGATGGCATCAAGGTACAATGGATAGAGTAGGCATCAAGTATAGCTCGACGCGTTTCGTGGGTGATTTTGTCCACTCATCAGGAGCTGATGCGTAATCATCCTGTAAAATATGTACATATAATAAACCTCAATCCATATAGGGAGGAATTGAAAAAAATGTTGGAAAAGTTTGGCCAAAAATACACTTACCAACCCTGACATTGAGCGCGGCGCATGGCAGATGGCATGGAGTAGGCCGGGGGCAGCAAGCCTCGCGGCGGGAGCTGAGGCAGCATGTGGTGTCTGAATGGCATCAGGTAATGGGGTGACAATATATGAGTAGTGGGGTGATCTCCATTGATGGAACGTAAATTGTCAGAAAGAGAGGATATCTGGGAATGGATATTAGAAAATAATATATCAATATATATTATTAAAAATAAATATAAAATAAATTAGATTATGTTGAGTAATATGTAAATAGTATACCCAGAGATACTCGTATATGAAGAGTACTGGTAAGTAGTATAATGAAAATTGCATGGTAAAGAAAATCTGATTGAAAAAATATTTGTAACAGCAACAATGTAACATAGCTTGTCAGAAAAAAGAGGGGGGATATCTGGAAATAAATACTAAAAGTAATGTATGAGTGTATGTAAATTAAAGTAAAATAAATTACATTGAATAATATATAAGTAATATATCCAGGAATGCCTATATATACAGAGTGTTGGTGAGTGATATAGTGGAGATCATGTGGTAAGGGGAATCTAATTGAAGAAATGACTAGTGGAGAATCTGGATGTGTGAGTGAGTAGTTGAATAGGGGTGGTGTGGAGGATTTATGAAACTAGTGCAAGAAACAAAATGTAGCAAAGTGGGAGCATGACAGTGAAGGTGAGTGCAAACAGAGAGCTTACCTGATGCTGCATATCATGCACAACTAGCAAGGTGAAAACAGCTAGTGTGCAGAAACCAACAGAGGAGACTGGACGTGTGAGCAGCCCGCTCCAACTGGGGGACCTATAAGTAAATAATTATTACTATTGTTTTTCCACTAAAATATTATTTTTAATTTATCTAAAATACAAGGACCCTATTTCATGTAGATTTAGGTAGGCCTAAAAGTGGTATATGGTTGACAAATGAGTTTACATTATTTATTAAGTAAAACTAGAGTCATTTTTTTCTTACAGATAAACTAGAAAGGGATTAGAACATCTGTCAGGTTTTTTTTGCTGTTTGTGCCCCTCTTAGCAATTTGCTCTATTTGTCCTGTTTACTGTTATTATTGAATGTAAAAGTAATAGAAATTCCCAAAATTTGGAGAAATCTTCCAATGGGGACACTAGTTCTGGTGACCCTGGTGACGACCAGGGATTCTCTCACTTTGGGAAGATTTCAGTATGCTTCTTGTTGTAGCTTTGGGACAGGAAGTGAAGGAAAATCTCCCCAAAGGAACATAGGTGGCAAAAAATGACAGGGTTTATAGCCATCCATTACTCTATCCGAAATTTAGAAAAAAAAGTTTTGCCTTTGGTTTTTGGTTTTACTTTTTATTATACAGTGCTCTGTGTCCTAGCTCACTGAAGAGTAAGAATCATTCAAATATCTATTGATCAATTAAAGAAGATATTTAGGGCTTTTATATATTCACTTAACATGTGGAAAAAATAACCCTGGCCATAGATGATTTTTTTTTTCTGTTCTAGCAAAATAAACAAAAAAAACTAACATGTTCCTCCATCCACACAAATGGAAGACCTGACTGTCACGTCTACCCCGACGCAGGTGGTCAGACACTATAGCTGGCTACTGTGTACTTCACCTATAGCAGCCCCCTTTCCCATAAGGCAAGCAGGCCTACCGGTACTCAGTTGCCCCCAGGACTTATGCACATTGCTATAGTGCCTGGCTACCATGCCAGGGCAGGTGCGAACTAAGCAAAACAAACAGGTGCTTGCGGTAAGCAGGCAGGTAAAAGGCAGGTTAAGTTCAGGGAATAGTCCAAAATCCGGTCCAAGGTCATACACTAGGAAATCCGATCTAGCAGAGCAGGGCAGACAGACAGGGAGCTTAATCAGGAACAACACACGTATCACTCTCTATCACAAGTATGCAAGTGAGGGTTTGGCTGACTTTTAACAGGTTTGAGTTTCCACTCAGAGACTGACCAGATCAATCAGCTTGCAGGTGGACAAAGACAAGGTGAATGCTATAGCCAAAACCCGGATGCTGGAATGAGGAGCAGGAGCGCTAGATGCTCCAGACACCAAAACTGTCAAAATACACTGATCAGTGGCTGCAACCCTTGTTCCCTCCTCCTCCCAAACGTTTGATGATGGCAACAGGAGCTTATCACTTCTCTTCCCTCTGTACTTTCCTTTCAGATCAGGGAAGTGACGCAGATTGCACTGGACCCAACAGTAACAAGCAAACTCGGGCAAGTTTTTGAGGATGAGTGGCATTAAAAGGTACTGGAAAGTTTTTTACCTTAATGCAGAGAATTCATTAACCACTTGGGGACCACCCACCCACAATGCACTGCGGATAGACAGCCTGCACAGGTAAAGGAATGTAACCTGTACGTTGCTGCCCGCTTCCAGGTTTTGGGCAGGTAAGCATGCCCCCTCGCCGGCGTCCACTGTGATTATACACAGCAGGAGCTGGTCCGTAAATCCCGGACAATGATTAATGGCTGGGACCTGCTGATTGGCTGTGTACAATCACAGTCCAAGAGGAAGTGAAATGGTCACCGCACTCCAGGCTGTAGAGGTATAAAATATTTTTCCTATGCCATGAGAAACATAATATAAAAGCAGCAAGAAAATGTCCTTCACTTGTATTGACTTGGACCCCTTTCACACCAAGGAGTTTTTCAAGCGATTTGGCGTTAGAAAAACCCCTGAAAAGCTCATGAGAAATGCCTCCCATTAAAATCAATGAATGCTTTCACACTGGGGCGGTGTGCTGGCAGTAGGGTGAAAAATCCTGCATGCAGCATCTTTGAAGCATGTTTGGAGAGCTCTCCATTGAAATTAATGGTAAGCGTCTAAAAAGCGATTGAAAGGTGCTTCAAAATAGTTTTTGGAACAGTTTTTGAGTCATGTGTCCTTTAAAAAGCGCACCACAAATGCCTGAAATGCGCCTGAAAAGCGCCCTTAAAAGCGATGCAAAAGTGCCGCAAAAGCGCTCAGCCTTTTATGGGCAGATTAGAAGCACCTCAGTGTGAAAGGGCTCTCAGGCCCCTTTTACAAGGAGCAGGTCTCTTTTGATGGACTCTGCTTGCTCAGCAGGGATCGATCCGTTGATATCCACTGAGCAGGTGGATGACAGGTCCAGCCCTCCTCCACGGGTAGATCGGATGAAAACGGATCGCCTGTCCATTTTCATCCGATCCCATCAACTAGACAATTGTAAAATAGGACCTCCATCCACCTGGATTTGGCAGACTGGATCGGATAGTGGTGGATGTCAGCGGAAATGACACAGCTGACATCCGCCGCTCCATAGAGGTGAAGGGATTGTCCAATCAGGTCAGCCTGAAAAATGGACAGGCGGACCTGATCGGACAGCCTGTGTGAAAGGGGCCTTGTGATGGGAGTCACTTTGGGCGGGGGGTCCATCGTGGCTACAGGACAGCACTCTCCTCCTCTTGCCTCGCTGAGCTTCGTTACCATTCCATGTTGCCAGGACACAGCACAGATGCTTCCCCATCCTGGGCTGTTCTCACCTTGTGCTTCTCTCCATTCAGGAAATGGTTCACAGCTTCTCCCCAGCCAATGTGAACAGCGGGGTGTGGACTGTGGAAGGCAAAGTAGAAGCCAAGTACTGGAATGTGGCTGTGGGACCCTAGGGCAGATCGGAGCTGGATTTTGTGGAGGATATGATAATATGACAGTGAGGCTGCAGAGGCCCCCTGGAGCTAGGGTCAGGGTTTTTTGTGCTGACGCTCTATACAATTCTTCTTTGCCCTTTTTTCTTTGTTCTTTTTTTTTCCGCTTTAGCAGTAGCACTGAGTCCACCAGGGAGTGCAGTGAGCTATTACACACTTTGGATCAGGGCTGGACTGGGACAAAAATGTGGCCCTGGATTTCATCATGACCGGCCCACTTTAATTCTGAATGTCCCCAACACATCAGAGTCCCCATCAGTAGCTCCTTCACATCAGAGAGTCTTCATCAGAAGTCCCCTTCACATCAGAGAGTCCCCATCAGAAGTCCCCTTCACATCAGAGAGTCCCCACCAGCAGTCCCCTTCACATCAGAGAGTCCCCACCAGCAGTCCCCTTACATCAGAGAGTCCCCTTCACATCAGAGTCCCCATAAGAAGTCCCTTCACATCAGAGAGTCCCCATCAGAAGTCCCCTTTACATCAGAATACCCACCAGCAGTCCCCTTCACATCAGAGTGCCCATCAGCAGTCCCCTTCACATCAGAGAGTACCCACCAGGAGTCCCCTTCACATCAGAGAGTCCCAATCAGAAGTCCCCTTCACATCAGAGTCCCCATCAGAAGTCCCCTTCACATCAGAGTCCCCATCAGTAGCCCCTTCACATCAGAGTCCCCATCAGAAGCCCCTTCACATCAGAGAGTCCCCACCAGCAGCCCCCTTCACATCAGAGTCCCCACCAGCAGCCCCCTTCACATCAGAGTCCCCACCAGCAGTCCCCTTCACATCAGAGTGCCCATCAGCAGTCCCCTTCACATCAGAGAGTCCCCACCAGGAGTCCCCTTCACATCAGAGAGTCCCCACCAGGAGTCCCCTTCACATCAGAGAGTCCCCACCAGGAGTCCCCTTCACATCAGAGAGTCCCCATCAGAAGTCCCCTTCACATCAGAGAGTCCCCATCAGAAGTCCCCTTCACATCAGAGTCCCCATCAGCAGTCCCCTTCACATCAGAGTCCCCACCAGCAGTCCCCTTCACATCAGAGTCCCCACCAGCAGTCCCCTTCACATCAGAGTCCCCACCAGCAGTCCCCTTCACATCAGAGTCCCCACCAGCAGTCCCCTTCACATCAGAGTCCCCACCAGCAGTCCCCTTCATATCAGAGTCCCCACCAGCAGTCCCCTTCACATCAGAGTCCCCACCAGCAGTCCCCTTCACATCAGAGTCCCCACCAGCAGTCCCCTTCACATCAGAGTGCCCATCAGCAGTCGCCTTCACATCAGAGTGCCCATCAGCAGTCACCTTCACATCAGAGTCCCCATCAGAAGTCCCCTTCACATCAGAGAGTCCCCATCAGGAGTCCCCTTCACATCAGAGAGTCCCCATCAGAAGTCCCCTTCACATCAGAGAGTCCCCATCAGAAGTCCCTTTTACATCAGAGAGTCCCCATCAGAAGTCCCCTTCACATCAGAGAGTCCCCATCAGAAGTCCCCTTCACATCAGAGAGTCCCCATCAGAAGTCCCCTTCACATCAGAGAGTCCCCATCAGAAGTCCCCTTCACATCAGAGAGTCCCCATCAGAAGTCCCCTTTACATCAGAGTGCCCATCAGCAGTCCCTTTCACATCAGAGTCCCCATCAGAAGTTCCCTTCACATCAGAGAGTCCCCATCAGAAGTCCCCTTCACATCAGAGAGTCCCCACCAGGAGTCCCCTTCACATCAGAGAGTCCCCACCAGGAGTCCCCTTCACATCAGAGAGTCCCCACCAGGAGTCCCCTTCACATCAGAGAGTCCCCACCAGGAGTCCCCTTCACATCAGAGAGTCCCCATCAGAAGTCCCCTTCACATCAGAGAGTCCCCACCAGCAGTTCCCTTCACATCAGAGTCCCCACCAGCAGTTCCCTTCACATCAGAGTCCCCACCAGCAGCCCCCTTCACATCAGAGTCCCCACCAGCAGTCCCCTTCACATCAGAGTGCCCACCAGCAGTCCCCTTCACATCAGAGTCCCCACCAGCAGTCCCCTTCACATCAGAGTGCCCATCAGCAGTCGCCTTCACATCAGAGTGCCCATCAACAGTCACCTTCACATCAGAGAGTCCCCATCAGGAGTCCCCATCAGAAGTCCCCTTCACATCAGAGAGTCCCCATCAGGAGTCCCCTTCACATCAGAGAGTCCCCATCAGAAGTCCCCTTCACATCAGAGTCCCTACCAGCAGTCCCCTTCACATCAGAGTGCCCATTAGCAGTCCCCTTCACATCAGAGTCCCCACCAGCAGTCCCCTTCACATCAGAGAGTCCCCATCAGAAGTCCCCTTCACATCAGAGAGTCCCCATCAGAAGTCCCCTTCACATCAGAGTCCCCATCAGAAGTCCCCTTCACATCAGAGTCCCCACCAGCAGTCCCCTTCACATCGGAGTGCCCATCAGCAGTCCCCTTCACATCAGAGTCCCCACCAGCAGTCCCCTTCACATCAGAGAGTCCCCATCAGAAGTCCCCTTCACAACAGAGAGTCCCCATCAGAAGTCCCCTTCACATCAGAGTCCCCATCAGAATCCCCTTCACATCAGAGTCCCCACCAGCAGTCCCCTTCACATCAGAGTGCCCATCAGCAGTCCCCTTCACATCAGAGTCCCCACCAGCAGTCCCCATTCACATCAGAGAGTCCCCATCAGGAGTCCCCATCAGAAGTCCCCTTCACATCAGAGAGTCCCCATCAGAAGTCCCCTTCACACCAGAGAGTCCCCATCAGAAGTCCCCTTCACATCAGAGTCCCCATCAGAAGTCCCCTTCACATCAGAGTCCCCATCAGAAGTCCCCTTCACATCAGAGTCCCCATCAGAAGTCCCCTTCACATCAGAGAGTCCTCAATCTCCTCCCCCTCCCACATGTACTCACCGTTTTGAAGGCAGCTTCTCCTTCCTCTCTCCAATCATGTGATAACAAGTGTTAAGGGGAGAGAGGAAGGAAAGTCTGCCGGCTGTCCATCTCCCCCTGCAGGCTGTAGGGAGCATAACGCCTAATGCTCTCTCCAGCAAGTGACGGAGCAGCTTCTCCTGACAGGAGTGAAATCGCAAACACTCACTGTCAGAGAGGAGCGGCTCCAGGACTGCACCTGACTGGCCCACTTAGCCATCGGCCCACCGGGAAACTCCCGATAGTCCCGATGGCCAGTCCATGCCTGCTTTGGATATATTTTGGGATCATGGCAACCCATATGGGGTCTTAAATGCTTCACCTTATTCTTTATTTTTGGATTTAGGTAATTTTTTTGTTTTTCGCTTTTCGTGCATTTTTCGTGTTATTTTTCCTCATATGTCTATGGGTTGATTTATATGATACACAATGTTTAGGTATTTTTTACATGTTTTATGTCTTTAACATTAAATTATACCAACACACTAACATTGAAAACAAATAGGTTCTTTAGTATTGTATGTTTATAAGTTGTTTTTATACTTCTTTCATTATTTTTCATTGACTCTTTTTTTTTTCATGAGGAACTTGATTAATGGGTTAATCAGCAAAATCAGGCACCAATTTTATCTAAGCTGAATTTCTGCTATTTAAGAGTTATACCCTTAAGTGCATTTTAGGCTATGACTAAGCAAAGTTATTCATGAAATACGTCAATCTCTGCCGTGCTTGTCTGTATCATTATGTCTTAACATGGTTCACGTTTTGGATCTCATGGAATAAAGAAAATATTTTATACCTCTACACCCTGGAGTGCGGTCACCATTTCTCTTTCATTTGGATACATGCTCAGACCATGGACTGGACCAGCACCCAGTCATTAGAGGCAGGATTACTCTCATCTGAAGCAGCGTTGCCTCTTTCTTTAACTACATACCTACAATCACAGCCCAGACCTCTGTGTTGACAATCAACAGAGGCAACAATCTCTTTGCAGGGATGAGAAACTGAGAAATCTCTTAGTAAAAGCAGCACACTTTACACATAATTAGGCACACGTTTAACCCTTTGATCGCATTAGATATTAAACCCTTCCCAGCCAGTGTCATTAGTACAGTATATAGTATTATCACTGATTACTGTATTTATGTCACTGGTGATGTCAGTGGCAGTTAGTCAGTTCCCCCTATCTAGTATCAGATTTGCTGCTGCACTATCACAGTCCTATTATAAGTTGCTGACCACCGCCATTAGTAGCATGAAAAAAAACTAAACAAAAGTTCCAGTATATATACCATAGTTTCCTGACAGACTCCATGGCAGCCTACGTATGGGTTAATCCCGCCTCTCATACCTCATAGGACCCCACTCCCATAAATCTTTGCTTCTAGTCAGAGACTGTGTTCCTTTTTTGTCCTCCTCCTAGGACCAAGGTGTATCTCTTACCTTATGAAGTTTTGTTGATCCAGTCCTGGTGGTTCGCACGTTTTGATGATGGCGGTGTCTTATTGAAGTCCAGCTTCCCCAGCTATTAGCAGGGCGGACATACGGGGTTCACTCTGATGCCTGGAAGAGCTGATTGTACCGGCCATTGGCTGGGAAGCGGCAACTCGGCCAATCGTCCCAGCTATTAGCGGGAGGCCTCTTTTATTAATACCCTGGTCGTGCGGTGAGCGCTCCTCTTTGCTCCCATTTCCAGGATGGATCCCGTCAGGTGCCGTGGTAATGTATGCTCTCCTGTTTATGAAATATGGCAGCCTGTTGTGTGTGTTGTTTTTGTCTAAATGCTTGTTTCCTAGTGGCCATGGCGGCTGGGACGCATCTACGTTCCAGTCCGCCGCTTCCCCGCTCCGACTGCGCAGCTGCGAAGTCTCGATTTAAATCGAGGCTTGGTTCGCGCCTGCACAGTCTGGGTGTGATGACGGCGATTGTGCATGCGCGCGAGCGCCGTGGAGCGGCGTCGGTCACAGCGTAGGGACGCTGTGGCCGCGATGACGTCATCACAGGCGGCAGATTCAAATAGCTGTCAGATACAGTTATTGTTTGGGTTGCTCTTTCGCTCAGGCAGCGGCTTCCCTGTGTCCATCATTCTGGCTTCTGAGGTAAGGAGCTTTGCTATACCTTCCTGTGTCTAGGTCTCTTTCTCCAAATATGGGAAAGAGAACGTGAAAGTATATTTAGTTATTGGTTTTCTTATTGAATTTGTTTGCAGTCCTTTGTTTCTGTCGCCATGGATGTGTCACCGCCCCCTAGTGGCCAACCCTTACACCGCAGGTAGGATGAAGTATTTTTTATTTTCATTCTGCCTGTATTGTTTGGGGTATTATTTAGGAACAAAGTATTCTTTTCTCCCCCTTCAGCCCTTCTAGGTCTGAACCACAGCTATCGGCACATAAAGAAAAAGACCAGTCTAGGTCTCAACATCACCAGTCTACGTCGGGTTCTAGACGTACTGGGTCATCTTCCAGACACCGCAAAGAGGGGTCAAGGTCTAAATCTAGTCATCATTCCCCCCGCCATTCCAGCCGCTCTGAGAGGAAAGCTTGCTGGGGATGTAAAACTCAGGTCCCAGAGGGTAAATCTCTCTGTGAGTTGTGCTATTCGAGAGCCACGAAGGAAAGAGGAGCTGAGGACCAGCAAGTGGAGGCTCTGGTCAGGAAAGTGGTCCAAGAATCTCTTAACAAAGCAGATTTTGACCGGGCAGTAATTCCTCCTTCTGTCATAGCTCCAGTTGCTGAAGAAACTGAGCCCGAAGTTCCGGGCCCATCTCATCATAGTCTCTCTTTTAGTGGTTCCTCGGACAGCGAAGCAGAGATAATTGAACCTGGTGCAGGTTTTGACTTCTCCCTGGTTCCCCAGTTGGTCAGAGCGGTTAAAGACGCATTGAGATGGGAGGAACCAGTAGAGGCACCCTCTAAACAGAGGAAATACTTTAAGCACCTTAAGAAGGATCGCCCAAATTTCCCCTTCCTGGGTGAACTGGGTGAAATTATCTCGGATGAATGGGGTAAAGTTTATAGAAAAAACTCTTTAATTTCCAAGATTGCAAAGATGTATCCTTTCAAGAATGATGAAGTAAAACATCTTGAATCAGCCCCCCTTGTCGATGCAGCTCTCATGAGGCTGGTGAGACATGTTACGCTCCCCCTAGAGGATACCGTCTCTTTCAAGGATGGTCTGGAGAGGAAGATTGATACGGACTTAAAACGTATCTATATCACGGCGGGGATGGCTTGTAAACCGGCTCTGGCCCTCGCAGCTTTGTCGAAAGCTATGGAGTCCTGGACGGATGATGTGGGTGCAGCTTTAGGAAGTGTGTCTGAGGACTTATTCAAGAGCTCTCCAGTATATGAGCTGAAGCTGGCTTCGGTCTTCCTGGGAGAAGCATCCATCGACATTATTCGTCTTGTGGTACGTGTCATGCTTTCGTCAGTTACAGCAAAACGTGCCCTCTGGTTACGCCCATGGGTTGCAGACCCTGCCTCTAAACAGGCTTGGTGCAGGATTCCTTTCGAAGGCTCCTCACTCTTTGGAAATAAACTAGATTCTGCCATCTCCCGTGCTACCGGGGGCAAGTCAGGGTTCTTTACAATACAAAAAATAGTGCAGCGCTAGAATCTCAATCTATATTAAATGTCCGTAAATGAACAATATGTATCAACGATGGTGCAGGGTGCTTCATGCAAATCCACAGTGCTCTTAAATCCGTGCTCCCCCTCTTGTCAGTCAAACCGCTCACCTTGTTAAAGGGACCCCTGAACTAACAGGAAGGTCTCATAAGCATTCACCACTCAATTGGTGGTCAGGGTAATGTCTTGGCTGAAAAGCAGGAACCTCTTCCTTAATAGGGATCAACACTTTTCTTCTCAGTATGCATGGAATAAACAAAGAAAATACATAGTGCTCTCTGTATAACTTTTAAAACCGATTCCTTTATTAAAAGACAGGTACTCACATAATTAGCACTATGGCCAGTGCTAGGCTTAAGAGCGCATAATAATTACAGATGACAGTATAAGATGGCTGCAGGGGCGTCTAAACCAGGATAAAACCAATCCGTCAGGGTTCTTACCCCAGGACCGTCGTATCCTTAACCAAAGAAGGACTCAACCCAGACAAGAGCCAGAACGCGCTAGAGATGCTCGTCGCTACAGACCTGGTCGGGAGTTTAGGAAAAACTGGAGGAGAGGCCAGCCTTCAGGCCAAAAATCCTCAAAGTCAGCCCCGTCAAGTGGACGGGAGACTTCCAAGTCCTTTTGATACGACGCCTGTCCAGGCAGTGCAAGTAGGGGCTCGTTTACTCCGGTATCAGCAAGTCTGGGCAGCCTCGATTCAAGATTACTGGACCGTCAAAACGGTCTCCTCAGGTCACACTTGGGTTTTCATCAATCCACCCATTCACCGGTTTGTGCCTACGGTCCTTCCGCACTCAGAAGACAAAAGACAAATTCTTCTATCTTATACAGATTCACTGATTGCCCAGGGGGCCGCCATTCAAGTTCCATCAGAAGAAAGATTTCTTGGAATTCCCCCCTTTTCATGGTCCTCAAAAAGAATGGCTCTTGGAGACCAGTCATCGACTTGACACATCTAAACTCCTTCATCAAGAAGGAAAAATTCAAGGTGGAAACCCTGCTGACAATCCGACAAACAGTACAACCAGGAGATTGGCTGGTCTCCATAGACCTGAAAGACACCTACTTTCATGTGCCGATCGCAAAAGATTTCCAGAGGTATCTCCGATTTGCAGTAGGCCAGAGGCATCTCCAATTCACATGTTTCCCGTTCGGGCTCACAACATCGCCTCGAGTGTTTTCGAAGCTCTTATTGGCTGTGGTAGCTCAAAGGCATTCGGTTACACCATTATTTAGACAACCTACTCCTACTGTCTCAGGACAGGGAACAGATGTTGTCACATCGGGATCAAGTCATATCTACTCTGACAGAGTTCGGTTGGCTATTGAACAGAGAGAAAAGTCACCTAGTTCCGACACAAGCTCTAGTATTCCTCGGAGCCCTATTCAACACAGTGGAGAGCACCATCTCTCTGCCTCTGGAGAAAATTCCGGTAATTCGAGAGAGAATTCGCCTAGCATTGTCAGCAACTCTCCTCAGAGCCTCTCAGTGTCTCAAAATAATCGGCACTATGGTAGCCACAGCCCCCATGGTGAGGTGGGCGCAATGGAAAATGCGGCCCTTTCAGAAGGGGTTTCTCCAGCAATGGGATCCAGGGTCTCGAGAACATCTGGTGCGGATAATCACCTCCATGCGGGAGGGCCTCCCCTGGTGGCTGCAACGGAAAAACCTCCTCAATTGTCATTCCATAGCACCTGTCTCCTGGATTACAGTGACAACGGATGCGAGCAACAGAGGTTGGGGCGCTCTCTGTCTGACGGAGATAGCCCAAGGCAGGTGGGACTTCCCATCCCAAGGGATAGTCTAAAATGTCTTGGAGCTCCGAGCTGCCTTCCGTGCTCTTCAAGCTTTTCTCCATCTGATATCAGGAGCCTCAGTCCTCCTGAGACTGGACAACACGACCGCAGTGTCATACATCAAGAGACAGGGGGGCACCCGCAGTCTCTCCTTACTGAGGGAAGTAAGCCCGATCATGTCCTGGGCCCAGACGAACTTAACAAATCTATCCGCTGTTTATCTCCCAGGAATTCAAAATGTCCAAGCGGACTTCCTTTCAAGAGTCACCCTGGACAACAACGAGTGGTCCCTCCACACCGAAGTCTTCAATTGGCTCCTGTCTCTAGGGATGATGCCGGAAGTAGATCTGTTCGCATCCCCATGCAATTTCAAGCTGGGGAAATATTACACGAGGTGTCGTTGTCCCCAGGCCTTCGGAGTGGATGCCCTGACGGACCAGTGGAAATTCCACAGGGCTTATGCCTTTCCCCCAGTTCCAGTCATTCTTCGTTTCCTTTCGAGGCTCAGGTGGGAGGATGTCGAGGTGCTGGCAGTTGTTCCGTTCTGGCCCAACAGGCCATGGTTTCCTCTCCTGATGCAGCTCAGTTACCGAGAACCGGTCCCTCTCCCGTCCAGACCAGATCTCCTGCTGCAGGGAGCGTCTCTTCACCCTTGCCCATCCCAGCTCCATCTGATGGCTTGGTGGTTGAGAGGAGAAGGTTGGAAGCACTAGGTTGCCCAAGTACAGCTATTGCTACATTGTTGAATGCCAGAAGAGCGGGCACCAACAGAGTTTATCAGAGGATTTGGGCGAAGTTTGCGGACTATGTGATTTCTACCAATGGTTCCTGTAGTAACCCAAGGATTCAGGACATTCTTGGTTTTCTTCAAACTGGCCTGGATCTGTCCCTATCGGTGAGTTCCTTGCGGGTCCAGGTTTCGGCAATCTCAGCCTTCACAGGCGTGTCATGGGCCAGACATCCCCTTACTAGGCCGTTCTTCAAGGGAGCAATAAGGCTTAGGCCTCAGAAAAGACCAAGATTCTCTAAATGGGATCTTCCTCTCGTCTTGGATTTCTTCTCAGAAAAGGAGATACGGCATATGGATCAATCATCAATTAGGGAGCTTTCTCTCAAAGTGGTCTTTCTAGTGGCCATAACATCAGCCAAGAGGGTTTCTGAGATTGGTTCCCTAGGATGCAAAGAACCTTTTCTTACCTTCTTCCCAGATCGAGTTGTCTTGATCCCCATGTTAGGATCAAATCCAAAAGTAACAACCATCTTCCATGAAAATCAGGAGATTGTCCTCCCTACTTTCAGATCTACTGAGGACTCTAATGTTCACCCTCTAGATGTTGGGCAGATTCTAAAGCAATACCTAGAAGCCACAGCTTCTTTTCGCCAGTCTGATCATCTGTTTGTTCTTTTTCACGGCAAGAACAAGGGTTCACGGGCTTCCTCTAGAACCATCGCAGCATGGATCGTTCAGGCTATTCAATGGGCTTACAGGTCTAAGGGTTTGGCTCCTCCGGAGGCGGTAACCGCTCATTCTACCAGGAGCGTCTCTACATCGTGGGCAGCATCCCGGCATGTGTCTCCGGATGTAATCTGTAAAGCGGCCTCATGGTCATCAATTAACACTTTTATGACACACTATTGTGTAGAACCGGCTTCTTTGTCTACGGTTAACTTTGGTTTGCACGTGTTATCTGTTGATGGTGCCAATTAAACCTTTTTTTTCTTTATCCAGCAATTACCCACCTGGGTGTGTATGGCTAGTTATTTCCCATACGTAGGCTGCCATGGAGTCTGTCAGGAAAACGGAAAATTTATATCAAATACTTACCGTAATTTTCCTTTCCTGATGGACTCCATGGCAGCAGGAGTTCCCTCCCTTTTGCTGGAGTAGGCTAAGTTACGGAACACAGTCTCTGACTAGAAGCAAAGATTTATGGGAGTGGGGTCCTATGAGGTATGAGAGGCGGGATTAACCCATACATAGGCTGCCATGGAGTCCATCAGGAAAGGAAAATTACGGTAAGTATTTGATATAAATTTTCCGTTTTATGTCTAAAACTTTCATGCAAACAATCAATATAAACATATTGAGAATTTTTTAATCAAAGACATATAGCAGAATACATCTTGGACAAAATTTATAAAGAAATTCGATTTTTTTTTTTGGATTTTTTTTGTAGCAGAAAATAAAATATTTTTTTTTTTTTCAAAATGTTCTGTATTTTTTCGTTTATTTTGCTCATTTACCAGTTAAAGTAGCGCAGTGCTAAATAGCAAAAAATAGCTTGGTCATGAAGGGGGTAAAATCTTCCGGAGCTCAAGAGGTTAAAGTGATTGTAAAGTCTCATTTTAAAGATAACAAATATGTTATACTTACCTGTTCCGTGCAGAGGTTTTGCACAAAGCGGCCCCCTATTCTCTGGTCTCTCTTCAGTTCTCCTGGCCCCTCCCTCCTGTCAAGTGCCACCACAGCAAGTATCTTGCTATAGGGGCACCTGAACTAAGCTGCAGCTCCATTTAAACACATGTCCATTTAAACACAGGGTCCCGGTTCGGCCCTTCCCCCTCTCTTTCCTAATTTGCTACCGGTTTTTGATTGACAGCAGCGGGAACCAATGGCACCGCTGCTGTGTCTTAACCTATCAGGAGGGAGAGTCACGGACGGCTGAGGTACTCGTGGACATCGCTGCATAAAGAGGGGACTCAGGTAAGTATTAGGAGGTGCTGGGGTGGCTGCTGCACACAGAAGGCTTTTTATCTTAATGATTAAATAAAATGCATTAAGATAAAAAACCTTCTGACTTTACAACCCCTTTAGGGTAAAAATGCCTAGTATTTACTGCCACTTTAAATACACAGTACAAAAACTGTAGAAATGACCCTATTTGTTCAAATTTTCCAGTTCAATAACCGGTTACTAAAACTATACTGTATATTGAGACTGACATAGAAGTTGATTTACTAAAACTGGAGAGTGCAACATCTGGTGCAGCTGTGCATGGTAACCAGTCAGCTTCTAGCTTCAGCTTGTTCGGTAAAACCTGGAAGCTGATTGGTTTCTATGCAGAGCTGCACCAGATCCTGCACTCTCAAGTTTTAGTAAATCAACCCTATAGTCTCTTCTGTCATAAATACCCTGCCTGTCAGCAAATTTTAAAGTAAATTTATTACCACTTTAATTTTTGTTTGCTCCACAAGGTTTTTAACCTGTGCTAACTTTGCAGTGAAACTTTACCGGCAATAAAGAGGTGGTGAATAAAATTGGAAATATAAAAGCAATAAAAAATAGAAATAAAATAATCAATTAAAATTACTAAGCTCTGGTTTAACAAAATGTATTCAGGTATGTATTCTTATCTCAAAAAAGCACCTGCTATTGCCCCAGCCTCCTCCAAATTCCTTCTTCTTGCTGCTGTGAACCAACTTCCAGTTAGAGGGTGGCTACCTTCGTTCTTCATGGCCCCACTGTATGAACGTAGCCACCTTCCCTTGCTCTCTCCTGAGATTGACTAGGGACTGGATGTGTAGTGTGCATAGAGCAGTACACATGGCCGCAAATGAATGTGCGGGAGCTCATGGATGATGGTACAAGGAAGCAGAAAACCAAAGTAAGGAATTATTTCATGAAAAAAAAAAAATATAGGGCCAATCAATAGTGGATTATATTTGGAGAATATCG
Source organism: Lithobates septentrionalis (assembly GCA_037952835.1). Taxonomy (NCBI): domain Eukaryota; kingdom Metazoa; phylum Chordata; class Amphibia; order Anura; family Ranidae; genus Lithobates; species Lithobates septentrionalis. Next base: position 414,235 of record JBBDGP010002788.1, on the reverse strand, counting down.
TTGTGTCTCTTTGATCCCTTCCCGCCGCCTCCCAGCCGCTTAAGAGGATCTAAATGCCAGGATTCGGAGGTGGGCATTCCAATCGTGTGACTGCTGTGATTGGCTGTCACAGCGGTCACATGATCGAAAGCTCACGATTGCAAGTATGCATCTGGAGCTTTCAGTGACACTTTAGTCACTATGCTGGGCGTGCGCACTGAGTGCGTTCTCAGCACAGTAAACATTTTCCCTATTAACGCATAAATGCGGCCACTCGGGATTAAGGTCCACCCGCCGAGAGACCAGGCAGTGGAAAGTAGTTAAATAAAATAAAAAAATAAAAAACTCAGGTTCCCTTAACCACTTGCCGACCGCCGCACACAGATGTACGTCGACAGGGCGGCACGGGCAGGCAAAAGGGCTTACCTGTACGTCCCTGCCTGCCCGCGGGTGGGGGGTCCGATCGGACCCCCCCCCGGTGCCTGCGACGGTCGGCAAATGTCCCCCGGCGATCGGTGGTGAGGGGGAGGCCATCCATTCGTGGCCCCCCCCTCGCGATCGCTCCCAGCCAATGGGATCATTTCCCTGCCTCTGTATTGTACACAGAGGCAGAGGAAATGATGTCATCTCTCCTCGGCTCGGTATTTTCCGTTCCGGGCCGAGGAGAGAAGACTGGAATGTGAGTGCACAACACACACACACACAGTAGAACATGCCAGGCACACAAAACACCCCGATCCCCCCCCCGATCGCCCCCCGATCCCCCCCCAATCACCCCCCCCCCTGTCACAAACTGACACAAAGCAGGTTTTTTTTTTTTTTTTTTTTTTTTCTGATTACTGTATTGGTGTCAGTTTGTGACAGTTAGTGTGTTAGGGCAGTGAATGTTAGGCCCCCTTTAGGTCTAGGGTACCCTCCTAACCCCCCCTAATAAAGTTTTAACCCCTTGATCACCCTCCGTCACCAGTGTCACTAAGCGATCATTTTTCTGATCGCTGTATTAGTGTCGCTGGTGACGCTAGTTAGGGACATAAATATTTAGGTTCGCCGTCAGCGTTTTATAGCGACAGGGACCCCCATATACTATCTAATAAATGTTTTAACCCCTTGATTGCCCCCTAGTTAACCCTTTCACCACTGATCACCGTATAACTGTTACGGGTGACGCTGGTTATTTCTATTATTTTTTATAGTGTCAGGGCACCCGCCGTTTATTACCGAATAAAGGTTTAGCCCCCTGATCGCCCGGCGGTGATATGCGTCGCCCCAGGCAGCGTCAGATTAGCGCCAGTACCGCTAACACCCACGCACGCAGCATACACCTCCCTTAGTGGTATAGTATCTGAACGCATCAATATCTGATCCAATCAGATCTATACTAGCGTCCCCAGCAGTTTAGGGTTCCCGAAAACGCAGTGTTAGCGGGATCAGCCCAGATACCTGCTAGCACCTGCGTTTTGCCCCTCCGCCCGGCCCAGCCCAGCCCAGCCCACCCAAGTGCAGTATCGATCGATCACTGTCACTTACAAAACACTAAGCGCATAACTGCAGCGTACGCAGAGTCAGGCCTGATCCCTGCGATCGCTAACAGTTTTTTTGGTAGCGTTTTGGTGAACTGGCAAGCACCAGCCCCAGGCAGCGTCAGGTTAGCGCCAGTAGCGCTAACACCTACGCACGCACCGTACACCTCCCTTAGTGGTATAGTATCTGAACGGATCAATATCTGATCCGATCAGATCTATACTAGTGTCCCCAGCAGTTTAGGGTTCCCAAACACGCAGTGTTAGCGGGATCAGCCCAGATACCTGCTAGCACCTGCGTTTTTCCCGTCCGCCCGGCCCAGCCCACCCAAGTGCAGTATCAATCGATCACTGTCACTTACAAAACACTAAACGCATAACTGCAGCGTTCGCAGAGTCACGCCTGATCCCTGCGATCACTAACAGTTTTTTTGGTAGCGTTTTGGTGAACTGGCAAGCACCAGCCCCAGGCAGCGTCAGATTAGCGCCAGTACCGCTAACACCCACGCACGCAGCATACGCCTCCCTTAGTGGTATAGTATCTGAACGGATCAATATCTGATCCGATCAGATCTATACTAGCGTCCCCAGCAGTTTAGGGTTCCCACAAACGCAGTGTTAGCGGGATCAGCCCAGATACCTGCTAGCACCTGCGTTTTGCCCCTCCGCCCGGCCCAGCCCAGCCCAGCCCACCCAAGTGCAGTATCGATCGATCACTGTCACTTACAGAACACTAAACGCATAACTGCAGCGTTCGCAGAGTCAGGCCTGATCCCTGCGATCGCTAACAGATTTTTTGGTAGCGTTTTGGTGAACTGGCAAGCGCCAGCGGCCTAGTACACCCCGGTCGTAGTCAAACCAGCACTGCAGTAACACTTGGTGACGTGGCGAGTCCCATAAGTGCAGTTCAAGCTGGTGAGGTGGCAAGCACAAGTAGTGTCCCGCTGCCACCAAAAAGACAAACACAGGCCCGTCGTGCCCATAGTGCCCTTCCTGCTGCATTCGCCAATCCTAATTGGGAACCCACCGCTTCTGCAGCGCCCGTACTTCCCCCATTCACATCCCCAACCAAATGCAGTCGGCTGCATGAGAGGCATTTTCTTTATGTCCTCCCGAGTACCCCTACCCAACGAACCCCCCCAAAAAAGATGTTGTGTCTGCAGCAAGCGCGGATATAGGCGTGACACCCGCTATTATTGTCCCTCCTGTCCTGACAATCCTGGTCTTTGCATTGGTGAATGTTTTGAACGCTACCATTCACTAGTTGACTATTAGCGTAGGGTACAGCATTCCACAGACTAGGCACACTTTCACAGGGTCTCCCAAGATGCCATCGCATTTTGAGAGACCCGAACCTGGAACCGGGTACAGTTATAAAAGTTAGTTACAAAAAAAGAAAAAAAAAAAAACACATACAAAAATATAAAATAAAAAAAAAATAGTTGTCGTTTTATTGTTCTTTCTCTCTCTATTCTCTCTCTCTATTGTTCTGCTCTTTTTTACTGTATTCTATTCTGCAATGTTTTATTGTTATTATGTTTTATCATGTTTGTTTTTCAGGTATGCAATTTTTTATACTTTACCGTTTACTGTGCTTTATTGTTAACCATTTTTTTGTCTTCAGGTACGCCATTCACGACTTTGAATGGTTATACCAGAATGATGCCTGCAGGTTTAGGTATCATCTTGGTATCATTCTTTTCAGCCAGCGGTCGGCTTTCATGTAAAAGCAATCCTAGCGGCTAATTAGCCTCTAGACTGCTTTTACAAGCAGTGGGAGGGAATGCCCCCCCCCCCACCGTCTTCTGTGTTTTTCTCTGGCTCTCCTGTCTCAACAGGGAACCTGAAAATGCAGCCGGTGATTCAGCCAGCTGACCATAGAGCTGATCAGAGACCAGAGTGGCTCCAAACATCTCTATGGCCTAAGAAACCGGAAGCTACGAGCATTTTATGACTTAGATTTCGCCGGATGTAAATAGCGCCATTGGGAAATTGGGAAAGCATTTTATCACACCGATCTTGGTGTGGTCAGATGCTTTGAGGGCAGAGGAGAAATCTAGGGTCTAATAGACCCCAATTTTTGCAAAAAAGAGTACCTGTCACTACCTATTGCTATGATAGGGGATATTTACATTCCCTGAGATAACAATAAAAATGATTTAAAAAAAAAATGAAAGGAACAGTTTAAAAATAAGATAAAAAAATAATAATAATAAAGAAAAAAAAAAAAAAAAAAAAAAAAAAAAAGCACCCCTGTCCCCCCTGCTCTCGCGCTAAGGCGAACGCAAGTGTCGGTCTGGCGTCAAATGTAAACAGCAATTGCACCATGCATGTGAGGTATCGCCGCGAAGGTCAGATCGAGGGCAGTAAGTTTAGCAGTAGACCTCCTCTGTAAATCTAAAGTGGTAACCTGTAAAGGCTTTTAAAGGCTTTTAAAAATGTATTTAGTTTGTCGCCACTGCACGTTTGTGCGCAATTTTAAAGCATGTCATGTTTGGTATCCATGTACTCGGCCTAAGATCATCTTTTTTATTTCATCAAACATTTGGGCAATATAGTGTGTTTTAGTGCATTAAAATGTAAAAAAGTGTGTTTTTTCCCCAAAAAATGCGTTTGAAAAATTGCGGCGCAAATACTGTGTGAAAAAAAAAAATGAAACACCCACCATTTTAATCTGTAGGGCATTTGCTTTAAAAAAAATATATAATGTTTGGGGGTTCAAAGTAATTTTCTTGCAAAAAAAAATTATTTTTTTATGTAAACAATAAGTGTCAGAAAGGGCTTTGTCTTCAAGTGGTTAGAAGAGTGGGTGATGTGTGACATAAGCTTCTAGATGTTGTGCATAAAATGCCAGGACAGTTCAAAACCCCCCCAAATGACCCCATTTTGGAAAGTAGACACCCCAAGCTATTTGCTGAGAGTCATGTTGAGTCCATGGAATAATTTATATTGTGACACAAGTTGCGGGAAAGAGACAATTTTTTATTTTTTTTATTTTTTTTTGCGCAAAGTTGTCACTAAATGATATATTGCTCAAACATGCCATGGGAATATGTGAAATTACACCCCAAAATACATTCTGTTGCTTCTCCTGAGTACGGGGATACCACATGTGTGAGACTTTTTGGGAGCCTAGCCGCGTACGGGACCCCGAAAACCAAGCACCGCCTTCAGGCTTTCTAAGGCCGTAAATTTTTGATTTCACTCTTCACTGCCTATCACAGTTTCGGAGGCCATGGAATGCCCAGGTGGCAAAAAAAACCCCCAAATGACCCCATTTTGGAAAGTAGACACCCCAAGCTATTTGATGAGAGGTATAGTGAGTATTTTGCAGACCTCACTTTTTGTCACAAAGTTTTGAAAATTGAAAAAAGAAAAAAAAAATTTTTTTTTCTCGTCTTTCTTTATTTTCAAAAACAAATGAGAGCTGCAAAATACTCACCATGCCTCTCAGCAAATAGCTTGGGGTGTCTACTTTCCAAAATGGGGTCATTTGGGGGGGGGTTTGTGCCACCTGGGCATTCCATGGCCTCCGAAACTGTGATAGGCAGTGAGGAGTAAAATCAAAAATGTACGCCCTTAGAATTCCTGAAGGCAGTGATTGGTTTTCGGGGTCCCGTACGCGGCTAGGCTCCCAAAAAGTCCCACACATGTGGTATCCCCATACTCAGGAGAAGCAGCTAAATGTATTTTGGGGTGCAATTCCACATATGCCCATGGCCTGTGTGAGCAATATATCATTTAGTGACAACTTTGTGCAAAAAAAAAAAAAAAAAAAAAAAAATTCTCACTTTCCCGCAACTTGTGTCAAAATATAAAACATTCCATGGACTCAACATGCCTCAAAGCAAATAGCTTGGGGTGTCTACTTTCCAAAATGGGGTAATTTGGGGGGGTTTTATGTCATCTGGGCATTTTATGGCCTTCAAAACTGTGATAGGTAGTGAGGAGTAAAATCAAAAATGTACGCCCTTAGAAATCCTGAAGGCAGTGATTGGTTTTCGGGGCCCCGTACGCGGCTAGGCTCCCAAAAAGTCCCACACATGTGGTATCCCCGTACTCAGGAGAAGCAGCTAAATGTATTTTGGGGTGCAATTCCACATATGCCCATGGCCTGTGTGAGAAATATATCATTTAGTGACAACTTTTTGTAATTTTTTTTTTTTTTTTTTTTTTTTGTCATTATTCAATCACTTGGGACAAAAAAAATGAATATTCAATGGGCTCAACATGCCTCTCAGCAAATTCCTTGGGGTGTCTACTTTCCAAAATGGGGTCATTTGTGGGGGTTTTGTACTGCCCTGCCATTTTAGCACCTCAAGAAACGACATAGGCAGTCATAAATTAAAGGCTGTGTAAATTCCAGAAAATGTACCCTAGTTTGTAGACGCTATAACTTTTGCGCAAACCAATAAATATACGCTTATTGACATTTTTTTTACCAAAGACATGTGGCCGAATACATTTTGGCCTAAATGTATGACTAAAATTGAGTTTATTGGATTTTTTTTAGAACAAAAAGTAGAAAATATCATTTTTTTTCAAAATTTTCGGTCTTTTTCCGTGTATAGCGCAAAAAATAAAAACGGCAGAGGTGATCAAATACCATCAAAAGAAAGCTCTATTTGTGGGAAGAAAAGGACGCAAATTCCGTTTGGGTACACCATTGCATGACCGCGCAATTAGCAGTTAAAGCGACGCAGTGCCGAATTGTAAAAAGTGCTCTGGTCAGGAAGGGGGTAAATCCTTCCGGGGCTGAAGTGGTTAATGTCTTGCGAATAAAAAGACAAGAACAATGCAGCGTAATGCTTTTCTCTGCACTACTTTTAGCCTAGACATTCTATTTGTGTACAGAGGTTACAAAACTGGAGCACAGAGACGCTCTTTTACCTGTTTGAGCTTTGTGTGTGCAAGTCAATGCTTTAACAAACACGGCCTACAAGGTCAGCTTATTCTTGATCTTGGTTGATCTGCTTTTTCTAATTTGCGTAACAAGCCAGTAATCAGTAAAATAGACAAATATACCAAAATAAAACAAAGTAGGATGCATATTACATTTTAATGTAAAAAAAAAGATATAAAAGCACACATGCAGTACACACAACCTTGTTATTTAGCATGTAGTGATTGATGTCTAGCTGTAATTTCGTATAGTGTAGGTAAACAATAAAGACTATTTGTGTGGGTGTAAAGGGAAATGCTACTGTTTATTACAGTAAGTATCAGTGCCTGTAATCTTGGACTGAGCTCATTGTATTACCTTGTAAGAAATATTTAGAACTATCTGTACTGCTTTTATTACTGTTTTGATTTATTGGAAGCAGATAATAATTAAGGAGTGCTTGAGGAAGCACATTCCTCTTTCAGAACAAATTATAGAGAGTGTTATGCCATGTCTACCACCTATCTGTCGCTGCACTTCAAACTAGGACTTACATTTTTTAGGCTCATTTTGATGACTATTTACTAACTGTAATTAACAACAGACAGAGTGTATAGATCTCTTAATACTTTCTTCTATACAAGGAGGTACTATTAAAGGAAATCTATCTGGTGTTAAATATTTAGGCTGCCATTGCTGACCTTCTTCTGAAAATGCTAGCGGACAGTCTGTCTCTGGCTTCAATATATGTTGGGTCATTGACCCAGTACAAGTATTGAAATCTGTTCAAATGAGGTCAGAACTCCTGACCTGCTTGCTTGTCTGTATCTGTCACTTAAATCGACCCTACACATACAGTTTTTTTCTGCTGAACCTGCAGGCTTAACAAAAACCATCTAAAAGATTCCTCCATCCATGCTACCCGGTGCAGATGGACAAATCTCTTGCTGTGACTATTGTATTTTGACAGCCAGCTGTCAAAATATCTGAATAGTGCCTGCATTTGATTGGATGCAGGTGCTGTTTGGCCAACTAATTTCTGCCCTGCTCCTTTGATTTTTTTAATCGAGGGATTCTGGGTCCAATAAAGAAATTTATGCCCCATACACACGATCGGAAATTCCTCCAGCAAAAGTCCGATGTGAGCTTTTGGTTGGAAATTCTGACTGTGTGTATGCTCCATCAGACTTTTGCTGACGAAATTTCCGCCAGCAAAAAATTGAGAGCAGGTTCTCTATTTTTCCGTCAGAAAAAGTTCCTATCGGAAATTCCGTTCGTCTGTATGCAATTCCGACGTGCAAAAAAACACGCATTCTCAGAATCATCGCTTCGTATGGAACTTCCCTTTTCTAGTGCCATCGTATGTGTTGTACGTCACTGCGCTCTTGACGGTCGAAAGTTTAGAGAACTTTTGTGTGACCATGTGTATGCAAGCCAAGCTTGAGCGGAATTCCGTCGGAAAAACCATCCAAGGTTTTTCCGATGAAAATTCCGATCGTGTTTACAGGGCATAAGTTGCCCCTGGAACTTTAATGATTTGTGCCACAATGAAGTTTACCAGAGTTGTTTTTCTGTACGGAAGATGTAGAAACCGATGAAGCGGTGTCAGACAGAACATCACTATCAGAGTTTTCATAGTAATAAGTCTGTTTTTTAGATAGCCCAAATCTTTAGGCAGCAGAATGCCATTTATATGCAGTACCCTGGCAGAGGGCCATTTTGTTCTTCAGAAATTTCTTGTCTTTATTTTTAACAATGTCCATATTGAATTTATCTAGATGTTAGCTCAACTCTACATCTTTCTCTTTATAGAGATGATGTGTCAGTACGTTAGGATGTTGTTTGAACAATTCATCTATCTCCTTGTCTAGAGAGGCCAGAGTTTTATTATATTCCTCAATTAAATAGAAAGATGTGGCTGGATGAACCCCGTGAAGCGCCTCTATCCCCATATCACATACAAAAATACAGAAATTTGCCCATGGGACTTTGACTTGAGGCGCAACACAATTAATTGTAAAAACAACAATGTAAAGAATTATTGAATGTAATACCAACAGGCAGGGGCGTTGCTAGGTCTGCAAAAGATCTAGGGCTAGAGCCCATAGCAGCGGTCACCAACCTTTTTGCATGCCGGGGGGGGGGGACTGGTGGTAAGCAATTTTTCACGGCCGATGGCTCGTGTTGGGGCTTCAATCACCATAGCACCATGGTTGATATCGTGTCAGGGAGATTGAAGAAGTACATTATTTCTTACATCTTGTTAAATTCTAATATATAATGAAGTGGTTCAACTCATTATACTGCAGAATCAGTGGGAGCCCTGGGCGTGTCACTTGCCACATCTCCTGCCACCAGATGCAGCGTGTTACTTGCCACTTTCACCTGGCAGCAAATGTGGATTGTCACTTGCCACGTCTCCTGGCACCATTTGCAGATTGTCATTTGCCACGTCACCGGCCACCAGATGTGGGTTGTCACTTGCCAACTGCTGTGGATTGTCACTTGCCATGCCAGTCAGTGCCACCAAATGTGCATTGACGCTGCATTGGTGGCAGGCTGACAAGCACCTCCGACATTGAAGCAAGGGGGTCTGGCTGCAAAGTGGATCTCTATGATGACAGGAAGCACATGGCCTCAACTCCACCGTGCTGTTAGGGCGGAAGAGCGCTGATGTGTGGCGGACAGTGAGAGATGATGTCATCTCTGCTTGTCTGCCGCTCGCCTCTCTCTTCTCCCCCGCCACTCTCATGCAGCCAGTCCGCCCGCTGCAGCAACCGCAACCCGCTGGTTAGGCAGGGACCCTGCAGCAAGAGACTCGGGGCTATGGGCCCCAGATTCGGGGCTATAGCCCCAATAGCCACCCCCTAGCAATGCCCCTGCCAACAGGTCAATAGGTTTTTTTCTTGTTTACACTGGCTCTGCAATACTGGGATATATTGTGCACCTCTGGTACAACTTTACTAAGCTGTACTTTACTGCATACTAACAATATAATTTAAGTGAATTTTTTCTTTATTATAGTTATGTAGATCACTCTTATTATTTGATATTTTTCTGTTAACGTTTTGGTTGCATTACACTTCATTTTGCGCACACTAACACACAGACACATTTTTCTTAGCCATCACCTTTGAGGTTGTGTTGGATTGTCCTCACTTCCCGATATTCCATTCTGTCCTGTTTGCACTGCTGGGCCCCTTTGAATCTTACACCCACAGTTCTCGGGTCAGACATCCCTGGTGGCTGCCGCTGGGATGTGAGCATGCGATATCTTGCAGTTTTGTAAGTATGGCTCCTTTATGGTGATCCCTTTATTCTTTATTATTGTTGTTATACATTCCTAAATCATTTTACTTTATAGATATGTGTATATGCATCAACCCCTGAAGAAGTGGAAATCACAAAACGCGTCGGGTCACAAAAAGATGCACTGTTACATTAATCATGGACTGATCTTTAAGTACTGTATTTAGTTACAGAATGGATATGCATATCTGGGGAATTTGCATGGGAATACGGCACTATTGTCCTGTTGACCTGTTGGTATTACAGTCAATAAATCTTTACATTATTATTTTTACAATTGGTTGTGTTGCGCCTCATATAAAGACCCACGGGCTAATTTCTGTATTTCTGTATATTTCTCAATTAATAATTTCTTCATCTCATGAGAGCAAGCCAACAGATTTCTTTCCCAATTGTTTCTAAAGTCATTGTCAATATTCCTCAAACTTTGGAAAATCTGTACACAAAGTCCCAAAGGACAACAATTTTCCTGTATATATTGCTCCAAAAATCACACGTGCCAATAAGTAGTGGACTTACGTTCCATGAGTTTCTTTAGCTAGAAGAAAAAGGCAATGACGTCAGTGTCTGTATTGCTATGATGAACATGTAGCAAAGTCTTTAGCCTCCTCTGGTCTAATGACAACCTTCAGGGCCAAAGATAGCTGACATCCTTCTGTATGTGGTGAGTTGTGAGGCATAGTAGGTGCAAGGTGGATAAAGTTATTGGGCGCCAGACACTTCTTGATTTTAAAAGAGGTTTTATTTCTCTTAACAGTCCTTTTTATATTTTGAGAGGTGTCACTGACTTTGGGCTGCAGGAGAACCATGGCCTGGAGAACTCTGTGTTATAATGTGTTGGTCACTAATTGCTTGTGACTTCTTATGCAAGTTAGTTCGGGGAGCCGGACTGTCTAAGGAGGTCATTGTTATGATAATAGAACTAGCTCTACTGTGGAAATTCAGTGTGTTTCTAAAAATAAAGCAGTTCACTTTCAAGTGTACTCCAAGACTGGTGTCATCTGGTCCTTGGGGTTTCTATAGCCAGATCCATTGGTCTCATGTTCCAGGACTTGGGAAGCAGCTTCTTGGCAGAAATACCCAACAGGCTTTTCAGAGTCCGTCTCATTTGGTTGGCAGCGGTGGGATGCTTTCTTGTGCCTGGAACATCCAAACCACCAACGGGACCTTGTCGTATGGATCTTTGCTACTCCAGCCTTAAGCGCAACACACTCAAGGATCTGCTGCAATCAAGGGGACAGAACGCCAGCAACAAGTCAAAGGCAACTGTAATTGCCAAGTTGATGGAGAGTGACCAGGCCAGCGACCGAAGCAGAGGGCCAGATATGGAGGGGTCCAGGATGGCCGAGCTCCAGCAAGAGATCCAGTGGCTGCTATTGCTATACAGCACCACTCCCCCCAAGAGGTGATCACCCAGATAATTGCAGACACAACACGTCTCAAAATGCCTGAGGTTCAGAAGGAGATCAGGGGATACTGCAGCTGCAGAACGGGGTAGCCGCAAGAAACCTCCCTATGCAGCTTTTCGACCCTTCCAGGATTGGGTGGAGGAAATAGACCAGTACCTTCATGTCTTCAAGACCCAGTGCGATCTCCAGCAAATTGACAAAGCTGACTGGGTCACCATCCTCATCAGCAAGCTGTCTGGTCGAGCACTGGATGCTTTTGAAGCCATACCTGGGGAAGACAAAAAAGACTACGAGCGAGTCAAGGAGCGACTGCTGGCAAGATACGCAATCACCCCCGAAAACTCATAGGTCCAAATTTCGCAGCCTACAACGTAAAGAGGGCCAGTCCTATATGGAATGGGCTCATCAAATGTCCCGATCGGTAGATGCAATGTTCTCCGGCTGTCAGGCAACTACCTTAGCGGATGCTGCCCAACTGATCCTACTGGATAGGGATGAGCCGAACACCCCCCTGTTCGGTTCGCACCAGAACTTGCGAACAGGCAAAAAATTTGTTCGAACACACGAACACCGTTAAAGTCTATGGGACACGAACATGAATAATCAAAAGTGCTAATTTTAAAGGCTTATATGCAAGTTATTATCATAAAAAGTGTTTGGGGACCTGGGTCCTGCCCCAGGGGACATGGATCAATGCAAAAAAAGTTTTAAAAACTGCAGTTTTTCCGGGAGCAGTGTTTTTAATAATGCTTAAAGTGAAACAATAAAAGTGTAATATTCCTTTAAATTTCGTACCTGGGGGGTGTCTATAGTATGCCTGTAAAGGGGCACATGTATCCCGTGTTTAGAACAGTCTGACAGCAAAATTACATTTCAAAGGAAAAAAAGTCATTTAAAACTACTCGCGGCTATTAATGAATTGCCGGTCCGACAATACACATAAAAGTTCATTGATAAAAACGGCATGGGAATTCCCCACAGGGGAACCCCGAACCAAAATTATTTTTAAAAAAATGACGTGGCCCCTAAATTCTATACCAGGCCCTTCAGGTCTGGTATGGATATTAAGGGGAACCCCGTCCAAAATTTTTTTTAAAAATGGCGTGGCCCCTCAAAATCTATACCAGACCCTTTAGGTCTGGTATGGATTTTAAGGGGAACCCCGCACCATAATTTAAAAAAAATGGCGTGGGGTCCCCCCAAAAATCCATACCAGACCCTTATCCGAACACGCAACCTGGCAGGCCGCAGGAAAAGAGGGGGAATGAGAGAGTGCCCCCCCTCCTGAAGAGTACCAGGCCACATGCCCTCAAAATTGGGAGGGTGCTTTGGGGTAACATTTTTGACAGTTTTTTTGTGAAATGTTAGGGGTACTTTTGTACTCCCTTACCATTTCACACAGGGGGGAGGGCCGGGATCTGGGGGTCCCCTTGTTAAAGGGGGCTTCCAGATTCCGATAAGCCCCTTGCCCGCAGACCCCCACAACCACTGGGCAAGGGTTGTGGGGATGAGGCCCTTGTCCCCATCAACATGGGGACAAGGTGTTTTGGGGGGCTACCCCAAAGCACCCTCCCAATGTTGAGGGCATGGGGCCTGGTACAGTTCAGGAGGGGGGCGCTCTCTTGTCCCCCCTTTTCCTGCAGCCTGCCAGGTTGCATGCTCGGATAAGGGTCTGGTATGGATTTTTGGGGGGACTCTACGCCATTTTTTTTTTAAATTTTGGCGTGGGGTTCCCCTCAAAATCCATACCAGACCTGAAGGGTCTGGTATAGATTTTGAGGGGGACCCCACGCCATTTTTTTAAAAAATTTTGGCTGGGGTTCCCTTTAATACCCATACCAGACCTGAAGGGCCTGGTATGGAATTTAGGGGGACCCCCACGTCATTTTTTTTAAGCATTATTAAAATCACTGTTCCCAAAAAAACGGCCATTTTTAAAACTTTTTTTTGCATTGATCCATGTCCCCTGGGGCAGGACCCAGGTCCCCAAACACTTTTTATGACAATACCATGCATATAAGCCTTTAAAATTAGCACTTTTGATTTCTCCCATAGACTTTTAAAGGGTGTTCCGCGGCTTTCGAATTTGCCGCGAACACCCCAAATTGTTCGCTGTTCGGCGAACAGCCGATATTCGAGTCGAACATGAGTTTGACTCGAACTCGAAGCTCATCCCTACTACTGGAACAGTTTTACAACCAATCCCCTAGTGAAGTTCGCCAGTGGGTCCAAGACCAAAAGCCCTTGACAGTAGACAAAGCAGCGGAACTAGCCGACCAGTATATGGATACCCGGAGATCCCACAAACCAGAGCCTTGCGGCATATCCAGACCACCAACAGCACCTGCCCATATCCAGCCATCCACCCAGCAGTCAGTAGCCCTCCCTGCAATGGCCCTACCGGCTATACCCATCAAGAAGACCGGGCCTCGCTGTTATGGGTGTAATCAAATGGCACACCAACTAGCTAACTGTCCTCGAAATGTGAACATCACTTCATGGAACCATGCTGCCCCTGGCCCAGCCCAAGCGGCTGCTCATTAGTTGGAAGCCGCCCCACCATCTACCTCAACTGGCTGGGGTGAAGAGGAATTTGGGCCACTCCATGAGGTGAACCCGATACAAGCTACTGTCGATGAAAATCACAGGCATCACCGACAGGCCGTATGGGTGAATGGACGACCCGCCCAAGGACTCAGGGACAGCGGAGCTACTATTACTTCAGTGCAACCCAGGATGGTTACAATGACTGGGAAAACCGGGAGGTCCATAGCTGTGCGAGTGGCTGGAGACAAAGTGTTACGCATTCCTACTGCCCAAGTGCATATGGATTGGGACTCGGGATACAGAGACGTGAAAGTTGGAGTTATGAGAGATATACCCGCAGATGTTCTACTTGGAAATTATTTGGGACACCTTTCTTCATCTTGCCATGTGGATTTATCCCCAGAAGCCTTCCCTGTGACCACCCGGCAGCAAGCAAGGCGAGCGGAGGAGGCACTCCATGATGGGACCCAGGGGAAGCCTAACTTCCCTAACCCCGACCAGACTGTACCACCCTTTACCTGGGCTACCCCGACTGACTTTACCCAGGCACGACTATCTGACTTGACCTTAGCTAGTTACCGGGAGAGGGCAGGGATGAACCCAGGGGGATTAGAAAAGGAACGGATAGAGTGAGATCGGGAAATACTTTATCGCGTGACCGAAGGGAAGGGATTTCATCCAGTGCCCGAGCAACAGCTGGTCGTGCCACAGAAATATTGGCGTGACCTGCTTAGCATCAGACATGACATTCCCCTAGCTGGTCACTTTGGAGTGACCAAAACTGTTTGAGCTATTCTTCTGGCCAGGGATAACTGGGGATATTAGACAGTATTGCCGTATCTGTGATACTTGTCAGCGTATGGGAAAGAAGGGCGACCAATCTAAAACTCCTTTGTACCCCCTACCAATCATAGCTGAGCCCTTTAGCCAGATAGCCGTAGACCTGGTAGGTACCCTGACCCAGTCCCTCTGGGAAGAGATATATCTTGACGGTGGTGGATTATGCTACTCGTTACCCGGAGGCAGTTCCTCTAACAAACATCCATGCAGAGACATTAGTGGAGGCCCTGCTCCGAATCTTTGCCAGGGTGGGTTTCCTGCAGGATCTTTTATCTCAGACCAAGGGACTCAGCTTACTGTGGACCTAACCCAGCAGTTGTGGAAGCTCTGTGTAATTAAGCCTATACACAGCTCTCCTTACCATCCTCAAACTAATGGACTATGTGAGCGGTTCAATGGAATGCTAAAGCAACTGCTGCGGATGTTCGCAACTCCTCACCGGGATTGGGAGAAGTTTCTGCCGCACCTCCTGTTCACTTACAAGGAAGTGCCACAGGAATCTACGGGGTTCTCCCCATTTGAGTTATTGTATGGGAGACGGGTGAGGGGGCCACTAGATCTACTTAGAGCCCATTGGGAAGGAGGTGTAGGGGCTGAAGTGACCTCTGTGGTAGGGTACCTACTATCGCTCAGGGACTGGCTGAAGGAACTCACAGACATCGTACGGGAGAACCTTCAGACCGCACAGGGGAGGCAGAATAGGTGGTATAATTGTACAGCCCAGAATCGCACCTTGGCTGTAGGGCAGAAAGTTCTTGCACTCAAGCCTACCAAGTCAGACAAATTACAGGCCTCTTGGACCCTACAAGGTAGTGCAGCAAATATGTGACACTACCTACCTGGTAGCTAAGTGCTCAGATGAAAGAGTCAGGCAGACCTTCCATGTGAACATACTCAAAGCGTACCAAGAGAGGCCTGAGGAGATAGCTGCCATATGTGCTCCAGCCTGGGAAGATTGCGAGAACCTTCCCCTGCCAGAGCTACCGGTGAGAGATGGGGACAGAGCAGGTGTAGAGACAGTGAGGTTAGACAGGCAGCTAGGGCCAGAGCAGCAGGACCAGACCAGGCTGGTCCTTAGGCAGCATTAGGAAATGTTTTCCACCAAGCTTGCATACACTACTATGACAGTGCACCGAGTGGAAACCCTGAGACAGCCACCTATCCGAAAGGCGGCTTACCGGGTACCTGAGTGAGTGAGAGAGGGTATGAGGCAGGAGATAAAGGACATGTATGATTTAGGAGTCATCGAGAACTCCAACAGCCCCTGGGCATCCCCAGTAGTGTTCGTGCCAAAGCGGGAGGGTACTACCCACGACTGCACAACGACTGACGCCTACCCCATGCCCTGGGTCGATGAACTGTTAGACTGCATCGCCCGAGGTAATTTCCTAACTACCCTTGACCCATGCAAAGGGTACCCAGAATCTGTTTCGAAGTCAGCATTCATCACCCCCTTTGGCTTGTACCAGTCTAAGGTCATGCCATTTGGAATGAAAAATGTTCCAGAGGATGGTAGATCAACTCCTCCATGGCCTTCAGGATTATGCCTGTGCATACCTGGATGACATTGTGATCTACAGCGATACCTGGGAGGAACATCTACTCCACCTGGGTACTGTGTTAGACTGCGGGACTAACATTAAAGCCAGAGAAATGTAGCATAGGGATGTCCGGGGTTCAGTACCTCGGGTAGGCCGTGGGCAACAGCGTCTTGAACCAACTAAAGTAGAGGCCGTTGCCAACTGTCCCACCCCCGGATGAAAACCCAGGTCCTGGCATTCCTAGGCACTGCAGGATACTATAGGAGGTTTGTTCCCGACTATAGCACGACAGCTAAACCGCTGACTGACTTGACCAGAAAGAATCTTCCCAGCCAGGTCCTGTGGTCCCCAGAGTGTGAAAATGCTTTCCAGTGCCTGAAAAATGCTTTGGTTTCTGCCCCAGTTTTGACTGCTCCTGACCCAAACAAACATTTTTGTGTACATACAGATGCTTCCACCTTCAGTTTGGGAGCAGTGCTAAGCCAAGTGGGAGCCGACGGCAGTGAGCATTACCCCAGGAGGTGGGGTATGCAGCCATAGAAAAAGAATGTTTGGCGCTGGTGTGGACCTTGAAAAAACTTCAGCTGTATCTCTATGGACGATCCTTCATGGTGCTCACAGACCACAACCCTTTGATCTGGTTAAATCGAGTATCTGGGGACAACGGACGCTTATTGAGATGGAGTCTTGCCCTGCAGCCCTACAACTTTACTGTGCAGTACGGGCCAGGCTGACAAAATGACAAAGCAGGTTGGCTTTCGCGGCACACTGAACTTTGATTGTACTATAGCTCCTGGACATCCCCAAGATGACCCATCTTGGATCTAGCCGGGTCTGCCGGACTATGGAACAGGGGGAGAGTATTGTCACAGACTTTGGGCTGCAGGAGAACCATGCCTGGAGAATTCTGTGTTATAATGTGTTGGTCACTAATTGCTTGTGGCTTCTTATGCAAGTTAGTTCGGGGAGCCAGACTGTCTAAGGAGGTCATTGTTATAATAATAGGACTAGCTCTACTGTGTAAGGTGACCTTTGTCTGAGATAATGGGAGTAGCCCTTATCTGATGGTTTTCTGTATAAATTCAGTGTGTTTCTAAAAATAAAGCAGTTCATTTTCAGGTGTACTCCAAGACTGATGTCGTCTGGTCCTTGGGGTTTCTATAGCCAGATCCATTGGTCTTGTGTTCCAGGACTTGGGAAGCAGCTTCTTGGCGGAAATACCCAACACGGTGTCCAGAGTCCGTCACAAGAGGGAAAGAGGGTTAGGGCTAGGACACCCTTAAGCAGTGGCAATTTGAAATGGCAGACTCCGAGACTTCAATAGGAGGACAGCCGTACAGGGAAAGGCCCCCAGCAAGGCGCCACATCTGCACGTGTAGGATTGCTGCCTCCTATGGCAACAGTCTTTAACAGTTCCTAACACAAATTGCTACAGTCTTCTTTACTTCACTACAACTTCTACCTGTAGTTCTTCAGCCCCTTGAGCTCCTGGCCTCTCACTGGACCCTCTGATTTACTGACTCTGAAACCCTGGAGCTCCTCAAAGCTTTACTGTGGTATCTCCCCCCAAGCATCACCCACACTTGCCCGCTGGGTCCCTAGCTTGGCACTCCAGATACTTCTCAAGCTCCACCCCTGCTAACCGGCTCGGTCCCTGGCTTGACTCACAAGGCTGCTCTGCAAGCGACACCCCAGTTAGTTGGGTCCCTGACTTGATCACCGCCTAAAGTTTCCAGATTCTCCACCGTGCGCGTTCGTTGAGAATACTGCTCCGGTACTTGCTTCAGTTACTCACTGTAGTCCCTAGTAAAGATGATTGGTCCCTTAGTGGCAACAACTTCCCTTCTACCTCTGACCATGACAGATTCTCCGGCCGGCAGACCCGTCACTTCTGTTTGGACTGCAAGCCTCAATCCCAAACCTGCGCTACCCTCTTACTTCTGGATAGGCCCTCACACACGACTGCTGATCTCTGATGAAGAAGGGGCGTTCCCTTTGAAACGCGTCAGCTGGAAGTGATGCTTGTGTGTTCCTTCATGACCCTTGGAAGTTTTCGCTCATCATAGGATTCGTATGCTGCTAATTGGCGCAGTTTTTATATTGCGCCTTACTCAACTAATGTTTGTGAGTAATTTCTTTGTATCACTTTAATAAATATTTCTACAAAAGATAATGCACATGGCTGGTGCGCCCTCTTTTTCTTTTGTTCTAGGCCCTCACACAGCCTGGCAGCCAGATGCCCCTGGGATAGGCCCAATCTCTGGCCTAGCAGCCCGGGACGTACGACACACATCCACCCAGACAGCCGTCCAGGTGGCACAGAACATAGATCACCTGACTTCACCCGAATATATAGGTTCTCCCAGCAGGCCAAGGGATTCAAGAAAACCCCTGCCCATTGGCTGAGATACCTCATATACCTATAACCTGACCTTGGGTTGCCCTTCTCGTATCTAGTACCACCAAGTACCCGGCCACCTAGCGGTAGAAGAGAAAAGTGCAACCAGGCCAAACTTAAGAAGAAATCAATGGATCTCTAGCAATGGACCAGGGTACCTACTCCCTGACTAAACCCCAGTACGCTACAAATATATTTAGAGTGATATTGGGACATCTTATGTGCCCATTTAGAGCCCTGACAGTGATCCATCCTGAGAACGAAACAAAATGGAATGGCAAAGGGCGAGAAAAAACAGAGAGAAGTTTGGGAGAAGAAGGGAAACAACAGAGGCAACAATACCGCAATTTATATATATGGCAAAAATATTTGTAACAAATATAAACGTCAAAGAAGGGATTCTGGGCAGACGGTGGCCAACAGGGCCACTCATTGAGCGAATTTTGTCCAGTTCATCAGGAACTGGCCAAAAATCTTTAGAAAGTACTGGTTTCAATAAATCCCTGTGACAGCCAAGGAACTAGTATTATGAGGAGTGGTCAGCACTGGCAGTCTGTATGTTTTTTGAGTGCAGGTTTAGAGCACAAATCCAGTTTGGGCAAAAAAAAAAACATTTTCTCTGTCCCCAGCATCAAAAAAAAGAAAGAGGGGAGAAGAAAAAAGAAGCTCTAGAATCAATACTTACCTCCTCCCTGGTGCTACAGACTCACCCATCCAGCGATCCAGAGCCCAGCTACATAAAACCCATGAACTGTGAACCCATCAAGGGCCTTGGACTCACAGAAGAATGACTCACATCATTACGTGGTGCTGCTCTCTGCAGCAATTGGAACCCACCCCATGTTATAGAAAGAATGTAATAAAGAAAACCAGTGATTCCACACCACCGAACCGAAGGCACCTGGGAAAAAGGTATGTATACATTTAATTTTATTTTCAAGAATTGGGGGCGCTCCTATGGAAGGGATCCTAAGCCAGCAGTTGAGCTTTAACCACTTCAGCTCCAGATGGTTTTGCCCACTTCCTGACCAGGCCATTTTTTGCGATATGACACTGGGTTGCTTTAACTGACAATTGTGCGGTGGTGCGACGTTGTACCCAAATAAAATTGATGTCCTTTTTTCCCCACAAATAGAGCTTTCTTTTGGTGGTGTTTTATCACCTTTTGCGTTTTTTATTTTTTGCGCTATAAATAAATAAATAAGGACAATCATTTCCGACGTACGGGTACCATATATACTCAAGTATAAGTCGAATTTTTCTTTTTCTTTTTTGGGCTGAAAGTGCCCGTCTCGACTTATACTCGAGTCACCGCCGTCTGTCTGCATGATCAGCGTGTCATGCAGGCAGACGGCGGCCGCGTGTGATAATTCATCCGGAGGCTATTCCAGCTTTCAAAAGCCGTGCCTCCTGCTCGTCTGTGATAGGCTGAACACTCCATTTCCCAGCTGTCAGTGTACAGCCTATCATGGACATTCTCTCATCCTCGTCCGTGGTATGAGAATGAGAGAATGTCCGTGATAGGCTGACCGCTGACTGCTGAATGTTCTGCCTATCACAGACGAGAAGGAGGCGCGGCTTTTGAACAGTGGAATGGCCGCCGAAGTGTATTATCACACGCTGATCGGAGGATGGAGATCGCCACAGGGAGGATGGAGATCGCCACAGGGAGGATGGAGATCGCCACAGGGAGGTTGCACAGGACACAGGTAGGCTGCACAGGGACACAGGACACATGCACACAGGACACATGCACACAGGACACATGCACACAGGACACATACACATGTACAGGACACATGTACAGGACACAGGGACACAGGACACATGCACAGGACACATGCACAGGACACAGGGATACAGGACACATGTACAGGACACAGGATACATGCACACAGGACACATACACATGTACAGGACACATGCACAGGACACAGGACACATGCACAGGACACAGGGACACAGGACACATGCACAGGACACAGGGACACATACACATGTACAGGACACAGGACACATGCACAGGACACAGGGACACAGGACACATGCACATGTACAGGACACAGGACACATGCACAGGACACAGGGACACAGGACACATGCACAGGACACAGGGACACATACACATGTACAGGACACAGGACACAGGGACACATACACATGTAAAGGACACAGGGACAGATACACATGTACAGGGCACATGTACAGGACACATGCACAGGACACATACACATGTACAGGACACAGGACACATGCACATGTACAGGACACAGGACACATGTACAGGACACAGGACACATGCACATGTACAGGACACAGGACACATGCACAGGATACTGGTAGGCTGCACAGGACACAGGGAGGCATGCAGCTGCAGATGGGCATTGTTGACCCTCTGCATTTCTCACCCTCGTCTTATACTCGGGTCAATAAGTTTAACCCAGTTTTTTGTGGTAAATTAGGGGCCTCGACTTATACTCGGATTGACTTATACTCGAGTATATACGGTACGTTATTGTGCCTGTTTGTGCCACCCCCCGCAGTAAATTTACTACTGTGGGTCCAGAAGCGGTTAGTGAATACAGAGCAGTGTATTCATGGATACAGAGCTGCATTAATTGTGTCTTTTGTGTCAGTCTGAAGTTCAGCTTTAAATTGTATGGTTTGGCGTTTCCCGTAATGTTTTCATTTATCCGGCTACAGGGCGGCAGCTGTGCACCGGATCATGTATATATATATATATATATATATATATATATATATATATATATATATATATATATATATATATATATATCTCCGGGTAGGGAGTGTGCATGCGCCCAACCAGCAGCTCGCTCCCGCTGTGATCACACACACACAGCAGAAGCCCAGTGGCGGGTACCACAGACTCAATCTCTCCTGACACCTGCCGATTGTTTAGTACACAGGGAGAACAGCGATCTGCCTATGTAAACAAGGCAGATCGCAGTTCTGTCGATAGGGAAAACATTGATCCTGTGTTCACAGATCTATGCCTTCCCTTAGTAAAAGCACCTCCCCCACAGTACACAAGCACTGTCTAGGAATACAGTTAACTCTTTGAGCGCCCCTGATGTTAACCCCTTCCCAGCCAGTGTCAGTACAGTGACAGTGCATATTTTTTATTAGTGTCACTGGTCCCCAAAATGTGTCAAAAGTGTCAGTTAGTGTCCAAATCGTCCACCGCAATATAAAATAAAAATATCCCATAGTTTGTAGATGCTATAACTTTTGCTCAAACCAATCAATATACGCATATTGGGATTTTTTTTGCCAGAAATATTTAGCAGAATACATATTAGTCTAAATTGATGAAGACATTTGATTTTTTACATTATTTTTTGGATATGTTTTATACCAGAAAGTAAAAAATATTGGGTTTTTTTCAAAATCGCTGGTCTTTTTTTTTGTTTATAGCGCAAAAAATAAAAAATGCAGAGGTGATCAAATACCACCAAAAGAAAGCTCTATTTGTGAGAAAAAAGGACATCAATTTTCTTTGGGTACAGACCCACACGTGCAATTGTCAGTTAAAGTAACGCAGTGCCGTATCTCAAAAAATTACCTGGTCAGGAAGAAGGGTAAATCTTCCGTGGGTCAAGTGGTTATAATATTAGCAAACATTAGGAAACATCCCAAAATGAACCATTATTTTTATGCTCATAAAGCTGCAAAGTTGAATGTTCCAGACATTAAAACCGCCTGTCTGACTATTGACAGCGCTACAAGTCTAACATAATCTTTTCATCCAAGCACAACCTCAGTCTCAGAACACGGCTAACCCTGTACGGAGCTGGAGACTGAAATATGTTCATCCTACATTAACGTGAAATTGTATTAAGGCAGAAATGCAGGAGAAGGCATCAGGGGAGCTCAAATTACAGTATGTAATTTCAAAATCCCCTGGGGATGGTGAGCAGTGATACTCACAGTGTGACTTAGCCACATACAGATTCAAGCGCTGCCTAGGCACAGGGGGGGTAGAACCCTTTCAGTGAAAATCGAATGAATATTATGAGTTCTGCTACACAATGCATTCATAATATACATTTAACCCACTATTTTTGCTTTAATTTGTAGCAATGACGTATTCTACATATTGACGTGTAATAACTCGGATGCAGCGAGATGACTAGCTTTGCCATATGATCATACTGTACATCATTTGATAAAAACAAGCCATCAGACAGATTTGAACATTGCTTTTGACAGTCAGGGTGACTACCAAAGTCATAATGTTGTTGCGATCAGCAGAAGAGCTCCATGCAGCACAGAAATTTTCCTCTTGCGATTGTTTAGTCTTTTTTTTTTTTAAATAGTCAAATATGCCTTTTGTTGTACATGCTCAAAAAATACGGGGGTTTGGTCACACTACATGGTCATATAGTGCTAAGCCCACTTACTGCGACAAAGTACCCCGAATTAGTGGGTCCTACTCTAGTAATGGAATGGAAGATCCTTTGTCTCAACCATGGGAGCTGAACTCCTCTATGTGGGAGAACTGTAGAGATATGTTCAGGTGTTTTTAACTAGCCTTGCAGGAGATGTCATTCTTGAATGTGTGCGCTGTAAAATACTTTGTACTGTTTGTAGGTCTTATAGCAGCACCATCTTGAATTTAAATGCATTGTGGGGTGTGCCCCCCAAATATGTTTTTGTATTTTGTTTTGTTGTACATGGACCCCAAGGTACATTTAATAGCCAAGTCTAGGAGAAAGCTTGTGAGGCTTGGTGATAAGGTTCTCGCAATAAGCCTTTTTAGTTCTCTGTGAGAGGAAGACCCAGACTAGCAATTCTGAAATTTGGCAAGATATCCTAGTCTGTTGTCTGGCTGGACACCCTAGGCCTAGGGGCTGGTAAATGGTAATCAATTATATTAAACTGTTAAAGTATCTCCTCCTGATCTCCATAACATAAAGTGGAAGTGTACTGTAGTTCAGCAGTAGAGAACTCAAGCAGGGTTGACAACAGTGGGATTTCAGTTCAGAAGAGGCACTGTGTTGTCAGCTCAAACAGGAATTTAGGAGCTTACATCATTTCTGACAGATTACCAGGTATTTAGTTCTATTATTATTATTATTATACAGGATTTATATAGCGCCAACAGTTTACGCAACACTTTACAATATAAAAGGGAGACAATACAGTTATAATACAATAAAATACAGGAGGATTAAGAGGGCCCTGCTCAGAAGAGCTTACAATCTAATAATATTTGTACTTGCAGCTTGTTTAGAGTGACAAATAATGGGAAAACTTGCAGAGATTTCCTGGTAATTTTATCCCCATTTCCCCATGATTTGGAATTTCCTATTATATTTAGAACCATCTGCTGGTTAAATACAGTATTTTCTGTTTTAAATCAATGAAAATATTTGATCAGGGCACAAAAAAAACCTAATGATCCTTCAGCACTTTCACTGATTAAATTTCTATGCACATTTTTTATTATTACACCCCTTATTGTCATTTATTAAGCATATGGGCTGGTATTAATTTTTAAATGCTTTTTTTCAACTTGCTCTCCAGGAGACCAAAAAAAAAACACAGGTATGAGGTATAAGTTTGCTTCGCCCTAGCCAAGCATTGGTGAGAGGTGTCATATTATACAGTCTCCCCTAAGGCCAAACCTGCTTGGGAGAAAGTTGGCAGTGCTTCCCCTTTCCTTCTCAATAGACTTGAAAGTATTTCTGCAATTTCTTCGGCTGTTCTGCAGCCAGCTTTTGCATGCCTGGCTGTCTAATATTTGTGGGCAGCATAAAAGGAAGGTATAATTGCTTGGAGTCAATTTTAATTTAGTTTCTATATATATATATATATATATATATATATATATATATATATATATATATATACATACAGTAATGCCTTGGATTACGAGGGTAATTTGTTCCAGAAGAATGCTTGTAATCTAAAGCACTTGTATGTCAAAGCGAGTTACCCAATAAGGAATAATGGAAACTCAGCAAATCCGTTCCACAGCCACTGCTTGTCTATGCAGTACCGCATGTGGCCAGAGGTGCAGGGGTGCCGGAGACACTCGGAAACACTCAGAGACCACTCGGAGACGCTTGGGAACGGAGTGTTTCCGGGTGTCTCCGAGCATCACCCCTGCACCTCTGGCCAAATGCGGTACTGCACACCCCAGTGGCTTGAATCCTGCTCGTCTTGCGAGATAACACTCGCAAAGCGAGTCATGATGTTAAAAAAATAAATCGCTCGTATTGCAAAACGCTTGTAAACCGCATTTATTGCAATACAAGGTTCTACTGTGTGTGTATATATATATATA
This sequence comes from Lithobates septentrionalis, assembly GCA_037952835.1. Lineage (NCBI taxonomy): Eukaryota > Metazoa > Chordata > Amphibia > Anura > Ranidae > Lithobates > Lithobates septentrionalis. Next base: position 389,497 of record JBBDGP010002788.1, on the reverse strand, counting down.
TATATATATATACACTTTATATGCAGTCTTGCTTTACAACAAAAAGGGATTACCAGAGCACAATGGGTTAGCTAAAGATGCAGCACAGGTAGATGTTTTCTTTTTTAAGACACAATTTCAGGAAGAGCTATTGATTTCTTTGAACAACTAAAACAACAAAAGGGGCAAAGACAGATGAAATGTAAAAAGGGCGTTCTTTTCTTTACAGAGACTCTGTCATGAAAACAATAAGGGGGCTGCCACTGCTGATCCTTTTTTGAGAATGCTGGTTCCCTGGTTGTGCCTGGCTTCAATACTTTTGAGACACTGTCCTGGAACAAGCATGCTGTAAATTAGTGTCAGCAATCCATTGAACACTTGTTCCAGGTCAGTGATCCAGAATGCACTGAAACTAAAGCATCAGCATTAGTAATGATTGAACAGACCCGGGTTCTAAATTTGTGAGCTGTTTTCACAAATCTTGCTCACAATTCGATGAACCTGAACTTTGCAGCAAACACTATTGAAGTCTGTAGGGAAAAAATCTTGTTATTTAACTCTGACAAAAAAGTAAAGTTGTAGTTAAAGTGGTTGTAAGCTCAGACACGAAATATGAACAAAGCATTTCTCTCTATAGTGTGTACTTGTCTCAATTAAGAGCACTAAGTGCCATTTCTGTCTGTTGCTTATTTCCGAAGCTATCAGCATGAATCACTTCTGACAAGTTTTCCTGACACTTATGCCGCGTACACACGGTCGGACTTTTCAGCTACAAAAGTCCGACAGCCCGTCCGACAGACTTTCGACGGACTTTTGGCAGACTTTCAACAGACTTTCTAACGACCGGACTTGCCTACACACGATCACACCAAAGTCCGACGGATTCGTACGTGATGAAGTACACTGGACTAAAATAAGGAAGTTGATAGCCAGTAGCCAATAGCTGCCCTAGCGTGGGTTTTTGTCCGTCAGACTAGCATACAGACGAGCGGATTTCTGGGTCCGGCGGAGTTACGACGTAAAGATTTGAAGCATGTTCCAAATCTAAAGTCCATCAGATTTGCGGCTGGAAAAGTCTGCTGAAAGTCCGGGGAAGCCCACACACGATTGGATTGTCCGCCAGACTTCGTCCGTCGGCGTCCGTCGGACTTTTGTAGCTAAAAAGTCCGACCGTGTGTACGCGGCATAAGAGAAACATGGTGACAGAGGAGAGAGCTCCAGTTGATTGACAGCTTCAGCTCTGTTCCTGTGTGCTGTGTGAACAGGTGTGTGTCCCTTCCCTCCAATCAGCTGTCAGAGATCCCCTCACTGAGCTCTGCAGTGTGTGACATCAGTTCTCCGCCCCCTTTTTACTGACAGCTCAGATAAGCTTTAAAATCTGGACATTGAACAGCTGTAGAGAAAAGAAGACTGCAGATAAACAGGTACAATGTATGTAGTAGAATTTGTTTAATCTCTGTGTATCATCTGAGGCCAGTCACTTCACTGGGTATATGTACAGGTTTACAACAACTTTAAAATTAGACATAAGCACAATCATTAAAATCTCCTACAGGCTTTCACATGTTAATTTAACCTAAGCACATCCTGTAAAATTGGGCTTGTCTTGGAGAATACAAGTAACCATTTTAACACATAAATTGCTGGCATAGTTTACAGTTGTCACCATCAGGAAACCCACACTGAGAAATATCATGCAGCCATCAACAGAATACATAGACAGAAAGAGGCTCAAGAGATCAGCAGCACTGAGAGGCAACAAATTACATTTCTTTTTAAAAACAAGTATTTTATTAAAGAAAAAAATGGCAGGTCTTTTAGATACATTAAAGTAGCATTAAATCCTCGGCATTTTTTAGCTTAACGCGTCAAGTACAATAAAGTAAACATCAGCTGCTGAAAGTGAGAAAACCAGAGGGTTTAATATTAATTTAAATGTCATTCTGTTAGGGTATAAATCGAACTTAATCTACATGTATATTAACAAAACATTACATATACGACACATTATTTGAAGCTCTGGAGAGCCTGTCATTCATTTAGATGCACATATTCATGAAAAAATAAGCTGTATTTAAATCACTTTTTGGGTTACCCGCTCATTGTATCCTAGGCCTGTCAAACGCAGAATGTTGTCCTTAGCTGCTGGATGTCCAAAAAGACATCTTTTCACTATCTGCATGTGAATCAGGTGCCTGTCAGCTCACTGGACTTGTGTGGCCAGAGGCCAAGGTTTTAGAAGATTACCCCTTTCCTTTGCTAATGACATAAACATCATAGGTAGATAACGAGTGCAATGGAGCCTGGCGCAACACTGAAATGATAATTGAAAAGGGCAACCAGTAAACGCATAATAGTCCAGATATCTAAATTTAATAAAACACATATAAACAGCAGATTTAAAATCCCTCAAAAAATTTGGGAATTTCTCACAACCTTTATGGTTCAATTAGATTTTATTAATTTTTTTCACAAATATATAATACAGCGTAACAAAGAGAAATGAACAATGCCAGTAACCTGACATCAGGTCTCCTGGTATATTGAAATATAAAAATACGAGGGGCGTGTCCGGATGTAGAGAGAACAGGACGCGTTACTGAGGAGCTCCGCGATCCTGATCAAATCCACCACCATCCTGCAAAATAACTGACCTGGTGAACCTCCCAATCTATTCCAGCTACCCTCGGACATCCTCTGCACCAGCCCTTGGGAAAATTGTGGAGCTCGGCCGGCCGAGTAAGCGTGTACGGGCCGGGACCGCCTCCACACAGCAGCAGCCAGCCGCCATCTTGAGGCCTGCATAGGCCTCCAACATCCCCGAGCGAAAGGGCCGCGTTTGGGGGAGCGACGGACGGCTGCTCCACCAGCATCGGCAGAGGTGATCCCCCTGGAGGTGTCTGAGGTGGGAGGAGGGCCGGATGACCGCCGGAGGATTGGCCTGCACTGTTCCCGGGCGCCGCGGTGGGCCGCCGTTCTGAGGCCTACAGAGCCTCCAGCATCCCCGGGCTTGATTACCGCGATCGGCGGAGCGGGAGGCGGCCGCTACTTCCGCATCTGCGGCGGGGGTCCCCGGGAGGCTGTCGATCAGTGAGGAGACCCCGAGGCCGCAGGAGACTCCTACCTGGACTGGATCTGAGGCCTGCTACCATCTTCCAGGCCTATGGTGCTTGAGGCATCCCCCACATACAGGTACTGTGTCCCATTGGTGCTGTGCTGCCTTTCCCAAACTGCCATCCTCGCAGAACTTGTGCCCTGCAAGCCCTGACCCTGTGCATCCTCTGCCCTGCCCACTGCGCTCTGGTGCCTGTCTGCTGTCTCTCACCAACCGCACAGCCCTTATTCACAGCAGAACACACTGCGGATGGGCCCTCCTAGGACCCGTTACTCACATTCAAAAAAAAACAAGGCTTCTCATACCACTCCGTCGGTGACCAGGCGCTTGTCGGCGGCAGAAATGGCGGCGAACGCGAAAACAGTGGCGAAGTCAGGGGCTGCGGAGTCCCCCACGGGAGCAGAGATCCTGGCGGCCATTACGGCATGTAAAGAAACCCTAACTGCAAAAATAGACTTCCTAACTGTAGATGTCAGTCTAATCCGCCAAGACATGGATAAATTCCGATCCCGTATCGCTGAGGTGGAGGACAGAGTCTCCACGGTGGAGGATGTGGTCCGGTCAGATTCCAGAGAGGTGAAGGCCCTACAGCTCCAAGTGAAGGCGCTCCAAGAACGTGCCATAGACACCGAGAACCGCCTCCGGCGTAACAACATTCGCATACTTGGTTTACCTGAGAGAGCGGAGGGTTCCAAACCAGCTGAATTCACCGAGCAGTTATTATCCACCCTGTTTAATCTGGGGGATCTGTCGCCCACTTTTGTAGTGGAAAGAGCTCACAGGGTCCCGCCACTTCCTCCAAGACCGGGGGCCCCTCCACGTCCCTTCCTGTTACGCTTGCTGAACTACCGTGATCGAGACCGCATCCTGGCGGCGGCCCGAACCATGCCGGAAATCAAATATGAGAACACCAGGCTATCTTTCTTTCCTGATTTCTCTCAAGAGGTGCAGCAGCGCCGCAAATCTTTTACAGATGTCAGACGTCGACTCCGAGAGAAGGGAATACGTTTTGGCCTTCTATACCCCAGCAGATTGCGGATCACGGATGGCGACAACACCCGCTTCTTCGATACCCCTGAGGCCGCAGCGGCATGGTTAGACACCCGTTAGTGTCATAATGAAAATTGGACCGGTGTTGAATGCACGATCTGCTGGGTTCAGATAACTACTTCAAATTCCTATAATAACCCTCCTTCTACCCCATATTGACTTCCAGCATGATTCATTATCGGATACCGCATCTTTCTGCACTGCGGCACCACGTCATCATCCTCACCTTCTACTATACATCTGTTACTGATGGAACTGCAACTAGTTCCTCCTGTCCGAGGAGCTCCAGTAAATACCATGCAGACTTTTTGTCATTGACTCCTAAATGATAAACCGTCCCTAAAAAATTTAAAAATTTTTTTTTTTTTTTTTTTTTTTTTCTCTCACCTTGACACCCCCCCCCTCGCTCAGGTTCAGACGAGGACATTTGCCAGTTACGGCGACCCCCCCTCACCTTGGTCCAGGACGTGACCATACGAGTCAAGTTCCAAGGGTCTCTGGACTGGCACGATAGTGTAGTGCACTGAGTTTTTAGGTTGCCACTACAGTTATAAGAGTTTTTTTTTTGTTTAGGGGTAAAGCTATCCCCATCCTTCTCCCTCGTTTCGGAAGAGAGATGGGGCATAGTAGGAAAGGCACATTGTGCTTGGGTTTGTTTAAAAATGTTCTGAAGGTTTCCTTTCTTTTTTTTTCTTTTGGTGCACAATATTGGATAAACCTAAATGCTGCTACTATATGGTGTGCTATGTCAGGGATTTTGCTGCTCATGGTTCACTCTCCCATCCATCCTAGTAGGTTCTCACCTTTTAATGTAGATGGCTAATCCCCGTGCCGATTCCTTTACGGTTCTTTCCTGGAATGTCAGGGGCCTTGGATCAAAGTTCAAGCGAGCTCTCCTTTTCCAGTATCTAAAGTCCCACTCCCCCCAACTTATTCTTCTTCAAGAGACCCATCTAATGGGCAGCAAAATCCTGACATTGAAAAAACCATGGATACAGAGGGCTATACATGCCACATACTCTACGTATGCAAGAGGGGTGTCGATTCTTATACACAAGAACTTCCCATGTGTGATTGAAGAAGTGAGCACGGACCCACAGGGTAAATTTGTTATTGTTGTATTTACACTTTGGTCTCACAGGTATATTGTCATTAATATGTATATCCCTCCGCCTTTCTCACCTGTAATATTATACGCGGTTATGGAAAAGATTGCCCCCTTTTGCCCTGGGAAGATTTTAATCATGGGAGACTTTAATGCTATTATGTCCCCGGATTTAGATAGGCCTGCCCCACCAAAGCATCATTGCACAGATCTCTCTGGTTGGGCTCAGGCAGTAGCCCTAGAAGAGATTTGGAGGTGGAAGCACCCTACAACCAGAGCCTATTCATGTTTCTCAGCATCCCACAAAACTGCATCACGTATAGACCTGGCCTTTTCTAATCCCCCATTGTTGGCGGATGTGCTGGAGGCAGCTTATTTGCCAAGTGGACTGTCTGATCACAGCCCGTTGGTAGTGACGCTTCGCTCTCCTGCATCCCGGAGTGCGGCACTGTGGAGACTAGGGGCTCATTGGGTCTCCCATCCGGACCTAACTGAAAGTATACCCCCCCTGTTAACGGATTTCTGGGAGCGGAACACTGGGTCCTCCTCTCCTGAAATCACGTGGGATGCGTTTAAAGCATACACGAGGGGACAATACATCTCATCTATTGCCCATATTAAAAAGAAACAGTTAAGGGAGACCCAACTACTGCAACAGTCGGTGACAAATCATACCTCTACTTATAACTCGGACCCCACACCATCTCATTTTGACTCACTTATGGCAGCTCAGAGAGAACTGAATCTTCACTTGACAGAGGTTACACGACTTGAAACTCATAGGGGCAGACAAAGAACCTTTGAACAGGGTGACAAAAATGGTCGGCTGCTGGCCCTATTGGCGCAGAATGACCAACCACTTACGCTTGTCTCCACTCTGCAGACTGCTGATGGGGACATGGTGACTTCACCCTCTGAGGTCTTACAAACGTTTACTGCTTTTTATGAAAAGTTATATACCTCCACCCTGCCTTCTGACTTTCGGCCTGTGCAGCTACGGGACCTGTTAGATCCCTTGGCACTGGGCTGGCTGTCAGATCAGGAGCGTGAGACACTAGTTAGGCCATTTACAGCCCTAGAAGTTCTAAATGCCATCCAATCCTTCCCAACTGGTAAGGCGCCGGGGCCGGATGGCCTTCCGATTGACTTTTATAAGTCGCATGGAGACCTTCTGGCACCCCTGTTGGCCCAGTTATATAATATATGCCTGAAGGATGGCAAACTACCCGACTCCATGTATCTTGCATATCTGACTTTAATACACAAACCCTCTAAAGACCCAACCTCCTGCGCCTCGTACCGGCCAATTGCATTGCTAAACAACGACTTTAAAATTTTGACCAAGCTACTTGCTCTACGACTATATCCCCTATTGCCTTCAGTCATTGATTCGGACCAAACTGGCTTTATGCCCCGTAGATCCACGGATGTCAACCTCAGAAGGTTATATACCAACATACATGCCCAACATCACAACACGGGTTCAAGAACTATAGCCTCACTTGACATAGAAAAGGCTTTTGACACCGTAGAGTGGCCTTTTCTTTGGGAAACATTGCGTAGAATGGGGTTCCCCTTATTGTTTATTCAATGGCTCCAGGTATTATACAAATGCCCCACTTCATCGGTAAGACTGGGGGGTGGACTGTCAGCCCCTTTTGGGCTCACCAGAGGAACCCGGCAGGGCTGTCCTCTCTCTCCAGCTTTATTTGCCTTAGCTATTGAACCAGTGGCGGAGGCGCTCCGTACGTCCCCGCATATTAAAGGTCTTCGTATTGGCTTGCTGGAGGAGAGGCTGGCCCTGTACGCGGATGACATGCTACTGTTCCTCAATGATGCTGGCCCGTCCTTACAGGGTGTTCTGAACGTGTTAGACACTTTTGCGCGAGTCACCGGGCTAAAGGTCAACTGGTCCAAATCCATACTTTTTCCGATAGACCAGGCGGCCAAAACCACTTCCTCCCCTGACTGTGCACTAAAATGGGTGGAAACTTTTAAGTACCTGGGGGTCAATATATCCACACAAGCATCAGATTTCATCTCGCTTAACCTTACCCCTATACTCTTGGACACTAAGACAAAACTTAAAACGTGGAGTAATTTACCTCTGTCAGTCTGGGGACGAGTAAATCTCCTTAAAATGAAAATTATCCCCAAATTCACGTATTTGTTCCGCCACTCCCCTCAGTGGATACCTAAATCGTTTTTTAATACAATGAATCAATTGTTCTCATCCTTTATCTGGGGCTCCGCGCCACCCAGATATCGGCTGTCGACTTTGATGCGGCCGACAACGCAGGGTGGTATGGCATTTCCTGATTGTTACAAATATTTTCTAGCTACCCAACTGGTGACAGTGGCCTGGTGGCTGCACCCTGACAAAACTAACTCTTCCACAGCCCTAGAGGCCACGATAGTGGGCTCTTTTGAAGCTTTGCAATTCCTGATATTCAGAGGCCCTCGAGCCCCTTATCATTTGACACCCTCTATGCATACCACCCTGCGGGCTTGGCGGGCAGGTCTAGATATAGAAAAATATAAATCAACCGAGATCTCTCCTAACACCCCGATCTGGCTGAACCCTACTTTGCCACACATTTACAAACTTCCAGACCCCTTTGCTTGGACTAAGTATGGTATAAAAATTATCTCTCACATAGTGTCACAAATGTCATTATCTCCCTTTTCACACCTTTCGTCCATGTATAACATACCTCATCATTACCAATTTCGCTATCTCCAATTGTCACATGCTTTTGCTGCGCAGTTTCCACGTGCTTCCTGCATCGTTGTCCAGTCGGGACTGGAGAAGACACTTAGAACTAAATGTGCAGAGAAACCTACCTCACAGCTATATGAGCATTTGGTCTACGTGTCTCTCCCACCTTTAGATAAGCTCTGGTCTCGCTGGCAGCTTGATATACCCTCGCTGGACAATGATGATTGGGATGATGTTTGGGATTTCCCTTTCCGCTCCTTAGTCTCTATGCGGGATAGGCTGATCCAATTTAAAATTGTGCATAGAGCGTATTTTACTCCACATAGACTTCATAAAATGAACCCTACATGTCCATCGGAGTGTTGGAGATGTGGAATCTCCCCATGAGATTTCTCTCATATTTTCTGGCATTGCCCTAAAATTCAGCAATATTGGAGTGAGGTACTCGGCACGGTAAATAGAGTCGCATCAACTACACTACCACATGCCATGGAAGTCTGTCTATTGGGGTTAATTGAAACACTTGTACCAACAATGGCAAAACGCACACTGGTAGGGTTATTGCTATTTTATGCCCGGAAAAACATTGCCATGCAATGGAAGAAGCCCACCCCCCCTTCATTGACACAATGGAAAAGTCTGGTCAATAATAACCTTCCTTTATATAAAGACACATACTTCAATAGAGGGTGCCCGATGAAGTACGATAAAGTCTGGCGTACATGGTTAAAGGATGTGGAAACAGCTGGTTGAGTCTTCAATAATATGTTGGGGGTTGCGGGGGGGGGGGGGGGGAGAGTAGTGAGAATTTATTGGCTACGATTGGAGAGAGAACTAGACGTCTCAAGGGACCTCTAAATAGCTACAAGAAGAAGCGAGCCATAGGTTAACTCATCAAGCGATATATAACACAAATTAAAATAACTTGTCATGTGATGTGTGAGACACTTTATATAGGCACCACAGTTTTGTTTTGTTTTTTCTTTTAGCTTTTTAAGTTGTATATGTATTGTTTGTCTTGAAAATGCATTAAAAAAATAAAAAAAAAAATTTGAAAAAAAAAAAAAAGAAATATAAAAATACAAAATTCAGGGTAGTGCAATCACGTGATCGAACAACGATCACTTAAAACATAACTTTATAAGAAACCTGTGCATGTGGGACGTTTGATTCATGAGTTTTATGTACCCTGGTCCGGGGAGCCCCATTGGGAACCTGCTGCAACCTCGGACACAAGGTAAACCAGTAAAAAAAAAAAAAACTGAAACGAATAGTAGTCATATATATTGTCTAGAGTAAAGTGCGATAAGTTTTAACATGCAGAGGGTAAGGAACCAAAATAAACCCTCATAGGGGGTAAACAACTTGCAGCATAGATTGCAACAGTAAAAAGTCAAAGGAGACTAAAAAAGGAAGATTAAAAGTAAAAGGAAATCAGAAAGGCAGGAAAGAGAAAAATAGTTGGACAGGGAGGGGGAGGGGGGGAGACAGCGAACCTCGATCCGTGAAACCAGACATGATGCCTGACCGAAATTTTGCGGAAAGGCTACATGTAATCCTTAGGAGGAATTTGTCTCCGTAAGTCTCTGCTTGAGTTTGTCTGAAGTGGAGTAATGCCTCCACACACTCCAGACATATGAAAATTTGGCTAGTTTGTCGAGAATATTAGCTTGCATTTCTTCCATTGACATAATGTTGTTTATTTCGTTAACCCACTCAACCAAAGACGGAGGTGTGACAGTTTTCCAATGCCTAGGTATAAGTTGTCTCCCTGCACTGATAAAGAACTTCAATAAACTGTTTTTTTGTGACTTTATGGAGCCAGGGAGAATGGAAAGAAGAGCAATGGTAGGAGAAGGCAGTAAAGGCTTGTCATAGATATCTGAGTAGATCTGGAAGATCTGTGTCCAGAATGGTAGAAGCACGTCACACTCCCACCAAATATGGAGATAGGTGCCTTTCATAGAGTTGCATCTCCAGCACATATCTGAACTGGAAGGGAATATGACCCTGAGTGTAGTGGGGACCCGATACCACCTGGATAGGATTTTATAGTTTTTCTCCTGCATGTAGCTCGAAATTGAGGTCTTATTAGTGAAGAGAAAAGCTTTACTCCATTTTGCCTCGGATATTTCAATCCCAACCTCCGTTGACCATTTTGTAGTATAATTAGGAAGGGCTCCATGAGTGTGATCTAAGATCAATTTGTATATAAGGGATAACGTGTGTCGTGGAGTCTCAGTTAGGGTACAAAGTTGTTCAAACCCAGTCAGAGGCCTATGGATTTGTTTAGAGTCGTGTATCTGTTTACAGTAAGCGTTAAGGTGTCTACGAGTGAGCCAAGTCACTTTGGAGGTTACCTCTGTTGGGGTAGATGTAAAGGTACCTAGGGTGGCGTCGAAAAAATGCCGAGCCGTGGGCCAAGAGTCTCTATTGTAATTGTCTATAAGATGGGTGGAGTGACCTTCCGGAAGTTTTGGGTTGTCAAACAAGGGGGTAAGGGGGCTAGGTTCAGAAGACAGTGAATAATTGGATTTCCTCCGGTACCAAATCGCCAGGGCGTCTCTGGTAAGGGGGGACAGCGTCATGATTGATTTGAATGAATGATCGAATCCCCAGAGGAGCGCTCTTAGATCATACGTGGAAAGGTCTTGCTCTACTAATGTGGTAGCCTTGGTCATGGGGCGGGGGAACCATTCGAGGATACGGGAGATAACTGCGGACGTGTGGTATAACTCAAAGTCAGGTAAACCTAACCCACCTTTTGTGATTGGGGAGCATAAAAGTTTATGTCTCAACCTCGGGTGACTACCTTTCCAAACAAATCGGATGGCCATTGACTGAAGGGAGCGAAAGAAGGCCGATGTGAGAGCTATGGGGAGGGCCTGGAATAAGTATAGGAGTTTGGGGAGAATATCCATTTTTAGTGCGTTAATACGACCCACCCAGGACATAGCTAAGTCCATTCGTTCTTCTGTTAGGCGTCTAAGTTTTTGGAGCAAGGGGCTAAAGTTCAGGTCATAAATGTCCAAGAAGCGTTTAGGGATAGCCGTACCTAAATAAGAAATTGAATTTGGTTTCCATTGAAATGAAAAATTGGATTGAACGGCAGAGAGTGTGGATTGTGATAGGGAAAGGTTAAGAGCCTCCGTTTTGGAGATATTTAATTTGTAATTACTGAAGCGGCCAAATCTGTCTATCTCTGATAGAATTGAGGGTATGGAAATATGGGGTTTGGTTACATACAAGAGAAGGTCATCTGCGTATAGAGAAAGTTTGCAGTGAGATGAGGGGGTCTGTAAGCCCTGTATATTGGGATTAGATCTAATAGCTTGGGCAAGGTGTTCAATCACCAGAGCAAACAGCAGGGGGGAAAGGGAACAGCCCTGCCTGTGTCGTTAGTAATCGTAAAATTGTGTGATTGGGTACCATTAACTAAAACCGTGGCAGAGGGTGTAGAGTAGAGCGACATTATACGTGTCAACATTCTTGGGCCTAGACCTATTTGGGATAGTGTGGACTGAAGAAAAGACCAACTGACTCTATCGAAAGCCTTCTCTGCGTCACACGAGAGAAGGCAGGCCGGAATGTGATGACGTTGAGCAAAGGTGATTAAGTGTATGGTCTTGGTGGTATTGTCCCTGGCCTCCTGACCAGGGACAAAACCCACCTGATCTTTGTGTATTAATTTCGGTAGCAGAGGGGAGATACGGTTAGCGAGTATTTTGGCATATAATTTTAGGTCGATATTTAGAAGGGATATTGGTCTATAATTGGAGCAAATGGACGGGTCTTTTCCGGATTTTGGAATGACCACAATTTGGGCTTGAAGAATGGAAGAGGAGGAAGCAATCATCCCATCAAATGCGTTAAAAGCGTTTGCTAGTAAAGGGGACAGTTGTGGTGCAAAAAGTTTATAAAAACGGGAAGAAAACCCATCTGGGCCTGGGCTATTACCATTCTTGAGATTTTTTATGGCGGAGAGAAATTCCGTATCAGATAAGGAGGCCTCCAGGTCCTCTGAATCGGACTCAGAAAGAGGTGGAAGTGCCGTCTCCTGTATATAGGAGGATAAGTCTATAGAGGCAGGTGAGGATGACGGAATTTGAGGGGTGAGGTTATATAATGTGGAGTAGTATTGGCGAAACTCTTCGGCAATAGCCGTGTTCTGTCTAATTTTACCTTTGGTAGAGGAATTTATAAACTGAATAGGTCTTCTAGCTTGAAGGGTAGATGCAAGGTGTCTGCCGCACTTGTTAGCCTGAGAGTAACAAGTGAAACGGCCTTTATCTCGGGCTTTAAGAGATCTCTCTGCGAAAATACGCAAGAGATCCCTTCTCGCACTAGAGAGTTCTAAGAGAGTCGAATTACTAGGGTTATTTTTGTGTGATTCTTCTAAGTTGGCAATGACGGCGAGAAGGCGCGTCGTATCTGCAGTACGCGCACGCTTCAATCTAGCCCCGTGTTGAATAAGTATACCTCGAAGTACACATTTGAGGGCTTCCCATTTCGTGAATAGATTAGTGGTGTCCTGAGCGTGATCTGAAACAAAATGTTTAATGGACTGTGCTATGTCCTGGGAGCATACCGAGTCATTCAAAAGTTTGTCATTTAGTCTCCAAGATGCGTTTCGATTACGTGTGTGAGTGTGTCCTAGACTCATGTGAATAGGGGCATGGTCTGACCTTCTCACAACCTTTAAAGTGATTGTAAAGTCTCGTTTTTCTTTTCCTATAAAAATAACAAACAGCAGCCCCGATCCTCCTCTTATAGAAAAAAGGACTAGAATCCCGCGCTTAGGACAAAACTGGTATGCAGCCCCCCCTGGGTCACACCTCCCTAAGGAGGGTGAGATATAAATGTTTTAAAAGGAGTAGGGGTAAGTGGCGCTCCCTAAGAAGGGGTACCCTGTATGGGTGTGCGTGAAAAACACCTAAAAGTGTGGTGCTAAAACTAAACCTCATATATAAATATGTGAGACAAAACTAATAAAAATAAAAATATAAATGTCTCAATACCTAATCAAATAAACATAGTAACAATACACGGAATTGGGAAATGTGTACAAAAGTGGCATAAATATTCTAATTAGCAGTGAGAGAAAATGTGACCATCAAAATCTTCCCCTGCTGGCCCACAGTAGATACGTAGGTATACATAAAAATATGAACAAAAAATATAAAAAATGTGTAATACTGAGTCCACGTGATAAGTGTCCACTCCAGTAAAGGTAAAAGACAAATATTATATGGAATACACCACATCAGATATATATGTGAGCAAAAAACTCATAGGAAATAGAAATATACTGATAAATATTATGAACTATAAATGAAAGTGAAGCTCCAGATTGGCAAAGTGTTCATAAAAAATGCGTGACTCTTGTGCTTAATCAATATCCGGTGACTTCCGTGATCCCCCTCAAGGGTCCTCACTCACCGGTTCCTGGCACCCCTGCAGGGGTAATAGGCATGTAAACAGCAAGATGAAGGGCTTCCCAGGTCCAGTGCGGGCATCCACACGTGTACTGACAGTACAGCACTGTAGGGCTTTGTTCCAAGGTGAGTATTTCATAATGTGCTAGTATGCGATGCATACTAGCACATTACGCCGTTGCCTTGCAGGTGTTTTTTTTACAACATCTGCAGTTTACAACCACTTTGGTAATGGATATACCTGTAATGCCCCGTACACACGGTCGGACTTTGTTCGGACATTCCGACAACAAAATCTTAGGATTTTTTCCGACGGATGTTGGCTCAAACTTGTCTTGCATACACACGGTCACACAAAGTTGTCGGAAAATCCGATCGTTCTAAACGCAGTGACGTAAAACACGTATGTCGGGACTATAAACGGGACAGTGGCCAATAGCTTTCATCTATTTATTTATTCTGAGCATGCGTGGCACTTTGTCCGTCGGATTTGTGTACACACGATCGGAATTTCCGACAACGGATTTTGTTGTCGGAAAATTTTATATCCTGCTCTCAAACTTTGTGTGTCGGAAAATCCGATGGAAAATGGGTATTTACATTGCATTACAGTATTGCTCTTTATTGAAACTACCATGACTCTAACTATTATTGTCTTGGAATGTTTGTTATTACCTGATTGTTTGTTTATGAAAACTTTCAATAAAAAATTATTGTTGAAAAAAAAAAGGCAACCAGTGATAGCGGACCATTTAACAGTTTTTGATAGGGGTAGAAAAATGATGTGGCGTTATTGACTGTTGCTTCCAACTACTTCCAAACTTTCAAATATTTTAATCTGAAAACACAGCAAATTTTAAACAGATACACTTTTTTATGCTTTATTTATAATCCAAATGTAACTGAAAAAGTAATAAGCATAAAACATAAGCACAACTGTAATCAAAGGCAATGGATACATTAAAGTCTAAAAGACCATTCACATGGCAATTAGCACACCCTGTGATTTCCAACGGCAAAAATCTGTGGATTCCAGCATCTGGAATTAAACGTGTGTAAAAAATATCTGTACAACATGCATGCAGTCATGATCACTGCAGGAAATCGCTGGCTGTGCAAACAGTCACAAATAGCTGCAGCTGCCTTCAGCCCCTTATTGCATTATATGAGCTGAGTGGTCGCAGCTATTCGCACACACCTGTCATTTCTATGTTAATGCCCCATCAGACTTTTTCTGTCGAAGATTCAGATGGACTTAGATAGAGAACATGTTCTATTTTTTCCGACAGAACAAATTACTATCGAAAAAACCTCACGTCTGTATGCTGTTCCGACGCACCAAAAACGACGCATGCTCTGAAGCAAGTACGAGACGGAAGCTATTGGCTACTGGCTATTGAACTTCCGTTTTCTAGTCCCGTCGTACGTGTTGTATGTCACCGCGTTCTGGACGGTCGGAATTTGGTGTGACCGTGTGTATGCAAGACAGCTTGAGTGGAATTTCGTCGGAACTCCGTCGTAAAAACCTTCAGAGTTTATTCCGACGGCAAAACCGGTCATGTGTACAGGGTATAAGGTCCATTTCACACGACTGTTCTGATCAGGTCCACCTGTAATTTTTTCAGGTAGACCTGATCAGATGGTTAATTCACCCCTATGGACCAGCGGGTGTAAATGGACATGTGTCCATTTACACCCGCCTACCTTCGATCCAGTCTGCCAAAAACAAGCGGAAGGGAATCTGTCCTGCTCTGTCAGAGTTTGATTACACCTGGCCGCCCATAGAGCAGAGCGATCTCTTTCTGTGTCCACTATGCGGGTCGTGGACCTGTCATCCACCTGCTCTGCGCTGATCAGCAGGGATCAGTGGACAGAACCCCTGTTGATCAAAATGGGGTCTGCCCTGTGTGAAAGGGACCAAGGTTGGATGATTGGAATTTCGGGAAATTCCTGAGGAAGAAGCCTGGAGGAGTGGCTGCTGGATACAATAGGTTCAAAAATTAATGGCACGGCAGCAGACCATAAGGTGGTCGGTGTGCTATAGCAAGTTATCACAACACGGGTAGTGTGGACAGGCCCCTAAAGTGGAACTATGGGAAAAGTAATGGCAGGCTCAAGAGTTAATAAAACTATGTTACAAGGAAAACAGAAACTGCTATGTTAATGCTAGTGACAGACTGCATCATACAAGTTCTTTTTGATTTTGCCTCTAATTATACAAAAATATACAGTTAGGCCCATATATATTTGGACACAGGCACAATTTTAGTTTTGTTTTTGGGTATTTACCAAAACATATTCAAGCTATAGTTATATAATGGATATGGGCTGAAAGTGCACACTCTCATGTTTAATTTGAGGGTATGTACATCCAAATCGGAGGAAGGGTTTAGGAATTGCAGCTCTTAAGACTAGCCATCCCCTATTTTTTCAAGGGGCCAAAAATTGGACAATTGAATCAAAAGCTGTTTCATGGCCAGGTGTGGACTACTTTTCTGTTAATTCTTCATCAATTAAGCAAGTAAAAGGTCTGGAGTTGATTCTAAGTGTGGTATTTGCATTTGGAATCTATTGCTGTGAGCCTTCATGATGCATTCAAAGTAGCTGTCCATGCAAGTGAAACAGGCCACTGTAAGGCTTCAAAAACAAAACAAATCCATCAGAGAGATAGCAGCAACATTAGGAGTAGCCAAATCAACAGTTTGGTATATTCTGAGGAAAGAGGAATGCAGTGGTGAGCAACATAAAAAGGTTTGAACGTCCACGGAAAACAACAGTGGAGGATGATCACAGGATCCTCTCTATGGTAAAGAAAAACCCATTCACAGCATCCAGACAAGTGAAGGACACTCTCCAGAAGGTGGGCGTATCATTGTCAAAGTCTACAATCAAGAGAAGACTTCATGAGAGCAAATACAGACAAGGTGCAAACCATTCATAAGCCTGAAGAATAGAAAAGCCAGATTAGACTTTGCCAAAAAAAAATCTAAAAAAGCTAGACCAGTTCTGGAAAAGCATTTTTTGGACGGATGAAATTAGGATTAATCTTTACCAGAATGACGGGAAGAAAAAAGTGTGGAGAAGCCTTGGAACAGCTCATAATCCAAAGCACACAACGTCATCTGTAAAACATGGTGGGTCATTGGTGTTTATTGATGATGTGACAGAAGCAGCTGGATGAATTCTGCAGTGTTTAGAGATATACTGACAGCCCAGATTCAGTCAAATGCAGAAAAATTGATTGGACGGCGCTTCACAGTACAGATGAACACTGACCCAAAACACACTGCAAAAGCAACCCAGGAGCTTATGAAGGAAAAGAAGTGGACTATTCTGCAATGGCCGAGTCAATCACCTAATCTCAACTCAATTGAGCATGCATTTCACTTGCTGAAGGCAAAACTAAAGGCAGAAAGACCCACAAACAAAGAACAACTAAAAACAGCTTCAGTTAGAGCCTGGCAAAGCATCAGAAAGGAGGAAACCCAGTCTTTGGTAAGATCTATGGGTTCCAGACTTCAGACAGTCATTGCCAGTAAAGGATTCTCAACAAAATATTAAAAATGAACATTTTATTTATGATTATTATCATTTGTCCAATTACATTTGAGCCCCTGAAAAAAGGGGGACTGTGTATAAACATGGTTTTACAGTTCCTAAAATTTGCACTTGATATTTATGTTCAACCCCTTGAATTAAAGCTGAAAGTCTGCACTTCAAATTCATTTGGATTATTTTGTTTTAATTTCATTCTGGTGGCATACAGAGCCAAAATTATGACTATTGTGCCTGTGTCCAAATATATATATATGGACCTAACTGTATATATATTTTAGCAGCAATGTCAACTATAGGTTTCAGATAAGGATTTGTATTTAGAAATATACAAATCTTACACAAAAGAACACTATTTGCCTTCTCAAGGCCTTCTTAAGCTGAAGTTTAGGTATGAATTTTACTGCATAGTGACACTGTTCCAGTTTGGACCAATGGACGTATGTTCTCATACCTAATTGAGCCCTGTAAAAGCTGCAAATCACTGTGGTAGTCGTCACTACTACATTAATAGCAGCGGTCTTCTGGGTCCAGTTGCGAGTGGCTGCCCTTCTGCATAGCAACCACAGGGGGTCACTCACTTGACACTGCCGCCTTTCTAAGAATGTATGTATGTATTTTTCTTCAATTAATACAAGGCATATTAAATATAAGGCGTTCTCTGATTGGATGAGGTGGAGAGGCGAAGGTGGTATAGTGATGACAGGGGGTTTGCTTTGAATTACCAAGGTGGTCTCTGTTCGGACAAAGTGGAGAGCCTGAAATCACATCAAGTAAGTGACCCCCTGTGGTTACTATGCACATGGGCAGCTGCTCAGCACTGGACCCAGAAGGCTGCTGCTATTACTGTAGTAGAAGTACTGTTACAGCGATTTTGTCAAGTTCTCACGTACCTGACTGATGAGCCTGATAGTGCAGAGGAAGGCCTCCCTTACGTATCTGATTCGCGGACCCTGGTAGAGCAGACAGGTGGCACGGGAGTGCAGAATGGTATGAGTGCCTGGCAGGATCAACAGCAGATAGGTCAGATGGCCGGCACAGCAGACAGGACCAGCAGGCTGGATGGATCAGCAGACAGGTGAGCAGACTGGATGGATCAGCAGACAGGTGAGCAAACTGGATGGATCAGCAGACAGTTAAGCAGACTGGATGGATCAGCAGACAGGTGAGCAGACTGGATGGATTAGCAGACAGGATGGATCAGCAGACAGGATGGATCAGCAGACAGGTGAGCAGATTGGATGGATCAGCAGACAGTTGAGCAGACTGGATGGATCAGCAGACAGGTGAGCAGACTGGGACTGAAGCTGGATGGCTGCAGTAGGTAAGTATAGCAGACTGGAGGAGAGTCTTGGAACGTCAGGCAGGCCGGGTCGATAATCAGGCTGGCAACAAAGGTACAAGAGGAGCAGGCAGAAGGAATCGTCAAACAAGCCAAGGGTCAGGTGCAGGCGGATAACAGGAACAGTCATAAAACAAGCCAGGTCAAACAGGAGCAGATATCAGATCTTCAGGAAACACATACACAGAGCTGCAGATCAAACAGCAAGGACACAGAGCTGCTGAGGTGTTTAAATAAGGCAGCCTGTTGCCAATCACTGAAATCAGCGTGGTTAACCCTTAGGTGGCAGATTCATGACATTGCCCCCTCCTAAAGGGCAGCCTCCGGATGCCCAATTGGGCCAACTTCACATCATGGGATCACTTGAAGGATTGCATTAGTTTTTTAGCATGAATATTGCTTTCAGGCTCCCAAGAGTTATTTTCCAGCCCATACCCCTTCCATTTAATTAGATACTGAACCTGATTGTACCTCCTTCTACAATCCAAGATTGCCTCCACCTCAAATTCCTCCTCTCCGTTGACTATTACAGGCTCCGGTGGACCAGTACTTCGTTCAGGGAAGGGATTCGGAAGAGCAGGTTTCAAAAGAGTCACATGGAAGACGGGGTGAACTTTAAGTGAATCGGGTAATTCCAGCTCATAAGCTACATCATTGATCTTTTTCTTTACAGGGAAGGGGCCCATAAACTTAGGGCCCAATTTTCTTGAGGGGCAAGCCATTTTCAAGTTCACTGTAGACAACCATACCTGGTTGCCGGGTTCCAGAATTAGTTCTCCTCGTTTTTTCCTGTCAAAGATCTTTTTATTGTACTCTTGTGTTTTGGTCATGGTCTCTTGTAATAGTTTGTTGTTTTTAGAGAAGAAATCTATTGTTTCAGAGACTGCAGGGATTGAGCATTCAGGCATGGTACTAGGCAGGAAGGACGGGTGATAGCCGTAATTAGCAAAAAATGGAGTTTGTTTGATGGCAGAATGGGAAGAGTTATTATAAGCGAACTCGGCAATGGGGAGTAAAGCGACCCAGTCATCTTGTGAGAATGAAGAAAAGTAACGGAGGTACTGCTCCAGGGTCTGATTGGTTCTTTCCATTTGCCCGTTCGTCTGAGGGTGGTATGCGGAGGAGAAGGCCAATTCAATCTCAAGGGACCCACACAGAGCTTTCCAAAACTTGGAGGTGAACTGGACACCTCGGTCAGACACAATGTTGGCTGGGACCCCATGGAGCCTTACAATTTCTTTGATGAATATTTTTGCAGTTTCCACAGCCGAGGGTGTTCCTTTCATGGGCAAAAAATGGGCCATTTTGGACAGCCTGTCCACCACCACGAAGATGGTAGAAAAACCCTCTGCCGGAGGGAGTTCCACAATGAAGTCCATTGAGATCATTTTCCAGGGTCTCTCTGGAACGGGCAATGGCTTCAGTAAACCCCAGGCTTTTACCTTGCTGTTCTTGCTTCGGGAGCAAGTAGTACAAGACTCCACATAACTCTTACAGTCATCTACCACCTGAGGCCACCAGAATGTGCGTTGTACCAGTTCGGCCGTTTTCAGGGCACCGAAGTGCCCAGCCAGCTTGTGATCATGACAGAGCTCCAATACTGCCACCCTTAAGTCCTTAGCTACAACAATTTTACCTTCATGCCACAGTAGGCCATGCTGTGCCTGTAAGCTGGTTTCAGAAGACATAGGGATAGCAGATTCTCCTGTAGTATGAGAAAGTTTCCTGAGGGAAGGATGGTGTCTGGAAGTGTGGACCTCTCAGAGTCGTTGAACATACGTGAGAGTGCATCTGGTTTTGTATTCTTCGACCCTGGCCTGTACGTTATATGGAATGAGAATCTAGAGAAAAAAAGTGCCCACCTTGCCTGCCGTGGTTTTAATCTTTTTGCTGTTCTCAGATATTCCAAATTCTTGTGGTCCGTATAGACCAGAATGGGATGTGCTGCACCTTCAAGTAAGTAACGCCATTCTTCTAATGCGGCCTTGATGGCCAAAAGCTCACGGTTTGCCACATCATAATTTATTTCCGCTGTAGATAATTTGCGGGAAAAGAAAGCAACTGGGTAAAGTAGGGCTTTAGCTCCTTGCCGTTGAGACAGCACAGCCCCTACTGCAACTTCCGAGGCGTCAACTTCAAGAACAAACGGTAAGGCAGGGTCAGGGTGCTTCAAGATGGAGGCTGAAGTGAACAGTTTTTTGAGGGCTTCAAATGCCGATTGCGCTTTGGGAGACCAGAGGAATCAGGTTCCTTGTTTAGTTAGTTCAGTAATGGGGGCAATAATAGCAAAGAACCCCCTAATAAACTTACAGGAGAAGTTGGCAAACCCAATGAAGCACTGAACCCCCTTCTTGTCCACAGGAGCTGGCCAATCTAAGATGGCGGTGACTTTCTGGGGGTCCATCTTGATGCCTCCAACAGAGATTATCAGGCCTAAGAACTGGATACACTGAAGTTCAAATTCGCACTTCTCCGGTTTGGCGTAGAGGCCATGCTGCCGGAGTCGGGTTAGCACATTTCGGACATGCCTACGGTGGTCATCTACTGTGGAGGAGAAAATCAGGATGTCATCCAGGTACACAATGACGTACAAGTCCAGATAGTCACGAAAAATGTCATTGACAAAGTGCTGAAAGGTGGCTGGCGCGTTGCATAACCCAAAAGGCATGACTAGGTATTCGAAGTGCCCGAATCGGGTACGAAAAGCTGTCTTCCACTCATCTCCTTCTCGAACACGGATTAGGTTGTATGCTCCCCGGAGATCCAGTTTAGTGAAGATGACTGCAGTTCCCAGTCTCTGAAACAGTTCGGGCACAAGAGGCAGTGGGTAACGGTTTTTGACAGTAATCTTGTTTAATTCTCGATAGTCTACACAGGGGCGTAGTGAATGGTCCTTCTTTTCAACAAAGAAGATGCCTGCACCAGCCGGAGAAGTAGATGGGCGAATAAATCCTTTCTTAAGGTTGTCATCAATATAGTCCTTCAGCGTGCCCAACTCAAGCTCGATTAAAGGGAAAATCCTTCTGAAGGGGACCTCAGCCCCTGGTAACAGTTCAATAGGGCAGTCGTAGGATCTATGGGGAGGAAGGGTCTCTGCACCCTTCTTACTGACCACGTCCAGAAAATCGGGGTATGCCACTGGGATTGATTGGCGTAATTCAGGATCTGTGTCAAGGCAGAGTAAGGGTGATGGGTTGACTGAGGCCTCTTGCAGGCAATGTTGCTGGCAATAACTTGAAGGAAATTTGATTTCTCCAGTGGCCCAGTTGATGTGGGGATTATGGGCCTGCAGCCAGGGCATACCTAAGATGATGGGGAACAGAGACGATGAAATGGCATCCAGGCATAAAAACTCTTGGTGATGGGAAGCAATGATAGCCAGCAAAGGGACAGTCTCCTGTGTGACCGGACCAGATTTAATGAGCCATCAGCAAGATGTACGGCTAGTCTCCGGGTCATTGGTTGAAGTGGAATGAGGTGTTTGGCTGCAAACGTCAAGTGTATGAAACAGCTGCAGGCTCCGGAATCAATTATGACAGATACCTGGATACTCTTTCCTGGGAGCTGTAACATGATGGGGAGAGCAAAGTGAGAGGCTTGGTTAGGTAAGACAGGAACATGCATTGAAGAGATTGAAAGGCACTTACGCATCTTTGCAGGACAAGACCATACATAATGCCCGGGTCCCCCACAGTACATACAGAGGTTATTGATTCGCCTGTGCTGTCGTTCCTCCGTGGTGAGAGAGGGACGAAGCAAACCCAACTGCATGGGCTCGGAGGAATCTGGAGCCGGAGCAACTGGAGCGGAAGGAGTCTGGCTGGAGAAACTGGGAACTTTAGGTAGCATCCAAGTTGGACGATATTGACCTATGGATCTTTCGGAGCGATGTTCCCTTAGACGTCGGTCAATCTGAATTGACAAAATAATAAGTTCGTCCAGAGATTGGGGTATCCCTACTCGTGCCAGTTCATCCTTTAAAGGATCTGATAGTCCCATCCGAAATTGGTAACGAAGGGCCGCATCGTTCCAATTGGTATCAGAAATCCAACGCCTGAACTCGGACACATAGTCCTCTGCCGCTCTGCGGCCTTGCTGAAGTGCATGTAATGCAACCTCAGCAGTGGCAGTCTGCTGGGGGTCCTCATAAAGTTGTGACATAGCAACAAAGAATGTGGTGAGGTTGTTTAACGATTCGGCCTTTTGTTCCAGAAGACAATGTGCCCAGACTTGGGGTTCACCGGTCAACAGGGAGATAACGAAACCCACTTTAGTTGCTTCCAGAGAAAAGGTGCAGGGGTTGTAGGGCAAAATAGAGTTCACAAGCATTACGAAAGGCTCTGATTTTGCTACGTTCACCCGCAAATCTTTCGGGCGTGGGTACCCTTGGTTCTGGTGGTAACATCACTACTGAAGGTGCGGATGAGATACCAGCTGAGGTAGCGCTTTGAGGGTTGGCGTGAGATGACAGAATTTGAACTCATTCTTCCAGCCGAGTATATCCCTCTTGTAGATCTTTAACAGCTTGTGTCAAACCCGCCAGGTGTCGGCACAGTTCTTCCATGGGGGAGGTAGAGCAGACAGGTGGCACGGGAGTGCAGAATGGTATGAGTGCCTGGCAGGATCAACAGCAGATGGGTCAGATGGCCGGCACAGCAGACAGGACCAGCAGGCTGGATGGATCAGCAGACAGTTAAGCAGACTGGATGGATCAGCAGACAGGTGAGCAGACTGGATGGATCAGCAGACAGGTGAGCAGACTGGATGGATCAGCAGACAGGTGAGCAGACTGGGACTGAAGCTGGATGGCTGCAGTAGGTAAGTATAGCAGACTGGAGGAGAGTCTTGGAACGTCAGGCAGGCCGGGTCGATAATCAGGCTGGCAACAAAGGTACAAGAGGAGCAGGCAGAAGGAATCGTCAAACAAGCCAAGGGTCAGGTGCAGGCGGATAACAGGAACAGTCATAAAACAAGCCGGGTCAAACAGGAGCAGATATCAAATCTTCAGGAAACACATACACAGAGCTGCAGATCAAACAGCAAGGACACAGAGCTGCTGATGTGTTTAAATAAGGCAGCCTGTTGCCAATCACTGAAATCAGCCTGGTTAACCCTTAGGTGGCAGATCCATGACAGATTTGCAGCTTCCCCGGGCACGGCCCAGGTATGAGATATGCATACTTTCACTGGGTCATTGCAACTATTCAATAAAATTCATATCTAAGAAGTAAAAATAACTATTAAGTCCAGCAGCATAAAAAATCTAACTCTTTTGAAATCTTATTATAATAATACATCTTGTCAGCCTATGTCAATAAATATTTGGACCACATGGTGATTAGGTTGTTAGCACTGGCAACTCTGGATCTTGGGTTTAAATCCCATCACTAATATTATCTGCATGGAGTTTGCTCTGTGTAACTGTTCTCTTGTTTTCCCTATAAAACCCTAACAAGTACTGGTAGGTTAATTGGCTTTCTCTCAGGAAACTGGCCCCAATGTGCATATGACTTATAGGGCCATTAGACTGAGCGCCCCTTTGGAGGACAGTGACTGATGTGAATTGTACCATGTAAAGGACTTTGTAATAAGTCAGTGCTATATAAATAAGGGAAATAAATAAATGTTGCTGCAAGTTTTATTTACCCAAAGGACTCATCCAAATGGAAACATCCAGTGATCTGTATTAGTAGAAAAATGTAGCCCTGTCTAGGACTCTCTCCTGAGTATGGAATGTAAAGTAGATTACCAAAATATGGCATACTAAACATACCTACTACATGCATTAGTCTGTCATTGATCGCTGGCTATAAATGCAGGCCATGTAGAAACATATCAGTTCTAGACAAAGTGTCTTATTGGAGTTTCTAGAGCACTTTCCCTTTGTACAGTCACATACCATGTTAGAAGGATTAAAGGAAATATCTTAAGCGAGAAGCATATATGATGTCAATGCTGACCTCTTCTTCTACAAATGCTAGTTGTTTACCTTCTGATCCTCTTGTAACATAAGCCAGTCATATATAGAGCAAATTGTGGGCTGTTTGTGATGAACCAGACCAAATTCGCTCATTGGGTGGCCCTGTTGGCCGCCTTCCACCAGATACTCCTCAGTTGAAAAAGCGAAAGAGCAGGGCAAAAAATTGTCGGACAAACAGCACCTGCATCCAATCAGAGGCAGGCGCTGGTCAGGTATTTTGACAGCTGCCGGGGCTGGTTGTCAAAATACAATTGTAAGAGATTTGTCCATCTGCACTGTTTAGCATGGATGGAGGAATCTGGTAGATCTTTTTTTCTGCAGAATGAATGGATACAATCCATATGTTCAGCTTTAGTTTAAAAAGCTTCATCGTAGATAGGATTCTTTATTTTCAACCATGATTAAAGTAATTTTCAAGCTTCACAGGACTATAACTGTCACTAGGTAACAAGGTGGTATCAACAGAAAAAAACTGTAACCTGTTTTGTTATTCTTCTACTCACCCACGTAAACAATAGCTGGTCAAAGTAAAATCACTGTCAGTGAGTACATATTTACTTAAGGCAGGGGCATCCGAAAACACTAATGCCCCGTACACACGGTCGGACATTGATCGGACATTCCAACAACAAAATCCTAGGATTTTTTCCGACGGATGTTGGCTCAAACTTGTTTTGCGAACACGCGGTCGCACAAAGTTGTCGGAATTTCCGATCGCCAAGAACGCGGTGACGTAAACCACGTACGACGAGACTAGAAAAGGCCAGTTCAGAACCAAGCGCGGCACCCTTTGGGCTCCTTTTGCTAATCTCGTGTTAGTAAAAGTTTGGTGAGAGACGATTCGCGTTTTTTCAGACTCGTGGTTTTCAGATCGTTTTCTGCTGTTCAGTTTGTGCTTGTGGGTTTGTATCTGCTCTTCAGTGCTTGCAAGCAAGCTACGCGTGACTTTGTCATTGTGTTCTTGTTCGTTCGTTACTGTTTTTCAGGTCGCTCTTCACAGGCCCTGCTGTTCTTCAGTGCGTTCTGTTACTTCGTTCTGAGCAGCCGACCGTTTTCTAGCAATGTTGCGTATACGTACTCCTCGTAGAGTTCGTGCTGTGCGGGGGCTTGGTGTTGGGGTCCTGACCTTGACACAAGTCCAGTCCATGAACAGGGTGGGGAGGAGTTCATGGACCAAGAATTGGTTGCTTAAGCGTGACCAGTTCTGTCATATGCCTTTGCTCCGTAAGATCCGTGAGAATAATTCTGATGATTTCAGGAACTTTCTCCGGATGACGGACCCCGTATTTCACCGTTTGTTGGCTTTGCTGACCCCCTATATCAGCAGGCAGGATACCTGCATGAGGCAAGCCATCACTCCGGAGCAGAGGCTCGTCGCCACCCTGCGGTACTTGGCGATGGGGAGAAGTCTGCAGGACTTGAAGTTCTCGACAGGCATCTCCGCCCAGGCTCTGGGGATCATTATCCCAGAGACCCGTTCTGCCATCATCCAGGTCCTGCAGAAGGAGTATATGAAGGTAAGATTTTTATCCTTTAATATCACATTTCATTGTATTTAATGTTTGCTAATATATTGTATTTCTTTCCTCATTCCCTAATTACCATGATTGTAATATGCTGTGAATGTCCCCTGTGTCCTCCTGCATGGATTTTTAGGTAATTATTTTTGTTGTCCTTCATACATATTTGCCTTCACTTACCTCCCCAGCATGGTCTCCTGGTCCTATATTCACCTCATGTAGTCACTTAACAATGTATTTTATCAGCTCCATAATAGTGCTTTACTCCAAACACCCCCTAAAATGTTTATAAATGTGATTTGTGCTTTAAATTCAGGCAGAGTGCCAGAGGTTTTTTTGGGGGGGTCCCCAAATCATTTGGAACCCTCCCTCCCCCCAACTGCTATGTCAGCTGACACCAATTCTCTATCTATCCTCAATCATCTATCTGCTGACTTTGCCAAACCCATACACACTATACCCATCTCTTTAGTGGTCAGATTTATGGATGAATTCCCCAAAGCATGTAGTGCAAGGGCCTGCCTGTATACTTTCAAATGGTACTGTTTAAAGTTTTTCTATCCTATTATTATCTTGATAGGTAATAGCAGAATGTCCAAATGTGCTCAAATGTGTACAGTGTGTATTTATATCTTTGTATTATGACACTTCTTACCTGTCCAGTGGGCTGCCAATAGTGTAACTAAGGAGGGGCTGTTCAAAGTAATACCCATTGGGGGCGTGGCCAACGACCGGGATGTGAGGACGTGCAAAGTCTGAGCTCCGTCCGTCTCACTCAGATCCTTAAACCATCCTGCTAGCCCGGCCGCCATCCACAACCATCCTCACGCTCACTAACCTCCCAGGACTCCAGAGCACCTCGGGCCATGGTGAAATACGGTCCGGCCATGGAGGAAACCTCAGGATTCGGTCCGCCATCGCAGCCATGCCCGCCGCAGCAAAATGGCGCCGGCCGGCTCCACACTCAGAAGCAAGGTCAGCCATCCACCTCCCAGACAATCCAGCAGCATCGAGGGAAGGGTGAGTCACAATATATCCCTGGCAGCAGCCCTGAAGACCCCCTCCTATCCTCCTCCCCGGATGACATAGACTCAGTATCTGATCCTAATGCTGATGTGGCTGCAGGCCCTGCAGAGCCCTCTCTCTCCCAAATCATGGAGGCCATACAGCACAGCCATGCTTCCCTCACCACACAGATGGACTCAATTAAAACTGATCTATCATTCCTGAAGCATGATGTACAAAACCTGAGACATAGAGTACAAAATGCGGAACAGCGCATAGGAGATTTAGAGGATGACACGCGCCCTTTGCAGGGATCTGTAAGGGAGCTGCGCCAGGCCCAAGATTATATGGCTGATAAGCTTACAGATATGGAAGACCGTCTAAGACGTAATAATCTCCGCTTTCTAGGCTTCCCGGAAGGGGTAGAGGGCAAGGCCCCAGAAAAATTTATGGAACAATGGCTGATGTCAGTATTTGGCGCCAATGTTTTTTCCACCATGTTTGCCATCGAGAGAGCCCACAGGGTTCCGCTACGGCCCCTGCCCCCTGGGGCTCCCCCACGTGCTATGCTTATTAAGATGCTGCATTTCAGGGACAGAGAAGCCATCATTAGAGCAGCCAGGGAGAAAGGGAACATACTCTTCAACGGTAATGGTATTACTATCTTCCCTGACTTCTCAGTAGCCACACAGAAACAGCGTGCCACTTTCCTGGCGGTCAAGAGGCGGTTACGTGATCTGCAATTACCATACAGCATGCTATATCCTGCACGCCTTCGGGTCATTCATCAGGGTAAAGCCCATTTCTTCACTGATCCGAAAGAAGCGGCTCACTGGGCAGACACGCTGGGGCCTTTGGAGCAAAGGAACCTGCCACGGAGATCACCCCCCCGATGACCAATACATCTCCTTATTGTTCAATTATAAGCAAAGCTCTTTGTTCATTGATCTTTTTGAGCTATTGATCTTTAAGATCCACAATGAAGATTGCAAATAAGCCCCAGGACATTGACATTTCCATATTAGCACCCATGGAACTGTTGGAAGACAGAGATGTCCAATGCCGTGCGTCCCATGATGGAACTGTTAATATCCTTCTACATCCTTCTACAGGCTGACCAATCTGGTTACAGCTAGGCGGGCCGGAACTGAAACTTTTCTATCATCATCCAGCAGAACATTTTGCTAAGGCCGGGCTGAGGAATACTTTGCCTGGGGAAATATACACGGGTGGTAGCTTGTGTTCACAGTCTCCACCTGCTTAGTATTATCTCAGGTTGTTGACTACGAGACTGTTCTAAACACCCCCTGCTCCGCAGGTTCAATTTAGGGTACAAAGCTCTCATGAGTTGGGGTATGGGAGCCGGGAGGGTTAGGGTGGGTTGGGAAGGTGGGAATACCTTTTGGGTGTTGGCATCGATTATGCCATGGTTACATGTTTATTACTACTCTATGATACATGTTTGCAGGTTCATGGACCAGACCGGTCATCAAGGTGCTCAGGTATATGTACTAGATGGCATATCAATTTTTCAGACAAGCATCCGCAATTGCGCCCCCACCTCTCGAGGAGCCCGGAGACCCACAAGATGGTTGGCTCTGAGGTGCCTCGGAAGGTGGTCGTGCAACTTTCTGCATTACACCCAGAAATGAATAATTTACGTTTGATATCATGGAATGTTAGGGGGCTTAATTCTAAGATAAAGCGTTCAGTGATGTTTGATTATTTAGCACGCCACCAGCCGCATGTGATCCTCCTCCAGGAAACCCATCTCCAGGGCTCCAGAGTTATGGCCCTTAAGAGAGCTAAAATAGCTTATGCTCTACACTCCACCTATTCTTCCTTTGCCAGGGGGACATCTATTCTCATTGCCAAATCAGCACCAATCTCAATTAAACACATTAAACTTGACCCAAATGGCTGTTTTGTCATCTTGGTAATGGAAATTCTAGGTAAACCGTATACGGTGGTAAACATTTACATCCCACCACCCTTTACAAAGAAATTCTTTGAGAAGGTGATGGGAACAATACTCGAAATTGCTGAAGGCCCATTAATCATAGCAGGGGATTACAATACGGTGCTAGACAACTCTATGGACAGATTCCGATGTTCTACAATGCCCCCAACGCCCTTAGGATCCTATCTAACTCAATTTGACCTGGTGGAGGCCTGGAGGTGGAAACATGCGGGTGTAAAGGAGTATTCGTGTCAATCTGACTCCCATAATACTCTATCAAGAATTGATCTCTGTTTGGTCTCCTCTAATATACTTCATTCAATAACAAGAATTAAGTATCTGCCCAGAGCACTGTCGGATCACTCACCTCTGATGATGGATATGGCCCTTGGCGCGCCCTCCTCGTACAGAGTGTGGAGGCTGAGCCCGCTCTGGTTAGAGGATCAGGCCGTGGTGGACCAGAGTTCTGCTGACATGAAAATTTACTGGATAAATAACAAACATAGTGCAGACACCCTGACGGTCTGGGATGCCTTTAAGGCCACCACTCGTGGCTCCTTTGCAGCTGCGATTGGGCAGGCCCGCAAGGCATCACAGTCCAGGTTACTGGACGCGGAGGGTGAGCTCAGAGACGCGGAGATTGCGTATTCTGATAACCCTACCTCTGCGACACATGCCACCTGGCGACATAGGGCAAGAGAGCTGGACTTGGTACTAGTGGAACGTACACAAAAAAAACTCCTATATCAGAGCCAGCGGATATTTGAATTTGGAGATAAAAATAGTCGGTTATTAGCATACTTAGCCAGACCAGAATACCAACCATGCAATATTCCCAGAATTAAAAATTCAGCGGGCATAGTGGTGGAACAGAGCAATGATATTATGGAAGCGTTTGTCGAGTTTTATTCCACCCTATACACAACCAGAGCTCACTATACGATAGTGGAACTAGAGGACTACCTCTCCGAAATTTCACTCCCCAAACTAACAGAGCTTCAGACAATCACACTTGACGCCCCATTGACGGTAGACGAAATAGGAGACGCAATAAAATCTTTTGCTAGACACAAAACTCCAGGCCTTGATGGATTTCCTATTGAGTGGTACATGCACTTTAGGGACCTACTAATACCTCATTTATTAAAGATGTATAACTTTGCCATTAAAACAGGTCGGTTGCCACCCTCCATGTCAGAAGCATTGATAGTGTTAATCCCCAAGCCTCATAAAGACCACTTATTATGCGAGTCATACCGACCGATCTCACTTATTAACACTGATGTAAAGATTTTAGCTAAAATACTTGCCAAACGACTGAATGCAGTGATTACGACCATTGTGGGGGCGGATCAAACAGGGTTTATACCTGGAAGGTCAACCTCTATCAATTTACGTAGGCTGTATACTAATATGCAGGCAATCCATGATAAAACTGGCACCCGTGCTGCCCTGGCTTTAGATGCTCACAAGGCCTTTGACTCAGTCGAATGGCCATATCTGTTTGAGGTTCTAGCCAAATTTGGGTTTGGCTCTAATTTTATACAATGGGTACGCCTCCTTTACTCCAATCCTACTGCTAGACTGAGAGTAAATGCATCCGTATCAAAGGCCTTCCAGATAAAGAGAGGTACAAGACAAGGGTGTCCATTGTCACCACTCCTGTTTGCAATAGCAATAGAACCCCTGGCTGCATTGGTGAGAGCCAGTGGGGAAGTTAAGGGACTGACGACTGGGGGCCTAGAAGAAAAGGTGTCCTTATATGCGGACGACATGTTGATATATTTGGAGGACCCCCAGTCGTCACTCCCAACCCTGCTGGAGATCATCCGACAGTTTGGCCATTTCTCAGGCTTTCAGGTCAACTGGGATAAATCTTTATTGTTCCAAATCGACCGAGAGACTCAAGTAGAATTACCTCAAGATTGCCCACTACAAATAGTACACAGCTTTAGATACCTGGGGGTATTAATTGAACAACCTATCTCTTCCTATGCTAAGATTAATCTAGACCCCCTCATTGGTAGATTAAAAACTACATTGAAAACCTGGAATAATCTCCCACTTACGCTTCTAGGAAGAATAAATATCTTTAAAATGATCTACCTCCCGAGATTCCTTTACGTTCTGGGCAACTCACCAATCTATGTAACAAAAGCCAAATTTAAGGAAATAGACTCGATAATCACCCAATTTATATGGAGGGGTGGTGTGATGAGGATTGCCAAACATACCTTACAACTGCCCACCCTAGAGGGGGGACTGACGCTACCATGCCTTCAAACATATTATATTGCTTCACAATTGGCACATGCCCATTGGTGGTTCTTTCCAGAGGCCAACAATGCAGCTACTGCCCTTGAGGCAGCCATCCTCACCTCATACGAATCCCTCCAAAACCTAATACATCGCATGTCACTAAGGGGGAGAGAGGGAGTAACAGTTTTAGCCATGACACTGCGGATCTTTAAAATATCTAAGCTGCTACCCCCTAGCTCTAGAGCTGTCTTGTCTCCTAATGCTCCATTATGGGGAAATCCAAATTTACCTGAATTTAACCAGAGAACTGATGGGGGTTATTGGGCAAAGAAAGGGGTTAAAACTATAGCACACCTGTTTTTAGACAATACATTCCAATCTTTTATGGAATTTCAGAGGGATTTTGGGCTTCCACACACGGCATACTTCCAGTATTTACAGATAAGACATACTGCAGCGGCACAATTTGGGCTTCGCAATACAGAGATGCAACCTTCCCAACTTGAGCTTATACTGACCGACCCCTCCCACGACAAACTTATATCGTTCTATTATAAGACTTTGCTACACTCTACTACTTCTAGGCTCACTGATATTCAACATAAATGGAAATTGGACATACCCGAGCTGACGGAGGAGATTTGGGGGGAAATTTTACCCGTACAGGTCCCCTCTGTCATCTCTTCTAGAGATAAAGTGATCCAGACCAAGTTACTGTACAGAGCATATTTCACACCACGACTACTATTTAAACTAAAGAGAGCACCCGACTCTCTGTGTCCTCGATGCGGGACGGCTGAGGGCACGTTCTTCCATTTACTATGGGAGTGCACGCCGATACGGCAATTTTGGTCAGAAGTTACGGCCTTTATCAGTAATGTAGCTAACATACCAAATATCTGTAATCCTCTCAGATGTCTGCTGGGATATATTGATGATGAAGAGTTATCTAAGAACGTTCAATCATTCATACGTATAGTGATGTTTTACGCCAAAAAAACAATAACCATGCATTGGAAATCTAGTACAACCCCGACCGTGAAACTCTGGCTGGCTATTGTCAACCAAGCTATACCATTATATAAGCTGACATATGAGGCAAGGGGATGCCCCAAAAAATTCACCAAAATCTGGAACTCATGGGTGAGTTCAGAGAGTACCATACCCCCTGCTTAGTGAGTGAACACAGCACTGGTTTAGATATTGTAACTCCCTATACCTACCTCCTGATAGCGACACTGTAATATAATGTGAGATGTACTGTATGTATTGCTGTATAAGGTCAATCTGTATACCTGTCCACTATACCGAACCTTGAATAATGCAATATTTGATGTACCCTGCAAACCTGCTTAACAATTATTGTTACTGCTTATAAAACAATAAAAAAGTTACCTTTAAAAAAAAAAAAAAAGTAATACCCATTATTTAGGCATTCATCTCTCAATGAAGTGGAGAGGGTTACCTGTCCAAGAGTCCCCCCCCCTATAATGTTAGAAATGGCCCAGGAGAGGGGGGGGGGAATATGATAGGTGTACCTTATACTTTGGTGTTTAAAAATTCCCATAAATAAATGTTATCTTGATGTTGGCCAAGAATGCTTGTGTCTAATCTGCTTTCCATGTTTATGTGCAAAAAGACTAATTTTTTTTTTTTCCTCAACAGTTTCCTTCCACGCCACAGGAATGGCAGACTGTGGCCTCCCACTTTGCCCAGCGGTGGGACTTTCCTAACTGCGGAGGGGCAATTGATGGGAAACACGTCCACATCATCCCACCACCCAACTCGGGGTCAAACTATTATAATTACAAGGGGTTCAATAGTATTGTGATGTTGGCGGTGGTGTCGGCTACTTATGAGTTCCTGTATGTGGACGTGGGGAAGAATGGCCGGATGTCCGATGGTGGAGTCATCGCCCAGACTGAGTTCTACAGGCGTCTCGGGAATGGCAGCTTGGACTTGCCACCTCCAGAAGACAATGTGGAAGGACTCCCATTCGTCTTCATTGCGGATGAAGCCTTTGCGCTGGGGGACCATCTTATGCGGCCATTCCTGATGAGGACCCTCACCCCGGACCAGAGGGTTTTTAATTACCGGCTTGCCAGAGCCAGAAGAGTGGTGGAGAACACGTTTGGAATCATGGCCAGCCGGTTCCGCCTATTTCTTACACCCATACACATGGCGGAGTACAAACTGAATCATATTATCCTGGCGTGCTGTGTTTACACAACTTTTTACGGCAACATTCTGCCAACTATGCTGGCTCAGTTGGGCTTGAGGCCGGAATTCAAAATGAACCAACCCTGACGGCGCTTGAAAGTGGTTGTCCTGGCTTTCCCTCCCTGAGTGCCCGTGATGTCCGGCTAAGATACCTTAAATTCTTTGCAGGTAGGGGGGCTATCAATATGCCAGACAATGTGTGAAACCTTTATCTTTATAAAGTGGCTGTGTTTCTCTTTTTGTGGTCTTTTTATATTTCATTTTTACCTGGGAATCCTGAAAATAACCCAATTCTTGTACCTGGGTGACTACGCTAACTTCTCCACTGTATCTATGGAACAGCCAGGGTTGCCACCCAGGTTATTTTCCTGATTTAGATTTCCTCAATTCATCTCCATTATATGGGGAATTAGTAATTTACAGAAGACAGCTTAGAAGACAGATAAGATTGTTTTTGTACTTTTAGTTAATCTCTAGGAAGTGTCAAGGACTATGAATTTTTGGCAAGACCAGCAGAAAACATTTTTAGCCTGAAAATTTTAAATGAGTGCAACTACCACATATAAGGACCTGAAAACTGCAATATGTAATTTTTTTATTCTTAGATTTAGATATACTTTAATATTTTAATCTACAATTTGTTTCAATGTAAACTAGTATCTAATTTTGATCAACATGATGAATATTTCTGCTCTGCTACCATTGATGATTGAATAGCATATGACATGCTATATGACAAAAATACAAAATGCAAGCTTTTCCAAGTGATGATAACTCAGAACTTTGG
This sequence comes from Lithobates septentrionalis, assembly GCA_037952835.1. Lineage (NCBI taxonomy): Eukaryota > Metazoa > Chordata > Amphibia > Anura > Ranidae > Lithobates > Lithobates septentrionalis. Next base: position 355,466 of record JBBDGP010002788.1, on the reverse strand, counting down.
TCAAAATAATCTTGCAGAATGTTGGAAATGTGCATAATGTGTGAAATCATTTGGAGAAGTAGTAGTTCCCCAAAAAAGAAAGTGAAAGGTCATTTCTTTGTTTTCACATTTTGCTGTACTCTGCAGGTATATATATATATTTTTATGGAAGACTGGAGTAAGTGAAAGTGAAACAATAAAAAAAAAAAAATAAATAAAAAAAAGTGGCGCTACAATATTTTTCATGTTGCTGAGATATATATACAGTAATACCTTGGATTACGAGCATAATTCGTTCCAGAAGAATGCTTGTAATCCAAAGCACTCGAATATCAAAGCGAGTTTCCCTTTAGGAAATAATGGAAACTCAGATAATCCGTACCACAGCCACTGCTTGTCTATGCAGTACCACATGTGGCCAGAGGTGCGGGGGTGCCGGAGACACTCAGAGACGCTTGGAGACACTCAGGAACGGAGTGTTTCCAAGTGTCTCCGAGCATCACCGGCGCCCCCGCACCTCTGGCCAAATGCGGTACTGCACACCCCAGCGGCTTGAATCCTGCTTGTCTTGTGAGACAACGCTTGCAAGGCGAATCAGGATTTAAAAAAATATAAAGGTTGTATTGCGAAACCGCTCATAAACTGCATTACTCGCAATCCGAGGTTCCACTGTATACAGTATCTCACAAAAGTGAGTACATCCCTCACATTTTTGTAAATATTTTATTATATCTTTTTTTGTGACAACACTGAAGAAATGACACTTTGCTAAAATGTAAAGTAGTGAGTGTACAGCTTGTATAACAATGTAAATTTGCTGTCCTCTCAAAATAACTCAACACACAGCCATTAATGTCTAAACCGCTGGCAACAAAAGTAAGTACACCCCTAAGTGAAAATGTCACTCTCTCATACCGGTCACTGGAATTTCAACATGGCACCTCATGGCAAAAAACTCTCTGAGTATCTGAAAAAAAATTGTTGCTCTACATAAAGATGGCCTAGGCCAGTGATGGCAAACCTTGGGACCTCAGATGTTTTGGAGCTACATTTCCCATGATGCTCATGCACTCTGCAGTGTAGTTGAGCATCATGGGAAATGTAGTTCCAAAACATCTGGGGTGCCAAGGTTCACCATCACTGGCCTAGGCTATAAGAAGATTGCCAAGACTCTGAAACTGAGCTGCAGCATGGTGGCCAAGCGGTTTAACAGGACAGGTTCCACTCAGAACAGGCCTCGCCTTGGTTGACCAAAGAAGTAGAGTACACGTGCTCAGCGTCATATCCAGAGGTTGTCTTTGGGAAATGGACGTATGAGTGCTGCCAGCATTGCTGCAGAGGTTGAAGGTGTGGGGGGCTCAGCCTGTCAGTGCTTAGACCATACGCCGCACACTGCATCAAATTGGTCTGCATGGTTATCATCCCAGAAGGAAGATGATGCAGAAGAAAGCCCGCAAACAGTTTGCTGAAAACAAGCAGACTAAGGACACAGATTACTGGAACCATGTCCTGTGGTCTGATGAGACATAGATAAACGTATTTGGTTCAGATGGTGTCAAGCGTGTGTGGCAGCAACCAGGTGAGGAGTACAAAGACAAGTGCTGCTGGTAATGGGGAGGTACAGTTCATTGAGGGAACCATAAATGCCAACATGTACTGTGAAATACTGAAGCAGAGCGTGATCCCCTCCCCTCGGAGACTCGGCCGCAGGGCAGTATTACAACATGATAACGAGCCCAAACACACCTCCAAGACAACTACTGCCTTGCTAAAGAAGCTGAGGGTAAAGGTGATGGACTGGCCAAGCATGTCTCCAGACCTAAACCCTATTGAGCATCTGTGGGGCATCCTCAACTGGAAGGTGGAGGAGCGCAAGGTCTCTAACATCCACCAGCTCCTTGATGTCGTCATGGAAGAGTGGAAGAGGACTCCAGTGGCAACCTGTGAAGCTCTGGTGAACTCCATGCCCAATAGGGTAAGGCAGTGCTGGAAAATAATAGTGGCCACACAAAATATTGACATTTTGGGCTCAATTTGGACATTTTCACTTAGGGGTGTACTCAATTTTGTTGCCAGCAGTTTAGGGCTCATTCACACCTGAGCGTTTTCAGCTCGTAAAATTTCATCTCCAAAGTTCCAAAGTGCCCAACAAGCAAAACCCCATTAATTTAAGTGGCCCCTGTTCACATCTGAGCATTCTGTCACCTGAAGCAAAATACCTAAAGCTCAGAAAAGTACATGAGCTTCTTTTTAGGCAGATTACAAGCATTTTTCTGCTTTTTACATTGGTGACCTTTTGACCTGTACAAAAACGCTCAAAAACTGAAAGAATGCCAGAAAAACGCCCTATAAAATGCCTAAAAATGATACGCTCAGGTGTGAATGCAGCTTTAGATATTAAAAGAGAAGTATTTTTTATTTTTTTTGCTAATCATACTTACCTAGGTGGATGCAGCATCAGACCGATGCTACAGCTGTCCCCTGGCGTCTCTGTACAGAGAACCGAGCCACCGAACACCGCCAATGGCTCGGTTCTCACTCCTCCCCGAGCGGAGATATGCTGCCTGTCAGTCAGCATCTCTCCTGCAATGATCCTCCACACTCATTGGAGCGATGAGCTGTGGGGGGGGCGGGGAGCGGCCGTCTCAGTGGCTCGCTGAGATGCTGAGACTGCCATCAGTCAAGGCAGCTGGCGGATCCAGACTTCGGAAGTCGGGATGACGCGCTGCCTCGACTGATAGCAGTGATGTCAGTGGAGAGCAGACTTCAGACCGCTCTCCACTGAAAACGGGTCACAGGAGTGAAAAACGAGTTGCACTCCTGTGACCCTTAGGAGAAGCCCAGCCTAAAAAGCTCAGGCTGGACTTCTCCTTTAATGGCTGTGTGTTGAGTTATTTTGAGGGGACAGCAAATTTACACTGTTATACAAGCAGTACACTCACTACTGTACATTGCAGCAAAGTGTAATTTCCTTAGTGTTGTCACATGAAAAGATATAATAAAATAGCTCTCAAAAATTCCACTCGCCTGCTCGCATTTTGCAAGTGGATTTTGAGGGCTGGCGAGCTATGGCTGCCTGGGAGCCGTTCTCCTATCGATTGGAGGGGAAGAGAGAGGAGAGCTGCGTGCCGTCAAATACAGCCCCTCCTCTTTGTCCGGGCACTTTGATAGACAGGTCACCCGTCCAATCACCCGGGTGACACAGGCTGCATTGGGGGCACAGGCTGCATTGGGGGCACAGGCTGCATTGGGGGCACAGGCTGCACTGGCAGGTGCAAGCTGCATTGGGGGCACAGGCTGCATTGGTGGCACAGGCTGCATTGGCAGCACAGGTTGCATTGGTAGGCACAGGCTGCATTGGCGGACGCAGGCTGCATTGGCGGACGCAGGCTGCATTGGCGGACGCAGGCTGCATTGGCGTGCGCAGGCTGCATTGGGTGACGCAGGCTGCATTGGTAGACACGGGCAGGCTGCATTGGTGGACACAGGCAGGCTGCATTGGTGGACACGGATAAAGCTGTTGTTAATATTTATTTTTATAACTTCATGATGCTATTTAGGATGTTGGCAGTAATTTCACACCATTCAACTCTAAATTCTGTTTTTCTATTTTTATAACTTAATTCTGCATAAAACATTTACGTGTCATTTCATGAGATAATTTATGAGGGTGTGTTTAGGGGTGGAATTAGGGGCAGGGCAGGGTAAGGGTTGAGTGGGGCAACTGGTGGCGAGTAACCCTTGAGGCCTGGCTAATAGCTCAGGACTTGAAATTTTGAGCCCTGTAATAAAATATTTACAAAAATGTGAGGGGTGTACTCACTTTTGTGAGATCCTGTATACAGTGGAACCTCGGATTGCGAGTAACGCAGTTTACGAGCGGTTTCGCAATACGAGCTATTTATTTTTTTAAATCCCGATTCGCCTTGCAAGCGTTGTCTCACAAGACGAGCAGGATTCAAGCTGCTGGGGTGTGCAGTACCGCATTTGGCCAGAGGTGCGGGGGCGCCGATGACGCTCGGAGACACTTGGAAACACTCCGTTCCAGAGTGTCCTATGGGGAAACTCGCTTTGATATACGAGTGCTTTGGATTACAAGCATTCTTCTGTAACGAATTATGCTCACAATCCAAAGTATTACTGTATATATAGTTACATAGTAGTTACATAGTTCGTAAGGTTGAATAAAGACACCAGTCCATCCAGTTCAACCTGAGTGATATATATATATAGATATATATCTATATATCTATATAGATATCTATCTATAGATATCTATATAGATATATAGATATCTATAGATAGATATATATAGATATATCTATATAGCTATATAGATATAGATATATATATCTATATCTATATCTACATATATAGATATATATATATCTCAGCAACATGAAAAATATTGTAGCACCACTTTTTTTTTTTTAATGTTTCACTTTCACTTACTCCAGTCTTCCATAAAAAAATATATATACTTGCAGAGTACAGCAAAATGTGAAAACAAAGAAATGACCTTTCACTTTCTTTTTTGGGGAACTACTACTTCTCCAAATGATTTCACACATTATGCACATTTCCAACATTCTGCAAGATTATTTTGACCAAAGTTCTGAGTTATCATCACTTGGAAATGTATATATATATATATTGTGCTGTGTAAGTGTGATTTTTACTATAAAATATGTTCTATAAAAGTTCCTATTGGATTACTAAACTGATTAGCGAGTGTAGCAGAGTGTTGGAACAGGCTAGTAGGAATCTCCCAGGGTACCCCGGGCCACTTGCTATGCTGAGTGTCAGAGTCTCATCAAGAATTAAAACACAAGGAGCCATAGTGCTTTGCTGGTAAGCTGCCCAAGCTGCATATGACCACCACAACTATGCAAACCACCTTTGGGGTGCTGGTTGAGCAGAAGAACTCGATGCCCATAGCTCTGACTAGTATTTTGAAAGGGTGCCCTGTTTCACTTTAGGGCACTCACCTTATGCTGAGTGGTAAACGGACCTGCATCAATATTATTATTAATATACAGGATTTATATAGTGCCAACAGTTTGCGCAGCGCTTCACAACGTTAGGGCAGACAGTACACTTACAATACAATTCAATACAGGAGGAATCAGAGGGACCTGCTCATTAGAGTTTACAATCTAAGAATATAGTGGTGGAACAGCTGCTTGCTGTACCACTTGTAATAATGATACAGCGTGCCAAAAAAGAAAAAAAGGGGGTTTTTGGGACTTTACATGAGGTAACAGGGGCCGTTCTTGTACCCCTCCTCCATCCCAGTTCAATATATTAAAAAAGAAAGCAAGAGGAGGGACTTTGCATGAAGCACACAGAAGCAACAATATAGATAGAATAAAAAACAGCTTTTAATTGGTTCAATATATCAAAGAAATCATTATATATTTAATTTATTACATAGTGCTGTATATCAATATTTTTATATTATTCAATAGAACCAGATATTGCACATAAATTGATACTCCAATATGGAGTTTAAAATAGTATTATACAAATACATCGGTCAATATGATACATGATTATATGTATTGTAAATAATACTTAGACGGATAGCTGGCGCAATAAAGCATTGATTGAAAAAGATATAGAACAAGTAAAATGAGTTAGAAGGAACGGCCATAAAAAGTTCATGAATCCTTTATGGCCACACATATCGGTGGTTGTTAGCTCTACGTGTTTCGAGGCCTTATAGCCACTCATCAGGAGCAACACTGTAGTGATTATCTATAAATAAGAACAGTCATATTTAATGATCTGAGGAAATCATGTGGGTAAAGGCAAAAACATGAGAGGGACCCCCCATATATCTACACTTACATGTACATCTGCGCAATGGTGGTGCGGCCATGAAAATCCCAGACTCGCCATCAACGCCACCTCCGGGAGCTGAGGGGGCGCGGCAGGGCGACAGCAACCAAAACAAACAGCTCCCCGAGTGGGCCAGTGCAACTAAAGTGCCAAAAGTGTGGGCTGAATGTGATGACCCCATAAAGGCGGTGGGCTGTCTGGGATTTTCATGGCCGCACCACCATTGTTCAGATGTACATATAAGTGTGCTGGTCAAGCAGATATATGGGGGGTCCCTCTCATGTTTTTGCCTTTACCCACATGATTTCCTCAGATCATTAAATATGACTGCTCTTATTTATAGATAATCACTACGGTGTTGCTCCTGATGAGTGGCTATAAGGCCTCGAAACACGTAGAGCTAACAACCACCGATATGTGTGGCCATAAAGGATTCATGAATCCTTTATGGCTGTTTCTTCTAATCTATTTCACCTTTATTGTATCTTTTTGAATCGATGCTTTAATGCGCCAGCTATCCGTCTAAGTATTATTTACAATACATATAATCATGTATCATATTGACCGATGTATTTGTATAATACTATTTTAAACTCCATATTGGAGTATCAATTTATGTGCAATATCTGGTTCTATTGAATAATATAAAAATATTGATATACAGCACTATGTAATAAATTAAATATATAATGATTTCTTTGATATATTGAACCAATTAAAAACTGTTTTTTATTCTATCTATATTGTTTCTTCCGTGTGCTTCATGCAAAGTCCCGCCTCTTGCTTTCTTTTTTAATGATACAGCATGCATACCTTGTTGGTATATTTTTTAAGACAAGTGTCATGGTTATGCAATGGAGTGTCAGGAAATGTTCCATCCGCTGGTAAGACCTGTTATTTGGCATGCAGTACTGAGGTCCACCAGCAGGTGTCTCCTGGCAGTTTGGAACTGTCAGGAGAGCTTTTCCCTGTTAATAGTATATCATCTTTGGGCCGCAGTACTGGCGTCCACCAGCGGATGGATCCTGGCAGTGTGGAGCAGACAGTACCTCCTACAATCAGGTGTCACTTGAGGCCAATCACAGGCCTATAAATACCTGGCAAACATTCACATGTTTGCCTTGATTTCTTCATTGCCTCCTGACCTGCTTGCAATCTGATCCTGTGCCCTAAACCTGATCCTGTCTCGGACCCTTTCCTGTCCCACCTGTTACCTTGCATCCCTGCCTGCAGTCTGACCCATCCATCCCTCTCCCTGTCCTGTGTTCCATACCCCATCTGCTGACTTCCCTGTGTATGACCTTGGCCTGGCTTACGTTTTTGTCTCTGGAACATCCCCTGTCCATCTGCTGATCTGCTGTGTATGACCCTGGCCTGGCTATTGTTTATGAACCTGGTATTTCCCATTTATTGCACTTTTCTGTCTGTTGTTATTTGTGGGTCTCTGTCTGTGGTTGGTTATTGCACTGTGTCATATTGGAGTTGGTTGTTATTTATTACTCACTTTCCTTAATAAATATATATATATTTTCACTTATATACGTTTGGTGTCCTCTGTCGCAGATCACACGGTTCTGGTCACACCTGCTCATGACAGTAAATCAAGGCCATCCCTGACCAGAAGTGGCTGCACAGGGGAACCATTTTGATTCAGTTGGTTGCAAACATGAATGCTGATGAGGTTATTTATCTTTCTCTGCTGGCATCTGAAAGTGGTGATTATTGCCGCCAGGCTTTGAAAGGATGGTCTAGTGATCAGTTGTTTGCCACTATACGTTTGGCTCACTCCCTGGTCGATCAGGGTTATATTTTGTTTGGGGAAGTGCAGCCTTTGATCAAACTATGTACTGAGCTGGCCCTGCCCTGTATTCCTGAGGGCCGTGATGATTTCACTCCTCCTTTTGATATAAATCAGGTTGTATCACTAGTTTGGCTTTTTGAAGATGATCCAGACGATTTTTGTGAGCACTACTCAGCCTGTCCCTCACAGGTGATTGCTGAGTGCATTGTGTCTGCTCAGTCTTTTGTTAGACAGGGAGGTTTAGAAGCACAGTTTGTACAACCCATACTTTCAGCATGGTCTGACATGATGCAAGCAGCTCCAGTCAAACAAACCACCTCTGCCACCAAACACCAGCCTACCCAAATGTATGTTTCTCCATCACCCATGTCAACCGCAGTTGCAGCTCAGTATACTCTGCTGCCAAACAAATACTCATATCCAGTCTCTGCTCCCTGTACCTATCCTGCATTCAACCCACCTGTCTCTTCCCTGCTGCCTGCAAACCCACACGAACTTCCTCCAGCCACTGTTACCTCTTCCCTACCATATCCCAATCCTCCTCTCCAGTCTGCTGCACCCCTCACCTACAGATCTTCAGTAGTTAAGCCCAAGAAGAAACGGAAGTTCTTCCCCACTCACACAATCCTGCCGGTAACCCAACCTGCTCCCAATTTGCAGTCTGATGTTCCAGCCTTCCAGTCTGATGTTCCAGCTTTCCAGTCTGATGTTCCAGCTTTCCAGTCTGATGTTCCAGCTTTGCAGTCTGATGTTCCAGCTTTGCAGTCTGATGTTCCAGCCTTCCAGTCTGACGTTCCAGCTTTGCGGTCTGACGTTCCAGCCTTCCAGTCTGAAGTTCCAGCCTTCCAGTCTGACGTTCCAGCTTTGCAGTCTGACGTTCCAGCTTTGCAGTCTGACGTTCCAGCTTTGCAGTCTGACGTTCCAGCTTTGCAGTCTGACGTTCCAGCTTTGCAGTCTGACGTTCCAGCTTTGCAGTCTGACGTTCCAGCTTTGCAGTCTGACGTTCCGGCTCTCCAGTTTGACGTTCCAGCTCTCCAGCTTGACGTTCCAGCCTTCCAGCTTGACGTTCCAGCCTTCCAGCTTGACGTTCCAGCCTTCCAGCTTGACGTTCCAGCCTTCCAGCTTGACGTTCCAGCCTTCCAGCTTGGTGTGCCCACCTTCCAGTCTGGTGTGCCCACCTTCCAGTCTGGTGTGCCCACCTTCCAGTCTGATATGCCTGCCTTCCAGCCCGAAACCCCAGTGTCCATGTTCCAGTCTGACGCTCCAGCGACTATTGACCAGTCCGATGTACCTGCTGTTCTGCCTGATGTGCCCACTGTTCAGCCTGATGAGCCTGCTTTCCGGTTTGATGTGTCCATCCTCCAGCCTGATATCCTGGTATCTGTCTTCCAGCCTGATGTCGTGATGTTGGTGTCTCAGCCTGGAGTTTCGGTGCCCGTGTCTCGGCCTGCTGAATCGGTGCCCATTACCCGGTCTGCTGAACTGGTGCCCGTTACCCAGTCTGCTAAACCGAAGTCCATCACTTTGCCTGTCAAGCCAGTATCCGTTATCCGGCTTGCCGAACCGGTGCCCGGTGTCCAGCTCGCTGAGTCAGGGCCTGTTACCCAGCCCACTGGGCCGGGGTCCGTTACCCAGCTTGCTGAGCCGGTGCCTGTAATCCGGCCTGCCCTTGCGGTGCTCGCTGTTCGGCCCAATGTTCCAGAGCCTGCTGTCCATCTCGATGACCCGGAGCCTGCTGCCCAGCTCGATGACCCGGAGCCTGCTGCCCAGCCCGATGACCCGGAGCCTGCTGCCCAGCCCGATGACCCGGAGCCTGCTGCCCAGCCCGATGACCCGGAGCCTGCTGCCCAGCCCGATGACCCGGAGCCTGCTGCCCAGCCCGATGACCCGGAGCCTGCTGCCCAGCCCGATGACCCGGAGCCTGCTGCCCAGCCCGATGACCCGGAGCCTGCTGCCCAGCCCGATGACCCGGAGCCTGCTGCCCAGCCCGATGACCCGGAGCCTGCTGCCCAGCTCGATGACCCGGAGCCTGCTGCCCAGCTCGATGACCCGGAGCCTGCTGCCCAGCTCGATGACCCGGAGCCTGCTGCCCAGCTCGATGACCCGGAGCCTGCTGCCCAGCTCGATGACCCGGAGCCTGCTGCCCAGCTCGATGACCCTGAGCCTGCTGCCCAGCTCGATGACCCTGAGCCTGCTGCCCAGCTCGATGACCCTGAGCCTGCTGCCCAGCTCGATGACCCTGAGCCTGCTGCCCAGCTCGATGACCCTGAGCCTGCTGCCCAGCTCGATGACACGGAGCCTGCTGCCCTCCAGCCTGATGTCTCGGTGTCTGCCCTCCAGCCTGATGTCTCGGTGACTGCCCTCCAGCTTGATGAGCCCGCTGCCCAGCTTGAAGTGCCCATGCCTGTTGTGCCACCACCTGTTCTGCCTGTTGTGCCACCATCTGTTGTTCTGCTTAATACCATAGACTATGGACAATTACAACCAATTGGAGCGTCCGGAGGCCGCTCCTTTGAGGGGGGGTACTGTCAGGAAATGTTCCATCCGCTGGTAAGACCTGTTATTTGGCATGCAGTACTGAGGTCCACCAGCAGGTGTCTCCTGGCAGTTTGGAACTGTCAGGAGAGCTTTTCCCTGTTAATAGTATATCATCTTTGGGCCGCAGTACTGGCGTCCACCAGCGGATGGATCCTGGCAGTGTGGAGCAGACAGTACCTCCTACAATCAGGTGTCACTTGAGGCCAATCACAGGCCTATAAATACCTGGCAAACATTCACATGTTTGCCTTGATTTCTTCATTGCCTCCTGACCTGCTTGCAATCTGATCCTGTGCCCTAAACCTGATCCTGTCTCGGACCCTTTCCTGTCCCACCTGTTACCTTGCATCCCTGCCTGCAGTCTGACCCATCCATCCCTCTCCCTGTCCTGTGTTCCATACCCCATCTGCTGACTTCCCTGTGTATGACCTTGGCCTGGCTTACGTTTTTGTCTCTGGAACATCCCCTGTCCATCTGCTGATCTGCTGTGTATGACCCTGGCCTGGCTATTGTTTATGAACCTGGTATTTCCCATTTATTGCACTTTTCTGTCTGTTGTTATTTGTGGGTCTCTGTCTGTGGTTGGTTATTGCACTGTGTCATATTGGAGTTGGTTGTTATTTATTACTCACTTTCCTTAATAAATATATATATTTTCACTTATATACGTTTGGTGTCCTCTGTCGCAGATCACACGGTTCTGGTCACACCTGCTCATGACATGGAGTCTGTTTGTCAGCCTACCTGTTTCCATGTGTTCATCTCCAAAGACCAGCTGTCTCTCACCTGACTGCTTTTATTAACTCTCCTCTAGCATAGCTCCACCCCAGCTCCTATCAGAGAACACTATATTAACCTCTGCACTGCAGGTCAGCCCTGCTGATCAACCTTTGTGTGTTTGGTTTCCTGTTCCTGCCTGCTGTGTGCTCTACATTTATCTCTGTTACCGACCTTGGCATGTTCTATACTATTCTTGTCTGCTCGTGACCCTGACCTTTTGGCGTGTCCCTGACTATCCTTGTTTGCCTGTGACCCTGAACCTTGGCGTGTACCCTGTTGTCCTTGTCTGCTTGTGGCCCTGACCTTGGCTTATTCCTTTACTATCCTTATCCTTCTGTTGCCTACTGTGGGTGTGAGCTGTGTAACCTGGGGGACAGGTAGCAGGTACAAAGCTCCCTGGGATGAGCAGTCTTTCAGGCACAGATACCAAATCCAGTGAAATAGTGACAAACAGTGTGGTGTTTATTTGTGATATATACAAGTCTATATACAGGTGCTGTACAGTGTTCCAAAAGAAACAAATAGGAACAAAAATAGCCAAAACAAAACCTAGCCGTGTCTCGGCACTAACTAAACAATATTTACAGATCCTAACTACCAGGCTGAGCAAGCCTACAGCTTGCCAGCTTCCACATACCTTTTTGCTCTCCTACACAGAAGTAGTCTGAGTATCCCAGGCCAAGAGCAAAGGCTGTCTGCTCAGGTGAGCTTAAATTAGCCTGGGGAGAGGACCAAGACCTGAACTGGACCATGGATCAGAGATCCCTGAACGTGTATGAGAGGAGCCTGGGAGATGTATAAACCCCGAACAGGACTTTTCCTGGCTCTCTCTGGGACGCTCTGGCTCTGCTACAGCTGGGGGACCCTGGGGGTCGCGACCGGGAGCCAGTTGCAGCCCAGTCCATCCTCACCTCTAGAGGCTCTGGTGAACACCTGCTGGCTCTTAGACTCCGCGCCCCAGGGAATCCTACGCTCTAACCCCGGTGGGATCCGTGTTGGTGTTCCAGCGACCCTGCCTTCCTTATACCCGGACTCCCATCCGCAGCAGTCAGCCATAGGGTCCACTGCCTTGCGGTGCACTCCTGATCCCAACGGTGTGCATCTGTCACCTAGCCTCAAGGTGACCTGACAACAAGATTGGTGATGTAGCTCGGGGAAGAGTTGTGAATGGCTTTGTAAGATGCTGTTAGTATTTTGAATTTACTATAATTCCCTGGGCAATCAGAAGCCAGTGTAGAAATTGGCAGAGAGGGGTGACAGACACTGAGGATTTATGATAGGCTGAAGAGGGGATAGCCTATGGAGAGGTAGGCCTATGAGAAGGGAGTTGCAATAAGCTGAGAGATAACAAGGGAGGAGGTGGAGGGGGACAGGCGGGTACAGGGGGATATGACAGGAGAAGGACAGGTGGGTATAGGGGGAGGTGACTGGAGGAGGACAGGTGGGTACAGGGGGCGATTACTGGAGGACGACAGGCAGGTACAGGGGATGAGGACTAGAGAAGGACAGGCGGGTATAGGGGGGGATGACTGGAGGAGGACAGGTGGGTATAGGGGGAGATGACTGGAGAAGGACAGGTGGGTACAGGGGGAAGTGACTGGAGGACAGGCAGGTACAGGGGGAAATGACTGGAGAAGGAGAGGTGGGTATAGGGAGAGATGACTGATAAGGACAGGTGGGTATAGGGGGCGATGACTGAGAAGGACAGGCGGGTATAGGGGAGATGAATAGAGAAGAACAGGCGGGTATAGGGGAGATGAATAGAGAAGGACAGGCAGGTATAGTGGAAATAACTGGAGAAGGACAGGCAGGTATAGTGGAAATGACTGGAGAAGGACAGGCAGGTATGGGGGAAATGACTGGAGAAGGACAGGCGGGTATAGTGGAAATGACTGGAGAAGGACAGGCAGGTATAGTGGAAATGGCTGGAGAAGGAGAGGCAGGTATAGTGGAAATGACTGGAGAAGGCCAGGCAGGTATGGGGGAAATGACTGGAGAAGGCCAGGCAGATATAGTGGAAATGACTGGAGAAGGACAGACGGGTATAGTGGAAATGACTGGAGAAGGACAGGCAGGTATAGTGGAAATGGCTGGAGAAGGACTGGCAGGTATAGTTGAAATGACTGGAGAAGGACAGGTGGGTATAGTGGAAATGACTGGAGAAGGACAGGCAGGTATAGTGGAAATGGCTGGAGAAGGAGAGGCAGGTATAGTGGAAATGACTGGAGAAGGCCAGGCAGGTATGGGGGAAATGACTGGAGAAGGCCAGGCAGATATAGTGGAAATGACTGGAGAAGGACAGGCGGGTATAGTGGAAATGACTGGAGAAGGACAGGTGGGTATAGTGGAAATGACTTGCGAAGGCCAGGCAGATATAGTGGAAATGACTGGAGAAGGACAGGCGGGTATAGTGGAAATGACTGGAGAAGGACAGGCAGGTATAGTGGAAATGGCTGGAGAAGGACAGGCAGGTATAGTGGAAATGACTGGAGAAGGCCAGGCAGGTATGGGGGAAATGACTGGAGAAGGACAGGCGGGTATAGTGGAAATGACTGGAGAAGGCCAGGCAGGTATAGTGGAAATGACTGGAGAAGGACAGGCGGGTATGGGGGAAATGAATAGAGAAGGACAGGTGGGTATGGGGGGGGATTACTGGAGAAGGACAGGTGGGTATGGGGGGGGATTACTGGAGAAGGACAGGCGGATACAGGGGGAGATGACTGGAGGAGGACAGAAAGGTATATGGGGAGATCTTTAGAGGAGGACAGGCGGGTATAGGGGGAGATGACTGGAAGAGGACAGACAGGTATAGGGGGAGATGACTGAAGAAGGACAAGCGGGTATATGGGAGGATGACAGGCAGGTATAGGGGGAAATGACTGGAGAAGGACGGTTGGGTATAAGGGGAGATGACTGGAGGAGGACAGGCCGGTACAAGGGGAGATGACTGGAAAAGGACAGGTAGGTATAAGGGGAGATGACTGGAAGAGGACAGGCAGGTTTAGGTGAATATCTTTAGAGGAGGACAGGGGATTTCAAAGCAGCCACTTCTTTTTAAAGCACTGTGCAAACTATACGCGCTATATAAATCGTGTACTATTTATAATAATGAGATTTTTTTTACATCAAGATTTAGTAGCTCTTTGATCCAGCCCAGGTTGGCACATTATCTTGTTCTGCTCCCCCTAGGGTGACAACACTAAGCCTGCGTTCATTCACACTAGGCAGTGTTGTCACCCTACCAGACCTTCCTGACACGAGAATTGTGGAATGAACAGGTCCAGGCACCAGAATACCATTCCTTCTGAGAAAAAGGAGGGGACCCGGGAGTCAAGAGGAGCTAGAAGTTAGGATTTAATATTCCCTGACTTCCTATACAGTCACTTAGTGACATGGAGCCCCCAGCCATGCTTCTGGCAGGTTTCCTCTACTGATGAGTGGGATGTATGTCCATCCTCCGTGTACTGACTGCTGTCCTGAATTGGTTAGTCATTTGTTTACATGATTGTACCCAGCAGTGTGTGAGGAGACTATACGGCGCTGTCCAGGCTGCATTCCCCTCTACGCTCGCTGATATGGGGGGGCCCGTGTGGGGAGAATGGTGTCCCCACTTCCTATATACCCCCTCCCAGCGCAACATAAGGAGAATGGTGTCCCCCTTCCTATATCCTCTCTCCCAGCACAGTGTGAGGAGAATGGTGTCCCCCCTTCCTATATTCCTCTCCCAGCACAGTGTGAGGAGAATGGTGTCCCCCCCTTCCTATATCCCTTCTCCCAGCACAGTGTGAGGAGAATGGTATCCCCCCTTCCTATATCCCCTCTCCCAGCACAGTGTGAGAATAGTGTCCCCCCTTTCTATATCCCCGCTCCCAGCACAGTGTGAGGAGAATGGTGTCCCCCCTTCCTATATCCCCTCTCCCAGCACAGTGTGAGGAGAATGGTGTCCCCCCCTTCCTATATCCCTTCTCCCAGCACAGTGTGAGGAGAATGGTATCCCCCTTCCTATATCCCCTCTCCCAGCACAGTGTGAGGAGAATGTTATCCCCCCTTCCTATATCTCCCTCCCAGCACAGCGTAAGGAGAATGGTGCCCCCCTTCCTATATCCCCTCTCCCCGCACAGTGTGAGGAGAATGGTGTCCCCCACTTCCTTTATCCTCTCTCCCAGCACAGTGTGAGGAGAATGGTGTCCCCCCTTCCTATATCCCCTCTCCCAGCACAGTGTGAGGAGAATGGTGTCCACCCTTCCTATATCCTCTCTCCCAGCAAAGTGTGAGGAGAATGGTGTCCCCCCCTTCCTATATCCCCTCTCCCAGCACAGTGTGAGGAGAATGGTGCCCCCCCTTCCTATATCCCCTCTCCCAGCACAGTGTGAGAATGGTGTCCCCCCTTCCTATATCCCCTCTCCCAGCACAGTGTGAGGAGAATGGTATCCCCCCTTCCTATATCCCCTCTCCCAGCACAGTGTAAGGAGAATGTTATCCCCCTTCCTATATCCCCCTCCCAGCACAGTGTGAGGAGAATGTTATCCCCCCTTCCTATACCCCCCTCCCAGCACAGTGTGAGGAGAATGGTATCCCCCCTTCCTATATCCCCTCTCCCCGCACAGTGTGAGGAGAATGGTGTCCCCCCCTTCCTATATCCCCTCTCCCCGCACAGTGTGAGGAGAATGGTGTCCCCCCCCCTTCCTATATCCCCCTCCCAGCACAGTGTGAGAATGTTGTCCCCCCTTCCTATATCCCCCCTCCCAGCACAGTGTGAGGAGAATGGTGTCCCCCCTTCCTATATCCCCCCTCCCGGCACAGTGTGAGGAGAATGGTGTCCCCCCTTCCTATATCCCCCCTCCCGGCACAGTGTGAGGAGAATGGTGTCCCCCCTTCCTATATCCCTGCATAGTGTGAGGAGAATGGTGTCCCCCCTTCCTATATCCCCCTCCCAGCACAGTGTGAGAATGGTGTCCCCCCTTCCTATATCCCCCCTCCCAGCACAGTGTGAGGAGAATGGTGTCCTCCCCCCCTTCCTATATCCCCCCTCCCAGAACAGTGTGAGAATGGTGTCCCCCCTTCCTATATCCCCTCTCCCCGCACAGTAGTAGTGTGAATGGTATCCTCTCTCCCGCACAGTGAGAGGTGAATAGTATCCCCTCTCCCCGCAGAGTGAGGTGAATAGTATCCCCTCTCCCCGCAGAGTGAGGTGAATGGTATCCCCTCTCCCCGCACAGTGAGGTGAGTTGTATCCTCTATGCCCGCACAGTGAGAGGTGAATGGTATCCCCTCTCCCCGCACAGTGAGGTGAGTTGTATCCTCTATGCCCGCACAGTGAGAGGTGAATGGTATCCCCTCTCCCCGCACAGTGAGGTGAGTTGTATCCTCTATGCCCGCACAGTGAGAGGTGAATGGTATCCTCTCCCCGCACTGTGTGAGGAGCACTGAGCGCACACACCTCCCGCACACATGCCTGTCCCTGGGTGAGCTGTGTGAAGGGGCGGTCCCGGCAGGGGGCGGTGTCTGGAGGAGAGGGGAGGAGGAGGGGCCGGCTGTTATTGTTGCCGCGCTGTGAGCTGTGCCGGGTTGGCGGAGGCTGGAGACGATCTAAACCGGTCCCCGGACACTGATAGACTTGGGGCGGGAAGAAGAGGGTCACCGGGGCGGAGAAGACAAGGAGACACTACCGGCTGGGGGAGGGGATCTCACTATCAACTTCCTGGCTTCTGCGGATTTGCTTTTCCCCCGTCTTGGGTTACCTATCGCCGCCTGTGACCGGGGGAGGCTCCGGAGGAGCAGGTAGGAGCCATGCTGACCGAGGAGAGGGGGAGGACGTATGGGGAGCGAGGACGGGGCCTGGAGGGGGTGTGTGGAGACAGGCATGCAGGAGATAGGGGGGGGGGGACACGGGGAATTGGAAAGGTGACTGGGAGATATGTGGGAGGTGTCTAGAGGAGAACAGGGGGGGGGGGGGGGGTAATGGGAGATGAATGGAGGAGATCAGGGGGGTATAATGGGAGATGAATGGAGGAGATCAGGGGGGTATAATGGGAGATGAATGGAGGAGATCATCAGGGGGGTATAATGGGAGATGAATGGAGGAGATCATCAGGGTGGTATAATGGGAGATGAATGGAGGAGATCATCAGGGGGGTATAATGGGAGATGAATGGAGGAGATCATCAGGGGGGTATAATGGGAGATGAATGGAGGAGATCATCAGGGGGGTATAATGGGAGATGAATGGAGGAGATCATCAGGGGGGTATAATGGGAGATGAATGGAGGAGATCATCAGGGGGGTATAATGGGAGATGAATGGAGGAGATCATCAGGGGGGTTTAATGGGAGATGAATGGAGGAGATCATCAGGGGGGTATAATGGGAGATGAATGGAGGAGATCAGGGGGGTGTAATGGGAGATGAATGGAGGAGATCAGGGGGGTATAATGGGAGATCAGGGGGGTATAATGGGAGATGAATGGAGATCAGGGGGGTATAATGGGAGATGAATGGAGGAGATCAGGGGGGTATAATGGGAGATGAATGGAGATCAGGGGTATAATGGGAGATGAATGGAGGAGATCAGGGGGGTATAATGGGAGATGGATGGTTGAGATCGGGGAGTATAGTGGCAGGTGAATGGAGGAGATCAGGGGGTATAGTGGCAGGTGAATGGAGGAGATCAGGGGGGGTATAGTGGCATGGGAATGGAGGAGATCGGGGGGTATAGTGGCAGGGGAATGGAGGAGATCGGGGGGTATAGTGGCAGGGGAATGGAGGAGATCGGGGGGGGGGGGTTTAGTGGCAGGGGAACGAAGGAGATCGGGGGGGTGTAGTGGCAGGGGAATGGAGGAGATGGGGGGGGGGGGGGGGTTTAGTGGCAGGGGAATGGAGGAGATCGGGGGGGTATAATGGCAGGGGAATGGAGGAGATGGGGATGATAGTGGCAGGGGAATGGAGGGGATCGGGGGGGTAGTGGCAGGGGAATGGGGGGGATCGGGGGGGTAGTGGCAGGGGAATGGAGGGGATCGGGGGGTAGTGGCAGGGGAATGGAGGGGATCGGGGGGGTAGTGGCAGGGGAATGGAGGAGATCGGGGGGGTAGTGGCAGGGGAATGAGATCGGGGGGGTAGTGGCAGGGGCATGGAGGAGATCGGGGGGGGGTGTAGTGGCAGGGGCATGGAGGAGATCGGGGGGGGTGTAGTGGCAGGGGCATGGAGGAGATCGGGGGGTGGGTGTAGTGGCAGGGGCATGGAGGAGATCGTGGGGGGGGGGTGTGTAATGGCAGGGGCATGGAGGAGATCAGGGGGGTGTAGTGGAAGGGGCATGGAGGAGATCGGGGGGATATAACGCCAGATGAATGGAGGAGATGGGGGGGGGGGGTATAATGGAAGATGGAGGAGATGGGGGGGGGGGATATAATGGAAGATGGAGGAGATGGGGGGGGGGATATAATGGAAGATGGAGGAGATGGGGGGGGGGGGATATAATGGAAGATGAATGGAGGAGATGGGGGGATATAATGGAAGATGAATGGAGGAGATGGGGGGATATAATGGAAGATGAATGGAGGAGATGGGGGGATATAATGGAAGATGAATGGAGGAGATGGGGGGGATATAATGGAAGATGAATGGAGGAGATGGGGGGGATATAATGGAAGATGAATGGAGGAGATGGGGGGGATATAATGGAAGATGAATGGAGGAGATGGGGGGGGGGGTATAATGGAAGATGAATGGAGGTGATGTGGGGCGGGGGTATAATGGAAGATGAATGGAGGAGATGTGGGGGGGGGGTGTAATGGAAGATGAATGGAGGAGATGGGGGGGGGGGGGTAAGATGACAGATTAATGGAGGAGGGTGGGGGCTCTACGCACACTGCCAGGAGACATGAAGGTATTGATTAGGTATGGGGAACTATTAGGGGAATGAATGGGGGGGGGGGGTGCAATCTTCTACTAGAGTACTGGCTACGATACAGGGAGATGATATTTACTAATAGAGACTTGGCATGAGAGTATGTTAAGTATGAAGTATGGGAGGCATTAGTGTTACTAATAGAGTACCGGGGCATTAACTGATGAAATTCAGGTATAGGGAGGATTCTGACACTGGTAGCAGATGGGGAGTGGATAATGGAGAATAGGGGACCTCAAGGTACTGACTGATGTATAGAGAGGGCATTGGGGCATTTACTAATAGAGTATGGCACTGACTGATGGATTAGAATGGGACTTGGGGCACTGACTGAGTATAGAGCATGTTAGGGCGCTGACTGTTGAAGAATAGGGGTGTTAGTGTACAGCAGGGGTAGGCAACCTGGGGCCCTCCAGCTGTTGCAGAACTACAAGTCCCATCATGCTTCAGGGAGTAATTGTAACTGCCAGCCTTGCAATGCCTCATGGGAAATGTAGTTCCACAACAGCTGGAGAGCCCCAGGTTGCCTACCCCTGGTGTACAGGGTAATGAAGTATATGTGGGGTGTTGGGGTATCAGCTAATATGGAACCTTAGAGAATAGGAGGGATTCTGGTAGAGGGTCAAAGTTTGGGTGGTATTGAGGTGCTGGATAATGGGGTACAAGGAGCATTGTGCCATTTGCCAATCATTTATAGCTGGATGTTGGTGTATAGGAATCTGGCAAGAGCTTTGTTATTATTATTATATAGGGTTTATATTGCAGCAACAGTTTGTGCAGCACTTTACAATATAACAGGGGACATTACAGAAAGAATAGGAGGGCCTTGCTTGTGGAGCTTACAATCTATTGGGGTACAGGCCTGGCTGAGGTCACATGAGTATTTTGGCATCCTATAGAGTCGGTTGAGAGTGATTTCAGCTTATTAAATAGGGGTGGCACATTGGAGATTTTTCAAGTTGTGGGGTCCCTGGGGTAATCACGCAAATGGCCGGTATGTTGTGAGATGGTGTAACTTGTGGGGTTCAAAACGGAAGGATAGAGAGCTTTTATGAAGTTGTATCTGGAAGTGAAATATTTTTAAGTGGGATTGGAATGAAAATGTTGGTTTGTTTTGAAGGCTGAGATCAGGCGGTTGTATTAGATGGTATAAATGAAGATGTGTGAAGACACAGTGATAGTAGATGAGGGAAGATGTGATCAGTAGTTACACACAGTAATAGGTGAAAGGGCGACATTTGTGCATCGGGGCTTTATACAATCTGCTTTGTTAGAACGTCTTCCTGAGAATGATTTGGAATGTGTTTAGACCGTTTATATCAGTCTTTCATGTAAGTGATGTGACAATGAAGCCTATGTTGTCATAAACACACTGGCAGCTTTTTAATTCTCTGATGATATCAATACACAGACTAAAGGAATGCTTGTGATATTTTGTAACAAATGCATGTGGGTCCCCTTGCTTGATGTGGTTATCTTATTTAAAAAAAAAAAAGTCAATCTGTGTAATATAAGTATTTTGTAATAAGCAAGCCTATGATGGTTTTAGAAGTGGGATTTCATATGTCATAAAGTGACACAGGACAGGATTCAGCCATTTTTTTTGGTATATTGAGGAGTTGATCACATATCTTCTCATGTGTTAGCTGGTTCCTTATGACAGTTCTTCCATGCATTGTCAAGTTCCCTTTCTCCTAATGAAGCTCTGCCAACCTGTTCTGGGTGGATGCCAAGTGGTGCCTTTGCAGGCCTTTGAGATAAAAGCATGTAGGTAAAGGTTGGTGGCCAGCAGACACAGGGGAGTAATTAAATCATAAATAAATAATGGGGAGTATTGAAGTATGTTGAAGGGGTTACTTCTTAAATTGACCTCTCAGCAGTGCTTTAGTATATATGTATTACAAAATCCAAAATCTTGGCAGCTGGGTATGTGATTCATGTGTGTATTGGGTTACTGTTTTGGATTCCCTGAACATAGCGGGGGAAGTTCATCCCCTATTGTTTTGCAGCTTTATGTTTTCTTTCGTTTGCAGTATTGCATCAGTTGTTGGATCCTGTACAATCTTTTACTAGATTTGCTGGCCTTCATTGCATTTCAGTTTGGTTTTGTTTACAGCCGTGTGTGACATTACACATGTGAACTTTGCAATGATCATACCTGCATGTCAGCCAGCAATGTGCTGTGCTGCTATTTAATAAGCCGTATGGATGAAAGTTTCCTGCAGCTACTAGTGCTCAGTGTGACTGTGCATTGGGAATTGGTTCATTTAAACAGTGTTGTGTGGTGTCAGCCGAGCAAAGCAATTTAGACTTTGACAAATATCAGGTATACAGGCAGATCAATTTCATCAAGTAAAGGGAGAGGTGTGTGTTGTTGTGTGTGGTTGTTTTTTTTTTTTTTTTTTATTTGTTTATTTTTCCTAAGGATATCATTTTGTTTACATGCAACCTTGTTATACATTTACTTTGATCAATTAAAACGTGAAAGGCAGTGATGGTAACATTTGTTGATCTAGCTGATATGTTTTCAGAAGCTCCTGTGGATGGTGTAATGAAAGCTGGATTCTGATTGGTTGTTCTGTCTTATATCATAACACTTTTTTATGCTCTGCAGCTTGGCTACACCAGAAGAGTGTGTATTTTTTATTTATTTACATACATATATATATTTATTATTATTTCTACACACACATTTTCGCTTTTCTTTTTTTTTTTTAATTTGCTATTCTACAACACAAGAATACTGTTTATTTTTTGTTAAGAGCTACATTGTTATAAGTTGTGGTTGTATAACTCTACACTTTGCATATACTATGCTGTTTGTTTTTTGGGGGAGGGGATCATACTGCACTTGAAGGTCATAAACAGGTTACAGTAACTGCAGTGGGACAATATTTGTTGTTTGAGTAAAAAAAAAGATCATGTCCCGAATATAAATAAATAGAAAGTGTTCACAATGTCACCTATAGTTAATAATGCTGTCAGTTTTATCGGTTGCATTCACGGCCCTTCTTGGATATTCGGGGCTCATTAAAAAAAAATGATGCTATCCCAACTTGGAGACAAAGTGTAACTATTGGGGTGCTTTCAGGTTATTTTTGGTGTGGATACGTGTCCCCATAACATTCCCTGGCCCTGCTGGGGCACATAGGTATTGGGAATGACGTGGGGTATGATGAATTTCCTTGTAATCGTCTAACAATTGAAAACAGATTTCCTACAAAATTAAAATTTGTTCAGAAAGATAAAAGGGCACAGGAACTGGTTTGAGTGTAAATGTTTTAATGGAACCAGGACCAGTATGGGATACATGAAATTAATGTGGAGCCGTTACTGATCTGACCCTGACACATATTTGATTCTCTGAGAGAGATGAAAAGCATTTGACCTTTTTACAGCTTTACTGCCCTGTTGTCCGAGGTCACCGCTGCATTCCTCTGTCATTTGTATTGTTGCACATTTGGATTGCATTTAATTTGCAGGCTGGACCAATTAAAACGTTTCTGTTGATGAAGATCTTAGTTCCAGGCAATGATTATTATGTCCATATTGCTGGGTTGTAGATGATGTATCCTTTTCTAATTTGTTACCCTTTTCTGCTACAGCTGTGTCTGTTATTTCTTGTTTCAATTTTATCTGTTTGGACATTCCAGTATTATGTGATTCCATGTAGGAAGCCTGTTGGTTAGGACTTAACAGGGGTTGTAGAATCGCTTTACTAGGGGTTATAGAACCCAGATTTTTTAATCTTATACCAGTGTAAAAAAAGACAGTTGTTTGAGGTCCCAAGTTTTAGATGATGTTGTGATTGTTTTGCCAAAACGAAATAGTGAGCATTTACATAGGATAAAAACAAACTAAAGTAAGTCACTCCAATGCAATAGTAATATAAAGTGGTACTAGATGCAAAAAAAAAAGAAAATACATATAAGATGCAGACTGTCAGTTGCATTAACACAGCAGTCTTTGTTTTTCCCCTTTTAACATAGTTTTATTACTCGGTCATCCTGCCAGTAAGGGTGGGCTTCACACTGCCACCCAGGGCTTTGGCTACAGCACTGGTGCAGCACAGTCTACCCGCAGTTTTCTTGCAGGTTACCCATAGTGTCCCATAGACTTCTGTTGGATCCTGCATTTTTTGTTGCGTTTTCTGAAAGTGCACCAAAGATGCAGCATGCAGGATTTTTGCACTTTCAGAAAAATCTGATAGAAGTGTAAGGGAAACTGGGGCTACATTGTGCTGCCATGTGAAACCACCATCAGCGCCCCGATCACATTGGCACAATTTGACATGTCAACTCCCATGCCAAATGGCACCCTATCTCCGGCAACGGCACTGTCCCAATCTGTGCGACGCCGCACCGATTTCCAAAAGTATTTCCTGCACTACTTTTAGTGGCTTTGGGGGCGATTTCAGTAGACATCTGTGCATGAACCTGGACAGATGTATTTCAAACCCGCCTTCAGTGTGAACGAGGGCTAAGTGTTTCAACTTTCCTAAAAGTGTAACTAAAGTCCACAATTCTTACCTACCTCTGCTTTAATGGTTTGACACATGGCTGTCTTGATTTGTCCGTTCAGGATGACTGTTGTTGTACAGGATTTGTATATCGCCAAAAGTTTGCACAGCGCTTTACAACCTAAGGGCAGATAGTACATTGCAATACAATTTGAATACAGTAGGAGTCAGAGGGCCCTGCTTGTTAGAGCACATCTCATGCGTGTGCAGAAGTTCGGTCATCCTGGCACGCAGGCAATATGCTGCAATGTAAATAAGCTGTTAATGTGCAGCTCATTGTACATTTTAAAGAAGACTGCCAGCAGGCAGGTAGACTTATTTTATTGCAGGGGAGATTTACTAAAACTGACGCACACAATCTGGTGCTGCTGTGTATAGTAACCAATCGGCTTCTGGGTTTTAGCCCAAGATCACATTGATGCAGGTTAGAAATCGTGCAAGTTCAGCTGTCAAATCACATGCCAAATCGGCCTGATGTGAACATGGACTTATTGCCAAAGCTTAATTGAACAAGCTTAAGTTAGAAGCTGGTTACTATGCACAGCTGTACCAGAGTCTATGTGCTCCAGTTTTAGTAAATCTCCCCCTGTCTGTTCTGCAATTAAGACCCTGCCTGTTTAACTTTTTTTTTTCAATTTTAAACTTTAGTTTCGCTCTTACAGACCAAGCTGTCCAGCAAAACTGGTCGCCAACCTTTTGGACTTCACGGACCACTAAACTCACAATTTTGAATTCCATGGCCCACTAACATGAATTTTACATGCCTTATACACACAATGCCCTGGCTCTCTGCCACCTCCCCCTGGACGACACTGCAGCCTTATATACACCATGCTCCAGATCTCTGCCCCCTCCAAACTCTGCATCACACTGCTGCCTTACACAAACTCCTCATTGGATTTCACCTCCTCATTCAGCCATGTCCTCGAGCTCTGTGCTCCCTCCAACAGTCTGTGAGCAGCGCTGCCATTGGAAGTCCCTTCCTTCTCCACTTCCCTCTGAGTTCAGGTTCTGGAACTACAGCGGAGGCTTGAGTGTGCGCTGACAGTATTGATTATCACGCACATTGAAGAGCACCTTTGGAAACATTGGGTGGTATACATTCGCTACAATGTTGGTTTGCTGCAGAACCAATGAGGACCATCAAAATTTTCTCCGGCCTCCACTGGCTGGCGACCGCTGAGATGGACCATTTAACACATATCCAAGGAGGCACCAGGGGCACTGATGTAATTTGCCTAGCCTGGGTAAATGATGGAGGACAAAACCTAATCTGCAAAAAAAAAAAGTAACCCCCCCCCCCCCATCTAAATGATATATATGTGTAGTAGAGGGGGGGCAGGATGGAGAGGAGCCACGTCTATTAAAAGTGTGAACATCTGCTGCCACTCTGTTTAAGCCCCCAACCATTTTATCTGGCTCACTAGTTTGGTACTGTTCGTGCAGAGTTGGGATTTTCTCCCCATGTTTGTGTTCTGCTGTTACAATGTACTGGTTGACTGAATCGCCATGGGCAGACTTGCAGAATCCATATCTTAGTCATCACGCTTGTAGATGCTATTTCAGTTGTAATAGAAGTTTTTAAAAGTATGCTTCACATTTAGTAGGACCATGTTTCATGTTAAACCCACATCTAAGGTGCAACATGAATTTCTAGGATGCAAGCATCCAATTTCCCAAATGGTGGGATGCTTCTCCCTACAGTATCCTTCTCTCTTTTTTTACATGGCTCCTTCTACACTGATGCATCACAAATCTGTGAATGGAAAGACTACAATTCCCATCAACCCACCAGGGCAGAGGGGCTTGCTGCTGTCAGGGGCATCATTGTACTTGCAGGTATTTAAAGCAGTATTCAACCCAAAGGCAAACGTTTTTATTATATTGCAGAATACCAATTCTTAGATATGAGGGCCGCATTTGTTTTCTTTTTTGGGGCTTACGTTTCTGTTTTTTTTCTGGTGATCCATCCAGTAAGTCTGTGGATTTTCAAAAGAACAAGTTCTCTTCCGGATGTATCAGTTTACAGGGATGGGATAAACCTTTTTATTTTTATTTATTCATGTAAAACCTTTTATCCCAAAAGGGAAAAAACAGTTTGCTGTAACCGATTATGACGTGATATTCCATTGAGTTGGGGGTAGTTAGATCATTTGTACCCTGTAGGGCAAGGGTGTCCAAACTTTTTTTTCAGAGGGCCAGATTTGATGAAGTGAACATGTGTGAGGGCCGACCATTTTGCCTGACATTCTTTGAACCATTAAAATTCGGTCTTATGCAGCGGACTTTCCGACCGGACTGGTCCGACGGACCGAGTCCGGTGGACAATCCCATTGTGTGTGGGCTTCATCGGACCTTCAGCTGACTTTTCCAGTCGAAAATCTGACGGACTTTAGATTTGAAACATGCTTCAAATCTTTCCGACGGACTCGAGTCCAGTCGAAAAATCCTCTCGTCTGTATGCTAGTCCGGCGGACGAAAACCCACGCTAGGGCAGCTACTGGCTATCAACTTCCATATTTTAGTCCGGTCGTATGTCCTCACGTACGAATCCGTCTGACTTTGGTGTGATTGTGTGTAGGCAAGTCCGCTCGTTCAAAAGTCTGCCGGAATGACCGTCGGACTTTTGTTGCCGAAAAGTCCGCTAGTGTGTGCGCGGCATAAGTGTGTTTGTTCAAGCACTAATACACTACCCAACAAGAATTCTCTTGCCTTTGTGGCTGTGTGTGAATAAAGAGATGAGTGTGTTATTTGGATATTTATACCGTATTTATTGACGTATAACACGCACCTTCACTTTAAGATGGAAGTTTCAGGAAAAAAACCTAAAATTTTAAAAGAACTGCGAAGCAAAATAAGGGTCAGTGCCCACCTGCAGCACCCACCATTGCCAGGAGTGCAGCACCATTGATGCCCATCCATCTGCAGCCTCAGAAGGGACAGGGAGGGGGCGGAACGAGTGCTAAAAGATTACAGGAAAAACTCCTCTTTAATACAAAGTCCCGCCTCCTATGATGGACAGAACAGTCGTCCAATAGCAGCTCAGGAAACGGGACTTCCTATTACAGAGGCCGCTGTGTAAACAGGAAATCTTCCTGTGTGTACAGCGGCAGGGTCATCAAATAATGCACTAACTGGGAGTAGTGCTACATTTCCGAGTAAGGAAGTTGGTATTTCTCAAGTAGGGTTTTTTTTTTAATAAGTTACCCTTATGATCGCACAGGTCAACAATACGTATTAAACCCTTGTTTGTCCACCAAGTGAATACTTGAGGATTGAGACCCGGGTTGAAGTCAGGATTTCAAGTCAAGGGAGCCAAGTGAGCATGAGAAGATTTAAATGTATAAGGTTTCATCAATCTGTCCCATAGACTCGGAAAA
Source organism: Lithobates septentrionalis (assembly GCA_037952835.1). Classification (NCBI taxonomy): domain Eukaryota; kingdom Metazoa; phylum Chordata; class Amphibia; order Anura; family Ranidae; genus Lithobates; species Lithobates septentrionalis. Next base: position 328,726 of record JBBDGP010002788.1, on the reverse strand, counting down.
GGATAGTGTGAGGCACATTATAATTGGTCTAGCTCTCATCCATAGCCACATCATGTGGCTAATTGTAACCTGTACATCTTTTATTAACATGGGTACATTTATTACTTTTTATTTTGGAGCTTTTATGTTTAATCTTTTATTAGAGTATTAAAGAACATATAACAAAAACGCATGCAACTTGCGAGCGTACATACAAGAATTTGGATACAGAAGTACAATATGAGGCTCATGGAAACGAACAAATATCAGAAGGCAGAACAATTACAGGTATAAATTCCACGTAGAAACGGAAAGGAGGACATGAAGAAACGGGCATAATGGTATAGGACTGATTCTATGAGCGTAGGATGCCTAAAAAGCAACCAGTTATCACCTATTAAAGGTATATAAGGGCTGGTTCACACCACAAAAGTTTGTACGCGTTTTTGGTGCGTTCCGGTGCCTTTTTTTTTTTTTTTTTTTTTTTTATGCGTTTGCAGATTTTTTTTTCTTTTCTTTTGCTGTACTGGGATCCGGTGCATTTTTTTATTTTAATGTGTTTTATGGTGTTCCAGTTCAGTTTAGGAAAAATGCATTATGTTCTACTGTCAAGCTCTGGGACTGACCACACTGGTGTGAGCTATGCCATTGGAAATCACATAACCTACTTTTCCATGCGTTTTTTGTTGCAGCAAAAAATTACACACTGGACTGCATGTGGTGTGAACTGGCCCGAATACCATAAATGATACCCTAAGAATCAAAGGGTCAGATGGCTAGAGTAAACAATGAGACCAGACCGTGAACTAGTACAACATTCATACTGTTCGCGAGAGAGGAAAAAAAAAACGGGGGTGTTTAAGGATAGGGGTGTGCAGCTATGCGCTCTTACGGGATTGGATAATATCACCGCATTTATACTTTTTTATTTTTATTTTTGCAAACTGTTGACTATGGCGCTCGATTTCTCCCCCACCCCTCAAATCACAGAACGTTGAACTAATAGATGGAAGATAGATGTTTGCAGTTTCATCTTAGGGCAATCATTGCATGAAGAAAAGGGACTGGTGTTCCCTTTTCTTCATAGTAAGAGGAATGATCTGTGCACTGTGAATGTTTCATGTCAGAATGTCGGTCATACACAGTGAGAAATCTTACCGTGTATGGACAACCTTTAGATCCGATGAGGTATCTGCTAATAGTGTTCGATTTTCAGTGTGTGGTTTTTTTTTTTTTTTATTTTTTTTTTTTTTTGCCTCTTGGGAATACTTGCATATAAAAATAGTATGTAGGGCACAATGTAACGTCATGGCATTTGTTGTGGAGTGTTAAGAATTTCTAGATGACAGACTAGAGATGCTTATTTGTATGATAAAAGACTTTGCTAGTCTGCCTTATTAGACGGCTCAGCTTCTTGGTACACGAAAGTACTATCAGTTACTCTAAATTCTGGGAATATTTCTGATGCCGTCGTTTTTTTAGCGCCAATAGCTACTAATGATTGCTCTATAGGAGACAGTTATTTGTGAGACTGTATAATAAAAGAAATGGCTGCATTGTGTATTGTTAAAATTACCCTTACGGGCGTCTGTGGAGTGTGTCAGGATTAATCTTGCTGGTTTTCTGGAGTGACGCTGAGAATGTGTTTAGTATCTTTCATGTTTCTCTGTGTGCAGATTTCAAGTGGTGAATGTAAATAGGGCGGCTCTATGCAGGTCAGAGATGAAGCACTGGTGGGCATGGACTGGGACTTTGGGCTTGGGAGTGAAGTTGCTCATCCGTCCCTCGGTGACCCAGGCAATCTGCTGGCACTGTCTTTGTAATGATGGAGCCCTGCAACTGAGCCGTATGAAAGATATTCTGTAGCTTGTAATGAGCTGTCAGACAGTGTTTCCCATTTATGTTTATGAATAAACCATCACAGCAAACTCCAAATCGGGGTGTTTTTTTTTTTTTTTTGTTTGTTTTTTTTTTACCCACTTTTTGTGTTGGCTTTTCTTCTTGAATTTTATATATTCTTGTATTTGTGTAAATTAGATAGCTTTAGGCTTCATGTACACTGGACGTTATTACAACCTCTCCTGAACGATTTAAGTTGAAAGATAAAACCCACGTTTTAAAACGCCATTCTTTCCGTGTTTACATGCCGCATTTGCGTTTTAGAAAATAAAAAACTTTTTTTTATTTTTATTTATTTTTTTATTTTATTTTTTTCCCAAAATAGCCAAAAATGAAAAACGCCTATTAAAATCGTAAGGAAGTTGCCACATTCAGCTGCGTTTGGCGCTTGAAATGCCTCTAAACTCTGCTTCTGAGCCCATATTATTTTATTTTATTTATTTTTGCGTTCCAAAAAAAGCCTCAACTCAACTGCCTAGAAACCACTGTAAACGCCCCTGTGTACATGGACTGATAAGATAACAGAGGAGAGTTCAGGAGCAGTTGAAAAAATGCCCAACTGCTCATAAACGTCTGTTTACCAGCAGCACTTTACATGAGACCTTACTCCACGGACTAACACTTCTTCTCTTTTTTTTTTTTTTTTTTTTCCCCCTGAACTCTGTATCCCAGGCTCATCTGTGGGCCCAGGACCAACATAGCAGGCGCTGTTGTGGAGAGGAGGGTGGACACACGTGTGCTTCCTAGACCTTTGCAGTAATATCGTGTGACATAGAAAATTGCATCTACCACTGTTTTATTCTCTAGGGTGTCTGCTTTCAGAAAATATATAATGTTTGGGGGTTTTAGGTATTTTTTTAAAGAGCAACTGTCATCTCTGTCCCGCAGCAGCTCCTTCTCTGACCTGCTGTTGACTCACCGACAGTCCCATTCACATTATTGGGATGGCTGGTGAAGTGGAGGTGACACAACAAGGTGAGGGACGTGGCAGCAGCAGGTGATGGATGCCCACTAACAGGCGCTGCCATGATGGATCTGAAATAACAGGTGCTCCTTTTAATGTAAGGGTTTATTCTTGCTGGTAGTTAGAAAATGTAATATTTGCAAACAAAATTAAGGTTTCCTATTTAGAATAATAAGCTGTCAGGTTAGTAAAACAGCAATATCAGAACAGGTTCAATCATACAGTTTGTAGTGTACATAGATTTGCAAAATAATGGGATAAAGGAATATTCCTGAACTTTGGTTTATCTCATGGTTACTGTGAAATTGTGTGAATTCATCAATGCAAGTCCATGTTATCTCAGCTTGCAGAGCTTGAAATTCATTGAGCGTTTACCAAAAATGTAAATATTGCAGAATATACATTTTTTTTTTTCCCTTCAAAAACCATAGAGCCGTGCACATGACCATAACTAATGTGCACTGATTGTTTCAAACAGAAGGGGGGGGGGGGGTGTCCCGTCCCCCCCTTTAAAACCGTTTTTCTTTATTATTATTTATCTACAAATATTGTAGCTGCTGACTGTAAGGCCCCATGTACACTGCTGCTGCTAAACGGACATTCAGACACTGGACACTTTTTTCAACTGCCCGTGAACTTATTCAATGTTATCTTATGTGTACATGTACACAGGCTCGTTTACTGTCGTTTTTAGGCAGTTGTGTTTTAAAGGCCTTTTAAAGGCAAAAATATGATGCTGAAGTTTCCAATGCATCTAAATGCAGTAACCCGTGTTTTAGACGCGTTTCGTTTATAGGCATTTTTCGTTTTTGGCCAATTAAAACAAAAAATAAAAAAAAATTAAACTCTTCTAAACGTAAACGCCGCTAAACGGACGTTTTTAAACATGGGTTACTATCTGTCAAGTTAAAACGTTCAGGAGAGGTTGTAAAAATGTCCTCTGTACATGAAGCCTAAATATTAGGACACTTGCCTGTCCAAGGATAAGCGGAAGTTCCATTTTTTTTTTTTGGGTGGAACTCCACTTTAAACAGTGCCTGATTGATATCACTTTAAAGCGGAGTTCCACACAAAAATGGAACTTCCGCTTTTCGGAACCCTCCCCCCCCCCCCCCCCTCTGGTGTCACATTTGGCACCTTTCAGGGGGGAGGGGGGTGCAGATACCTGTCTAAGACAGGTATTTGCACCCACTTCCAGCATAGACTCCCATGGGAGTCTATGCCTCTTCCTGTCCCTCTGCGCTGTCTCCTGGGAAACACACAGCTCCCAGGAGAGCGGGGACCATCCAGATCACGCAGCGCGACCCGCGCATGCGCAGTAGGGAACCGGAAAGTGAAGCCGCAACGCTTCACTTCCTGATTCCCTCACCTAGGATGGCGGCGGCAGCTGCCGAGAACTGAGCGGGTTCTCGGCGTCCCCCGCCGACATCGCTGGACCCTGGGACAGGTAAGTGGCCATGTATTAAAAGTCAGCAGCTGCAGTATTTGTAGCTGCTGGCTTTTAATATTTTTTTTTTTTTTTTGCGGTTTGGGTGGACTCCCTCTTTAAGTTGGTCCAGTTTGGTACAGTGTCATGCATGTTCCATACCTGGCTGATCTCTGTGGAAGCTGGAAATCACTGTAGTAGGCACCGCTACTACAGTGGTCACTGCTAGTTTCTGTGTGGCTACCATGCTGCTTAGAAAATCTAGGAGGTCGCCCGCTCACCCTGGGTGCCGCTGAAGTGACTTCGGCAACCGGCGCTGGCTGTGGAAGTCACTGTAGCAACGCCTGGCTAAGTGATTACACTGCTGGATTCTACTGGATGCCATGCACCATAACATGTGAGTGTAACGGCTATAGGTTTTTCCTTGCATGTTTTTTTATGGGATTTTAATAGAAAAGGTTGCACTATGATCGTTTATTGTGGTTCTTCAGTAAACTCATTGGAGATCTCATAGGAGGAGGTGGTGCAAGCAGGAATCCCGGTCCTAAACCAAGCCTCGCTAGACCCACTTTCTGGGTTTTATAATCTGGTGAGTCCCAGTGTGGAAGGTGATGGGATGGGGATGACGGAAGTCAACTTTTTTAATGTATGAAGTCTGGAGCGTCCCTTCTTTTATAATATAAATATATATTCTGTTTTGTCTCTTTTGGCACTATTTAAGCAGTTTATGGATTTATTTTGACTTGGTTTTTGGGCATCATTGATGAGTTTCAGACAGACTGACTGTACAGCTTGGCCCTATCTGGACAGACCTGGGTACTGAGGGAAGGATTTTCCTTTTTTTGGAATACTTTGCTAGCAGGATTTTCTCCTAAAACTTCTGGTTCGCTCGTTCTTTTTTTTTTTTTTTTTTTTTTTTTTAATTATTAAATGTCATTTTGTTGTTTAAAGAAGGAAATATTTTGTTCGGATGATAACTAAATATGGCAGATGCAATATAAGGGGTTTGTTTTATCTATTTCCAGGAAGACAGATAAGTTTGTATTGAAAATAGCAGTTTGGAGAGAGATTACAGTAACAGTTGACAGCCATTGTAGCGATATCTTGCATTGCAGTAGAAAACGGTTTTACATCTGTAACAACTTTAGCTACGATAACCGCACAATCAGAACGTTAAAAAAAAAAAAGCTTTTCAAACTAGTAACTTAAAAAATAGTGAGGGGCTTTGTGCAATGAAAACAACCCGTAGATCCAAGGATATAGGCAACGGAAACAATATGCATATTTTGTAAGTTGAGCGCCCCCCCTCCCCCCAACTTCCTATTGTCTGAGGCCACTCGTCACATTTTAAAACAAATAAACATGGAAACTTGAGAGGCGGAGCCAGTCTTGGCTTTATGAGAAAAGTCAAGAATCGCACACTTCTTCAGGAATCACGGACATGTAAATTTGTACATATATTGCTTGTATAAGTGGATCTACTGATTGTTTGTTTGTCATGGGGTTTTCACTAAAGGTAACGTCTGCTTTTTTTTTTTTTTTCCATAGATGGAAGCTGCCATTCTCTGAGTCCGCGAACTACAGTATCTTACAAAAGTGAGTACACCCCTCACATTCTTGTAAATATTTTATTATATCTTTTCATGTGACAACTCTGAAGAAATGACACTTTGCTACAATGTAAAGTAGTGAGTGTACAGCTTGTATAACAGTGTGAATTTGCTGTCCCCTCAAAATAACTCAACACACAGCCATTAATGTCTAAACCGCTGGCAACAAAATTGAGTACACATCTAAGTGAAAATGTCCAAATTGGGCCCAAAGTGTCAATATTTTGTGTGGCCACCATTATTTTCCAGCACTGCCTTAACCCTCTTGGGCATGGAGTTCACCAGAGCGGGTTACCACTGGAGTCCTCTTCCACTCCTCCATTATGACATCGCAGAGCTGGTGGATGTTGGAGACCTTGCGCTCCTCCACCTTCCAGTTGAGGTTGCCCCACAGATGCTCAATAGGGTTTAGGTCTGGAGACATGCTTGGCCAGTCCATCACCTTTACCCTCAGCTTTTTTTAGCAAGACAGTGATTGTCTTGAAGGTGTGTTTGGGGTTGTTATGTTGGAATACTGCCCTGCGGCCCAGTCTCCGAAGGGAGGGGATCATGCTCTGCTTCAGTATGTCACAGTACATGTTAGCATTCATGGTTCCCTCAATGAACTGTAGCTCCCCAGTGCCGGCAGCGCTCATGCAGCCCATGACACTCCCACCACCATGCTTGTCTGTAGGCAAGAAACACTTGTCTTTGTACTTCTCACCTGGTTGCTGCCACACACGCTTGACACCATCTGAACCAAATAAGATTATCTTGGTCTTATCAGACCACAGGACATGGTTCCAGTAATCCATGTCCTTGGCCTTCTTGTCTTCAGCAAACTGTTTGCGGGCTTTCTTGTGCATCATTTGGAACTTTTGAACAGGCTTCCTTCTAGGATGACAGCCATGCAGACCAATTTGATGCAGTGTTTGGCGTATGGTCTGAGCACTGACAGGCTGACCCCACCCTCAACCTCTTCAGCAATGCTGGCAGCACTCGTACGTCTTTTTCCCATAGACAACCTCTGGATATGACGCTGAGCACCTGCACTTAACCCCTTTGGTCGACCACGACGAGGCCTGTTCTGAGTGGAACCTGTCCTGTTAAACCGCTGTATGGTCTTTGCCACCGTGCTGTAGCTGAATTTCAGGGTCTTGGCAATCTTCTTGTATCCTAGGCCATCTTTATGTAGGGCAACAATTTTTTTTTTTTTTTCAGATCCTCTGAGCTCTTTGCCATGAGGTGCCATGTTGCACTTCCAGTGACCAGTATGAGAGAGTGAGAGCGATGACACCAAATTTAACATGCCTGCTCTCCATTTACTCCTGAGACCTTGTAACACTAACAAGTCACATGACATCAAGGAGGGAAAATGGCTAATTGTGCCCAATTTGGACATTTTCACTTAAGGGTGTACTCTCTTTTGTTGCCAGTGGTTTAGACAAAAATGGCTGTGTTGAGTTATTTTGAGGTGACAGCAAATTTACATTGTTATACAAGCTGTACACTCACTACTTTACACTACTCACTACATTGTAGCAAAGTGTCATTTCTTCAGTGTTGTCACATGAAAAGATAGAATAAAATATTTACAAAAATGTGAGGGGTGTACTCACTTTTTTGTAAGATACTGTAGTTTCAGGCCAGGTACTGAATGAGTTGCAGGAAAAAATAGTTAGATATATGTGGCTTCTCTTTTAAAGTATGTGGTAAAATATGTTTTAGTATTAGGCCTCTTGCATACTGATGCCTAAAAAACGCAGCATATTTTTTTATTCATTACTGATGCAATGCAGACCGTCGTTGTCAATGTGCCTCTATGCACAGGCACGTAAATCTGTGCTGTATATAGATCTGTAATAGAAAAAAAAAATAGACATTTGCATTGCTGGTTAGTATATTATGCTTGTACAGTGTTAAATTAATGGAAATCAAATCGCAATCTAAATATTTTTTTTTTTTTTTTTTTTTTTTTTTGTGTGTGTTCACAAAATAAAAGCAAAACAATTTCTGCCAGGGATACTGATGTTCAAACAGCAGTACCTTGTACAAGTACCTTTTTATCCTGGAGAAAGGTAAAGGCAATCAAAGTGATCTAATGTTTAGGTGGTACAGGGTCTTATGAATTTTTTTTTTTTTTTTTTTATACCCCAACTTCTCTCCAGAACTGTTTGGAGGCAGAAAATATGTATGCTGAGCCAGCGCATGCAGGAGAAGTGTTTCAGCGTTTACAAAAAAAAACACTAATCGCATCTAAATGTGCTCTAGCACATTTCTATGCTCCAGAGGAGGAAAAAAAAAAAAACCTCCTGTGTGCATGGGGCCTTAATGTGTTTTTTGATGCATTTTGCAGCAATGCAGGGAAATTTATTAACGTGGGTTCCTATGGAACATGTTCACATCAATGCATTTTTGTGCCTGCATCGTGGCATGTAAAAAAAAAAAAAAAAAAAATTGCCGGCTAAAAAGAAAATCGCCCTTAGGTCTAGTATGGATTCAGAGGACCCCACCCACGCCAAAATGTAAAAAAAAAATGGCGTGCCCCCCCCCAAAAAAATCCATTCCAGACCCTTATCCGAGCATGCCCCCCACCCCTAAGTGCCTTGCCCTCATGTTGATGGGAACAAGGGCCTCTTCCTGACAACCCTTGCCCAGTGGTCGTCGGGGTCTGCGGGTGGGGGGTGGTAGAACAATGCTCAGCCACCCTTTTTTTTTTTTTTTTTTTTTACCACCCCCGACAGCCCATCTGAAAGACTGATTTACACGAGCAGTTACTGTATTTGTATTATTCTTTATGCCAGGTGTTTGTTTTCTGCCTGTTTTGTGTACTAACAGACCATCCCGGCATTCTATGCATTAAGGTGAAAAGCCTTCTGTGCTGCAGCTGCCCCCCAGAGCCCCCCTTTTACTTACCTGAACCCGGTTTTTCCAGCGACGGGGACGAGCACACCAGCTCCAGCTGGTGTCTCGGGTCCTGATTGGATAGATTGATAGCAGCGCAGCCATTGGCTCCCACTGCTGTCAATCAAATCCAATGACGCGGGGGGCGGGGCTGAGTCCTGCTGTCTGTGTCAATAGACGCAGCAGCAGAACTCGGGAGCGCGCCCGCACGAGTACCCTGAGGGAGAGCGACTCTCCATGAAGCACTCGAGAAGAGGGGGAGCCAGGAACGCCGCCGAGGGACCCCAGAAGGGGAGGATTGGGGCCACTCTGTGCAAAACCAACTGCACAGAGGGGGTAAGTATGACATGTTTGTTTAAAAAAAAAAAAAAAATCTTGTATTTACCCTTTAAGTTTCCCAGTATCTCCATGTGGTCCCTTGGGAAAATGAATTGTCCATCCCTGCTCTAAGGTGCCTGCATGTAGGCATGACTTTAAAAGGTGACAGGTTTACTTTAATTTTAGCCACTTGCTGACCAGTCGTGTACCTGGTATGTCATCGGTCTTCAAGTGGTTCTACCGGGATCATTTGCAGCTGCAGGCATCATCCCAGTACTGTTTTAGAGCAAGCAGTCAGCTCTCTTGTAATGGCAACCAGAGTGTCTAGCTAGCTGCTTGATTGCTATTACAAGCAACGGCAGGGGACATCCCCACTCCTGCCGCTTGCTCAGGCTCTCCCATCCCACTGGGAGACCTGAGCTACCAGGTGGCGCGTGCTCGCCGGCTGGTCGGACACCCAAAGAAAGCCAGGGTCAGGTCTCCGCTATGGTCAGAAGCAGCCACATGACATTACTTACCAGATGTCTATGGCGCCATTTTCAAAAAATCAAAAGCATTCAAAAACATGGATCTTGGTGTTTTTGAATGCTTTTAATTGCAGAGGAGGGTTTGGGGGTCTTATTGAGCTGTCACATACCTATTGTTGTCACAAGGATGTTTACATTCTGTAACCGCAATAAAAGTGATTAAAAAAAAATAAAAAAAAGGAAATGTAAAGGAACAGTATAAAAAAACCTATTTATTAATTAAAAATGTAAGTGCATGCACCCCCCCCCCCCCCGCTTGCAAGCAAAGGTGAACGCATGTGTTACGCATGCATGCAAACAGCGATCGTCCCATCACGTGAGGTATCATGGCGAATGTCAGATTGTCTACAGCAATTCTTGCACTAGACCTCCTCTGTAAATCTAAAGTGGTAACCTTTTAAAGGCTTTAAAAGCGTCGCCTATGGATGGTAAAATGTACCTTTTTTTTCCACCACTGCACAGGCGTGCGCAATTGTAAAGCGTGACATATTTGGTATCCATTTTACTCGGCTTAACACCAGCGTTTATATTTTACAAATTTTTTTTTTTTTGCATTTAAAATAAAAAGATGTTTTCCAAAAAATTGTTTAAAAAAAAAAAAAAAATTCTGCGCAAATACCGTATGACATAAAAAATATTGCAAAACCCCATTTTTTTTTTATTTTTTTTTTTCCTCTAGGGCCCCTGCTTTTAAAAAATAAAATATAAGGTTTGGGGGTTCTAAGTAATTTTCCAGCAAAAAAACAAAACTGATTGTTACATGTAAACGAGGTGCCAGAAAAAGCCTGGTCCTTAAGTAAATACCATGCAACATTTTTATAATTAAATAAATCCATTTTGGTTTTTATCATTTTTAAAGCTGTGGCCCCTTTCACACGATCGGACCGTTCAGGTCCGCCTGTTAGTTTTGACGGCGGACCTGAACAGGCGGTCCATGTTAGTCTATGGAGCGTCGGATGTCAGCGGAGACATGTCCGCTGACATCCGACCCGGTCCGATCCGCTGAAGAGCAGACGGATGGCCCTACGTCCAGGTCCGTCGCTATCGGATCGGGGGAGATCTGACGAAAACGGACACGCTGTCCGTTTTCGTCCGATCCCTCCATAGGCGGCAGCGGAGCCTGGCAAGCCCCTCCCCGCTCAGTGAGCAGAGAGGGACCTGTCATCCGCCGGCTCAGCGGAGATCAACGGACTGATCTCCCGCTGAGCCGGCGGACCGAGGCGGGCTCTGTAGAAACGGAGCCCGCCTCGTGTGAAAGGGGCCTAAGTAATTTCAAGAAAGCAGACACAATCTTCTAATTGTATTTAAAGAAACTTGAAAAGAGAAGCGTTCTGCCTTTGGTTGGCTTTAGAACATTTCTTGCACAAACATGTTAACATTTTAAACTGGCAGTATACTTACCAAGATCTCAGGGTGTTTGTACCCAGTGATGCTTGAAAGTAATCCCACCTAACAGTATGAGCATTTGTTTTGTGGTCCTTCTTCAGTACATGTTGGCCCTGTACAAATGCTGGAGGGAGCATCTGCCAGTATGATTTTCTGTATTGTTGGATGCAGAATTGTTTACTTTTTCTAGCTTTGTCTCTGTTTCTCATCCTGCGATGTGCACCCTACGATACCAAGGGATTGGTGCCTTTTTAAAATCTGTGTGCGTGTATCTCATTATTTAAAAGATAAAAGATTGTTTAAGAAAAGTCTTGCTGCAATACATGTGTACATTGCAAGTGGGTACTTGAGAAGGGCTGACCCATTTCCTGGATGTTTGTAAAATGTTTTAAAAAAAACTGTGCATACATTAATAAAGCTGAAACTTGCTTTGTATCTTTTCTTTATCATATGGAAAAGGCACAATGGATATAAAATGTTGGATCTTCTTTTTTAGATTACTCATTTTGTGCAAGTATTAGCCGACCCGAATATAAGCTGGGGCACCTAATTTTACCACAAAAAACTGGGAAAACTTATTGACTGGAGTATAAGACGAGGGTGAGAAATGCGCAGCTACTGTAAGTGGAAAAGAGGGTCAACAATGCCCATTTGCATGCCTCACTGTGCCCATTTGCAGCCATAGGTCCCCCGAACTTCCAACTCAGTAGTTAAGGGTTCCTAGTAGGGCTACAACTAACGATTATTTTCATAATCGATTAGTTGGCCGATTTATTGTTTCGATTAATCGATTATTCGGTTATTAACCTTAAAAAAAAAAGTGTGGTGTATAATTTAGTTTAATATGTAAAGTTTAAAAAAAAAAAGGAAATTTATTCTTAAATATCTCAATGCAGTGGTAAATAAATTACCAACTTTATAGGGGAGAAAAAGCTCTAATCTACTCTGAGAATAAGACAGGGGAGATATACTGTATATACAATTAGAAGAGATATACTATTAGAAGAGATATACATATACTGTATATACTATTAGAGGAGATGTACTGTATATACTATTAGAGGAGATGTACTGTATATACTATTAGAGGAGATGTACTGTATATACTATTAGAGGAGAGATATACTGTATATACTATTAGAGGAGATATACTATTAAAGGGTGAATCTGGTAAATATCATCAGACTCGGATCAATTTAAAAAAAAAACCAAAGTAGTTTTAAGAACGTTTGTTCGATTTTCTAATTGTTAGTGGGGTCAAATCAACGTTCATTTTCAACCACGGTGACGGGAAAATTTAGAAATAATAGAAAACTTCTTGGTGAAAGGAATTTTCAGACAGTGTATGTGGTTTTTGTTCGGAAATTACATTCATTTTAAAAACAGAATGTTAAAAACAAGTTAAAAATTCAAACATTCTTTCATTCAGCGAATGTACAAAGATTTTTCGTCTGAATATTCTCGTCTGAAAATTGATCCATGTGGCCAGCATAAGGCTCGGTACACACCTATGCAGTTTGCTTTTGTTCTGTTTCTGCAGTGCTTTTTGCTGTGCGTTTTGATTTTTGCACACGCGATTTGCGTTTTTTGCTTTTTTTTTTTTTTTTTTGGACAATTTGTTGTTGGGCAGATTAAAAAACACAAATTCCTTCAAAAACGCATTACATGCTTTTTAGCAGATTCTCCATTGAAGTAAATTGAACCAAAAAAGAATTGATGGGCAGGTACACACAGTCGAATACATAATTCCACAAAGTAAATGGTAATCAAAATGGTATTGGTAGAGCAAAGCATATAGCCTGTAGGTGCCAATGGTGGCATGCCCGGCAACTGACAATGTTGCACACAGGAATAATGTAATCATAATGTTGAACAAAGATGGCATCAAGGTACAATGGATAGAGTAGGCATCAAGTATAGCTCGACGCGTTTCGTGGGTGATCTTTTCCACTCATCAGGAGCTGTTGCATAATGATCCAACCCTGACATAGGGCGCAGCGCATGGCGGATGGCACGGAGTGGGCCGGGGGCAGCAGGCCTCGCGGCGGGAGCTGAGGCAGCATGTGGTGTCTAGATGGCATCAGGTAGTGAAGTGACACTATATGAGTAGTGAGATGATCTCCATTGATGGAACGTAAATTGTCACCAAGAGAGGAAAAATCTGATGCTGCATGTCATGCACAACTAGCGAGGTGGAGACAGCTAGTGTGCAGAGACCAACAGAGGAGACTCCATCAATGAAGATCATCTCACTACTCATATAGTGTCACTTCACTACCTGATGCCATCTAGACACCACATGCTGCCTCAGCTCCCGCCGCGAGGCCTGCTGCCCCCGGCCCACTCCGTGCCATCCGCCATGCGCTGCGCCCTATGTCAGGGTTGGATCATTATGCATCAGCTCCTGATGAGTGGAAAAGATCACCCACGAAACGCGTCGAGCTATACTTGATGCCTACTCTATCCATTGTACCTTGATGCCATCTTTGTTCAACATTATGATTACATTATTCCTGTGTGCAACATTGTCAGTTGCCGGGCATGCCACCATTGGCACCTACAGGCTATATGCTTTGCTCTACCAATACCATTTTGATTACCATTTACTTTGTGGAATTATGTATTCGACTGTGTGTACCTGCCCATCAATTATGTTTCCATTTTTTTATGCCAATTATATTGTATATATGTATATATATGAAATTCCTTTACTATATCTACTATGATCAATAAATGTACTATTTTAACCCTCCGCATTTCAACTGCTTCATCTTAAAGTCCCAATCCCTTCCTCATACGCCTGTCGGCAATACCGGGATGGAGGCGACTAGTGCGCCTCATTTAAAGTCCCAACCCCCCTCCATTGTACAATTGAACCAAAAAAGCACCATTTTGCGTTAAAAAAAAAAAAAAAAAAAAGTCCCTGATCCTTTCCAAATATGCAGCGGCTGAAAAAAATGCATAGATGAACGTGTCCCATAGGAAACCATGTAAATGAACTGTAGTGCGTTTCTGCAAAAAGCACCAAAAAACATATAGATGTGAACCAGGTCTAAGACGTTTAGTAGCATATTGGGGTTAAAAAAAATAAAATTAGCCCTTTAGATAATCACTACTGTAAGGGGTTAATTTTTTTTTTTTTTTACTGTAGAACTGTGAAAGTAATATTTACAGTAACGATTATATTTGCTCTTTTTGTGCTATAAAGGGCTTATTTTAGTTTTTTTTTTTTAACCCCATTATGTTACTGGCTGATTAATCGATTATGAAAATGGTAATCGATTAATTTCATAATCGATTAGATGTCGATTAATCAATTAGTTGTTTCATCCCTAGTTCCTAGATGCCCCCTAGCTGCAGCCAAAATTTGGGGTCTCTGGACCCAAAGGGTCCTGAAATGACATTGCTGCAGATGGACACAGTTAACCGAATTTGGGGCCCCGTATCTCGGGGCCACTTGGTGCTAGGAACCCCACATTTGGTATGCAAACCCAGTGGAACGAGCACTACAACATATCCAATTCCTAGCTCCAAGTGGCCCCGAGATACGGGGCCCCGAAGTCGGCTCAGAAAATGTCGAGCACTTTTCTGCAGCAAAGAATGACATTTTCCGAACCGACTTTGGGGCCCCGTATCTAGGGGCCACTTGGTGCTCGGAACCCCAAGTGGCCCAGAGATACGGGGCCCCAAAGTCTGCTCAGTAAAATGTCATTCTCTGCTGCAGAAAAGTGCTTGACGAGTAAAATGTGCTGAAAAACTTGGCTTATACTCGAGTTTATATGGTATTACCATTTTAAAGCAACCTAGCACCAGATTCCTCCAATTACTTATTAAAACAATCCTGGTCATGTAATAGGAATATTGAAGCTGAAAAGCTAACATGCAATGAGTTTTTCTAAGTCGGGCTTCTGTGCTTCACATTCAGTCCATGAATGTATTCCCCCCCCCCCCCCCCCCCCCCCACTGTGGCCTGGCATCTTTGATCTGGTGCCATATGCTGGCTCCTACATGTTGTATATGACTTCAGAAACTGTAAAAGCAATCGCTACTCTTGCAGTGATGACCCTTGGGCTGGATGGCTTCATCTGATGTCGTCCATCCGACACCCCCCGACTGTTGTTCGCACTGCTTAGAATTCAACCAATCGTATGGAAAATGTTGTAGGTCTATTCCTAGTGGTGTAAAGCGTCATTTAATATACATCTTTGAGTATATGAAGACGTACCTGTGATCCACTGCAGGGTATTTGTTCTGTGCACATTCTGAATTAGAAAATTGGTGAGACCAGTGTTATCAACAGTAAATGTGCTGCAAAAAAATCTAAGCTGAAATCTGGGCAGAAAAAATATATATCGTCAATACCAACAAAGGAAATAAATGTACTTTATTAAATAGAAAGGTAGTTGCGCGCTGCTATTCAATAAACCTAACACTAAAAAGAAACTACTGTAAATGAATGCTGCTGCTGTCACCTAAGTGTTCCCACAAGAAAAAGAAGGTAATAAAGTGAATATGACAGCACTGCTTATATAGTAAGCTCAAATTAATAAATATAAAAATCAACATAGGAAAAATAATCCAATGAAAAATGTCCATATATGAATACAGATGAATAGTGCTTAGAGCCCTTGCACACTGGGGCGGGGGGGCGGCGTCGGCGGTAAAACGCCGCTATTATTAGCGGCGTTTTACCGTCGGTATGCGGCCGCTAGCGGGGCGGTTTTACCCCCCTGCTAGCGGCCGAGAAAGGGTTAAATACCACCGCAAAGCGCCTCTGCAGAGGCGCTTTGCCGGCGGTATATCCGCGCCGTCCCATTGATTTCAATGGGCAGGAGCGGTATACACACCGCTCCGAAGATGCTGCTGGCAGGACTTTTTTTTTACCGTCCTGCCAGCGCATCGCTCCAGTGTGCAAGCCCTCGGGGCTTGCACACTGGAATGAAAGCAGCGGCACTTTCTGGGCGGTTTGCAGGCGCTATTATTAGCGCAATAGTGCCTGCAAACCGCCCCAGTGTGCAAGGGCTCTTAATGAAAAACGTCCAAATAGTGTGACAATTCTCCTGCTATAAAGCAAGTTAAATGAAATACAAGACAAAAGGCTGTTTCCACGTGCTTCACTGCTCTACCAACAACAGTGCTCCCACCACCGCGTGCAATGCTCGCTCCCCTCACTGCAAGACCCGGCAGGGGGGTCAAACACACTTTTGCACACAGTGCACCTCTCCTAAGGGGAATGCTCCACAGTGGTCCCGGGTAGCTCCTTATGGTCCCTGTGACAGACAGGAAGTTCCAGATGAGAGGTGAGTCGGGAGAAAGTAGAGAGAAGACATTGCTGGAAGTGGCAGCAGAGGAGCTGTGGAACTACCGGCAAACACTGAGGAGCCTAAGTTGAACCAGCTAATTGGGAGGTCATTCCATTTACTGTGGAGATTTATCTATCTAGAGGGACCATAAGGAGCTACCCGGGACCACTGTGGAGCATTCCCCATTGGAGAGGTGCACTGTGTGCAAAAGTGTGTTTGATCCCCTGCAGGGTCTTGCAGTGAGGGGAGCGAGCATTGCACATGGTGGTGGGAGCACTGTTGTTGGTAGAGCAGTGAAGCATGTGGAAACAACCTTCTTTTTTTTTTTTTTTTTTTTTCTTTTTCTTTTCGTTTTTACTTGCTTTTTAGCAGAAAAATTGTCACACATATTTGGACGTATTTCATTGAGCACTAATTAACTTGTATTCATACATGGACGTTTTTCATTGAGCACAACAAATTTACTTTTAGCTGCACCAAATACTTTTGCTAACCTAAATAATACCTTGTATAAGTAGCAGGAACATCACTCTGCTCCTGCACAGGGGTGAAGTTTCACACTAGATTACTGCACAGATCTGGAAGAAATACACCACGGGGGTCTCCAAACTTTCTAAACAAAGGGCCAGTTTGCCGTCCTTCAGATTTTAGGGGGCCAGGAATGTGGCCATTAGAAGTAGAAAACGTCCTGGCATCAGTGGGAGTAAACCATGCGCCATCGTTGTGGGGTCACTGGAGTAAACCATGCGTCATCGTTTGGGTCACTGGGAGTAAACCATGCGCCATCATTGGGGGGGTCACTGGAGTAAACCATGCTCCATCATTGGGGGGGGGGGGGGTCACTGGGAGTAAACCATGCTCCATCATTGGGGGGGGGGGGGTCACTGGGAGTAAACCATGCTCCATCATTGGGAGGGGGGGGTGTCACTGGGAGTAAACCATGCGCCATCGTGGGGGGGGGGGGGGGGGGGGTCACTGGGAGTAAACCATGCTCCATCGTTGGGGGTCAGTGAGAGTAAACCAGGCTCCATCGTTGGGGGGGCACCGGTAGTAAGCAAGGCCTCATCAGGGGGGAGGTGGAGGAGAGCGAGGGAGAGACTCTGTGGCCCATTGTTCGGGGTCGCTTAGTGGAACTGCGGCCCATTGTTGGGGGGTTGTCACTAGGTGGAATTGCGGCCCCGGGGCCGAAAAAAAAAGCAAGCTAAGGGTCTCATCCGGCTCATAGTTTGGAGACCACTGAAAGCACACAAATTCAAGTAGTCTACTAATGGCTCCTGTATTTACATACTATTTGTTTATCCAGAGTTTGATTTGATTGAGAGAGTGTTTAGTTAAAGGCCCTGTTATGTGTGTTGCTTGTTTTTTTTTTGTTTTTTCTTCTGACAACAGTATCTGAAAATGACTTGCTAATGATTCTCGTGGAATGCTGATCTGTCATCGTCCCACTGTGTGCACTCATAGTTGTGACCTAAAGCACATTGGTCAGTCATTTCACATACTTCACACTTCTTCCCACTTCATTCCCCCCCACAATGGCTACACTTGTCCTGTGTTGGGCATGCATGCTGCCAACTTTCTACAGTCAATGAAAAGGTGCTTGCTATGTGGGGGGCTGAGCAGCATAGTGCACCCTGTGCAGGCCCCTTACACCTGTCAGCAGCCCTCTCATGTATCTGCATGGTTCTCTTCTGTCCATCAAAATGCTGTACGGGGGAGAGCATTATGGTTGGTTGGAGTTACCAAAGGACTGTGCCAGAGGAGGTGATCCCTGAGGATTGGGGTGAATAGTTCCCTGTGAGCCCTGGCTTAGATGTACCTGTGCCAGCACATTTCTTTGGCAGACAAAATTTAAAAGTTACACATGCTATCCAAAAATACCTTGCAAAAAATTGTATGATAAATGCGTATTTTTAATTGTGCTGTTTTTTTCTCACAGTGGATTAAATCTGCGCTCCTCTCCCAATTCTGCCTGTGCCCTAAGGCCCCTTTCACACTGAGGCGGGGGCGGCGTCGGCGGTAAAGCGCGCTATTCTTAGCGGCCCTTTACTGTCGTATTTGCGGAGGTATTCGGCCGCTAGCGGGGCGCTTTTAACCACCGCTCCAAAGATGCTGCTAGCAGGACTTTTTTTTTTTTTAGCGTCCTGCCAGCGCACCGCTTCAGTGTGAAAGCCCTCGGGGCTTTCACACTGAAGAGACAGGAGCGGCTCTTTCAGGGCGCTTTGCAGGTGCTATTTTTAGCGCTGTAGCGCCTGCAATGCGCCCCAGTGTGAAAAGGGTTAGAGTGGTGCGCTGGCAGGACGGTAAAAAAAGTCCTGCTAGCAGCATCTTTGGAGCGGTGTGTATACCGCTCCTGCCCATTGAAATCAATGGGGCAGCGCGGCTGCAGCAACGCTTTGCGGGTGGTTTTAACCCTTTTCCTGCCACTAGCGTGGGTTAAAAGCGTCCCGCTATCGGCCGAATCCCCCGCAAATACGACGGTAAATTGCCGCTAAAAATAGTGGCGCTTTGCCCCCGCCCCAGTGTGAAAGGTTTTTCAAACGTTTTCAAAGCT
Organism: Lithobates septentrionalis; assembly: GCA_037952835.1. Classification (NCBI taxonomy): domain Eukaryota; kingdom Metazoa; phylum Chordata; class Amphibia; order Anura; family Ranidae; genus Lithobates; species Lithobates septentrionalis. Next base: position 309,880 of record JBBDGP010002788.1, on the reverse strand, counting down.
GATGTTAATCACACAAAAATTGAACCTCCGCTTTTCGGAACCCTCCCCCCTCCGGTGTCACATTTGGCACCTTTCGGGGGGAGGGGGGTGCAGATACCTGTCTAAGACAGGTATTTGCACCCACTTCCGGCATAGACTCCCACGGGAGTCTACGCCCCCTCCCGTCCCCACTGCGCTGTCTGCTGGGACACACATGGGTCCCAGATACAGCGGGGACCAGTTAGGAGGCACAGCGCGACTCGCGCATGCGCAGTAGGGAACCGGAAAGTGGAGCCACAGCGCTTCACTTCCTGATTCCCTTATAGAGAATGGCGGCGGCAGCGACCGAGGGACGATTCGGCTTCGGTGCCGACATCGCTGGACCCTGGGACAGGCGAGTGTCCTTATTTTAAAAGTATTTGTAGCTGCTGACTTTTACATTGTTTTTTTTTTTTTCACGGGACTCCCTCTTTAATAATACAAAATAATAATAATACTTTTTTGTGCATGCTCTTAGGCTGTCATCCTAAACTACTGGGGAGTTACTGACTTAGAACAATGATTATATGTATAAAAAGTACTATACACCTTTTATGTCTGTGCCATGTCAGTGACTCATTACTAAGCAAAAATCGGGATTATTGGAAAAATGGCCTATAACATTTTTTTTTCTTGAGCAGATAAAACTGAGGCACGTATTCCTGTTCGCCATTTTAGAGGCCTCATCCATTCGTGTCTTTCTTATTGCGGCAAGCTAGAGACATTGCTTTTGCACACCTAGAAAGAATGGTTTAAATCCTCATTCTAAACTTGTTTTTTGAGAGACAATGCAAACAATCTCCTTGCAAAGCCTGATTAACTGTGTCCACATGGCTTAAGAGGGGATTAGCTAGACCTGCTGCTCTGCAAGCCAGATAAATGGACTTGTTTCAGAACTGCCAGCACTCCTGCATTTACTTTGCTTTTATCCATTTCAAATGATTTACCCTTGTTGATTGGATCATCATGCTACTGCTGCCAGCAGGGCTGTCTGGTATGACATGAGTTAATGCAGCTGGATCTGAGAGTACCTCTTTAGTGATCAAAGTGCGCTATGTGTGTCATTTGAAATATTACACTGCAGTTTAGCTGCATTAAGTATTTTTCAGCTGGAAAATTGTAAATGTTCTCAAGATTGTTTGTTTCCTGTGATACTAACTCCTGTGCCAAATGATCCAGAGTGCATTGCCTCCCTGTTTTGGAACACCACCTGACTTGGCACAGCTACCCTGACAAATAAATCTACACTGTACATGGTTTATAGTCAGGGCATCGTGGTCACTTTTTTTATTTTGATGATTTGGATTGCACCAATGCCTAATTAGCTTAACTCCTCCTGAACCAGACGGGAAAAATATGACACACACACAAACAAGGATAATAAGGGTTTGGGGTTATTTTTATTTTATATATTTATATTTTTAATACAGTATGTTTTAGGTGCTGCAGTTATATAGGATGAGTCACTGATGCCTGTGTATATGTTAGCTTGAGCTGCTGAGCTTTGTAAACCTGCATTTTTTTAGCACTGGAAAAGAATGCAGAAACCGTTATTTCAGATACTTTTACATCAGCTCTGCTGGGATACTGTAAAGGGCAGCTGTAATGTATTTTTCTATTTTTATATAGTCTGTTTTGCTGCTATTTATACAGTTGTGCTCATAAATTCTGCCAAGGTATATAAACTTATGATTTCTTGGCCATTTTTCAGAGAATATGAATAACACAAAAACATTTCTTTCACTCATGGTCAGTGTTTGGCTGAAGCCAAAATCAATTTATTATCAATTAACTGTGTTTACTCTTTTTAAATCATAATGGCAACAGAAACTACCCAAATCACCTTGATCAAAAGTTTACATACCCTGGTGATTTTGGCCTGATAACATGCACACAAGTTGACACAGGGGTTTGAATGGCTAATAAAGGTAACCATCCTCACCTGTGATCCGTTTGCTTGTAATTTGGTGTGCGTGTATAAAAGGCCAGTGTGTTTCTGGACTCCTGACAGACCCTTGCATCTTTCATCCAGTGCTGCACTGACATTTCTGGATTCTGAGTCATGGGGAAAGCAAAAGAATTGTCAAAAGATCTGCATGAAAAGGTAGTTGAACTGTATAAAATAGGAAAGGGATATAAAAAGATATCCAAGGAATTGAGAATGCCAATCAGCAGTGTTCAAACTCTAATCAAGAAGTGGAAAATGAGGGGTCCTGTTGAAACCAAACCACGGTCAGGTAGACCAACTAAAATTTCAGCCACAACTGCCTGGAAAATTTGTTCGAGATGCAAAGAAAAACCCACAAATAACTTCAGGTGAAATACAGGACTCTCTGACAACATGTGGTGTGGCTGTTTCAAGATGTACAATAAGGAGGCACTTGAAGAAAGATGGGCTGCATGGTCAAGTCGCCAGAAGAAAGCCATTACTACGCAAATGCCACAAAGTATCTCGCTTACAATACGACGAACAGCACAGAGACAAGCCTCAAACTTCTGGCACAAAGTCATTTGGAGTGATGAGACCAACATTGAGCTTTTTGGCCACTATCGTAAACGCTACATTTGAAGAGGAGTCAGCAAGGCCTATGATGAAAGGTTTCGGAGGTGGATCGCTGATGTTTTGGGGATGTGTGAGCTACAAAGGCACAGGAAATTTGGTCAAAATTGTTGGCAAGATGAATGCAGTATGTTATCAAAAAATACTGGAGGAACATTTAGCACTCATCAGCCAGGAAGCTGCGCATGGGACGTACTTGGACATTCCAACATGACAATGATACAAAACACAAGGCCAAGTCGACCTGTCATTGGCTACAGCAGAATAAAGTGAAGGTTCTGGAGTGGCCATCTCAGTCTCCTGACCTCAATATCATTGAGCCACTCTGGGGAGATCTCAAACGTGTAGTTCATGCAAGACAGCCCAAGAATTTACAGGAACTGGAGACTTTTTGCCAAGAGGAACGGGCAGCTTTACCATCTGAGAAGATAAAGAGCCTCATCCACAAATACCACAAAAGACTTCAAGCTGTCATTGATGTTAAAGGTACACGGTATTAAGAACTGGGGTATGCAAACCTTTTTTGATTCAGGGTCATTTGGGTAGTTTCTGTTGCCATTATGATTTAAAAAGAGTAAACACAGTTGATTGATAATAAATGGCTTCAGCCAAATACTAACCATGAGTGAAAAATGTTTATCATTCATCTTCTCTGAAAAATGGCCAAGAAATCCATAAATTCTGCCAGGGTATGTACACTTGTGAGCACAACTGTATGTGTGTGTATATATGTATAATATTTTATTATATTCCCCCTTCTTTTTTTTTTTTTTTTTTTTTTTGCAAATATGTATCAAATCCAAAACGTATAAGTAACTACAGTATATAACAAGACCTTTGGATTATACGTAGCATAGAACATAAACAGCAGTATTTTTAACATCGTTCTTGTATAACCAATGTCAAAGTTCAATAACATGACTGTTGCAACTGCATTGACACTGTATATAGAAGTGTGTGTGTGTGTGTGTGTGTGTGTGTGTGTGTATATATAGTATTCAGAGTGTGCAGTTGACAAAGCTTGAAACCCAATATAAAACTCTTTGCGATTTGTATGTTTCACTAATAATACATCACAAAAGAATTGCCATGTGTTCAGTGTGGGTGAGCCTTAAAACTTTGCACTTGGCTTTTGAATAAGGCTAGTTTCACACCCTTGCGGGTTTTATTTATCCAATTCTATGTGCTAAAAACAGACGGATGGGCATGCGTTCCCCATTCGCTGATTGCATAGCAGTCAGATGCAAACGGAGAGATGGTCCGTGTACATCTGCCCATAGAGGACAGCGGGCTGTGTCCGCTCTGCATAAGTGGAGTCCGCCCTGTGTAAAAGTGTTCTAAATCCATCAGAAAATGTGAAGATGTATCGGACCTAGGGGTGCGCCGAATAGAAATTTTGGTACCGAAAATGCAGGATGCACTTTGCCGAGAATGACAGTTTTTAAAAAAATTCATATTTTTACATATTCTTGTATTGTATTTGTATTTTTAATTTAATATCATTTTAAATTAATATTTCATTTCTTGTTGGCCATTATTGGCACCTTTTTTTTAGTGCAAGAAAGGTCAAGAAAAATGCAGTCTCTAACCATCTCTTGTATCATGTCTGCAATCTTACTTAAACACACTGCTTATAGCATTAGCAAAATTTCCATTCGGTGCACCTCTAGCAGATATGAGACTGCAGACATGATACAAGAGATCAATGCAGCCTCACCTGTGCCTGTCAGATGCAGCCTGTGCCCGGATCAAAGCGGCGATCTCCGTGTGTCACAGAGCTGGATTTGAATTTCCTGGCTGCAGTAACAATGTCCCGCCTCCTGTGATCACATCACACTGATTTAATGTCTCCCCATTGGATCAGTGTTCCGTCTATCACAAGAGGCAGGACATTATTACTGCTGCCACCTGGACAATTCAGCTCCCTGACACAGGGAGATTACGCTCTGCGTGAGGCGGAGGGAGGAGAGGAGGATGACTTGGGCGTGTCAGGATGACACCCACGTAATGGGCGGCACCTGTGCAAACCCGCCCCCTTTTCGGCACTCCATTATCGGCCTTTTTTTTTTTTTTTTTTTTCAGCCGATGCCTAAGTTTTCGGACGAAATTTCGGTGCACCACTAATGGAACCATGAGACTAAACTTTTGGTTTCATGTAAGCCTTGTATTATAAATCTTTCAGACAGCCTGTCGCTTTCCCCATTCAGTGCCCAGTGGCACCAAATTACTTTGTGTTGGCTGGTGTCAGAGTTGTTGGATGAAAGCATAGTTATGTAGAGGAAGGACACATTCTTCCGGAGGCACCAGGTGTTTTGCAGTGGCTGAAGTAGAGGAAGGTATGGTGGTGAGCTGCTGGTGATGGGTCGTGGGGACCTTTTTACAGACGCTGTCATTTGGGCAATCGGATGTACTGGTTAGCAGTGGGTTGATATAATGTGCATTTGTCAAACACAATAAGCTTAGTGGGTTTCTCACTGCCTCTCATCTTGTAAATGGATTATCAAGAGCAGGCTGAGAACTGGCCATAAGAACTTGTTTATGACTTGTTTATGAGCCTGTATTCTGAATAACATGCAACGATGGATTATTTCACAGCAAGGAAAAGCATATAAATGTGTTTATGGATTGGCGTAATTTTATTTGGGAAATGTTAAATGCCTTGACTAAAAATGCGTATATAACCTTTACTTTAAAAAGTAATTCTGTTTTATGAAAACCAGTTATGAGAAGTCTGAAAGAATGTTTACTTATTTAGTGCTGAGAAGTTCAAAAGATTTTGAATGTATACTTAGGCCTCTTGCACACGATTCTCCTGTTTTGAGCATCTCGTTTTTCAGCTTTTTTTTTTTAATGTATTTTCGCGCATATGTGTTTACATTTGCGCACATGCACGGAAGCTTATTCTTGCGTTGACAATGTTAATGGACAAATCTGCGCAAATATGTTTGCAAATGTGCGCATGAGGTACAGGGTGGATTTGATTTAAATAAAGTCAATTCAAATCGCTAGTAAAATGGCTTGCTTTAAATCCACTCAATTTTAAATTATAATTTTTTAAAGAGCAAATGTCGTCCATCTCTATCCTGCAGCGGCTCCTTCTCTGACCCGCTGTTGACTCACCGACTGCCAGTGACACAACAAGGTGAGGGACGTGGTGATTGGATGGCCACTAACAGGCGCTGCCATGATGGATCTGAAATGACAGGTGCTCTTTAACCGCTTGCTGCCCGCCGAGCGTCATATGACGTCACGAACTTTGAGCGGTGATATCTGAATGATTCCTGCAGCTACAGGCATCATTCAGATATCCTTTTTTTTATTTTTTTTAGCCGGCGATTCCCTACGCCATAAGAATGATCATAGCTGTTCAGCCGCTTGATCGTTCCTACAGGTGGTGAGATGGTGCGTTGCCCTCCGGTGCTTCTACCGACTCACCTGTGCGATCGGTGAGCCAGAGAAGGGCTGGCGTCGCATGCTGACGATAGAGATTTCCGGCGGGCCAGATGGTCCCTGGAGTCTCTATGGTCATTCGGAGGCCGGGTGTGATGTCATAACATCCTCTGCATTTAAAAAAAAAAAGCCGCCTGGGCTAGGAAGCTGAGATGTTCTTTTTTTTTTTTTTTTTTTTTTTTTTTTTTTTTTTTTTGTTCAGGCTTCCCAGCCTAGAGCTGAGATGTGGGGTCTTACTGACCCCATATCTCACTGTAAAGAGGACCTGTCATGCCATTTTCCTACTAGGGATGTTTACATTCCTTGTAATAGGAATAAAAGTGATCAAACTAGAAAAATTAAAGTAAAATTAACAATATAAAAAAATTTTTTTAAGTGCTCACTGAAGCAAACGCATGTGTAAGGCGCGCCCACATATGAAACCTATGTTCAAACCACACGTGAGGTATCGCTGCGTGCGTTGGCGTGAGAGCAATAATTCTAGCACTAGACCTCCACTGTAACTCGTATAACCTGTAGAAAAATTTTAAAGCATCGCCAATGGGGATTTTCAAGTACCCAAGTTTGGCGCCATTCCACGAGCATGTGCAATTTCGACACGTGACATGTTGGGTATCTATTTTGTATCATCTTTCACATTATACAAAAAAATTGTGCTAACTTTACTGTTTGTGGTTTTTTTTTTTTCTTTTTTTTCTTTAATGCATGGAACTTTTTTTTATTTTTTTACATTTTTTTTTATTGGTTTTTCCCCCCAAAAAAAAAGGGTTTGGAAAAATTGCTACGCAAATACCGTGAGAGAGAAAGTTTGGGGGTTCTGTGTAATTTTCGAGGAAAAAAAATATGATTTTTACTTGTAGGAAAGAAATGTCAGAATTGGCCTGGGTAGCAAGTTGTTAAATGTAAGGACTCATTCTTGCGGGTAGTTAGAATATTTAATATTTGCCAACAAAATGAAGGTTTCCTATTTAGAATAATAAGCTGTCGGGTTAGTAAAACAGCGATATCAGAACCGATTCAATCATACAGTTTGTAGTGTACATAGATTTGCAAAACAATGGGATAATGGAATATTCCTGAACTTTGTTTTATCTCATGGTTACTATGAAATTTTGTGAATGCATCTCAGCTTGCAGAGCTTGGATTCATTGAATTAGTTTACCAAAAATGTAAATATTGCCAACTATACAGCCTCATGCTACATAGCTTGGCTCCATTTCATGCTACATAAACTAAATTAATGTATCTTAAATAGAAAAACATTTTATAAAAAAAAAAAAAAAAAAACTTGATAAATTTCCGATTTGATTTAAATCATGTTTTTTAATTTTATTTTTTGATCTTAAAATTTTTTTATTTTTTTTTTATCTACTCTGATGAGTTGCAAATTAATGACCAAAAAAATGCAGATTTTTACTGAAGAATACATGTCGGTTGTTTTATGCGTCTGTGTGCATAGGCCCATTATAATTAATGGACTATTTTTTAGCTCCGTAAAAAAATAAGCTGTACTAAGCACGAAAGGCAAGACTTTGTGGGTATAAAAAGATGTCCACTTGCCGCCTTCTCACTTTAGGCTTCCTGCGGACGAGTGCGGGTGTACCACGATGGTCGAGACAGAATGTCACTTTGGTTGCATTTTCTGACAGGACACCGTACCTTCAGATCCAGTACCGTAAACGGTGGCTCCTGCAGAAGTGACATCATTCACCCCCCCCCCCCCCCCCCTTCCACTTATGTAGCTGGAGGATGCGAACCTGGAAGGAAGACAGAGGAAGATGTCAGCCCTCTCGGTGGTGACAGCGCGGGGCTGGAATGCTTCCTTCTAAGGTAAGTATCTCTTAATGTACTAATATGCGACGAATACTAGCACATTATGACAGTGCCTTGCAGGGAAACACAGCTTGGCTGCACATTTTTACACACGCCCCCCCTCAGTGTAAGCAAGGCCTAACCGCTTTGACAAAGCTTGCTGAAAGCTCTGCAAATTCTTTGTGTAGGATTGCTGTTCATTCTTCTCTTATACATGCTGAAGCCTGAGTGAACTTGGCCTATGAACGCCTCCTGTTTAAATGGTCGTGTTTGCATTGCTTGGTGTTGCATCATGCCATAATTATCCAACGTGTAATGTTCCGCTTCCCAAACACATCCATTCATGTCAATGCAAACGCACCACAAATGCATCACAAACACCCCTATGACGTTTACAGTACATTTGAGAGGCACTAGCTGGGATGATGTACAATGGAAAACCTAAACAGAGGAGGTGTCAGGAAAGTGTTAACATAACAAACGCGTGTAAAACATTTCTCTAAAGCCCTGAGAGCGCCATCTAAGAGGGTATTGGAGGGGTCTCCTCCTGAGAATGCTAGTTATCTGGCTGTTCTGATTCACTGTCCTTGATCAGCTATGCTGGGTAGGATTTCTGATTTCATTTGCGCATTTCCTGGCTTCTTTTTTTTCTTGTTTCCTTTTTAGTATCAAATTTATAAAAGCAAGAGGAGAATTTGAAGTCCTCAGATCGTGTGCCCTAAATGTGAAGTTACTAATGTCACCGTTTTTGTATTTGTCCTGACAGGTTCACTTTATTAAAGTATCCTTATGGTATGAAGAGATGGTAGACTAGCACCTGCCTGGAAATTGGTCACCTTATCCAAGGACTTGGCATAAGAGCATTTAAAAAAAAATGTTTGCTGCAGCTTTACTATACATAATAAGATACATAATAATGTACACCCTGCTTGGTGTGCAGCACAGATCTTCATCTTCACTACTCTTCATAGCAGGTCTGTGGAAAGAGCTTTCCTATAAAAAGGTAAATAGATGGCTGTTTCATAGGGTTTTCTTTTGAACAATTCTGCAAATTGCTGCATGCACTACTGATAGTCTGTACAGAGAATAGCAAAAAAAACAAAACGATTCTGGTGTCACGCTGACCCAATGATCTGTCCTGATGTAGCAATGTTCTCCTCTGTTTTTAGAGCTGTAATAAAAGTATTATGTTTAGAGTTTGTTCTTCAAAAGCTAGGGAACTTCAACCTCTCTGAAAAATTTGAGTTTGTAGTAATCTTGAGTACAATAATTGTAAAGAGGAAGCACCATCTTTGCTCTCTGAAGGGAAAATAAATAACACAGTCATGCAAAGCCACTTGGCTTTATTTCATAAAGTTTAAGGCAATTCAGTAATGACACCTAACCCTTTCTTTCCAAGAGGTCAGTAAAAATTGGATGCCTAGGCCACATTTAGCAGCATTGGCTAACTTGACTATAGGCCTCATGCACACAGGACGTTCTAAAAATGCCAGTAGCTTTAGCTATAGAAGGCTGTAGAATGTGTTTTGCAGCGTTTTTTCAGTAGGGTTTTTTTAGCATATATTTAGCAAAACTATTTTAAACTATCTCTATTAAACGTGAATAGATGTGTGTTTTTTTTTTTTTTTTTTTTTTTTTTTATGCTGTTATGCTTAAAATGCTCCAATTCTGTTATCAGAGTTGGAGCATTTTCACAGCTGAAAAACTCCTCTTAAAACCCACTAGTTCTGGAGGGTTTTTTTCCAGCCAGAAAATGCCCCTGCCAAAAAACACTAATTACAGCCTATGTGTGCATGGACACACAGAATAAAATGTTGGGGAGTTTATTGGCTGCAGAAAAAAAACGCCTAAAGCCAAAAACAGCAGCTGTAAAAACATCCAGTGTGCATGAGGCCTAACTGTCATACAAGACTTGTATTTGGTGCACGGCGCTATTTTAACTGGTAATTGCGCAGTCATGCAAAGCTGTACCCAAACAAAATGTATATAGTTTTTTTTTCCCACACAAGTGGAGCTTTTTTTTCTATATATATATACACAAAAAAAGACTGAAATTGTTTAACACCCCCCCAAACAATATTTTTTACTTCCTCCTATGAAACGTATCTAATGAGAATTATTTTTTTTTTTTAATTTCTTTATACATTTTGGCCAAAATATATTTGTTTAAAGTTAAAATCCCTATAATTGTATATTGATTGGTTTGCGTGAAAGTTATAGTGTCTACAAACTATGTGTGTGCACACAAACTTTAAAGGCATCCCAGTCTTAATCCGTAGGGTTCAATTATTGATTTGGCCCACCCTTTTGCACCTATAACAGCTTCAGCTCTTCTGGGAAGGCTGTTCACAAGGTTTAGGAGTGTGTCTATGGCAGTGGTTCTCAACCTGGTGGTTGACTGATGATTTGCCAGGGATCACCGAATCCTGGGCTGTTCCTGAAGCCCTCATCGCTCTCCCAGCCTTTTTGTGGCCACCCAGCAGTGTTGTCCCTGTGGTGCTTGTAGCCGCCCAGCTGGACTGTTCCTGGAGCCCGCGACTGCCCACTCAGCCTCTTCGCAGCCGCCCATTCAGTTCACGGCATGGCTGGGGGGCAGAGACTAGAGGTCAGCTGACTGGTGAAGAATGTGAAGTGGGAGGGGCTGAAGGAGACCATATCTCCTGATTTCGGCATAGGTGTCACTGCTACGAGACATTACAAAGTCTGAGACACGGTGAGTAACACCTATCTGTGATTATAGTTACTATTAAAAGTCCCCACTATAGTACTCAGATCAGCAGATGACCTTGATCAAGAGCATCTAAGTTGGCTGATCAGAACTCCCCCCAGCACTGCCACTCATCCCATCCCCCCCCCCCCCCCCCAGCACTGCCACTCATCCCCCCCCCCCCCCCCCCCACCAAGGAGTAAGAGAAGGAATAAAAATAGAGAATGCATGGAAGGGAGAGGAAAAGAGGGGGAGGAACAAAGAAAAAAGAGAATACGAGAAAGAACAAGAAATATGGCTAGAAGGCGAGATTGGGGGGGGGTGACAAGAAATTAGGATAGAGGGAGATAAAAGGGAAAGAAAGGAGAACAAAGAGAGTAGTTCATCCCAAAATGTACCATAAGGGGTTTTAATACTGTACAAGTGGAAGTGACTCAGGGAGCGCTAAATGTCCGTGGATTAGGGGAGCAAATTTCTTGTCTTGCCTTGGGTGCTGACAACCCATTTTATTATTATTTCTAATTTCTAAGCCTTGCTTTGCAGGGATAAGAAACGGATGGCTCAGTCTGTACAGAGCCCTGTGTTGATTGTCAACACAGGGCTCTGCGTTTTTTAATTGGACACAGCTGATCAGCAGGTCCCTGCGTTTAATCATTGGCTGGGGTCTGCTGACAGACTCCTGTGTACAATCACTGCGGGTGTCAGTGCATGCGCATGTAAACCCGAAAGCTGGCAGCGATGTACGGGTGCAATGCTTTTCCTGCACATGCCGTCCGTCTGCAGTACATTGTGGGTAGGCGGTTCGCAACTGGTTAACATCCTGCTTCTAATGTGTGGTTTATTTTAGACAAAAATATAATCAGTCATTAAATTGTAACCCACAACCAGGATGGATAAAAATCGATTATTTAAAAAAAAAAAAAAATCTTTTTTTTAAAAAAAAAAATTGTATTTTTTTTTATCAGATTTATTTTAATAAAATGCTTTTGGAGTAAAAATCTATAGTTTTTTTTATTCACAATACGTTAATAATTTAGTTTAATTTATTCAGCATGAAATGGAGCTTAGTTATGTAGCATGAGGCTGTATACAGTGGAACCTCGGATTACAAGCATAATCAGTTCCAGGAGAATGCTCGTAATCCAAACTACTCGCATATCAAAGCGAGTTTACCCATTGAAGTCAATGGAAACGAAAATAATTTGTTCCACATTGACTTCAATAGCATGCAATACCACATGCGGCCAGAGGTGGGGGGGGGGCGCCGGAGAGCCTCGGAAAGACTGAGCTGTCCTCGGGCCTTTCCGTGCATTTCTGAACGGCGTGCTCAGCTCCAGCGCCCCCCCCCCCCACCTCAGGCCAAACGTGGTACTGCACACGCTTTGGCCTGAATCGCGCTCATTTTGCGAGAAAACACTCGCAAACCGAGTTAGGATTTTTAAAAATACAGTGCTCGTATTGCAAAACGCTCGTTAACCACGTTACTCGCTATCCGAGGTTCCTCTGTATTCTGCAATATTTCCATTTTTGGTAAACTCAATGAATCCAAGCTCTGCAAGCTGAGATAACATGCACTAAATGAATGCATTCACACATGTCACAGTAACCATGAGATAAAACAAGGTTCAGGAATATTCCTTTATCCCATTGTTTTGGAAAAATAATAAATCTATAATCTAATAATAAATCTAATTTATTTTTCAGATCAAAAAATTAAAAAACATGATTTAAATCAAATTGGAAATTTTTTATCAAGTTTTTTTTAAATAAATTTTTTTTCTATTTAATATATATTAATTTAGTTTATGCAGCATGAAATGGAGCTAAGTAATGTAGCATGAGGCTGTATAGTCGGCAATATTTACATTTTTGGTAAACAAATTCAATGAATCCAAGCTCTACAAGCTGAGATGCATTCACACAATTTCATAGTAACCATGAGATAAAACAAAGTTCAGGAATATTCCATTATCCCACTGTTTTACAAATCTATGTACACTACAAACTGTATGACTGATTCGGTTCTGATATCACTGTTTTACTAACCTGACAGCTTATTATTCTAAATAGAATCTTTAATACTTGCAAATAAAATGAAAGTTTCCTAACTATCAGCAAGAAAGAGTCCTTACATTTAAAGAGCACCTGTCATTTCAGATCCATCATGGCAGTGCCCATTAGCGGGCATCCAATCACCTGCTGCCGCCACATCCCTCACCTTGTTGTGGCACTGCGGCATCACCAGCCATCCCATTTTAAAGTGAATAGGACTGTCGGTGAGTAAATAGCGGGAAAGAGATGACAGCTGCTCTTTAAAAATGAGGATTTAAATCAAGTTGATTTAAATAAAGCCTTTTTACTAGTAATTTAAATCAAATCCACCCTGCCCACAACAGTAAAATCAGTTTGTATATGCAGCAAAGCATGCATGTGATATTCACTATGGATCCTAAGGGGTTAATCCTCCGCATTGTGTGAAAAGGCTGTTTTGATCCTGTCTATGATCCTCCCCTTCTTCAGCAGTCCCCAATCCATCTCCTGATAGAACAGATCTTTTGGGCACTCTGCTCATGCTCGGTTTTGTGTGTATTGCTAGAGGTGTGTTTTTTTTTGTTTGTTTGTTTGTTTGTTTGTTTTTTTTTTTGTTTTGTTTTTTCGAGCTGCCGTATGCATGAGCCCTAATGTTATATTTATTCAAGATTTTTGTATTCTTTTAATAGGCTGGCTTTGCAACATTGTCTAATATTTGCACAACAAACTTTCCATTGGCTCCAAATGATCGCGCACACACAATTTAGCTTTGTAGCTCATCTTTTGTTTATGCAAACATATACTTATTGCCAATAACATTTACACACATGAAAGAGACGGACATCATAGGTGACACTACTTAGAAGAGGTAGGTGTAAGAATATCTTGTTTGTGTGGTTTTCATAGCTGGTCTGACAGGTCTGATGTAAAGGTCCATTTACATAAAATGTAACTTTGATCGTTTCCTTTTTGAAGACTTAGAGTAACTTGTGTAGGCACTGTCCACACCAAAGTCATGTTTTCTACGTTCTTTAGGAAGTGTTTACGTCTCAAGTTACTGTAACTATAATTTCTACTTTCTAATCCTGCTTAGATTTTGCAAGGACCATTCAGTATTGGTCTCACTAGGTACTTGAGCGTATATGTATGTATTCTCTCTCTCGCGCGCTTTTTTTTTTTTTTTTGTGTAAATTTTAAAAATATTCTTTGCACCTGATTATTAAACCACAGTGCTGCTTATTTGTTAAAAGTAGTAGTTATGAAATAACGGTAAAATATTATTAGTCTCTAGGTTCTGTTGGGCTTTTACACATCAAAGAATCTTGATTCAGCACTGAACATTGACAATTTTGTTATCACAAGGTGTTGACTGTTGGAGAAAAAAGTTCTGGATGCGTCATCTTTTAAGGCAAATAATGAAACAAGACCATACTGTTTTTTTTTATTTTATTTAACTCTTTAGCAACACTGTATAGTCTCTAGTCCCCCTGCCACAACACAATAGCTCAGTGAGGAGATCACTGTACTAACATTGCATAGTTAGTACAACAAACTCCTCAGTTTTTAGTTTCATTAAAAGAAAAGTATGGGTTTCACCGATGGCTCGGTTCTCTCAGCTCCCCGAGCAGAGAGCTGCTGCCTGTCAATCGGCATTTCTCCTGGTCTGCTCCTCCACGCTCACTGGAGCGCTGAGCTGTGGAGGGGCCCGGAACGGCCGCTGAGAGGGCTGTCAGTCCATGCGGATCCAGAGTCAGGATGACGCGGTGCCTAGACTGATCGGTGTGACGTCAGCAAAGAGAAGACTTAAGACTGCGCTCTGCTGAAAATAGGTCACAGGAGTGCAAAATGGCTTGCACTCCTGTGACCCTTAGGAGAAGCTCAGCCAAACGAGCCCAGGCTGCACTTCTTCTCCTTTTTTTAAGCCTGCTGGGTAAACCAAAAAAAGAACCTGTGTGTACCAGGCTTTACAGCTACAAACTCCCATACTGTGCTCAGCATCCTCAGCTTCACCCCGGAACAAAAAGCCCAGTAAGGCCCCTTTCACACTTGTGCGACTTGTCCTGTATATGGGACTACAAAGTCGCATGACAAGTCGTACCCCATGATTTCAATGAGTACCATTCATATCTGTGTGACTTCAAAGTAGTCTCTGCACTACTTTGGTCTTTGATGCGACTTGAGGTCCATAAACCTCAAGATTACACAGGCATTGCTTCAAGTCACGTCAAAGTCGCACGACTTTTAGGTCGCACAAGTGTGAAAGGGGCTTAATAAGTGAAAGTAGGGGAAAATGGCTATAGTTTATTTGTTCTCTGCTTCTAGAGGAGGTCATCCCTGTGCTGCTTCCTCCAATAAATAAGCTCCCATTCTTAAACTGAGAGGAACTGGGCTGGCTTGGTGTTGCAGACTTTGTTTCTACTGGAATCGATTTCCCAACAGTTTTCTTTTTGATTCCCTGTCACCAGAATAGGAAATGAAGGCCTATCTCTCTAGTGGACACACACACACATAAAAACGCTCTGGAATTAAAAAACAAAAACAAAGAAAAAAAATTGCAGTTTGACTTTTAGGCCTTATGCAGACATCTGATGTACATTGAGACACCTGTAGTATGTTATTGGATTCGCCTGGAGTTGTTCCATCCAGTGTACTTTTTTTTTTTTTCTTTCTGTTAATTATGTGTTGAAATTAGTTTGTATAACTAGTCTGACAGGTCGCTTTGAAAAATGATGCGTTACTACAGAAGTTAAAAGTGGGAATTAATGTGTGAAGGAACCATGGACTCCTAAAGCTCTTTTGTAGTAAATGCTAGCCATGCTTGGAATGATGCTTTTTAGAAGGTAGTACTAGTTTTTACGTTGGATGCCAGCCCAGGATCGCTGTCTTTATAGGGCAGTTTAACATACTCGGCTGATGTCTGCACACAAAGTAATCACAGAGCACTCAAGTGTAGGAAACCACACACAGGAGTTTTGCTTGTCATTCCTTATGCTGGCCATACACTATACGAAAAATCGGCCGAACCCATTTTCGAAGAATGACCATTCGGCCGTGAGAGCAAATGATAGTGCCATCATGTAACGACCGATAAATCGTTCAGTGGACATAAATGAATGCATTTTTTGTTTGTTTTTTTTACATATACCTAGTGCAGACAGTTTGGATGGAAACACATTAACCTTTCAATTTGTCGTTCATTCGGCAGAAAATTTCCAAACTTGTCCTTCGTTTTTTTGGCACAAAAACGTCCAAACAATTATCGATTTTGTGCTCATTAACTAGCTGAAAAACGAACGAACTGTCTAAATGACCAAATTTCGGCCGATTTTTCATATAGTGTATGGCCAGCATTAGGTGGAATGTTGACCGTGGTGCATGAGTTGCTTGATTATCTTGTCCCTAACACTTTGGTAACCCTTAAAAAAAAATAAAAAAATTAAACATTTGTCTTTTTTATTACAGTTTGCTTTTCTATTTCATCGTTCATTGCATTGTTAAGTTGAACAGGCACAAAATTCTGTGTAAGCCATTTTTTCTTCCAGATTTCAAGTAATGTCTGAAAAGGGGAAATTTTAGAGGAAAACATGTCTAAGGTTAGCCTTTGTTATCATGTTGGTTTTAAAGAGGTGCTTCAGTCATATTTTAAAAAAATGAAGTCTGCAGCTACAAAAGCTGTAGCTGCTTACTTTTAAGAAATACACTCACCTGTCCCAGGATCCAGCGGTGTCCTCACCCGGCCGGTTTCTTCACTGGGCTTCGGCCGCCAGTGTGGGCAACCGTCTGCGACTGCTTGTGGCTTCATAGCCAGCTGCTCACTGTGCATGCATGAGCCGCTGTGCGCCATCTGATTTGGTTCTGCAGCTTTCTGGTACCCATGACATGTTCCAGAAGGCTTCAGGGGGAGGGGGGCACAAACTTATGCTCAGATTGCTGCTGCGATCTGACCAGAAGTGGGTACCTACCAAAACCCCCCAAAACAATGTGCCAAATGTGGAGGGGGGTGGGGTGGGGGAGAAGGATGAGGAAGAAGAGCGGAACTTCCCCTATTGGGCGACGTCCCGCTTTAGGAATTGATGAGAAACTATTCTTGAATTGTTTCTCGATGTTGCCAACATATAAAGGCCTCATGCAAACTGGGCATTTTGCAAACCCTCCTGGAAGCCTTTCCTTCTGGCTGCAACGTTTGGGCAGAAAAAAAGCCCAATGTTTGTAAAATTGTATAGTGCTTTAAGGCGCGTTTACAGTCGTCAAACGCTTGAGCATTATTGATTTTATTGGCCAGAATAATCCTTTATTCTTCATGGCTGCATAGGCTAACATGCAGGGGAGTTTAGAGACAGGAAAAAAAAATGGCAGACACTCCTAGAAGCAGCTGCAAAAATACCAGTGTGCATGAGGCTGTTAGCAGCTCCACTTATTTCTGGATTTATTTAGAAATGTATATTATAGCCCTTCATTTTTTTTTCTATGATATCCCCATTATGCATAAAAACCCCACCCTACTTTTTCCGTCTGGAATCTAGGTTCACCTAAGACCCCATTCACACAGGGGCATAGAAGTCTATGTATAGAAGTCTGTGCAAGTCGCCCCCGTAGTCGTACAGGAACCTTTTTCTAAGACGGAGCGACTTGCGTCGCTCCCCTTAGAACGGTTCCATAGCACAGAACGGGAGGCGACTTGTCAGGTGACTAGGTCGCCTGACAAGTCGTCCCTGTGTGAACGGGGTCTTAATGTTCACTATCAAATGAAAAAGTGGTAGAGTCTCACCTGTGACGGGAAGATACCAGAATGACAAATGAAACTGCTCATACTGCCGCTTTGCTGGCAAATGAACATTTAAGTGATAAGGTTAATGCATTCAAGAGTTAAAAGTATAAGAGGGAAAAAAAAAATCTCACAGAAAAAATCAAGTCTGTTAGGTTTTTCATACTAGCAGGAAAGGGGGATATATCGGCCAAGGAACATGTTAGCAGTGTCATCCCACTCCTGCACTGTACACGTGTAATCATGAAACTTTATCACATTATTATCTGGAGCTTTCTGTTCCACAACTCAACGCTCAATAGAACAAATTACACAAAATAAATAATCCTCCAGGCACAGAATTACCCAACATCCTTGCAGGCCTCTCGCACGCTGCTATAGATTTATTAGCCCTATTGCAGAGATCCTCTATCACACGGCTCACATTATTAATGCAGCTAATAAAAGAAAACAGGACTTTGTTAAGTTAACCTTTTAATTACGGTGATGATTTAGATACAGCAAAAGTAAACTATGCTACAGCATGAAGCTGTTTATTGCACTTATGTTTGTGCAACCCACCCCTTTCGCTGCCACATTTTGAACCTTTTAGGGGAGAGGGGAAGGGGGTATCTGGTTTTGACATGTACCCACTCCCGGCTCACTTTGCTGCTACAAAGTGAGCTGGAAGTCTGTCCCCCCCCCCCCCCCCCCCCCAAAGGGAGATCGTGAAGTTTACCTACCCATCCTCTTCCATTGTTCACATAACGCCTTGTATTCAAAAGTTACAGCCAGGTTTTAGTTGTTGAACAGTGTTTTGTTCAAACAGACCTTTTGTGCTGAAAGACTTCATGACAGAATTTAAGTGTGTGTTTGTTTTTTGTTTTTGTTTTTGTTTTTTTTATTGCTGTTTTATTGCTTTCCAGTTGTGTACAATGTATGTCATCACATCAGTGTGTGTATTAGAGATGCAATGAAATTTCAGCGGCCGTAAATGTCGCTATCTGCATTTTGCTGATAAGAGAAAAAGGTGCCGATGATGGCACCAAAAATGCATGAGATTTTACTATGCTTATGGTGCGTTTCATAGGTCATTTGACTCCAACTGCATCAAAAATGTAACACGGGTGCGTTATTGATGCATTCTTGCTGCGTTTTCAAAGCATTTTAACAGGGAGGTGCGTTTTGTTTTTTTTTTACCTGACCAAAAATGCAGCAACACACCACAGTTGAAGCGTAACGGACCAGTGTGACGACCTACATAGAATTTAAAGGGATGCGTCTTTCTTGACCTTTTCTTGCGCTAAAGGTGCCAATAATGGCTGACAATAAATTCATGTTCATTTAAATTCATGATGTTAGAAAGTCAAATATAATACAATTTTTATATATAAAAATTATATATTTTTTAAAACGGTCATTTTTAGTTTTCGACCAAGTGCATTTTTTTTGCATTTTTGGTTTTGGCACCAAAATTTCCATTCGGTGCACCGCTAGTCTGCAATGCAGTCAGGTCATACAAAAGCAGTAAAAGCTTTATTTGTGATCAAATGACCTCCCAAGTAAAAGATGTTCTGGCTTCCCAAACATAAGGATGGTGCAGTCTGTCTTGCTATAGTGGGAACTTGAACATACGGCTGTCTTGGTGGGAAATACTCTGCATAATAGAATATTAGAATGTAGCTATGGTTGAATCTCTTCCTGCTCTAAAAGTTTTTAAAAGCACAGATGTCTATCTGAAAATAATAAACAATAAGAGAAGACTTTTTGGAGTGCGTATTGTCTGTGGGTTGTCTGTCAATTGGCTGGTCATCAAGAATCTGAAGTGGAATCCTGCTGCTGGACTAGCTTCCACTTTTGAATGCGAATGCCTTTTTTTTTTTTTTTTTTTTTTTTTTAGATTTTATTTTAGTGTGTGTGTGTGTGTGTGTGTGTGTGTGTGTGTGTGTGTGTGTGTGTATTTTGTAAGGAGGACATGCTCAACTGGTATTGGCATCAGTAAACCATTGCACGAAGCAGGGGCACCCAGGACCCAAGCAGGTTTGTTACACTTTTATTCAGACAAGGCAGCAACCTGTTTTAATGCAGGAGGGCTTTGTACACCAAATCCACAGCATAAAACAAGCAAAACATTTGCTTGTCCGCACCACGGACTAAATTCAGATTAATTCTGCCTTAGAGTGCCACCTAATGGGTTCCCCAAAACAAACAAGCAACACTTGTACCTTTTTAGTGTTCTGTCAGCACTCAGCCTTTTCACCCATCAGCAGGCTTCCACAGCAGAGAAAGCAAGAGGGAACCCTGAGCATCAGTCAGCTCGTATGAACAAAACATAGCATAACTGAGACTAGGCCATACACACATACAATTTATTTTATTTTTTTTCATCCTGCAGGCTAAACCAAAAAATTCTGACAGATTCCTTCATCCATGCTATACAAAGTGGAAGGCCAAATCGCCCACTGTGGGTATTGTATTGTGTCTGCAGGCACCAGCTCAACACACCATCAATTTTCTGTCTGTCTTCCTAAATTTTTCAACAGGGCCAACCATTAGGCAAATTTCAACAGGTTCATCAGAAAAAAAGACTAAATTTGAACAGTGTACGGCCAACTTAGCCAGACCTCATTTGTTATCGGGTATAATGTGGAACTACAATTGGAGGCTTTATCCTGCAAAGCTTCCTGGCTCTAGGACCTAAAGCCATATAAGCCAGGTTGTGTTTTTGATTATCTTTATAGATCTATTTGGGTTTCTTTGCAGAGTCTCGCTGTGGTAATGGGTAATCCATTATCTGTGGGAAAGAAAAGACCAATCCTGACTTGATCATAACCATTCCCTAGCATAATAAATCTTTGCTTGTGATATTGAGCATTCCTAACGCTGCATAATCATTGGTGCTCTGGATTTAAACCATTGCTTGGTTCTCTTATACCAAAGGGCCATATCTGGCCCTTTGACTGTCCCTTTCTGTCCTGTGATGCCTTCACTGTTAACACGGCTCACTGAACTCAAGTGATTTTAAATAACTCTGCACCCAGAGTTAAAAAAAAAAAAAAAAAAAAAGTGGGCATGGTATGTGAAGAGCCCTGTTTTACAGTTCGGGTGGGTGACCAAACCACAGCTCAGTTACCCATTTTTACCACTGCATTGCGAAGTAGCTGTTTATGAAATACTTACCTTACAGCACACCGCTGACCTCTTTCTTCCGGGTTTGCTATTTCCGGCGCTGTGATTGGCTGGAGCCACCGTTCAAGGTACGGGGCTCGGAAGGAACGGCACCCAGGGGCTGTTCCTTCAGAGAGCATGCTCGCCAGTGATGTCACTGGCTACATGCAATGTAAATGTCTCCTTAACTGTACATGTTTAGGAGATATTTACCCTACCTATAGGTAAGCCTTATTCTAAGCTTGCCTATAGGTAAATGTCTGCAGAAGAAGGTTGCTTCCTCTTTAAGATCAGGAGGGGAGTTGAATAGTGATAACGATTTTTTAACGATTAATCATCCAGCTCTAATGCCCCCATAGAAAAGGCTTGCTATGGTGGGCACTCAGTGGAGGGAAGGGATTGAGGAGCGCCAGCGGGGGACCAGTGAAGAGGAGGATCAGGACTGCTCTGTGCAAAACCACTACACGGAAAATAAAAGTATGACACAAAAAGTAAAATTTATAATCGCTTTTATATTGACCAGAAATATGTTTGGCTCTCCAACAGTCCCATTTTCTCATGTGGCCCCTTAGGAAAATGATTTGCCCAACTATGGCTTAGGTTATATGTAAGACCCCTTCCACACAAGGCGGATCCGCTCAGCGGAGTCCGCCGGCTCAGCGGGAGATCTCTTCGTTGATCTCCGGTGAGCCGGCGGATGACAGGTCCGTCTCTGCTCACTGAGCGGGGAGGGGCCTGTCAGAGCCCCGCTGATTCTATGGAGGGATCGGACGAAAATGGACAGCATGTCCGTTTTCATCAGATCTCATCGCGATCGGCCAGGACGGATGTGAACGTATCGCCATACGTCTGATTTGAGCGGATGTCAGCGGACATGGTCACCGCTGACATCGGTCGCTCCGTAGTCCTGCATGGCACGTCTGTTTAGGTCCGCCTAAAAAACTAACAGGCGGACCTGAACGGTCCATCCGTGTGAAAGGGGCCCGAGGCCCGCGTCACACTGATGTCGGTGTCTTGCCGAGAAAGTACCCCCGGCGGATAAGGACCCCCCCCCCCCCCTGTACTGCGCAGCGCTCGCGCAGTACTAATGACTAAGGAGCCGCCGAAAATAGTCGAAGTTGAAAACCTTTAGTCAGCTGTACACGGCACCTGCGCCCTGAGTCCAGGTTCAAGCCCCACCATCCAAGTGGACCTAGAGGTAGAATAAAAAAGTGCGAAGCGAGGCCGTGCCCAAAGCGTGGCGAGCGGCCCTCTTACAGGCGCCGTGTACAGCTGATTTACAACTATTTCCGCCGGCTCGTACTGCGCTAGCCCTGCGCAGTACAGGGGGGTCCTTATCCGCCGAGGGGAACTTTCTCGGTGTACCGTGTGGACTTTTATTTCTGTGAGCTAGCAACAAATGTTAGGCCAGCTATAGAAGGTCTGACTTTGGGCATATTTTGTGCACATTCATTGAAAGTATATTGTTGCCTTCAAAATTGTAATTTAAACCAAATGCTCCTAATTTAGGTAAAATATTATTGTATATCAGTTTGTTAATGTTGTGTTTGTAGTTGCTAGGCAACACTTTTGAAGCCTGAGAACTTGTTTTTTTTTTTAATTTTTTCTTCTTTCTAAATGGTGACATCTGCGACAAGTCACGTCCTGACCTGTTTATAAAAGACTTCTAACTACGGTAGATTGCAGGCAGAGACATTGGTGGGTGTAGTAGGTAATTTGAAGGGAAATCATTTAGTGGGTGGGAATGAAAACGATGAATCTGGCTTATTGTGGAATGCTAGGAATATTATGTGCTGTTTTGCTTTTTGTTCTATTTTCTTTTTTTTTCTCTTTCCAAAAAATGCTTCTAAACTCAACTGCCTAGAAACGACTATAAACAACCCTGTGTACATGTACTGATAAGATGACCAGGAGAGTTAAGGGGCAGCTGAAAAAATGCCTAACTGCTCCTAAATGCCCGTTTTTACCGGTAGCAGTGTACATGAAGCCTTAGGCCCCTTTCACAGGATCGGACCGTTCCATGATAGCCTATCGAGCGACTGATGTCAGCGGAGACATGTCCGCTGACATCCGACCCGATCCGCAAAAAGCAGACGGATGGCCCTACGTCCGGATCTGTCGCTATCGGATCGGGTGAGATCTGATGAAAACGAACATGCTGTCCGTTTTCATCCGATCCCTCCATAGGCAGCAGCGGCGCTTGACAAGCCCCTCCCCGATCAGTGAGCAAAGAGGGACCTGTCATCCGCCGGCTCAGCGGAGATCAACGGAGAGATCTCCGCTGAGCCGGCGGACTCCGTGGAAGCGGAGTCCGCCTCGTGTGAAAGGGGCCTTATACTTAACTGAGCCCCATCTCGATCCAGTGATGTGCATGAGTCTCGGCTGTCCGGGACTCTCCCTCATTGGCTAAGACAGCAGAGGGGCGCCATTGGCTCCTGCTGCTGGCAATCAGTCAGTGAGCCAATAAGGAGAGAGAGGGGGCTGAGCCATGGTTCCATGTCTGAATGGACACACAGCAGTGGCTCGGCTCGGCTGTACCCTGTTTCCCCGAAAATAAGACCTAGCGTGATTGTTGGTGAAGGCTGCAATATTAGACCTACCCCCCCAAATAAGCCCTAGTTAAAGTCCTTGTAGGGCTTATTTTCAGGGAAACAGGGTAGGGCTTATTTGGGGGGTAGGGCTTATATTGCAGCCATCACTGACAATCACGCTAGGTCTTATTTTTAGGGAAACAGGGTAGGGGCACCTGGCAGGAGGGAGGAGCCAGGAGCGCTGGCGAGGGTCCAGAGAAGAGAAGTATCCAGCCTGAAAAACCATTACACAAAGCAGGCAAGTATGACATGTTTTTTTAAATGAAAAAAAAAAATATTTTTTAGTATTGCTTTAGGTGTTTGGTCTTTTTAAAGGATAAGTTCACCTTTCGTAACATGTTAGAGTGACCCATATTCAGGGTGTAACATGTTAGGAACGGACCGCCCTCCGCACCTCCCTGATCCCTGAACTAGCGGGTATCTTCTAACCCAGCTAGTTTCCCAGTGCAGTGTGGGTAGAACGAGAAGACTAGTTCCACTTTTTGTTCTGGTTTTACCTCCAAAGCACTTTAGGCCTGAAGACTTCATACACTGTGTTATGTTCTGCAAGTTATAAGCTATAGCACATGCTAATTACTAAACTTTCAACAATGTTGAGTAACTGTTAATTTGTAGATGTGTTTGTATTTTTTCAGTAATGCTCCTATACATGAGATATTTGTACAAGTGGAAGGCTTCCACTAAGCTCAGTAAAGCACAGGCTGAGTAGACCTGCTTGGACGTATGTAGATGTGTCTAGACATGAGTTGATAGGCGGCCTTTTTCTTTTCCATAATGTATCTGGATGAGGTATGAAGGGGGGAGGGTTTGTGAAAGGCAGAAGCTTGGTACACATCCGTATTTCTGTAACCCCTGCGGGCCCCTCATAAAGTGAGCTTTACAGAGTGCCAAGCCGGAGACATATTGTGCTCACGCTGTGTATTGGAATGTTTCATTGCAAATCTGCAGCCAGTCTTTTAATGGAAAATGTTCCTTGAAGGGATATTTGGTTGCATTTTTGTGCTTCCCCCCCCCCCCCCCCCCCCCTTCCCCACGCTCCCCTCTATTTCAGAGATTCCTGCAGTGTTATATACACTGTGCTGTAGCGTTCCATTTGGAACAAAGGCAAGGCATGTGCTTCAGGAGAACTCATTTCATCTTTTGTTCCACCTATGCACATTTGGATTCAAAGCCTCTCTCCCTCTCGTAGTGCTTCTTTTTAACCAGCTCTCTATAAATGGCTTGAGAAAACGGGCAGGCAAGACAGAGGTCATCCTTTGTGTTTTCTGATCTTGTGTCCGAAATAGGGATGTGAAGACTCCACCGTCTCCTCCTCATTTCTTTCCACAGCCAAGCTTAAGTCATGTAGACTTGAGATTTTTTTGCTGGAAAAAAAAAGTGTGTGTGCGTTGTGTGTTTTTTTTTTTTTTTTTTTTTTTTTAAATGTAGGCTTGTTAAACACTGCAAAAGAGAAAAAGAAATGATCGGAGCTTATTTTCGGAGCTCTTTAAAAAAAATAAATAGCAGTTGTTAGATGGTGAAAGGAATTTGCGCTGTAGTTTTATTTTCATCTCCTGATGATGTGTAATGTGTATTGTGTTGCTGCACTGTATAGGCTCATTACGGTGACAGAACATGGAGCATTTACTGCGCAATAGGCTACAGACTTGCATGCGGCTTTGGAATATTTACATGCCGAAACCATTCAACATAATGTCCGCAATGCTGTTAAAGTCACATTTGACATCTCAAGAGCTTATAAAAAGCTTGGTATTATCCTGAAATGCATCTCTCTGGGACGAGTACTTAATCTCCCGGTAATGGCATTGATTTGATGCTACAAGGCCTATATCTTGTTTATGTGCAACATGCTGGAGGGTTTTCTTTTTTTTTTTTTTAGCTGCTGATAAGCAATGCCTAAGGATATGACCTGCACATGATTATGAATACTTCTAGTGTTGTGTGCCATATATCTGCCCATTGGGGTCCTTGTCAGGTGATTGGCTTTTGGGAATTGTTACATTGGCATGTCAGTGAGCAGTATGGTTCTACATTTTATTTCATTAATGTTACTCATTCATAATTAAAATACATTGATTTTTATTACAGCCATTACTCTGAGAGTTGAATTAATTTCACTTAAAGTGCAGTTTTTAGGCTTAAATAATTTTGTATGAAATAATTGTAAGACTAGGCATAGATGAAGCAAGCTTCTTGTCCTTTTGGGTAGTTGGCTGGCCTCCAATTGTAGCTCCGTTTATATAGACGCGGTGTTTTACTGCAGCCTTGGCTACATTTCTTCATGACCTTTTTCACGTTGGTTTCCAAACTTATCATTGCTACTGCACAAGATCATTTTGATGCCTCACTCCACTAATTTGCCACAGTCTATAGCTGGAAACGTGGGGATTTTAGCTGTTTAGTGGCAAGCAGCCTGACCTGCAGATATAGATATATAGATAGATATAGATATCTATATAATTATATTATTAAATATATATATATATATATAATTTTTTTTTTTTTTTTTTTTCACTTGACACGGCATTTCAACTAGCTAAGACAAGTGTGGGGGGTGTGTGATGTTTTTTTTTTGTTTTTTTTCTTCCTAGAAATTTTGGCTTCAGGTGAAAAAATAATCTTATCTATATGTATTGAAACGATTGATTTAATAACCTTGTTTTTGAATAGTTTGTAACATATACACTATATTACCAAAAGTATTAGGACTCCTGCTATTACACGCACATGAACTTTAATGGCATCCCAGTCTTAGTCCATAGGGTTCAATATTATGAATTGGCCCACCCTTTGCAGCTATAACAGCTTCAACTCTTCTGGGAAGCCTTTCCACAAGGTTTAGGAGTGTGTCTATGGGAATGTTTTACCATTCTTCCAGAAGCGCATTTGTGAAGGTCGGGCACAGATGTTGGATGAGAAGGCCTGGCTCGCAGTCTACGCTCTAATTCATCTCAAAGGTGTTCTATTGGGTTATGGTCAGGACTCTGTGCAGGCCAGTCAAGTTCCTCCACCCCAAACCCGCTTATTCATGGTTTTTATGGCCCTTGCTTTATGCGCAGTAAAGTTTGAACAGCAAGGAGCCATCTCCAAACTGTTCCCACAAAGTTGGGAGCATGAAATCGTCCAAAATGTCTTGGTATTCTTGGTATTCTGACACCTTAACAGTTCCCTTCACTGGAATGAAGTGGCCAAGCCCAATCCCTGAAAAATAATCCCCCCCCTACAACAGATTTGGACCAGTGCACAAAGCAAGGTCCATAAACGGTGGATAAGCAAGTTTGGGGTGGAAGAACTTGACTGGTCTGCACAGAGTCCTGACCTCAACCCGATAGAACTCCTTTGGGGTGAATTAGAGCGGAGACTGAGAGCCAGGCCTTCTCATCCACCTCTGTGCCTAACCTCACAAATGCACTTCTGGAAGAATGGTCAAACATTCCCACAGACACACCTAAACCTTGTGGACAGCCTTCCCAGAAGAGTTGAAGCTGTTATAGCTGGCGTCCCAATAATTTTGGTAATTTAGTGTATATACATGGGGATAGCAGTGCTTGGAGATTACCTAAAACTCCTTTTTATAAGATTTAAAAAGGACTTTCTGAACTTTTTACATGTTGGGCTTTATGTACTGCTTTTTAACACCATTTAATGTTATTGCACAAAAACTTTCTCTTAAATAGGTTTTTTTTCTCACAGAGATGTACATTCTGTCCCTTAGGTGTGGATTCATTTTGTTACATGAAATGGGCATTTTAAAGGCATTGTACACTTTCTAATGTTTTTGTTGTCTTAACTAGATATTGGGTAGTTGTACTCCTTGTGCTGTTTGTTTGCCTTAGCCCAGGTCCACACTGCTCCGACATGAAAGTCGCGCAACTTCCGATCCAACTTTGCCCTGCAACTTCAGTCCAACTTTGATCCAACTTAAAGTGGATGTAAACCCAATGTCATCCTTTCTAAACTACTGCCATAGGGGTTATCTATAAGGATATACATGCCTCCTGCATGTATCTTTACCTGTGAAATGTCTCCCCTCTGTCTGTTATTAGACCCGAAAAATTGCATATTCTGTGGGTGGGTCTGTTGTCTGGAGCTCGGTGGGTGGAGTTGTGATGTCAGTAGACTCCCCGCCCACCTCTACACTCCCCTTGTCAATATGGGCTCTAGTGACATACTTGTGAAGCTCTGGTGAACTCCATGCCCAAGAGGGTCAAGGCAGTGCTGGAAAATAATGGTGGCCACACAAAATATTGACACTTTGGGCCCAATTTGGACATTTTCACTTAGGGGTGTACTCACTTTTGTTGCCAGCGGTTTAGACATTAAAGCGGTAGTAAACCCACAGAATTTTTTTTTCTTTCCCTACACCTGTAAGGGAAAAGGCATAATGAGCTAGTATGCACCGCATACTAGCTCATTATGAGATACTTACCTCAGAACGAGGCGCCGGCATCTCACCTGGTCCACGCCGAGGGAGCTGACATTTCCTCTCGGCATGTCTTCCGGCCGGTATCGCGGCTCCGGCGCTGTGAGTGGCCGGAGCCGCGATGTCATCACTCCCGCGCATGCACTCGCTAGACTTTTTTTTTCGGCAAAGTCCGGCGGCTGCCGGGCTTTTAGCCGAGATTCCCCTGTGCGCATGCGCCGCTGCAGTCAGCGGCTCATTGCAAGGGGAATATCTCCTAAACCGTATAGGTTTAGGAGATTTTTTTTTTTTTTTACCTACAGGTAAGCCTTATTGTAGGCTTACCTGTAGGTAAAAGTTTTAAAAAAAAAAGGTATACAACCGCTTTAATGACTGTGAGTTATTTTGAGGGGACAGCAAATTTACACTGTTATACTAGCTTTACACTCACTACTTTACATTGTAGCAAAGTGTAATTTTTTTCAGTGTTGTCACATGAAAAAATATAATATATTTACAAAAATGTGAGGGGTGTACTCATTTTTGTAAGATACTGTAGCTCTCACCAGTACTATAATGAAAGACGCAAGGATTGTGGTATAGATGTCGATTTTTCACAGGAAGTGTCAGTTCTTATACTACAGAGGTCATGCATTCACATGTGCAGTGCCATGCCTATTGGTTTTACACAAAGGAATGTAAAGGTTCACTGTACTATAAGCTGTGCATACAGGCTAACGAATGACACCATGCAAGTACATGACCAATGCACTTTTTATGCAGGTGAAAAAACATAAGGTGCTGGTAGGAAGGTTGATAATGCCTTTACCTGTTGTAAGGCTCATTTGCTTGTCATTCGTTTCTTATCTTGCAAAGTGTTTTTATGTCAGGAAGCATTATTTTAGCACCACCCCATATGGCTTTTTTTCCCTGCTCTCCTTATTTTGATACCTCACTAAAACTCCTAAAGTAAAACATAATTAAAGGCAAAACTTCTTTTTTTTTGTGGATAGAGTAGATGGATTAGACCCCCTGTCAGTTTTTTTTGCTGCCTGTGCGCCCCCCGTTGGGGAGATTCACCCTGCCTATTTGTCCTGTTCAGCATTTATCATTAAAAGTGAAAGTAAAAGAAAATCCCAAATTTTGGGTTGTCCCCAGAAAAGTAATAGAGGGGGAAATCTTCCAATGGGAACACTAGTTTTGGTGACCTGGGGGTCCCCAAGGAATCCTCTTAATTTGCAGGGGTTTCCTCTCACTTAGTGTTTTGCTATGGGAAAGGAAGTTAAGGGAAATCTCCCCAATGGGACACAAATGGCGAAAAAAAAATCTGATAGGGTTATAACCCCCCCTTGCTCTATCCAGAATGAAAATTGTTTTGCCTAAAGTTCTACTTTAACTACCAGCCCAAAGTTAGTGATATTATAAGGAGCCATTGGAACTGTGAATTGACGCTTCCATGCAAAATACCACAAAAGAAAATGATGTGCATGCTATGAAGTCATCTTCTCTCTACATCCAATGCTTTTAGTGAATTGAAA
The DNA here is from genome assembly GCA_037952835.1 of Lithobates septentrionalis. Lineage (NCBI taxonomy): Eukaryota > Metazoa > Chordata > Amphibia > Anura > Ranidae > Lithobates > Lithobates septentrionalis. Next base: position 280,859 of record JBBDGP010002788.1, on the reverse strand, counting down.
TTGTTTTTTCATGCTTTAAAAAAAAAAATAATAGTAGGCTTTTGCGAATTGTGCGAACATGGCAGATAATTTAGTATGTGCAAAATCCTTAGGCTCGGTTCACACTGGGACGACTTGGGATCCGACTTGTACGCCCTCAAGTCGCCCCAAGTCGCCCCAGAAATAGATTCACATTGAAGTGAATGGGAGCGTCTTAATAGACACTACTGAAGTCGCTCCGACTTCAGAGCGTACTCCCTGTACTACTTTGATCCGACTTGGTAGGCGACCTGTACCATAGAAATCAATGGAAGTCGCCTCCAAGTCGGATCTCTCTGTAAAGTCAAGCGACTTTGCAGGGAAAACCCCTCCCTCCCCCCTCCCTCCCAGAGAGCTGATTGGCCACAGGCGAAGTCGCCTGTCATGGAGGCGACTTCAAGTCGCCTTGTAATTTGCTAAAGTCACGTCGAAGTCGCGTCGAAGCCGCGTTGAAGTCGCCGTGCAAAGTCGCGCTGAAGTCGTGTTGCCCCAGTGTGAACCGAGCCTTAATGTATTTGAGATTTAAAAACTGTGGTAGTCGACCAGTAGACCTTTTTTTTTAGCTGCTTTTGGAACTAAAATACCCCACCAGCCCCATCACTGACCTTATACATAGACCAGACAGAAGGACTCTTTGATGCTTGCCTGTTACATTGTAAACATATGCGTTGCATTGTTGCCATACCAGGACTATTCATTAGGTCTAAAAATGGTTGTTATAGGTGAAAGGTTGTTATGAAATTTACTGCTGTGCAAGAGTTATTGCGTTCTCTTGCATGTCTTCTCACCTTGGTGTTTGTGTGTGTTTTTTTTGTTTTTTTTCTTGCTGTTGGGTAATTGTATTGCATTACAGCTATCTTGGCAGCACAGCTTTTGGCCATAACTTCTATTCCATGACTTTTTATGGGTTGGCCAAAATCTGTATGATGTACAATCAGTCCTACATGTTAACTGCATTCCAATCCTAGCTCATTTTTTCTTTGTCAGCTGGCGAGTGAGGTTTTCAGAGGCAGTTTTACGCCTTTGTGCTGTCAATGCACTGCTCAGAAGATTCGCTGTTCCCTGCATAGTCCGTCTGCAGTGTATTTCTTATGGTGACTTAATTTCGCAGTACGAAATGGGTGACTTAGATAGTTTTGTCGCAATGCTGGGCAATGTAAAGCGAGCACATGATGGAATTGATGCATACACAGGTTTCCTTACTATTTGGCAAAATGAACACTAGGGATGGGCAGGTGAACATATCATAATGTCTTCACTTTTTCTGCCAGCTTCTAGTTGTCCTTGTCCTTCCACGCAAGTCGCCTCATAGGTTGATGAAACCACCCAGGATAAATAGAGAGATTTAGAACGTTGGAGAGAGCACAGCCAGGTTCAGCGTTTACAGGAATAGGCGAGATTTACATGTTTCAGGAACCTGTATCTCTGAATCTAGTGTGGTTTTCTCTGAAAGTAACTTCTGTGGTAGATTTAATGTTCATTATGCCCAGGCTGGTAACATGCCTACGTTAAAAAGCTCAACATTTGTGTCACCTACTTGAACCTGCTAAAGGTTTCCTCCGGTGAAGGGGACAGTGGGCACGGATGTCTCGGTCTGTTCTGGACCAGTGAAGGCATATTTCAGCTGTGTGGGATTCCTATGATAACCAAAGTGCCCTTTGTACAGCTAATTGGTGGGTCCATCAAGCATTCATCTCTTCTCTTGTGTTACTAGTAATGCAAATGAGGATACACAAAAGAAATCAACAAGAAGAAAAATAAGTGCGGATTTTAATTGCGTGCATGATCAGTAATTGGATCCATCTAGATCCTCAATAGCAGAACGAAGGAACAATAGACTAAAAAAAAAAAGATAAACTGCAAGCTTAAAAAGCTTTAAAATGCATAATGAATCATTCAGTTTCCTCAAAGGGTATTTATTCCTAAATGCTGGGTAAGGATTTCCATAAAGGTCACTGTAGGTTTTTTTTTTTTTTAAACTTTATTTATTTGTGGCATGCATTATATAATGTTAAGGTCTGTATCTTTTCGTTCTGGGGCTTTACAGAATTTTGCATTACATCCAGCCATATAGAGTTTTTTTTACTAAATGTTCTGACCGCCTATCAGACCACCAGCTTAATGCATTATCTGAAGATAAATCCTTTAAAGTGATTGTAAAGTCTTGTGTGGCGTTGTTTTTTTTTTTCTTTAAATAACAAAAAAAAAAAGGTTATACTTCCTATATGCAGTTTGGTTTTGCACAGAGCAGCCCGGATCCTCCTCTTCTTGGGTCCCTCTTTGCTGCTCCTGGCCCCTCCCTATTGAGTGCCCCCCACAGCCAGCAGCTTCCTATGGGGGCGCTGGAGCTGAGTCATAGCTCCATGTGTCCATTCACATACACAGAACCCCGACCCCGCCTCCTCTCTCCCCTGGTTGGCTGACTGACAGCTGCGGGAGCCAATTGCACTGCTGCTGTGTCTCAGCCAATCTCAAGGAGAGTCCCGGAAGACTAGAACACTCGTGGACATCGCTGAAGAGAGATGGGGCTCATAAGTAATTAGGGGGATGCTGGGGGGGCTGCTACACACAAGGTTTTTTTTTTTTATCTTCATGCATAGAAGGCATGAAGGTAAAGAAAAACCTTCTGCCTTTACAACTTTAATTACTTAAATAATATACTCGCAAACCATGAATAGATTGTGCTTCAGACCACCAGTACATCTCATTACACAAAGGAACGACCTAGGTCCAGAAGGCTAACATGGGGACTTGCCCTCTTCCTCAGAGGCTCTGAGGACAAGCTTGTACATGCGTACGTTTGTGAGTATATTGATAGATAAAGCATATTTTAGGATAATGCAGTACAATAGTGTGTCCTCTGTTTTATGGTTGCAGTGTGTCCAGACTACCCCGGTCTTGAGAGGACAGCAAAGTGCGCGGCATGTCCGAGTAAGCCAAGAGTAGAACACCTGCAGTATGGCTGCCTGATAATTCTAGATGGCAATGCTTTCTATTTCCCAAAGGCTGGAATGTGTACTACAGGTAGGACATACACACGCTCCATTTGGTTCAGACCAAAGCTCAGGGCTTGAGATGGCAGTTCAGAGAATGGGCCTCTTGTAATGGAATGCAACAGCTCAACAGCTGCCTCTACCTGTCAGAGCAAACAAACTGAATAGCACCAGAGGAATGAAAGCATGGGCATATGTCGGTTTATAGGCAGTAGCATTCCAATTTTGATACTAAATATCTGTGGGACACTTGCATAGGGGTATAAAAAGATAACTTGCTCATTGTAAAGGTCATCTTGGTGTCTAGCAGCACCAGAGTATAAACTGATGTAGCTTAAATGCTGTATCGGTGGAAGATCAGACCATGTGTATTGTGCACGAGCAAATCTTCTATTGTCTAAAGTTTTAGTTCATGAGTGTTGCAGAACCTGATTTTCGGTGGCTGAATGATCAAGTATCTATGTGTGACCTTGAGCCTTTTGTAGTAGAACTGTGCAGGGCTTTGGAAACACAAACCTTTCACCTTGATGAGGTTCAATTTATATGTCATGCATGTTCCAAGTTGAGAAGTCCATCCCAAAGGTACTATCAGTATGGATTATATATATGTGTGTGTGTGTGTGTGTGTGCTCTACTCCCATTACTGTTAATGCATATGGCCAAAGTGGAGATGGATGACATTGATTTATTGCTTCCTATTAAAATAGTCAAACACATTTGTCAAGGTTGATGGCTAATGGTACGCACAGACAATTGAAGAACGCCAGGCTTTGGATGGAGAAGGAGGCCACAGACTTGTTGTTCCTGGCTATGCAGATTTGCCTATTGAAAATTATGTTTTAACATTCATGCTGCAAACAGATATTGTGGGAAGTCTGGAGTCTAGACACTGCTGCAAACAGATATTGTGGGAAGTCTGAATATAACCAAGAAAGGGGAGAGAGAGTATAACCTTGTCCCACTTTATATACAGTCTGGTGCTAGGGGCTTTAAAAAATATTACACCCCATAACCATTCACTGAAGTCTAGTGATGTTGCTATAGCCAAAGAAACTGCAGTATACAATAGAAAAGGTCAACCCCTATATTGCTAGAGGGGTCAAGAAGTCTGAAGTCTGCCCACTAGATTACAAACAATTTTGAAAAAAAAAACGATATTGGTAAGGTTCATGTAAAACTTTTTACATTTTGTTTAGCTCCTTCGATTTTTTTTTTTTTTTTTTTTTTTTTTTTTTTTTTTCCTTTCAGCATCTGGACCAGACATTACTTTTGAATAGAAAAGTCTTGTAGGCAACACTGCTATGACTTTAGTTGTTAGCTTCACGGTTTACTGGCTCGAGTTTGTAAATTGCCTATATGTTTGAGTTAGTTTTTTTTTCAGGTTGACATTTATTTCCATCATTTAAAATAAAAAAAAATATTGGTTATTGGGATTTAGTCAGATTTTTATTCAGAAGGCTTGGCCTGCAATATTTTAAAAGGAACTTGAAGTAAGCTCTACTTTAATGTATTTTATTTTCACTTTTGTTGTCAAATTTGAGAACCCCCTACTAAATTTTTAGTGTTCCCATTCAACCTAATGAACCAGTCAGACGTGGAAAGGTTTAACCCTTCTAAGACAGTCCTCATCTAGTTTTAGTGATGATGAAATCTTCCATCACAGTACAGACAGGGTTAATCATGACATACAAGTCCTTATCCCCCTCGTAAATGGGAAACACTAAGTAGGATTATTATTTTGCTATGCTTTATGAGTGGGAACAAATATAGTATATGTAATCGCAGTTTGCCTGCAAAAGTGGATATATCCTTTTAAAGCAATGGTTCTCAACCTGGGGGTCGAATGACGATTTACCAGGGGTCACGAATCCTGGGCTGTTCCTGAAGCCCGCACCGCTCTCCCTGCCTTTTCGCAGCCGCCCAGCAGGGCTGTCCCTGGAGCTTGTAGCCGCCCAGCTTGGCTTTTCCTGGAGCCCGTGGCCGCTAGGGGTGCAACGGATCAAAAAACTCACGGTTCGGATTGTTCCTCGGATCAGGAGTCACGGTTCGGATCATTTTCGGATCAAAAAAAAAAAATCCCCCCCCACTGTAATATCCATGTCATCTCCTCCACTGTAATATCCACGTCATCTCCTCCACTGTAATATCCATGTCATCTCCTCCACTGTAATATCCATGTCATCTCCTCCACTGTAATATCCATGTCATCTCCTCCACTGTAATATCCACGTCATCTCCTCCACTGTAATATCCACGTCATCTCCTCCACTGTAATATCCACGTCATCTCCTCCACTGTAATATCCACGTCATCTCCTCCACTGTAATATCCACGTCATCTCCTCCACTGTAATATCCACGTCATCTCCTCCACTGTAATATCCACGTCATCTCCTCCACTGTAATATCCATGTCATCTCCTCCACTGTAATATCCATGTCATCTCCTCCACTGTAATATCCATGTCATCTCCTCCACTGTAATATCCATGTCATCTCCTCCACTGTAATATCCACGTCATCTCCTCCACTGTAATATCCACGTCATCTCCTCCACTGTAATATCCACGTCATCTCCTCCACTGTAATATCCACGTCATCTCCTCCACTGTAATATCCACGTCATCTCCTCCACTGTAATATCCACGTCATCTCCTCCACTGTAATATCCACGTCATCTCCTCCACTGTAATATCCACGTCATCTCCTCCACTGTAATATCCACGTCATCTCCTCCACTGTAATATCCACGTCATCTCCTCCACTGTAATATCCACGTCATCTCCTCCACTGTAATATCCACGTCATCTCCTCCACTGTAATATCCACGTCATCTCCTCCACTGTAATATCCACGTCATCTCCTCCACTGTAATATCCACGTCATCTCCTCCACTGTAATATCCACGTCATCTCCTCCACTGTAATATCCACGTCATCTCCTCCACTGTAATATCCACGTCATCTCCTCCACTGTAATATCCACGTCATCTCCTCCACTGTAATATCCACGTCATCTCCCCCACTGTAATATCCACGTCATCTCCCCCACTGTATTATCCGCAATCTCCCTCACTGTAATAATATATTGGCAGGGTATGGCAGAGTATTGGCACTGCTGCCATCTGATCTCTCCCCTCCACTCTACAGATCAGTACACGGAGGGGAGAGAGTTTGTTTACAAGTGATCGCACCGTCATTTGACGGAGCAATCACGTGGTAAACGGCCGCCGGGTGTACCAAGATGGCCGCCGCTCCGGAGCTAGGCCGAAGCCGCGGCCTTTCCTAAGGCCAAAGCAGCGGCGCGCTCCGCGGAGCGTATGTGTTCGGATCACGGATCAGTGACGATCTGTTGCACCCCTAGGGGCCGCACACTCAGCCTCTTTGCAGCCGCCCCTAAAGTTCACGGCATGGCTGGGGGGGCAGAGACTAGAGGTCAGCTGACTGGTGGGGAATGTGAAGTGGGAGGGGCTGAAGGAGACACCATCTCCTGATTTCGGCATAGGTGTCACTGCTGCGAGACACCACAAAGTCAGAGAAACAGTGAGTAACACCTATCTGTGATTATAGTTACCATTAAAAGTCCCCACTACAATTCTCAGATCAGCAGATGACCTTGATCAAGAGCACCTAAGTTGGATGATCAGAACTGCCCCCAGCACTGCCACTTATCCCCCCCCCACCAGCACTGCCACTCATCCCACCCCCCCCACCAGCACTGCCACTCATCCCAACTCTCCGCCAGTGTTGCCACTCATCCCATTACCCCCTCCCCCCCACCAAGGAGTAAGAGAAGGAATAAAAATAGAGAATACATGGAAGGGAGAGGAAAAGAGGGGGAGGAACAAAAAAGGGAGAGAGAGAATAAGCGAAAGAACAAGAAAGATGGCTAGAGAGAGAGATGGGGTAAAAAAACAAGAGATTAGGATAGAGAGAGATAAAAGTCCCTTAAAAGAAGAACAAAGAGAGAGTGGTACATCCTAAAATGCGAGCGCTAAATGTCCGTGGGTTGGGGGAGCAAATTACTTGCCTTGCCTTGGGTGCTGACAACCCACGCTACAAAAATAATTTTACTGCCAGTGTTCCCCACAACTTATATCAAGGGCTCACGGCACTAGAAAGGAACCACTGCTTTAAAGTGACACTAAACTCTGATTAAAAAAAAAAAGGTAATTATGCAAAACAAATCGTGCCCAAACAAGAGTCTAGTAGACATCCCGGGCATGATAAAGTCTGAAACACTAAATCATAAATTATAATAAATAACTATAAATAATTATAACAAATATAATAATACATTTTATCCAATGTAATCAAATCAAAAACACTGACCTTTGCTCAGTTACAGAATTATAGCTGTCATTACTTTCAGTGTTTGATGACGAATTTCCCCATGAATCACTATCGCTCAATGCTGTAAGTGATTCTAATTTTATTATCGCTGTTTTTTAGCTGGTCTAAAACCACTTTTGACGTAAAGGGACACATTTTGATTGCTATGGACAATCTCAAGTTTCCAGACAGAAAGAACTGTGTATATATATATATATATATATATATATATATATATAATAATAATGTATATGTGTGTATACAGTGGCTTGCGAAAGTATTCGGCCCCCTTGAACTTTTCAACCCTTTGCCACATTTCAGTCTTCAAACATAAAGATATAAAATTTTAATTTTTTGTGAAGAATCACCAACAAGTGGGACACAATTGTGAAGTGGAACGAAATCTATTGGATATTTTAAACTTTTTTAGCAATTAAAAAACTGAAAAGTGGTGCGTGCAAAATTATTCGGCCCCTTTACTTTCAGTGCAGCAAACTCACTCCAGAAGTTCAGCGAGGATCTCTGAATGATTCAATGTTGTCCTAAATGACTGATGGTGATAAATAGAATCCACCTGTGTGTAATCAAGTCTCTGTATAAATGCACCTGCTCTGTGATAGTCTCAGGGTTCTGTTGAAAGCGCAGAGAGCATCATGAAGACCAAGGAACACACCAGGCAGGTCCGTAATACTGTTGTGGAGAAGTTTAAAGCCGGATTTGGATACAAAAAGATTTCCCAAGCTTTAAACATCCCAAGGAGCACTGTGCAAGCGATCATTTTGAAATGGAAGGAGTATCAGACCATTGCAAATCTACCAAGACCTGGCTGTCCCTCTAAACTTTCAGCTCAGACAAGGAGAAGACTGATCAGAGATGCAGCCAAGAGGCCCATGATCACTCTGGATGAACTGCAGAGAACTACAGCTCAGGTGGGAGAGTCTGTCCATAGGACAACAATCAGTCATACACTTCACAAATCTGGCCTTTATGGAAGAGTGGCAAGAAGAAAGCCATTTCTCAAAGATATCCATAAAAAGTCTCGTCTAAAGTTTGCCTCAAGCCACCTGGGGGACACACCAAACATGTGGAAGAAGGTGCTCTGGTCCGATGAAACCAAAATCAAACTTTTTGGCCACAATGCAAAACGATATTTTTGGCGTAAAAGCAACACAGCTCATCACCCTCAACACACCATCCCCACTGTCAAACATGGTGGTGGCAGCATCATGGTTTGGGCCTGCTTTTCTTCAGCAGGGACAGGGAAGATGGTTAAAATTGAGGGGAAGATGGATGCAGCCAAATACAGGACCATTCTGGATGAAAACCTGTTGGAGTCTGCAAAAGACCTGAAACTGGGACGGAGATTTATCTTCCAACAAGACAATGATCCCAAACATACAGCAAAATCTACAAAGGAATGGTTCACAAATAAACGTATCCAGGTGTTAGAATGGCCAAGTCAAAGTCCAGACCTGAATCCAATCGAGAATCTGTGGAAAGAGCTGAAAACTGCTGTTCACAAACGCTCTCCATCCAACCTCGCTGAGCTCGAGCTGCTTTGCAAGGAAGAATGGGCAAGAATTTCAGTCTCTCGATGTGCAAAACTGATAGAGACATACCCCAAGCGACTTGCAGCTGTAATCGCAGCAAAAGGTGGCTCTACAAAGTATTAACGCAAGGGGGCCGAATAATTTTGCACGCCCCACTTTTCATTTTTTTTTTAGTTAAAAAAGTTTCAAAAATCCAAAATATTTCGTTCCACTTCACAATTGTGTCCCACTTGTTGGTGATTCTTCACAAAAAATAAAAATTTTATATCTTTATGTTTGAAGCCTGAAATGTGGCAAAAGGTTGAAAAGTTCAAGGGGGCCGAATACTTTCGCAAGCCACTGTATATATTATACACACAGGGCACTGGACAAAAGGGATTTGAAATAATTTGATACAGTGCACCCCCCAGGCCGCCTACCTTCTATTCAGAACTGCCGCTGTCTGCTGACTTTTTTTTATTTTTTATTGGTGGAGGAATTCGGCTGCGGCGGCCGGTGATTACCGGGCGTGCTGCATTCTGGGAGTTGTAGTCCAGAGCGCGGCAGAACGAATGGAGCTCTGTCTTCTGTCTGTGGCCAGGGGAGGGGCCAGAACGGAGCTGGGAGCGCTGCGCTGGTGGGCACTGATAAGGTGGTAGTGAAGGTCATTATTTTGCTGCACTGATGGGCTGCTCTGGTGGGGACTGATGGGCTGCACCCCTCCTCTCCACCCCAAACAATGACCTCCTCCCCGCCTCTCCACTTTAGATTTTATGAGATGAAGGGGGGTGGGGGAGAGAAATATCAGCCGCAAAAATCGGTAACTTATATCGGCCGCCCCGATTTGTAATTATCGACCACAGAAAAACTCATATCGGTCGACCTCTACCTAGGACACACTTAACTTCTTGATCGCCCCCTAGTGTTAACCCCTTCCCTGCCAGTGTCATTTATACAGTGATCAGTGGCTATTTTTAGCTCTGATCACTGTAATAATGTCACTGGTCCCAAAAAAGTGTCATAAGTGTCCAATCGGTCGCAGTCCTGCTAAAAAGCACTGATCACTGCCATTACCAGTAAAAATGCCATAAATCTATCCCCTATTTTGTAGACTCTTTAAGTTTTTTGTGCAAACCAATCAATATACGGTTATTGCATTTTTGTTTTTTGTTTTTTACCAAAAATATGTAGAATATATATTGGCCTAAACTAATTCAGAAATGTGTTTTTTTTTGTTTTTTTTTTGTTTGTTTTTTGGATATTTATTATAGCAAAAAGTAAAATATTGTTGTGGGGTTGTTGTTTTTTTTTTGTTGTTTATAGCGAAAAAATAAAAACCGCAGAGGTGATCAAATACCACCAAAAGAAAGCTCTATTTGTGGGGGGGGGGGGGGCATCAATTTTGTTTGGGTACAACGTTGCAGGACCGCGCAATTGACGGTTACAAGCGACGCAGTGCCGTATTGCAAAAAAATGGCCTGGTCGTTAAGGGGGTAAAACCTTCCGGTCCTTAATGTGTTAATGGGCATTTCATCCCTTGTAATAAGAGGTGCTAGCAGTCTGCTTTATTTAATTGATTGATTTTTTTTTTTTTAAATCTACATTGACATTTATCCCTAGCTTGTAGCTCATGGACCTGCAGTGTAATAATGCCGGCACATGGTGGTTGGCTTATGTGTGCCCTACTAGGAGAACCTTAAGCCTCCTAACCCTTTGTATGAAAATCCCTACCCCTTTAGTGGATTTATGGACACTTTGCTGTGCTCAGCAGTATCTAGTTTTCTGTGTGTATATATCTTGGCTGTCCTCGCTTATGAATTTCATGTATTGTCTCTCTCTTATTTTCTTTCCTGCTCGTATTTGTTTTGGAGAATGAGGTAGTACCAATCACTTAGGCCTCGTGCACACTGGACGTTATAATAATGTTATAAAAATGGCAGTAGCCTTACAGTGAGTTTTTCAAAGTTTAACATTTTTGCAGTAGCGATTTTAAGCTTTTTTTTTTATGGGATCACAAAACGTTAAATGCTGGTGAGCTGCGTTTTTGAGCGTTTATTGGCGTTTCTCTGCGTTTTTTGACGTTGAAGCATTTTTACAGCTGAAAAACTCCTCTCGGAACCCACTAGTTTTTTTGGCTGTAAAAAAAAAGTAAAAAACCCCAGCCAGAAACAGTTGATAACAGGCTGTGTGTGCATGGGACACATAGGATTACATGCTGGGGAGTTTATTGATCGTAGAAAAAAACGTCTGAAGACAAAAACAGCAGCTGTAAAAACATCCAGCGTGCATGAGGCTTTAATGTCATTGTAGACGGTAGAGAATCTCTCCCCCTCCGTAAGATCTGCTTGTATTTTGGTGTCAGTGGCATTACCCGTCTCTCTGACAACTTGTGTGCCATTTACATTACAGTGCTGGCGAGTGTCTGAACTGTGGGAGTATAAATAGATGTTCCTTGTGGATGATGTATGGACAGAGCCAGACGCATCGCTTAATGGGAATTTCTGATGCTTCATGTACAAAACTGCCAAATCCCAACTGTGCATCCTAATCATGTTCACTTATGTTCTTTTGATTTACTTCACAAAAAATTCTCGCACTTCTCACTTTGGATAAGTTACAGTTTTTTGTGTTACTGAAGATTTACTGCAGTGGAATGTCAAGTAAAAAAAAAAAAAAAGAATGTAACTCATTTCAGTTTACTAATGCTTAAGGCCCCTTTCACACTGATGGATCGATCGGGTTCGCCTGCCGGTTTTTCAGATGGATCCGATCGGGGCAGTCATTGTTCTCTATGGAGCGGCAGATGTCAGCGGACACCGATCCTGTCCACTAAAAACAGACTGAGGATCCGTTTGCCATCTATCTTGCGGATCGGATGACAGTCGGATGGATCCGGACAAGCGGTCCATTTCCATCTGAAAGCAAATAGAGGACACTGGGGTGTGTCTGCTCTTCAATGGATTGTACATGGACCATCTGCTCAGCAGGGATCAGCGGAGAGCTTCTCTGCTGAGCGGGTGGACTTCGCCAGTATGAAAGGGGCCTAACTGTGGTGGCTGCATTAGTTTTTCTTTTTTTAAGCTTGTACAGCCAGCCTGCATCTACAAACGGAGTGATGGGTGCAAACTGACCAGGCTAGCCTAGACCGGCTTCCGTGCTTAACATGTACTACCAGGCATTGCAGATCTCTCAGGAGATCAACCAGGTAATATTGAAGGATTACAATCACAAATCTACTATAAATATATGGAAAAAAATATTAAATGCATATGCATTTTTATTTTTAAGCTTGCAAACACCTAAAAGTAGAACTTAAGTTGGGAAATTAAGTCATGCTAGATCACTTCAGGCTGGCTCCTTTTTTGAGGTATTGCTATGTGAAACATTAAAAATAAATGCCTATACTATTTAAAATCCAGCAATACCCTAACTTGCTCTGTCCGTGCTCAGTTGCTGTCTATTTTTAGGCATTGTGCTGAAATTCCTAAAGATTTACTGCTTCTCAGGGGCTCTGGGCTTCAGCAATATGGCCTCTAGCAGGAAGAAACAGGAGTAATGCTGGAGGCGTTACAGCACACACTCAAGTTGAAAAATAACAGGCTTACTGGCCAGATCATTAGGTGAAAATAACAAAAAAAAAGAAACCAATGTATTATGTATCCATCACGTATGTAGTAGAACTAATCGCAAAAGGTGCTCCTGACTCCTCCACCCTATGAAGTGCCCCATAGCAGGCCGCTAGCTATGGGTGCACTTGTGCGGCCTCAATCCTGCATCGGGCTTTGTGTGTCCATTGACTTGCACAGCATGGCTCGACCTAGCCCTCGGCTCGCTCCCTGTTCTTGTGCACATAGCTAAAATGAGATTGGGCTCATGGAAAATATTTAAGAGGTCTGGGGGGAGGACCCTAAACACAGCTGAGCCATGCTATTTGTGAATGAACGCACAGAGCAGAGTCTCAGGAATGAGCCTGCTCAAGTGCCCCAATAGCAAGCTGCTTGCTATGGGGGCACTAGGCAAGAGGGAGGGGCCATGAGCTCCGGCGAGGGATCTGAGAAGAGGAGCATTGGGGCTGCTCTGTGCAAAACCACTTCACAGAGCAGGTAAGTGTGATGTGTTTGTTATTTTGAAAAAAAAACAAAAAAAAAAAATAAACCTTTTTTAATATCACTTTAATGCAGAGAAGGCATTAAGGTAAAAAACCTTCTGCTTTTACAACCACTTTAAGCTCTGCGCAATCACTTGCATTGCACGTGATTGTGGGGCGCCCTCGTTCACTCGAACAGCGGGGATGATTTCTTCTGTTCAGTTGTGCAAGCGTCATTTATATACACTCCTCTCCACTGCCTTTGTAGCTTAAGAGGGAGCGTTTGTGGGCGACAAAAACACGACTTAAATGTGCATTTTTTACTGCCACCCAACCACAAGCGTAAATGAGACCCGGGGGGGGGGGGGGGGGGGTGTGTTAAAACATTGCCACTTTTTTTTCGTCTGTGTCCTATTGGGGGGGAGATTTCCTCACACTTCCTGGCCCCGTAGCCAAAATGCAAAAGAAGAGAAAATATTTTCAAAGTGAGGGAACTTTTATCTGTCACCAGAACTAGTGTCCCCACTGAAAGATTTCCCCTCCTTTCTGTTCTGGTGACAACCCAAAATGTGGGATTGTTGCACTTTTCACGCTCTGCGATAACAGTAAACAGGACAATCAGAAATCATGAAAATGAATCGGAGGGCAACACAAACTTGAAAGATGTGTAATCCCTCTCTAAAACGAAACAAACAAACAAAAAAAAAAAGGAAGTTGGTCCAACTTTAAGGATTTGGTAAATTGCAATAAATTAAAAATGTGCTTTTGGGATTAGAAATGCTGTGTACAAGTTACCAAGAAGAATTAATGCTGCTTTAGCACTTTCACCGCAAAGGTGTTTTGTTTTTTGTTTTTTTTATTTACTTTTTTTTATGGCTAAATACTTAAATGCTAATTTTTAAGCCCGAAATTTACTTAACCCCTGAAAGTACTCCCCACCTGTCTCCTATGTATATACATGTGCTATACAGAATACACATACACACACTGCTGGAAGCTGCAGTGTTTATGCGAGATAGATATATATCTCTATCTATCTATATATCTATCTATATCTCTCAATTTTTTTTAAATTTATTATCATTCTTTTTTTGTGTGTGTGTACTATATATATATATATTTATACACACACACACATTAAAGTGAATACTGCTGCTATAGCCGCCCCGGGCATAATTATCACACAGTGTGAGGCTCAGTAGGCACAAGGAATTGTGGGAATGGGCAAACAATTGACTGCATGCATTTGTTGTTTATGGCTAACTGGATCCCTTCATTCTCTGCCAGGATAAACAGCCTGTAGACCAGCCGCATGTAAACCTCTCTCCATTGCATGGAGGGCTTACAGCTTGGAGTTCTCAGATGTTCTCATTATTTGATAAGAGTCACACGCCGTGTTTTTAGGGAAAGTCATTTATCTCCTACCATTGCTGTGTCTTGAAGCTGATTACTATGTAGAAAATCCCTCCAAAGTTAAAGACTTGCTGCTGTTTACTCGTTCTATGTTTTGGAAACTGTTGTTTGTCTGCTGCAGGAAAAGCTGCTGCCACCCAAAGCTGTGCACATAATGCCGATAGGGCTGTACGTCATATTAGTCTTTGGTTAACTTACGTTTATCATTACACTGCTAAAGGCCATGGCAGTTTCTAAGGAAAGACACTGCTGCAATATCTGCTGTAATATGTTGCATCATGTGTGATATACCAAGTCTGATATGCTGATAAAATTGGTTGCAGGATAACAATCTGGAAGCCAAGGTTGGTGATATTCCTCAGCCTCAGGAACTTATTTTCCCCCTGCTGGAGCAATCTGGACTATGCTTTCTAAAAGGTTTTTTTGCCTTCCCCTGGATCAACAGTGGCTACAGAATTCTGTATATGGAGGGTTTCTATCTGTTATAGTTTGTTTTTTGTTTTTTTGGTTTTTTTTTTTGGTTTAACTACATTTTTTTTTTTTTTTGTAATTTTATTTATTTTTTAAGTGTCCCTTTTGAACCTAAGTCCTCATTCACCCAGGCATACTTAAAGCGGATCTTCACTGCATCTGAGTACTAGAAACCAAAAACTTGATTTAATTCCTTTTCAATATTCAAAGCAAATTCCCCCATCTAGCCATGTCTCCATGCTTTATTCTGTTGAGAAATCACTTTGAAAAATGCCCCCCTAGCTATTCTGACCATGGATTTCTTGAGTAAGGGCAAATAATTTATGTAGCATTTACTTCCTGGAATCCATGTGCCCTTAGCTCAGCACGAGACTTCTGGGTTGTATGACATCATTTCCTATCATCTGCCTAGGCAAATGACTGAAGAAATGTAAAAAAAAGTTTAAAACAAGTAAATGTGATATACTTTCCTATCAATTTACTAATGCTAGTAGCATGAGGATTAAAAACAATCAATTTTATTTGGAAGCATAAAGTTCCACTTTAAGCATACGCCCGTGTTTGGGCCGTGTTTATACCTGCATGGGATGTACAGATTTTTCTGTGCATCTGCATGCAGGCAAGTCCCATTCATGTCATTTGGGGCGCAGCAGGGGCACAGCCACATTTCCAATCTGTCATCTGTGCATGTCTCTCAATGCATACAGTGTGAGTTTGGGGGGACACACCTGCATCAACGCGGATGTCAGATTGGGAGCAGCAGCTGGGTCTGTGCAGCCGTAGCATCTCCATAGACATGAATGGGACTGACTGCATGTGAAGCATGGAATGCCAATGTATCCTGTGCAGGCAAAACGCAACCCTCACACGGGTGTATGCACCTCAGTCAGAGAATTAGGTCCTGCTAGATCACTTCAGGCTTGCCCCTTTGTAGGTATAGCTATGTAAAACATTAAGGCTTCATTCACACCTAGGCGATTTAAATTGCGGGCAAACGTGGAACGTGTTTGCGATACCATTACTTCTTAATGGCACCCCAATCGAAGTGCAAATTTTGCTGCAATTATCATCTGATAATGGAGCCTAAAAATAAGTGCCTATACTGTTTAAAATACAGTCTCGTCCTGCTCTGCACATGCTCAGTTGCTATCTATTTTTAGGCACTGTGCTGCATTTCTAGAGGCCGATCTGTTGACAACCTAAAAAATTACAGCTGTTCACGGGCTCTGGGCTTAAAAAAAAATGGCAGCCTCCAGCAAGAAGGAACGGGAACAATGCTGGGCGCGATTTACAGCACACACTAAGTTTTTGGTAGCATAAATTAATGTTAAATGGATGTTCTTTGCTAAGGAATGTTATTTTTATTATGTTGGGGGTAAATTTCCACTTTATGCCCATGTTAACAAGGCCTAATCATAAAAATTTTATGTGACATTTTCAGCCACAACAGTAGCAGAAAAAGGGTCTTACTAGCTGATAAGTTTGGTTTTATTGCAAGTAGAACAAGTTCATTTTACAGGGGTCAGTGAAAGGGGTAAAAGGGGGTATAAAGGTGATTGTAATGTGGAGAAGAAACCTTGTTCCACATATCTTTACCAATGTGCTGCCCAGTCTCTGCACTCTTGAGTTGCCAGATATGCAGATGTAATATTTTTTTAGACTGATCTGCTTTTTTTTTGCTTGAGATAACGTGTGTGTGTGTGTGTGTGTGTGTATCAGTTGTGCTCATAAGTTTACATGGCCTAGCAGAATTTATGATTTCTTGGCCATTTTTCAGAGAATTTGAATGATAACACAAAACTTTTCTTTCACTCATGGTTAGTGTTTATTCTGTTTAAATCATAATGCTAACAGAAACTACCCAAATGACCCTGATCAAAAGTTTACATACCCTGGTGATTTTGGCCTGATTACATGCACACAAGTTGACACACAGGGGCTTGAATGGCTATTAAAAGGTAAGCATCCTCACCTGTGATCTGTTTGCTTGTAATTAATGCGTGTGTATAAAAGGTCAGTGCGTTTCTGGACTACTGATAGACCCTTGCATCCTTCATCCAGTGCTGCACTGATGTTTCTTGATTCTGAGTCATGGGGAAAGCAAAAGAATTGTCAAATGATCTGTGGGAAAAGGTAGTTGAACTGTATAAAACAGGAAATGGATATAAAAAGATATCCAAGGAATTGCGAATGCCAATTAGCAATGTTCAAACTGTAATCAAGAAGTGGAAAATGAAGGGTTCTGTTGAAACCAAACCACGGTCAGGTAGACCAACTAAAATTTCAGCCACAACTGCCAGGAATTTTTTTGGGATTCAAAGAAAAACCCACAAGTAACTTCAGGTGAAATACAGACTCTCTGACAACATGTGGTGTGGCTGTTTCAAGATGCACAATAAGGAGGCACTTGAAGAAAGATGGGCTGCATGGTCGAGTCGCCAGAAGAAAGCCATTACTGCGTAAATGCCACAAAGTATCCCGCTTACAATTCGCCAAACAGCACAGAGACGAGCCTCAACCCTTCTGGCACAAAGTCATTTGGAGTGATGAGACCAAAATTGAGATTTTTGGCCACAGCCATAAGGGCTACATTTGGAGAGGAGTCAACAAGGCCTATGATGAAAGGTATGGAGGTGGATCACTGATGTTTTGGGCATGTGAGAGCTACAAAGGCACAGGAAATTTGGTCAAAATTGTTGGCAAGATGAATGCAGTATGTTATAAAAAATTACTGTAGGAACTTTTGCATTCATCGGCCAAGAAGCTGCGCATGGGACGTACTTGGACATTTCAGCATTACAATGATACAAAACACAAGGCCTAGTCGACCTGTCATTGGCTACAGCAGAATAATATGAAGGTTCTGGAGTGGCCATCTCAGTCTCCTGACCTCAATATCATTGAGCCACTCTGGGGAGATCTCAAACGTGCAGTTCATGCAAGACAGCCCAAGAATTTACAGGAACTGGAGGCTTTTTGCTAAGAGGAATGGGCAGCTTTACCATCTGAGAAGATAAAGAGCCTCATCCTCAAATGCCACAAAAGACTTCAAGCTGTCATTGATGTTAAAGGAGGCAATACATGGTATTAAGAACTGCGGTATACAAGCTTTTGATTGGGGTCATTTGGGTAGTTTCTGTTTCCATTTATGATTTTAAAAAACGTAAACACAGCTGCTTGATAATAAATGGTTTTAGCCGTTTTAAACACTAACCATGAGTGAAAGCAAAGTTCTTGTGTTATCATTCATATTCTCTGAAAAATGGCCAAGAAATCATAAATTCTGCCAGGGTATGTAAACTTATGAGCACTACTGTGTGTGTAATTTAATATATATATATATATATATATATATATATATATATATATATATGTGTGTGTGTGTGTATTATATTCCACATCTTGCTCTGCTAAAATGTCTTTTTCTGTAGTAGCGATTTATGTTGTATTCCATTGCCATAATGATGGAGGCATTGAATATCTCTAAATGGAGGAAATATCCCCTCTGTAGAAATATTAAGAACGTTTTCCAGACGCTAGAACAGCTGTATATTTTTCCTTTTTAATTAGGATCTACGCTTCTTTTTCTGTTGCGTGTTGTGGATAGAAAACAAGTAATCCATGTGTTTTGATCAGCTCCTTTTTCAGTGTGTGTAAATGAAGCAGATGAAACTCAAAGCTATTGTCCAGATGCATTCTTTCCATTTTTGTTGAGATCCTCTTTGGGTGTAACTTTTATGGGCTCTTATATAACCAAATTTCAAACTGTTATTTAGACAATATTGCTACAATGCTGTGTATATTAACGACCGTCGATTATGCCTGTCTCCTATGTATAGCTATGTCATTTGTGGGTCACCAAGGACATTCTGTTGTGGATCGAGTAGGGAAAGAATAGAACTTTTCCTAATTGTCTTTGTCCCTGCTAGGTAGATCTTCTCACCTTTACTGTTGTCTCATGGACAGAAAGTGAAGGAAATTATCCCCCAAAAGGGACACAAATACCTAAAAATAAACTGAAAGGTTTTTAAAAGCCTCCCTTTATCCAAAGCTGAAAACATTTATGCCTTTACATACACTGTTACATTTTCCATGAAAAAAATTATGCTTTTTCTTGTTTGATTGGTGGTCACATGTGCTTGTATTACATTTCTTGGTTTTATTAGCCACTGGGGATACATGTCCATGTTTCTGCACTACTGACACAATGATGTAGTGAAATTGCTGGTCAAGTAACAAGAAGAGGCTCTTTGAATAAGCTGAGTAGACATTTGCACAGCAATAATCCCTTAGCTTTTAGTGAATCGGTATTGTCAGATGCCCTTCATTCATTGTACTAGTAGTAATCGGACATGGCTTCCCGATAGGATGCACATAGTGCATATGCTGGTGAAACTCGAAGGCTGTTTCTATATGGCTGCCTTCAACATACAGAGACATAACCAAAAACACTACAGCGCTGACACTGTGCTCATCCTATAGTGATAAAATGTCTTATACCAGGTTAAAAAAAGAGGTATTACAAGATACTTCTTTCCGGAGGTATAAGAATAAAAATGTAAATTAGTAGAAAATGGCTTGCACTGTGGTGCTGGCAAGGCTGCTTTCATTTGTGGGCTGGAAATCCACAATCTGTAAGATAGGAAAGGAAGGGAAGAAAGCGGCATAGTGTAGTATTAAGTAAAATACCATAGAAAACACATTGGCTCACACAGCGGTGAGTGCTATCAGGACACGTTTCGGAAGCTTAACCACACCACCTTCATCGGCCTCGAGCCTCTTAGGCTGATGGAGGTGTGGTTAAGCGTCTGAAATGCATCCCTATTGGCTCAC
This sequence comes from Lithobates septentrionalis, assembly GCA_037952835.1. Lineage (NCBI taxonomy): Eukaryota > Metazoa > Chordata > Amphibia > Anura > Ranidae > Lithobates > Lithobates septentrionalis. The sequence goes on along the minus strand of JBBDGP010002788.1, from coordinate 261,186 downwards.
ACAGCGGTTGGACTGACAGCTCCTTCCACTTCTTTAGCTGGATACATCGTCTTTTGGCAGACATCCGATTTCTCAATGTACCATCACGGCCACACAGGGCAGCCTGACACCAGTCTCCCTGCACAGACTCCAGGCTCATCTTGCTCCCCACCACAGCCGGCTTTCTCCTCCACCAAGGATTACCACACAGCTCCCAGCTCATTACAAACCACTGCGGACTGTTATCCTCTCTCTCCCCTTCACCTGCTTGTGAGTTCTATTTGTTTTATATGGTATTTTACTTAATAAATTGTGCTACACTATGCCGGTTTGGCGCTTTCTTCCCTTCCCGTCATAAAGCCGGCCATAGACTGTTCCAATCTCGGCCAGTTCAGCAGGGACCGGCCGAGATTCCAACCATCTGTAGGCAGGCTGAATGTACACAAGTTGATCGATCAACTTGGGTACAACCAGCCTCTCGGGATGCTCATGTGATTGCCCTGGCCCCGATTTTATGGAAATTTTAGACCCCTTTCACACTGGAGGCATTTTTCAGGCGTTTTATCGCTAAAAATAGCACCTGTAAAGCGCCTGAAAAAAGCGTCACCGGGAATCCCAGTGTGAAAGCCCGAGTGCTTTCACACTGGGACGCTGTGCTGGCAGGACGTCAAAAAAAGTCCTCCAAGCAGCTTCTTTGAGGCGCTTTAGGAGTGCTTTACTGCCGACGCCCAGGTGCTGGCAGTGTGAAAGGGCTCTTACTGTGCTTATGGTGTTTTTCGTAGGTCATGTCATTTTAAAAACCGCATCAAAAACTTAACGCATGCATTCTTGCTGCGTTTTCAATGCATTTCAACTGGGAGGTGCATTTTTGGTGCAGTCTTTTTAACTGACAAAGTGCACCAAGTAAGATTTTTAACACCAACGGAAACGCAGGGAAGACCTACATAGAATTTAAAGGGATGCGTTTTTTCTTGAGCTTTTCTTGCGCTAAAGGTGCCGATAATGGCTGACAATACATTCATATTCCTTTTTAAAGTCATAATATTAATTAAGAAGTCGAATATAATATACGTGTGTGTGTGTGTGTATATGTATATATATATGTATATATGTATATGTATATGTGTGTATATATATATATATATATATATATATATATATATATATATATATATATATATATATATATATATATATGTATATGTGTATATACATACATACGTGACAGACAGGCTCTGTTGGTATAAGTTTATAGGAAAAGTTGATCCAGGAGTCTCATTAAGGGTTAATGCAAGGTTCAGAACTAGCATATCTCCAGGTTCTGTAGTTCTGAATCAGAACATTCAATCCTGGGTCCAGATTTTGCTAGAGGCCTGCAACCTGGCTCACTACACAGGTGTGCAGGGTCATTATATAGTCAGATCTGAGAATTGCTCAAAGCTCTCATTTTGGAGACAGCTTCTAGTTTGGAGATGGAAGGTCTCACCCAGGGTCAGGGGGCCCCAGCCAGAAGCCACAAGACAGCAGGTCTCGGTCCCAGGAGTCAGGTCAGCTCCTATCAGGGTTGTCAGGAGAACCCCAATCCTTAGGCCAGAGGTGGGCCACGCAGCAGGACACTGCGACTGAAGGTTAGAGAGAAAAGTGTTCTGAGAGAGCTGAATGACAGTCAAAGGACTGGTAAGAGGAGCAGCCATGCTGCCAACACGTAAGCCAGGTCAGCTTGGTATTTTTGTTAATTCATGTTATGTGGAAGAACCCCCTGCATGGGCAACTGATGTACAAGTGAACTTTCCTTCTTTTAATTAAAAGTGGGCTACCACGCCCTTAAAATGCAGTTTTAGACTGGTGTACTCACTGGAAACGCACCTACCGCTTGAGTCTGATCACCCCAATCTTACTATAGATAGAGTATCTATAGATCTAATAAAAATTTTAACTGTCATTTTCAGTTTTTGGCAAAGTTCCTTCTGCATGTTCGGTTTCTGCACCAATAGTTCCATTCGGTGCACCTCTACCAATTATACAACTGTGCCAGATTTGATAATATACCTACAGTTATTCGATTGCAATCAGGCACACGGCAGCCAAAGGTTCTTCCCGTAAATAGCCTAGCATACATGTTTATGCCTATAGACCATTGAAGGGGGTCAGGACAATCTGATCTGACTGAATGAATTCCAATACTGATTCCCAGGGACCGTGTGGAGATGACCACAGACGTATGATCATTTTCCTGTTCAGACGAACCACCACATCAGGCTACATCAAGCATCTTGTATCTTTTGAGCCTCTTTAATTCCATGTTTGCCCTTCTCACAAGTCTTGTGTGCGTTTTGCTCCTTTTTGTCTTTTGTGAGGCACGCTTTCACCTTTTTCCTAAAGCAGACAGTACCGTCTGGCACCTCTGCATTAGGCACTGGGTTAAATCTGCCCTGATAATACCATGCAAAGGAGAATGACAATAAATAGGAGCTTTTAACCTTTCCTGGAGAGCTTTATTTATTTATTTCTGGAAAGCCTGAAGTGAGCAAGTTCATACATGAGCTAAACGCCTGGCAGACCTGACAGGAGAAAGAATGTCTTCATTAGATGTGCCTGGTGCTCCTTCCTTTTTGTGCCTGGCTTTTTTTTTTTTTTTTTAGCTCCGTTAGCAGACAAGTTGAAGCTGTGTACAGATGCTGAAAAAAGCCAGCTAAAAGGGCATGGAGAGCCGTGTAATCCCGATGAGGCCAGGCTATGTAAACAATGGCTCAGCCTGCTAGCTGATGTACTTTTTAATGGTCAGAGTCCAGCTGAAGGTATACAGCAGATGAATTAGGAATGCTTCTGGAAGTAAACCTCTGAAATGTGCAGACATACCGGCATAGTTCTGCATTCAGTAATGGTGAATTGAAGCAGATCTAAAAATAAAAAAATAAAAATAGCCTACCTCTTTTTAAATCTGAATTATCTTGTAGTTTGTTTATCTGATTTAAATTAAAAAACAAAACAAAAACAAACGGATTCCCTATTAACACAAGCAAGACCTCCAGAAGTCCTTTGTTGCCATATTTAAGGCAGCTTTTCTGTTGGGCTGAACCCTTCCTTGAGATGATTGCAGGGTGTTCTTGCTGGATTTTTCTGCTACAAACAGGCAGGTATGCATCATGTTGTTACCACGGATAGGTTGTTTTACGGTTTCGTTTTTAGATGCATTTTTTCCCCCGGTAGATCAGCCAAAGTAGAAGTAATTGCTAGATGGTGTTTTAAATAACATGATGAGGATTGTGATCCTCCTTCATATCATGCTATGTTTATTTGTGGTTTTTATGACTGCCTCGGAATCGTAAAGAATCTCACATAATACACCACTCCCCTCCCTGCTGTATTCACTTGCAGGTGAGTTTTTCTACATCTTGATCCCCCGTGGTGTTTTATTTTATAAAATTTTTTTTAATGTGTTGTATTTTATTTATTTATTTTTATTTGTTTGAAACCACTAAGCCCAGGTTCACGCTGCCAGTGACTTCCATGCGACTATAAAGTCTGACCTCAGCACAACTTGCATACGAATTCTTTAACAGAAGTCAATGCAAGTCGGACCAAAAGTAGTGCAGGAACATTTTTCTAAGTCAGAGTGACTCAAGTTGCACCGATTTTAGATGTGACAAGTGCTCCAAAGTCGGATCGATTGTGGCATCCGTATGAACTGTGCCTAAGGCCATACACAGTACAAATTTCTTTCCTGCTACCTTGAGTTATGTATGTTGGGAAATGTTATTTATGCATTTAAATAGCCCCTGAGACTCCTGTGCAATATGTAGCAGCATGCACACCCACAATCCTGTTGATCACTGTTAAATTGGGGTTTAGCAAAAAAAAAAAAAAATGCTATAAAATGGATGTTTGTTTTTTTTTCCCTCTGCTGGAGCAAAGACTGATCCAGACAGGTGCATTGTTTTCATAAAAAAAATAAAAAATAAAAATCTGATCAGCATGTATGTGGTAACAAATACCCACGACGTTCTGGTTCATGAAACTGAACCCAATCACACCAGCAGAGTGAATTGCTGTGTAGCCACTGGTTTGTACTGTGAAGGTGTGGTGCAATGCAATGCACTGTTTACCTTTCTCTCTTTGTGTTTTTTTTTTTTTTTGTAACTTAATTGAAAATATCACAAAGATATTTCATGCAATGCAGCACATTGCTGTGTGGTCCAGTTCTTTGCAAAATACTTGTGTGTAGTGTAAAAAAACAAAAAGTAGCATGTCCTATTCTTGTATTCTTAATTATTTTTTTTAATCCTTTTTTTTTTTTTTTGTGGTGCTAGCATGGTGGTGTGAACTTAACATTGGCCTAAAATTGTCATTTTGGTTGTGCGCTGGAACTGTGTTGGGCAAAGCAGCCCATCACCGCCCAATGTATATGGTGTGAATAGGCCCCTAATATAAACACGGCTTCTGTAACAAAAGTTTCAGCTTCAGTGTTATCTACCTATTAGCTGCAAGTAGAGTATCCTTGAACCTAATTTGGTGCCTCAACTGTTAAGTGGTATGCTAAAGCTTGTCCAAATGGCCTACGGGGAGTTGTTAACCTGCAAGCTTGCAGTAAAATGAACCTTCGGGGTCACTGACTATTTCATTATGAACAGTGAGAACTTCTATAGAGGTTGAACGGCATCTTTGTGGCCAGCCTGGCCAACTCATCCTTTTCATTAATACTTGAGCTGAGCTGCAGCATCTTCATTTATCGAGAACATTTTTCTAGAAAGTAGAAAAGGATCCTAACAGAATATTGCTTTGTTTTTGTTCATCTGGCCCTACAAGGCCTCTGGCAGATGAGGAGTTAACGCAGTGAAAAGAAGTGTGAGATGCTTGCTCCGCTTCCATTCCTTCACTGGCATGGCTGGGTATTTTTCATGTTAAAGATGGTGCAGAGTAATTAATAAATAGCTGGCCTGCTTTCCCCTTAGTATAGGTTGCCATGGTAATTCTAGCAACTGAATTATGGGCCTTTGATTTTCTCCTTTTTAATTGCTTAGAATCAACTCCACATGGGTGACAATCGTTGCCAGGCTTTTTTATTTTTGTTTGGTTAAATGAAAAAAGAATGAAACAAATTTACAACTGTTTTAAATGTGGCTTGAATATAGGCTCTTCCACCGGAGATTATAGTAGCACAAAAAAGCAACTTAACATATATTAAACAAACCTGCACTGTTTGTGTGAGACAGTCATCTGGAACATATTAGCACCAAGATACATGGATAACAAGTAATGAGATTAAAGGTACAATCTGTCTGCTTGAGTATTGGACCTTTTTGTTCTAGTTGCTTATTAAGCCAAATCCCAGGCAATAAAAGATTATATTAAAGATATGAATCTTACCCCTAGGATTATGAAAAGCTGGGTATATATGCCCAGTGGGAAGCACTAGAAAGTCTGAAATACTCTGGTGCCATGACTTTATATTCTATGTCTGGTCGCTGTAGAATTAATACCAGACATATTCAGGATGGAATATTATAATGATTCTATAAATCTGAAATGCAGTGAAAAAGACACTATGGGCTTATTATGAGAAGTGCAGAATTGGCAGATGATTGAATCAGACGGGTGCAAAAATAGAAAAATCTACTTGTGAATATTATAGTCCTGTGAGAGATCTATAGGGCAGTACTGCTTATAGGGACACACAAAACTCTGAGTAAAACTGTTACAGGTGAAGTTGTTTTATTAAAGGATAAGTTCACCTTTTGTAAAATTTTACACAAGACTTTCTCAACCTTTTTTAACCCTAGAGGAACCCCAAAAATGTTCATGTCTCGAGGAAAACGCCTTACTAAAACCAAATCATCAGGGCTCAATAGGAACAATGCTCCTTATATTAGGAAGAATGTCCCCCTTAACCTCCCTGGCGGTATGATTATTTCAGATTTTTGATGCTCAAAGCGGTACAATGTTTTGCATGGAAATTTGGCGTTTTATATTAAGCGGTACAATGTTTTGCATGGAAATTTGGCGTTTTATATTAAGCGGTACAATGTTTTGCATGGAAATTTGGCGTTTTATATTAAGCGGTACAATGTTTTGCATGGAAATTTGGCGTTTTTATATTAAGCGGTACAATGTTTTGCATGGAAATTTGGCGTTTTTTATATTAAGCGGTACAATGTTTTGCATGGAAATTTGGCGTTTTATATTAAGCGGTACAATGTTTTGCATGGAAATTTGGCGTTTTATATTAAGCGGTACAATGTTTTGCATGGAAATTTGGCGTTTTATATTAAGCGGTACAATGTTTTGCATGGAAATTTGGCGTTTTATATTAAGCGGTACAATGTTTTGCATGGAAATTTGGCGTTTTTATATTAAGCGGTACAATGTTTTGCATGGAAATTTGGCGTTTTTTATATTAAGCGGTACAATGTTTTGCATGGAAATTTGGCGTTTTATATTAAGCGGTACAATGTTTTGCATGGAAATTTGGCGTTTTATATTAAGCGGTACAATGTTTTGCATGGAAATTTGGCGTTTTATATTAAGCGGTACAATGTTTTGCATGGAAATTTGGCGTTTATATTAAGCGGTACAATGTTTTGCATGGAAATTTGGCGTTTTTATATTGTAGGCCTGTAATTCTTAGGAATAACACACTTAAATCTGTCCAAACAAGAGTCTAGTAGACATCCCAGGTATGATAGTTTGAAAGACAAAATCATAAATTAAAATATAATAAATAGTTATAACATATAATAAAAATGATTCAATGTAATCAAATCAAAAACACTGAAATTTGCTCAGTTGCAGAATTGTCGCTGTCATTACTTTTAGTGTTAGATAACGGATTTCCCCACAAATCACTATCGCTCAATTCTGCAAGTGATTCTAATTTATTATCGCTCTTTTCTAGCTGGTCTCAAACCACTTTTGATGTAAAGGGACTGTTTTTGTTGATATGGACAATCTCCAGTTTCCAGGCAGAAAGAACAGTATTTATAATATAAAATTGCATGCAGGGCACTGGACAAACCACTAGGGACAAAAGGGATGTGAAATTATTTGATACAGTACACTGTAATCTTACAGATTACATTACTGTATGTGTTGTGTGTGTTTCACTTTTTGAATTTGGCGCCGGGCTCCGTCCCCGTGCATCGCAACACTCGCAGGGAACGGAGCCCGGCGCTGTGATAGATTGAGCGGAGGACACTGGAAATTGCAGGATCCTGGGGACAAGGTAAGTAACTGTACCTGGATCCTGCGATCCCGAGTGTGGCTCGGGGTTACCGCTTTGGTACGGAAAATCCACCCCGAGCCATGCTCGGGAATACCGCCAGGGAGGTTAAGGTGGTGTTTAGAATGCCACCCTTAAAGACAGCTAAAAGGTTATTTGGTGTCATGCTGTTGGCTTTGCCAATTGGTGCTGAACCTTGAACTCTGTAGTCATCATCAAATAGGCGGTTCATCAGCCACAGCTCAAGGAACCCCTAGCAACCTCTGGAGGAACCCCAGGGTTCTGTGGGAGGTTGAGAATGGGAATGGCTGTTTTACACCCTTATTCAGGCTGTAACATGTTACAAATGTACCCGTCCCCACACCTCCTCCTGTTATGGCAGCAAACAGGCAATCTTCTCCAATCCTCCCCCTGCTCGCTCACCACAAATAAATAAAATGCGACCATGTGGGGCTCTGCCCGCCTGATCGCATCATTCATTTAGTGTTCTGTGATTGAATGAACTAAAACTACCGACAGCCTTTGCGTTGTGGCAGTTCATTCATTCTTCCTGTCGGTGTGTATCTGCTTGCCGTGTGATGGTACGGGTAGACCATTTACACTGACAGTCTGCAGAAGACCTGCATGGTATCAGCTATCTGCTGATTGTGAGTGCAATGCTTTCCAATCTCCTTAACATAAAAATAGCAAATACACTTTTTTTTTTTTATATTATTATTATTTTTTTATTTTTTTTAACCTGCAAAAATTGTGTTTTTTTTTTTTTTTTTTTGTTAAAAGGTGAACTTGTCCCTTGAGAGCCAATTAACACCATAGAAATGCAGTCTGGATACGTTACAGATGCTTTTCTGCATGCATGTTTTTGGAACATTTTTTTTCCCCCTCTTTTCTTAGCCTTAAATAAGGACGTGTGTTCCAGGGCAACTTTGGTGCGTTCCAGTGCGTTTTTGATGGGGTTTTTTGGGGGGGGGGGGGAGAAACTATGCATCTCATGTGTAACCAGGTCTTTGTTAAGTTTTGCCGGATGTTTATTGACTGTAATGTGATATGTAATTAAGCAGTTCCCTTTTCTGTCACAAGATGGCGATTGATGAGCACACGGCCCTCCCTGAACTGCTATGCAGCACAAAGAATGCTGGGTACTGGCGTTTGCCTGGATTTTTCAACAGTCTGTACTGACAGTCTGGAGCTGCAAGCTCCAAACAAAGCATGTAGGGGGAAGAGTTGAGAGAAGGATAAAAAAAAACAAAAGCTATGGAAAATGAGGGGTCTTTTTGGCCACAATCAGGGCGGCTCGAGTGTGTGGTGTGAGAGAGGTCCAGTCACGCTTCATGCCGCCGCTCAGTCGTCAGGGTTGGGCTGTATCCTGCTTTGCCGTTTGGGTGTTTGCCCGCTCCTGTCCGATATCCACTAGAGAAAAAGTGCTGCCGCATCTCCCTGATGGTCGTCGACTAGCCTGTTGCTGATCCTCTACGCTGTTTGAGAAAAGCAGTGCATACGATACAGGGTAACAGCTCGGGGGCTCAGGCATCGCCACAGAAAATTCAATTCTCTGAGGAGCGATTGGGGCTGGCATTGGCTCCGGTGTCGTGCCACGTGCCCCCTATAGTTCTTAAAGCGGCTGACTTACACCTACGGCGGTTTGTGCGAGAAAGCCAATCTGCCACAGTATATTGATGGCGGCTGGTAGGCAAGAGGTTAAACAAGGTTGAGTCAGTCTCATCCACTTCAGCCAGGTAAGCGGCCCAATTGCCCTTTCAATCTGCCTGACTCCTCTGATCCTCAATGCTGGCTATACAACTGCTCAGCCAAATCCACTGCACCATAACTCACAGTGAATAATTGACTGCTTCCACCAATTATTACTCTGGGTGAGGTAATTGACTCTTGCTAAGTGTGCCAATGACACCAGGGCCCCAACGTAGCCAGCAGGCAAATATACATTTTAAGGACTATACATAAATTATTATCCAGTTTAATGACTGCATATTGCTTCCATTTGCAAATGGGGGCCTAGGCATTGCCTAACCATCTTGGGTACACCCAGGCAATTTAGCCACTTTTTTTCTTGCTGCATCTACAACTGTTGAACACTTGTGGGTAAGGCTGCAGCCTATGCTGCTTGAGTCAAGGTTTGGTTCTTTTCTATTTGAGTACATTGCTAGTGTACTGTATGAGTTTATCATATAATGTACTACATTTTGTGCATATGTTTATTATTACCATGTTAAAGGGGTACAACCTGAGGTTTCAGAGGGTTTGAGGCCTTTTGCAAAGTCGAGGCAAGGACAGAGGACTCCTACGGGGGGGGGGGGGGGTAGCGCTACATACAGTTGTGCTCATAAGTTTACACACCCTGGCAGAATTTATGATTTCTTGGCCAATTTTCAGAGAATGTGTTTGGCTGAATCCATTTATGATCAACTGTGTTTACTCTTCTTAATCCCGTGTATTGCCCCCTTTAACATCAATGACGGCTTGAAGTTTTGTGGTATTTGTGGATGAGGCTCTTTATCTTCTCGGATGGTAAAGCTGTCCATTCCTCTTGGCAAAAAGCGTCCAGTTCATGTAAATTCTTGGGCTGTCTTGCACGTTTTGAGATCTCCCCAGAGTGGCTCAGTGATATTGAGGTCAGGAGACTGAGATGGCCACTCCAGAGCCTTCACTTTATTCTTCTGTAGCCAATGACAGGTCAACTTGGCCTTGTGTTTTGGATCATTGTCATGTTCGAATGTCCAAGTACATCCCATGCGCAGCTTCCTGGCTGATGAATGCAAATGTTCCTCCAGTATTTTTTGATAACATACTGCATTCATCTTGCCAGCAATTTTGACCAAATTTCCTGTGCCTTTTGTAGCTCACACAACCCCAAAACATCAGTGATCCACCTCAGTGTTTCACAGTAGGAATGGTGTACCTTTCATCATAAGCCTTGTTGACTCCTCTCCAAATGTAGTGTTTATGGTTGTGGCCAAAAAGCTCAATTTTGGTCTCATCACTCCAAATGACTTTATTTTAGAAGGTTTGAGGCTTGTCTCTGTGCTGTTTGGCGTATTGTAAGTGGGATACATTGTGGAATTTGCGTAGTAATGGCTTTCTTCTGGCAACTCGACCATGCAGCCCACCTTTCTTCAAGTGCTAACTTATTGTGCCTCCTTTATTGTGCATCTTGAAACGGCCACACCACATGTTGTCAGAGAGTCCTGTATTTCACCTGAAGTTATTTGTGGGTTTTTCTTTGCATCCCGAACAATTTTCCTGGCAGTTGTGCCTGAAATTTTAGTTGGTCTACTTGACTGTGGTTTGGTTTCAACAGAACCCCTAGTTTTCCACTTCTTGATTAGAGTTTGAACACTGCTGATTGGCATTCTCAATTCCTTGGATATCTTTTTATATCCCTTTCTTGTTTTTTACAGTTCAACTACCTTTTCCCACAGATCCTTTGAATATTCTCTTGCTTTCCCCATAACTCAGAATCCAGAAATGTCAGTGCAGCACTGGGTGAAAGATGCAAGGGTCTGTCCAGAAACTCATTGACCTTTTATACGCACACACTAATTACAAGCAAACAGATCACAGGTGAGGATGGTTACCTTTTAATAGCCATTCTAACCCCTTTGTGTCAACTTGTGTGCATGTTATCAGGCCAAAATCAACAGGGTATGTAAACTTTTGATCAGGGTCATTTGGGTAGTTTCTGATGCCATTATGATTTTAAAAAAGTAAACACAGTTGATAATAAATGGCTTCAGCCAAACACAAACCATAAGTGAAAAAAGTTTTTGTGTTATCCATAGTCTCTGAAAAATGGGCAAGAAATCATAAATTCTGCCAGAGTATGTAAACTTATGAGCACAACTGTATGTTATAGTACTCATCTCCAATCAGATCTACTCGTCCAATATTAGAGGATGGCAACAAATGTCTGCTATCCCTAGGAACCAGTTGGGGTGTACGCTCACTGGCAGTTGTAACTGTACTCGGCATGAGTAACCCCCTTGGTCTTGTTTTTGTGCTGCGAACCATGGTAGGACTGCTTGGAAGAGAGGTAGTTTGGGGCACCATTCACTTGTAATCTGATAGAGTTCACTTCAGTGCAAGTCCATAAATGAATGAATGGTACCCCTCAGAGAAAAAAGGGGGGTCTCTTACCAAATGGAAATGATCTCAAATTACAGAGATCAGTGGTGCACAAACTCCATCTCCAGAATTAGTACTCACTGGCAACAAACTTCTGATGGTACACTCTCATCAATGGACCATATGGACCAGCCCTTTAGAGTCAGAAAGCCACTCTCCCCAAAGGCCTATGTGAAATACAGATAGGGAGAAGCCTCCTAGTACAATACAGTCAAAACGTCTTTATTAATAAAAGAATTGCACTTGCATTCAAGCAGTTTCAAAAAGGCAGCATTTGTAAAATAAGCCGTCCGCAGTATCCTCTGACTCGCCGGCATGTGATGTCTCGCACAGACTCCAGCTGATGCGTTTCCCCACAAATTGTGTCCTCTGGGATTGGAGATTTTGTGGGGAAACTTGTCGGGCGGAGTCTGTGTGTGACGTCCTCATCTACTGGCGAGTCGGTTGACACCAGGGCCGGCTTGTTTTACAAGTGCTGCCTTTTTGAAAAAGGGGCTTCTGAAAGTGTTCCTGCAGCTCATGAAAAAGCCAGCTGAAAAAAAATACTGGGGTTATGGCGGATACCTTCATCCTGGTAAACCACTTTTAAACCGCAACGTGTGTATATTTACGTATTGCGGTCGGAAAGTGGTATAGCGGGTGGAACTCCACTTTAAGACCAACTAGGAATTGGCGTGTAGCCTTTCAGTTCCCTATCAGGCTCCACCCACCCTTAGTACAAAACTTCTTGGCCATGCGTCTGTCAGTGTGACAAGTGCAGCAGCCAGGGAGGGTGGAGGGCAACCTTGGTATCTTGCTGTTCCAAAACTAGAGAAGGGAGTTGGTTTTTCACATCTGCTTCCTTATTTCACTGCTTGACTGAAAGAGGGGACATGAGCTTATTTGTATTTTCGGGGGTTTATTTATTTCATAAAGGTGTAGCTTATATTGCAGTAAGACTTAGTTTAGATTTGCGGTTGGGGGGTGGCAAAAGTGTGCGGTTGAGTTCACATTTTTGCTGCCTGTCAACCGCGCGCCAGGGGCAGCGGACAGGGATGTTTACATGCCACGCCACAATGCTTTGCATCCGCAGTAAAGTTGTCCCCACATGTAGCAATCGGTGGGTGGCAAGCCCGCTGAACACTACACGTTCAAGTAAACCCCAAAAATGGGGTTAAAACAGACCGTAAGGACGCATCGAAATGCTTCCTTACTGCCTGTCGGTAGCCTCTGGAGCGCAATCCAGACGCGGATCAGGCTAAAGAGGCAAGGGAGATTTAAATCTACCCGAACAGAAAAGATATAACATGAAATGCAACTGATGCCTTGATGATCCTTGTCATTATTACACACACAGCCTAGTAGCTCCAGTATTCACTTTTAATACCCTGAATGTGTATGACATTAATTTTGGCATATTTGAATGTGACATTTTCACATCTTAATTTTATCAGACAGAGCTCTTACAGTCTGTTCAAAAAGTGTTTCAGTGTTTTAATATGACTATTAAGCCTTGATGGTTATTACCATTACAGTTGCAGTAAAATGTTTAAAACCTCAAACTGTCAGTGCAAGTGCAAAATCCCTACAAATGATATTACCCCTTTTTTTTTTTTTCTACCGTTCATTTTAGTTGCTGTATTTAAATATAAATATGTTTTTTAGATATTTTACAAAAGAGTTGTATGTTGTTGAAGTCCATTCTTTTAACATCTATAGAGATATACAGCACACTTTTGGAGTGCATGGTGTTCAATGGGTTAATGGACTCACAGGCTTTCACTGCAAGAAGGAGCAGTAAGCTCGGACATTGTGTTAAACCACAAAGCACACAGCAGAGCTGCAAATGTAATGAGAAGATATGGCTGTCTTTTGTATCTGGATCAACAAACCTATACACAGAAACAAAGCTTTTAAAACACAAACATACATCGATAATTCATTATGTAATTAGGCTGATCACATTTCCCATATAAATCTTAAAGTGTCAGTTTCCCCTGTTTGATTATTGATATTTATATGTAGCCCTGTCAGTTTATGCCACGCTTTACATACTGTTCAGTCCCTGCCTTCATGTAGCTCATAGTCTAAGGTCCCTATCTCCCATAAATACATACTAAGACCAGTTTAGACAGTTAACCTACCAGCATGTCTTTGGAGAGTGAGAGGAAACCAAAATGCCCAGAGGAAACCCATGCAAGCACAAGGAGATCATCCAAAATCCATGCAAAGCTACTTCCTTTTTGGTGTTAAAGTTAAAGCGGTAGTAAACCCAGCCATAAAACCGTTTAATTTCCGGCACGTGCCGGAAATGCAGCAGTCCCATTGGTTGTGCTCTCAACCAAACTGTCAAACCATCCAAAGGCTGGTGTCATAATTGATCACATGTGCAGCATCATGGCAGTTTTAGATTAAACAGAGGCAAAGATGGCAGCTTCCTAGGCTGAAAACAACAGGAGGGTTTACTTACACTTTAAGTGACCGAGCATTGGCCTCGGAAGTTATGTGCAGTGCTTACAAGCTGGCGAGTTATCTTCAATAGTCTTGAAGTTTTGCAGATTCCTGGGAGATGCAAGTTGCTTGGAATTGCTCCAAAGGTACAAAAAAGACTCTGCTGTCTCTGAGTACTGGAAGGAGCCTGTCCTTTTCCCAGGATCCATTGTAGTAGGTAGCTTCTGTTACACTTTGTATTCATGGTTTCCCTCAATGAATTGTAGCTCCCCAGTGCCGACAGCACTCATGCAGCCCCAGACCATGACACTCCCATCACCATGCTTGACTGTAGGCAAGACACACTTGTCTTTGTACTCCTCACCTGGTTGCCACCACACACGCTTGACACCATCTGAACCAAATAAGTTTTTATCTTGGTCTCATCAGACCACAGGACATGGTTCCAGTAATCCATGTCCTTAGTCTGCTTGTCTTCAGCAAACTGCAGGCTTTCTTATGCATCATTATAGATGAGGTTTCCTTCTGGGACAACAGCCATGCAGACCAATTTGATGCAGTGTGCGGCGTATGGTCTTAGCACTGACAGTCTGACTGCCCCACCCCTTCAACCTCTGCAGCAATGCTGGCAGCACTCATATGTCTATTTCCCAAAGACAACCTCTGGATATAATGCTGAGCACATGCACTCAACTTCTTTGGTTGACCATGGCGAGGCCTGTTCTGAGTGGAACCTGTCCTGTTAAATCGCTGTATAGTCTTGGTCACCATGCTGCTGCTCAGTTTCAGAATCTTGGCAATCTTCTTATAGCCTAGGCCATCTTTATGTAGAGCAACAATTCTTTTTTTTCAGATCCTCAGCTCTTTGCCATGAGGTGCCATGTTGAACTTCCAGTGATCAGTAGTATGAGAGAGAGAGAGAGAACACCAAATTTAACACACCTGCTGCCCATTCACACCTGAGACCTTGTAACACTAACGAGTCACATGACACCGGGAGGGAAAATTGCTAATTTACATTGTAGCAAAGTGTCATTTCTTCAGTGTTGTCACATGAAAAGATATAATATATTTACAAAAATGTGAGGGGTGTACTCAATTTTGTGAGATAGTGAGTGTGTGTGTGTGTGTATATTTCCAAAGGTATTGGGATGCCTTTAATGGCTCAGTCTTAGTCTGTAGGGTTTAATATGGTGTTGGCCCACCCTTTGCAGCTATAACAGATTCAACTCTTCTGGGAAAGCTGTCTACAAGGTTTAGGAGCATCTATGGGAATGTTTGACCATTCTTCCAGAAGAGAATTTGTGAGGTCATGCACCAATGTGGATGAGACGGCCTGGCTCGCTGTTTTCAATTTAATTTGTCCCAAAGGTGTACTATCGGGTTGAGGTCAGGACTCTGTGCAGGCCAGTGAAGTTCCTCCACCCCAAACTCGCTCATCCATGTCTTTATGGACCTTGCTTTGTGCACTGGTCCAAATCATTTGGTGAAGGAGGGATTATGGTGTGGGTTTTTTTATTTTTTATTTTAGTGATTGGGCTTATCCTGTAAAAAAGGTATAGTTCGCCTGGATACACTAAGTAGTTGCTAACACAGCATAAAAAAAATAAAAAAAAAGTTGTGGCACATTTTGATATTTTTCTCCGCAAGATCCATATTAAAAGATCAGAGAGAGAAATATAAAAAGAACAGATGGATAGCACAGGATGTAGTATGTGGTGAAAGAAATATGCAAAGCCATTTAACTCCTAGATGCCAGTCTAAAGAATTTTTTTCTCTCACTGGCCTGAGTAAGCAAACAGGAAAACCAAGTACAGTTTGCAGAGGCCCGAGGGCCACCCAAAAATACCACAGGTTTGGCATTGAGGAAGTAGGGAATGGTTCAGACTTGATTTTATTTTTGTTGCATCTGTGCCACTTTGAAACCTTTTTTATTTCCTGTCCTGGAAATTCGCTCTGAAATGGTTGTCACTGGTCATCCCTATTGGAGAAATTCCCATCTATTCCTGTTCTGGTGACAAGTTTTTGTTACCAGGACAAGTTGAGAGAGTGATTCTTTTAATCCTTCCCTGCTCAGCCTCGGCAGCATACTGGCTGTCAATCATACATCTGGGTGGATCCAAGTTGTCGGGATACAACCAATGACATCTGCCGACGGCGGTTTTTGGTCAGCTGATTCTGGATCACGGGAGTGCAAAACTTCATTCCTGTGACCCATAAGAGACGTATGACCAAACAAGCTTTGGCCATAATAGTTCTAATCTAGTCTTGTCTATATTACCTACTTAGCTCAGTTACTTTGCACAAATCTTTATATATCAGCAGCCAATGGGCAGACTTGTCAGTTAAATCTCATTGGGTATCACCTAGCAAAACTTTCAACTCTGTGTGCACAGTCTGGGTGACAGAACACTTTTCAGCTTGTTTATCTGTCGTTGAATTTGCTGATTGTACTGCCTGACATATAGAGGATAACCATACATTTTGTGTATAAGAAAGAAGTATCAATATGACATCGAGTATGCAAATAAAGGTATGTATAAAATTGCAAAAAAAAGGAAAAAACCGCGCTAAAAAAATGATATAAACAATAGTCCAATTGTGAATTCTCAAAACTTAAATATTAAATAAAACAAATAGTCCCAATTACAGTCCAGGCAAAGAGAATAAGTATGTGATATAAAGATGATTCTTCCAGGGGAAACAGTGATGGACACAGTTAGCAGAACACACCGATATATATTGCGCTTACCAGAAGTAAGCCGTAAACAGGCGAGTGGCTTAAACCCAGCCTGGGCCTTTAAATGTACGCTCCAGATGGAACAGGAAGGGCGCCCTCGTCCCGTGGATCCACAAATTATGGTCCGAAAAAATATATAACAAAAATATAGCGTAATATTGTTTACATAAACACCACGCCAAACCAAAAAGAAAGTGACACTCAATAGACCTTAAGGCCCCTTTCACACTTGCACGACTTGTCCCACGATTTTGTACTGCAAAATCGTATGACAAGTCTTTCTCCATGATTTTCAATGACTACCATTCATATTGGCACGACTTTAAGTCGTGCCGACTTGAAAGTAGTCCCTGCACTACTTTGGTCCAACTTCTATGCGAGTTGTACTCCATAGACCTCAATGTTAAACCCTGAAGTAGCATGCAAGTCGTGCCTGAATAATATAGACACAACTTCAGTACGACTTTGTAAGCACAAGCCTGGCTCGCTGATCGGGAAAGGAAAACTTTTTTTTCGTTTCGCGATAAGCAACAGGCAGTGCTGACAGCTGTCTGGTATGAATCCAGAGGGGGAACTCCACGCCAAGTTTTAAATGAAAAAACCGGCGTGGGTTCCCCCCCAGGGGCATACCAGGCCCTTAGGTCTGGTATGGATCTAAGGGGAACCCCCTACGCCGAAAAATCGGCGTGGGGTCCCCCCCAAAATCCATACCAGACCCTTATCCGAGCATGCAGCCCGGCCGGTCAGGAATGGGGGTGGGGACGAGCGAGCGCCCCCCCTCCTGGACCGTACCAGGCCGCATGCCCTCAACATGGGGGGGGTGGGTGCTTTAGGGCATGGGGGGCACCCTGCCGGCCCCCCCACCCCAAAGCACCTTGTCCCCATGTTGATGAGGACAAGGGCCTCTTCCCGACAACCCTGGCCGTTGGTTGTCGGGGTCTGCAGGCGAGGGGATAATCGGAATCCGGGAGCCCCCTTTAATAAGGGAGCCCCCAGATCCCGGCCCCCCACCCTATGTGAATGAGTATGGGGTACATCGTACCCCTACCCATTCACCTAGGGAAAAAAGCGTAAATAAAAAACAGTACACAGGTATTTAAAATAATTTATTAGGCAGCTCCGGGATCTTCTTCCGACTTCGGGGGTCCTCTTCCGACTTCGGGGGTCTCTCCGGCGTCTCCTCCCGGTGTCCTGATCTTCTGCCAGCTCCTCCGCTTTCTTCTGCAGCTCAATTGCTAGCGGTGGTCCGGACTTCTGCCTTCTTCTTTCCTTCCAGAGATGTTGACACGACGCTCTCTCCAGCTGGAATGGTCTCTGAACGCTCCGCAGTGGACTTATATAGGCGGTGACCCCGCCCCCTTATGAGGTCCCTGTCCCGGGGCATGCTGGGACTGTGCCGTCATAAGGGGGCGTGGTCATTACCCGGTGACCACGCCTCCTAAAACGTCACAGTCCCAGCATGCCCAGGGACTGTGACGGCATAAGGGGGCGGGGTCACCGCCTATATAAGTCCGCTGCGGAGCGTTCAGAGACCATTCTGGCTGGAGAGAGCGTCGTGTCAACATCTCTGGAAGAGAAGAGGGAAGAAGACGATCTAGAGGTCCGGACCACCGCTGGCAAAAGAGCGCCAGAAGATGGCGGTGGAGCCAGCAGAAGATGCGGACACCGGGAGAAGACGCCGGAGAGACCCCCGAAGTCGGAAGAGGACCCCCGAAGTCGGAAGAAGATCCCGGAGCTGCCTAATAAATTATTTTAAATACCTGTGTACTGTGTTTTTTATTGACGCTTTTTTCCCTAGGTGAATGGGTAGGGGTACCATGTACCCCATACTTATTCACATAGGGTGGGGGGCCGGGATCTGGGGGCCCCCCTTATTAAAGGGGGCTCCCAGATTCCGATAAGCCCCCCGCCCGCAGACCCCGACAACCAACGGCCAGGGTTGTCGGGAAGAGGCCCTTGTCCTCATCAACATGGGGACAAGGTGCTTTGGGGTGGGGGGGGCCGCAGGGCGCCCCCCCATGCCCCAAAGTACCCACCCCCCATGTTGAGGGCATGCGGCCTGGTACGGTCCAGGAGGGGGGGGGGCGCTAGCTCGTCCCCACCCCCATTCCTGACCGGCCGGGCTGCGTGCTCGGATAAGGGTCTGGTATGGATTTTGGGGGGACCCCCACGCCGATTTTTCGGCGTAGGGGGTTCCCCTTACAATCCACACCAGACCTAAGGGCCTGGTATGCCCCTGGGGGGGAACCTACGCCAGTTTTTTTATTTAAAACTTGGTGTGGAGTTCCCCCTTATGATTCATACCAACTACTGTATGTTTTCATTTGTTAATGCCAAAAACGTGGCAAAGTAGTACTGCTCCCAAATCGCAGTCAAATCGCGGCCGCGAAATCGCGGTAAAATCGTGCGACTTTGAAGTCGTATAAGTGTGAAAGGAGCCTTAATCATGTGTGATCATATAAGACCATGTAGTGAGTATCATGCAATCATGCAAAAATAGATAGAATCAAAGAGTCAAAAATAAATAAATAATTAAATTATAAATGGGTGAGAAATGCAACGACTCCCAAAATCTGCTTACCGGATATAGTTGGACAGTCGGCGTGTATAGATCACCCCAAAATTATGTGACAGATTGTGAGGAAACTCCCACCAGGTGCTGAGAAGGCTAATGATACGAGCTGCTTACCAGAAACAGACCCTCATATGCAGATATAGTGAGACCAGGAGCCAAACACCAAAGGAGCAGATAATAAACAGACCTTAGGGAATGTTCCCTTACCAGACAAATAAAGCAGAAAGGCAGGTGTATCACGGTCTCAGCCAGACTCCCAAGCGGAACGGTGTAACCACGTCTTGCCCTCTCAGTCCGGACTCAGCAGCACATATATAATGAAGAGCCAATAGTGTAATACTGCGTATAGTAGGTTTATTATAAAAGAGTAACACTTACATAGATACGACTTTTAAAAGTAAAATCGAAGCCGGCCGGCCTCCGGACACACTCCCGTCCTCAATCGAACGACGTGGTGACGTCAGCACGCCCCTCCCAAAATTGCAAAACTACATTTATGAAATTAAAAAACCAAAAAAAACAGTAAATTACTGGTAATATAATATAATAGTGTGGATAACATGTTCCAGGATCAGCTTGTGGCACTGCATACAATAAAATGGCTTGGGGCACTTCTCATTACTGCGGGCTCTAGTTCTAGTGACTGCCATATACTTCAGTTTCTTAAAAATCAGGTCAATGCACTGTATTTGTTTGGGTAATGCATTGCAATTACATGTTTCATTTGTTAAAATGCACAGCTAGTGCCGAAGGTCCATTATCGAGCTTGCATTTCAGCAGTCAGCTCTAAGTTAGGTCACTTAGAATCCAAATGATTTATCTTTTCAGGTGTTGGCATGGTTTCCTGGAAAATTGTATTAGAGATAAACTTATGACTGCCGGATGACAAATTAAAATGACATTGCTTTTTTTTTTTTTCAAGTACAAGCTGTGATGGAATTGATGTGCACTTTTATTTTTACATTGCGGAATGTCGGGTACCTTGGACATTGATGTTCTTTGCATGTTGGGTTTATATTTTGAAAGTAGTGTAAATGCAGGCACTCTGTTCTAATAATCTTTTATATCTTTGACTGCCTTTCATTATTAGACTTCCATCCACACAATACTGATCTATGCTCAGCAGGTTGTAAATCTGAGTACATTAGTGTCTTATTTTTTTTACATCTCTAGATGCGCTAATGGTGTTTTAATGTAATTAAAAGTTACATAATATTGGCATTTCCTTTCTTTAAGGATGAAATGTTCTAATGTAATAATGGTGCAGGTCCAGAATGATACTGCAGATTCGACATATTGGCAAGCAGTAGCACTAAGATCACTCTCCCCATCTATCTCTGTGTGCCACTAAACAGATCCTGGGCTCGCTTGCCTCTAATTTCTCCATGTAAGGTGATCTGGCCCTAATAAAAGCTGGAGCGAGGCAACCATTAAACTCCAGTGTCCGGCCAAGTGTGTGTATCTGTCATGGAGTTTGACGTTTCATGTAATATAGGAGAAGTTTGGTAGTTTATAAAGTTTTGAGAAAATGGTAATCCCACCTTTTTTTTACTTCTTCATTTTTTCTTTTCTTTTCTTTTTTTTTTCTTTGTAATTTATTAGAAATGAAGTAAGCCAGGCTGATACCACGTGCTTCGGAATTCAGAGCTGTGTTATCAGAGGAAAACACAGGAAATGTGCATGTATTCTAGAAATATCATCGGATGCCGCGTACACACAACCGGACTTTCCGTCAGAATAGACTCCGGTCTTTCCGATGGAGTTCTGCTGAAATGGACTTGCCTACACACGATCGCACCAAAGTACGATCGTTTAGAACGTGATGACATACGATGGGACTAGAAAGAGGAAGTTCAATAGCCAGTAGCCAATAGCTGCCCTTGCGTCGTTTTTGATCTGGAATCGCATACAGACGAACGGTTTTCCAGATAGGAACTGATTCCGTCGGAAAGATTTGAAACATGTTCTATTTCTAGGTCCATCAGAATTTTAGAAAGGAAAAAATCAGATGAAGCCCACACACGATCGGAATGTCCGACGGAATGATTCCGTCGTACCTTTTCTGCCGGAAAGTCCGGTCGTGTGTACGCGGCATAAGATGTGTTTTGTCTTTGTCCCCCCCCCTTTCGACATACCTGTTAGGAATTGATATAAGCGTAGCATTTCCTACTTACTGAGAACCACTCTTCAGCCTGTGCTAATGAGGTAGGTAATCACTTGGGGAAATCATTATGGTTGGTTTGCTGCAAAGGTGGACAATCTCTGTACTGACCCCGCTCTCCCTACCGAATGTGAAAATATTCACCGCTTCGCAAGAAAGACACTGCACAGCTGGATATTGCTAAGCATGGCTTATCTAATGATTTTGCAAAATTCCCTATGAGATATGCGGGTTCTATTATTTCTTTTTTTAGTCAGAGAAAGCTTTGGTTATATTGCAGATATTTCCTTACATATCCATATCCATGCAGAGCTTGTAATAACATTCTGTATAGAGGTCAGCGAAGAGGAAGGCAGATGTGTTGTAACCAGTGCAGTGGTGACCCAGCTAAGTTTCATTTATTAGGTTCAATTGACAGTGATTTAGGTCTCTTGCACACTACAGCTTGAAAAAGCTCAGTACAGGTTTTATTTTCACTGAGCTAAAATACAGCCCGTTCATTGTAATGTGCCCACGCACACAGGTGCGTAAACAAGCGCTGTGCATTCTTGAGTAAAAAAAAAAAGAAAAATCTGCGTTTTTGGTCAGTAATTTACTCCTTATGCGCGCGATTGCACACAAATGTGCGGAAATGCCTATTCACACGTTGTGCAGAACAAAAACGTGAGAATAAGTTTGCGTGCAGATTTGGGCAAAAATTGCGTGAAAGCATATGTGCGAAATGCGCAAATACATACAAAAAGTAGTCAGAAAAAGTAGATGCTCAAACAGGAGTATTGTGTGGAAGAGGCCTTAAAGTGATTGTTAACCTTCAATATTTTTTTGAATGTTTTATTTTTTTTTAAATTAAAAATAACAAACATGCCTGTACTTGCCTGCTCTGTGCAATCGTTTTGCACAGAGCAGTCCCAATCCTTCTCTTCTGGGGCCCACCGGCATTCCAGAACCTCCTCATCGGGTGCCCCCACGTAAAGCCGCTTTCTCTGGGGGCACCCATGCGGGCTCGCTCCGGAGTCCTGCTGCTGCGTCTATTGACACTGGGATTTGGCCCCGCCCCCGTTCCCATGTCACAGGATTTGATTGACGGCAGCAGGAACCAATGCTGCGATCAGTCTGTCCAATGAGGAGAGACAGCGGCTGGAGCCAATGCACTCGTCCACATTGCTGGATTGGATTGGGCTCAGGTAAGAAAATGGGGGGGGGGGGGGTGTCTGGGAGGGATCTGCAGCACAGCAGAAGGTTTTTCACCTTTTTAATGCATATAATGCATTAGGGTATAAAATCTTAAATGCTTTAGAACCACTTTAACATCACGATAATTTGTGGATCTCAGTCACGATACATGTAGCCTAAATTATAAAGTCACCTGTAACTTATTCACTGACCCTGCAACGGCTCTTTCACACAGGCAGACCGATTGGGTCCACCTGTCAGTTTTTCAGGTGGACCTGATTGGACCCTCCGGTCTCCTTCTATGGAGCGGCGGGTGTACGTTGACATCCAATCCTCCAAAAGATGAATGGGGATCCGTTCCCCATCAGTCTGGCAGTATGGATTGGATGGCTGTCGGGTATAAACAAATAGGCAGTCCATTTACATCCCATAGAGCAGTGGTTCTCAAGTACCCCCAACAGGCCAGGTTTGCAGGTTTTCCTTTATCTTGCACAGGTGCTTTAAATCAGAGTCATAGGCTTGGTATTTTGTCGAAGAGAAATTCCTAAAACATGGCCTGTTGGGGGTACTTGAGGACAGGGTTGAGAACCACTGCCATAGAGTAGAGCAGGCTGTGTCTGCTCTGCATAAGCGACATGGACCAGCCATTCACTTGCTTAGCGGGAATCATCAGACAGATTCCCCGCTGAGCAGGCGGACTCCCTGGATCCTGCCCCATGTATTAGAGGTCTAAAGCCCCATACACACTATTAGATTTTCTGCAGATTATCGTCTTCAGATTTACCAAAACCATGTAGTGCAAGGGCCTGCCTGATTATACAAACTGTAACTCTTAAGGTTGGACCTTATATTATTTGGTTTTGGTAAATCTGAAGACAAAAATCTGCAGAAAATCTAATAGTGTGTATGAGGCTTTAGAGTAAATGTTGTATTAAACTCTTCTGCTGTGTGTAGTTTGATGAACGGTGTTGTAAATTTTCATTAGAGGTGTGTAGTCACTTATTACTCTAGTTTTGTACCTAGTAATGTTCATATAGTGCTGCTCTCAATATGGTTTTGCTCCAGTGTAGCACTGTGTGGTTTTGATGTAATTACGGTCCCGTGACCACAAGAACAGGTAAATTCAGCTGACATGGTTACAACTTCCTGTTCCCTTTCTAAACCTATTCATTTCTGTCTTGCTTTGCTCTTCACGAAACACTCTTTATTCGTCTGCCACAACAATGCTTTTTTTTTTTTTTTTCTCAAACTTAAAGAAGAAAGAAAACACTAAAAATGAACCCAGACTACAAAACGCTAGAGGCGTTCTGTTTTAAGTCTGCATGTTCAGGCAGGTTTTCCTGTGGTCAGGACAAATGCTTGAGCACGCAGAAGGTTTCTGACTTACTTTACTGGATGATGTTTAAGCCTAAGGCGATCTCTCTTCCCCTATTGCTGTTATATTCATAAAAGGATCTAGGCAGAGAGAATCTTCTATCTGACCCTGTATTTGTTTAACCTCTTTTTGTGGTAGATGCAGACTCTTCTCATGCCTTGGGGGTAAATTAAATAATACAGATGTTTATTTTACAGAATGAACCCATAATATAGATGGTAGAACCTTAAAGTATACATGGTATACGGTTAATGGGCCAAGTAAAGAATTGGTCTATCATTTAGAAATTGGTAACACAGCAGTGTAATGAAGCCCAGTCCTTAATAATTACCTGTCGTCAGGATACAAGAACTGTATGTTGACTGAATAGTACAAAAAAAAAAAAACCTCCCTCCTACCCCAGGTCTTTTGCTTTTGGTAATTCCAAGGTAATTTTAAGGTTAATGCTATCCACGACCTTTTAACTTAGAAGGGACTTTCTGCTTGAGATGCCAGTTGAAAATATGTATTCTGTGGTTTGTAATAGTGCTTGTATTTTATCCAAGGTCCACCGTGGACTGTATAACAGGATGATCTACCGGAAGCTGTCTGATAAATTTTATATAAAGCATTTTTCCTTCCCAAATTTACATGGCTACTGCCAACTGTAGTGCTGGAGGTGGCTCAGGCATTTTTATGTGCAAGATGGCTTAAAGTGAGATTAAAGGACCATTCCATTTTTTTTTTTTTTTTTTAATAAGAATAAAATTGTTATACTTGCCTGCTCTGTGCAATGGAGACAGGTTTTATTTGTATCACCAATACCGAGTGGTACTGTGGATAGACAAGTGCCACGTCCCGATATATTGGACAATATAGAGAGAAATTTGGATGATAGACGTTTATAGGCACCACAATGACAACATATTCAATTTAATGTTTTATTACAACATATAAATATACAGTTGAACAATACAAAAAACCTTGACTATTCATAATGCAACAATGTTGCCCTAATAACATTTAACACACCACCTATTGAACCAATAACATTAGGCTACTTATTGTCAAAGGGACCAAGGGTCAACCAAGGATGTAGATTATCTCAGATCCATTAGCTGAGCTAATCTACAGCACACCGCCTATTCTACACTACATCTGATGGAACAATACCAATGGAAATTGATCCTTGGTTCCTTTGACAATAAGTAGCCTAATGTTATTGGTTCAATAGGTGGTGTGTTAAATGTTAAGGCAACACCGTTGCATTATGAATAGTCAATGTTTTTAGTATTGTTCAACTGTATATATGTTGTAATAAAACATTACATTTTAACATTTTGTTATTGTGGTGCTCTGTGCAATGATATTGCACAGAGTGGTCCCTTACCACCTCTTTGGTGGTCCCCTGCTGGCACTGTCTTCTCACCCCCCAGGGTGCTTCATGAGCAAGGCAAGTGCTAAGGGGGCACCTGTGCTTGCACGCTCCTGACTTGGTCAAGGAATGCATTAAGGTAAAAAATGTTTTGACTTTAGAACCACTTTAAAGTGTATATCATGGCATTACCCAAATTTTCCCACCAAACGCCCTCTTGAACATGTTCCAGCATTAATGTTTTTGTTAGGGCTCATTCATACAGGTTCCATGCTTCCCCACTGAAAAGTGTTCTGTGGTGGATACATTTTCAGAGAGCGGTACAGGAGTTGCTGCCAGATATCCAGGAGACAATACTGCCTTCTCCCGAAGGTCTATTCCCCCCCCCCCCCCCTCCTGGACGATCAGGGATTCTGAATGAGAATCTGCACCGCAGCCACAAATCTGGTGACATAAGGGCTCATTTTCATCATGGCATGTGTTCAACCCCATCCAGCCACAGTTGGAGCCTAAGCCTGGGTTCACACTGCCCGCCACTTCAGCATGACTTGCATGTGATGACTTTAACAGAAGTCAATGCAAGTCATACCAAAAGTAGTGTAGGAACCTTCTTCTAAGTCGTAGTGACTCAAATTGCTCCAAAGTCGGAGCGATTGTTCTCATCCGTGTGAACCAGGCGTAAAGGTCAGTAAAACAGCTTGACTGTTTTTACTGCCCCCCCCTGGTGAACAAGTCCTTACTTTGCTTTTATTGTGAGACTTTCCCACTGTCAGAATACACTGATCAGTGCTGCCAGCTGACCTGATCGAGCAGGGAAAACCGGACTGGATTGTTGTACAGAAGTCAGATCGACTTCTGTAAAACCTCCCTGCCCATACATGGATTGAAATTCGACTGGTCCAGAATTTTGATCCATGTGTGGGCCAGCTTTACACTTTTTAAAACGGTTTAAACTAGTAGAAAATTTTAAGTAGAAATGTATAAGCAAAACGTTTTTTTTTTTGTGTGTCCGTTTTTGATAGAGTGAGGAGGTATTACCCCTGCCAGATTTTTTTTTTTTTTTTTTTTTAACATGAACTGTGATCTGTTGTGGAGATTTAACTTTACATCTTGTCCCATAGCCAAACAGGAAGTGTCAGGAAATCCCTGCAAAATGAGGGAATCCATTGGGGTCCCTCAGGACATCAGAATTGGTGTCCCTATTGGAAGATTTCCCCTTTATTACCTTTCAGGGGGCAACCCAAAATTTGTGTGTTTTTTTTTTTTTTTTAATTATTTTAATTTCAATGATTATGATAAACAGGACAATTAAAGAGGGGAATCTCCCTGAGGCCTTATTCACACCTATGCATGTTTAGTGCATTTTGCAGATTTGCACTACAGAACGTGTTCCATAGGAAACCATGTTAAGTGGACACTAGTGCAAAAAGCACTAAACATGCATAAGTGTGAATCGGGCCTGACGGGGACACAAACAGCAGTAAAAATCTAATAGATGTTCTAATCCATCTCCACTCTGTCCAAAACTGAAAAAAAAAAGTTTTGCCTTTTAGTTACTTTAATGCCATTCAGCATTGTGAACAATTTTAATTTGGTTTACGTGATTGTTACTGTGTACCTGATTAAAAAAAAAAATTGCTAGAACTTGATTCTTTACTCCTTGAGTTGAATACCAATTTGAACAGAGTCATGATTGTGGCCCCATAACCTGCTCCTTCATTACATTTTCTAATTGCATTTTTCAAGTCCATTTGTCTTACAAGGTCTTATGACAGGGAAAATATAATAAATCTAAGCTTGTTTGGTGCATCAAAGTTTTTATACTCTCTATTGGACTGCTTTTTTTTTTCCCCTTCATGTTTTTTGTTAGATTGCTTAGAACCAGTTGTCTTTTATCTAACATTGTGTTTAGTTTTCCTCTGTTGATAAACAGTCTAAACCAGGGGTAGGCAACCTTTTGAGCAGTGTGCCGAAAAATGTTTTCAAAGAAATTGAGCGTGTCGATTTTATATAACAAAAAATCAACTTCACACTCCCGATCACGAAAAGGATTTTTTTATTAGGTAAATGCTATAAACTACTTTTTAGTAGTGGGAAATTAGCATCCTGCAACTCCACACCTCAGATCACTGTCCCACCCCTGTAACCCCCCCTGCTCATCTGCCCCACCGCTGTAACCCCTTTCTCATCTGCCCCACCGCTGTAACCCCCTTTTCATCTGCCCCACCGCTGTAACCCCTTTCTCATCTGCCCCACCGCTGTAACCCCTTTCTCATCTGCCCCACCACTGTAACCTCTTTCTCATCTGCCCCACCACTGTAACCCCTTTCTCATCTGCCCCACCACTGTAACCCCTTTCTCATCTGCCCCACCACTGTAACCCCTTTCTCATCTGCCCCACCGCTGTAACCCCCTTTTCATCTGCCCCACCGCTGTAACCCCTTTCTCATCTGCCCCACCGCTGTAACCCCCTTTTCATCTGCCCCACCGCTGTAACCCCCTTTCTCATCTGCCCCACCGCTGTAACCCCTTTCTCATCTGCCCCACCGCTGTAACCCCTTTCTCATCTGCCCCACCACTGTAACCTCTTTCTCATCTGCCCCACCACTGTAACCCCTTTCTCATCTGCCCCACCACTGTAACCCCTTTCTCATCTGCCCCACCACTGTAACCCCTTTCTCATCTGCCCCACCACTGTAACCCCTTTCTCATCTGCCCCACCACTGTAACCCCTTTCTCATCTGCCCCACCACTGTAACCCCCTTTCTCATCTGCCCCACCACTGTAACCCCTTTCTCATCTGCCCCACCACTGTAACCCCTTTCTCATCTGCCCCACCACTGTAACCCCTTTCTCATCTGCCCCACCACTGTAACCCCCTTTCTCATCTGCCCCACCACTGTAACCCCCTTTCTCATCTGCCCCACCACTGTAACCCCTTTCTCATCTGCCCCACCACTGTAACCCCTTTCTCATCTGCCCCACCGCTGTAACCCCCTGCACATCTGCCCCACCTCTGTAACCCCCTGTACATCTGTCCTACCATTGTAACACCCTGGTCATCTGCCCCACCACTGTACCTCCCTGCACATCTGCTCCACTGCCGTACCCCCATGCGCTTCTGTTTCACCACTGAACCATCTTCTCATCTGTCCTAACACTGAACTTATCTGCTCATCTGCCCCACCACTATACCTCCTGCACATCTGTCCCACCTCTGTTCCCCCTGCTCTTCTGCCCCACCACTAACCTCATGTGTTCCACCAATGTACCTCCTTTCTCCTCTGCACCCCTCTGCGTATCCCCCCCCCCCCCGCTCCACCGCTGTAACCCCCTGCTCATCTGTCTCACCAATGTACCTCCTTTCTCCTATGCCCCAACACTGAGCTCCCCTTCTCATCCTTCCCACCACTGTACCCCCTTGCTCTTCTGTCCCACTACTGTAACCTCCCTGCTCATCTGCCCTATCAATATACCTCTCCTTTCACATCTGCCCAACACTGAACCCCCCCCTGCTCATCTGGCCCAACGCTGAACCCCCCCACTCATCTGGCCCAACGCTGAACCCCCCCTGCTCATCTGGCCCAACGCTGAACCCCCCCT
This sequence comes from Lithobates septentrionalis, assembly GCA_037952835.1. Lineage (NCBI taxonomy): Eukaryota > Metazoa > Chordata > Amphibia > Anura > Ranidae > Lithobates > Lithobates septentrionalis. The sequence goes on along the minus strand of JBBDGP010002788.1, from coordinate 232,440 downwards.
ACTCATCTGACCCAACGCTGAACCCCCCTGCTCATCTGGCCCAACGCTGAACCCCCCCTGCTCATCTGGCCCAACGCTGAACCCCCCCCGCTCATCTGGCCCAACGCTGAACCCCCCCCGCTCATCTGGCCCAACGCTGAACCCCCCCCGCTCATCTGGCCCAACGCTGAACCCCCCCCGCTCATCTGGCCCAACGCTGAACCCCCCCTACTCATCTGACCCAACGCTGAACCCCCCCTGCTCATCTGGCCCAACGCTGAACCCCCCCTGCTCATCTGGCCCAACGCTGAACCACCCTCCCTGCTCATCTGGCCCAACGCTGAACCCCCCCTGCTCATCTGGCCCAACGCTGAACCCCCCCCTGCTCATCTGGCCCAACGCTGAACCCCCCCTGCTCATCTGGCCCAACGCTGAACCCCCCCTGCTCATCTGGCCCAACGCTGAACTCCCCCTGCTCATCTGGCCCAACGCTGAACCCCCCCTGCTCATCTGGCCCAACGCTGAACCCCCCTGCTCATCTGGCCCAACGCTGAACCCCCCCTGCTCATCTGGCCCAACGCTGAAACCCCCCCTGCTCATCTGGCCCAACGCTGAACCCCCCCCTGCTCATCTGGCCCAACGCTGAACCCCCCCCTGCTCATCTGGCCCAACGCTGAACCCCCCCTGCTCATCTGGCCCAACGCTGAACCCCCCCCCTGCTCATCTGGCCCAATGCTGAACCCCCCCCTGCTCATCTGGCCCAACGCTGAACCCCCCCTGCTCATCTGGCCCAACGCTGAACCCCCCCTGCTCATCTGGCCCAACGCTGAACCCCCCCCTGCTCATCTGGCCCAACGCTGAACCCCCCCCTGCTCATCTGGCCCAACGCTGAACCCCCCTGCTCATCTGGCCCAACGCTGAACCCCCCCTGCTCATCTGGCCCAACGCTGAAACCCCCCCTGCTCATCTGGCCCAACGCTGAACCCCCCCCTGCTCATCTGGCCCAACGCTGAACCCCCCCCTGCTCATCTGGCCCAACGCTGAACCCCCCCTGCTCATCTGGCCCAACGCTGAACCCCCCCCCTGCTCATCTGGCCCAATGCTGAACCCCCCCCTGCTCATCTGGCCCAACGCTGAACCCCCCCCTGCTCATCTGGCCCAACGCTGAACCCCCCCTGCTCATCTGGCCCAACGCTGAAACCCCCCCTGCTCATCTGGCCCAACGCTGAACCCCCCCCCTGCTCATCTGGCCCAACGCTGAACCCCCCCTGCTCATCTGGCCCAACGCTGAACCCCCCCCCCTGCTCATCTGGCCCAACGCTGAACCCCCCCTGCTCATCTGGCCCAACGCTGAACCCCCCCTGCTCATCTGGCCCAACGCTGAACCCCCCCCTGCTCATCTGGCCCAACGCTGAACCCCCCCTGCTCATCTGGCCCAACGCTGAACCCCCCCCTGCTCATCTGGCCCAACGCTGAACCCCCCCTGCTCATCTGGCCCAACGCTGAACCCCCCCCTGCTCATCTGGCCCAACGCTGAACCCCCCCCCCTACTCATCTGGCCCAACGCTGAACCCCCCCCCCTACTCATCTGGCCCAACGCTGAACCCCCCCTGCTCATCTGGCCCAACGCTGAACCCCCCCTGCTCATCTGGCCCAACGCTGAACCCCCCTCTGCTCATCTGGCCCAACGCTGAACCCCCCTCTGCTCATCTGGCCCAACGCTGAACCCCCCCTGCTCATCTGGCCCAACGCTGAACCCCCCCTGCTCATCTGGCCCAACGCTGAACCCCCCCCCGCTCATCTTGCCCAACGCTGAACCCCCCCTGCTCATCTTGCCCAACGCTGAACCCCCCCTGCTCATCTTGCCCAACGCTGAACCCCCCCTGCTCATCTTGCCCAACGCTGAACCCCCCCTGCTCATCTTGCCCAACGCTGAACCCCCCCTGCTCATCTTGCCCAACGCTGAACCCCCCCATCTCATCTTGCCCAACGCTGAACCCCCCCTGCTCATCTTGCCCAACGCTGAACCCCCCCCTGCTCATCTTGCCCAACGCTGAACCCCCCCCCTGCTCATCTTGCCCAACGCTGAACCCCCCCCCCTGCTCATCTTGCCCAACGCTGAACCCCCCCCCTGCTCATCTTGCCCAACGCTGAACCCCCCCCCTGCTCATCTTGCCCAACGCTGAACCCCCCCCTGCTCATCTTGCCCAACGCTGAACCCCCCCCTGCTCATCTTGCCCAACGATGAACCCCCCCTGCTCATCTTGCCCAACGATGAACCCCCCCCCCCTGCTCATCTTGCCCAACGCTGAACCCCTCCTCCTCATTTTCCCCACTGCTGTACCCCTCCTGCTCATTTTCCCCACTGCTGTACCCCTCCTGCTCATTTTCCCCACTGCTGTACCCCTCCTGCTCATTTTCCCCACTGCTGTACCCCTCCTGCTCATTTTCCCCACTGCTGTACCCCTCCTGCTCATTTTCCCCACTGCTGTACCCCTCCTGCTCATTTTCCCCACTGCTGTACCCCTCCTGCTCATTTTCCCCACTGCTGTACCCCTCCTGCTCATTTTCCCCACCGCTGTACTCTCTTCTCATCAATGATATGTGTGATATGCAGAGTGGTGAAAGGAAGCAGATATGAGACACATCTACCTGTCCTGGCACACTCATCCTGCTGATCCACCTCTCTCATCCAGCCCACGTGCTTGTATGTGATGTCACATACAAGCATCTGGAATGGATGCACAATGATGAGGTCAGGGGAATTTTCTGAAAGCAGTGGGTCTGTGTGCAGGATCATAAGTTGGGCCCCTGCAGCTGAGAAAAAGTGTGGCGCTCTGCGCCACAGCAAAAGTTGGGTGTATTTTTTTTTTTAATTGTGCTGAATACTGGCTGTGGATTAAAGGGACACAGAGTGCAGGGGTTCAGTAGTAAGTGACACAAAGATTCAGGAATAATTTCAACAAAGTTCCCAGAAGCTCAACAGTAATTCCACAAACTGTCACCTGATTGGGGTTTTCTCAGTCGGTAAAATCCCTTCTTTCTGAGATTGATAGTGGCAACCAGGCAACCAAGCGAGTCATCCTATTCCCCCCCCCCCCCCCCCCCCCCCCCCCAGCACAACTGCATCCAATCTCTTCCCCATCACAAAAGCTGACAATCGCAGCTACAGCAAAGTTAGAGAACCAAACAATGTTTCCCATCTTTTACAATGTTTGGGGGCACAGTGCCTCCCCCTCAGTGCAGGAGCGGCATGGGGAATTCTGAAATTGGAATGCATTAGTGTCCCACTCACACTTCCCTGCACTGCTCTGCTGATGGGGAGCGAGTCTAGTACTGGCAAAAGAGGCTTTGCGTGCCAGGGGTTGCCCTGGTCTAGACAGTAAAAATGAAGGAAATCTTTTTTCTTTTGTCACCAGATCTGTGCTCATGATCATTGACCTAGTCAACCTATTGCAACTGTATCTTTGTTTCCTCTCTGCTTATGTAACCCATGATCAGCTGCCTGGCAGGGCTTTTCTACTTGCACACTTTCTGTGCTCTCCCTAATCCTGTCTATTCCGAAGAAGCCTGCTCCCAAAAGGTCCAGCCAGACACCACTATCAGTCAGCCGATTTGTGGTTCTGCTCTCTCTACACCACCAGCTGGCGTCTGTTGTGTTTTTTTTCTTTTTTCCTTTTTGGCTGCGAAGCAGTGTTGCTTAGATCCAAGCTGACAGATCCTCGAGCTGCAACCTGATAGTTTCTCTGCTCAGTGCCCCCTCCAAGCCTTTTTTTTTTTTTTTTTTTTTTTTTAACTTTGCCATATAACAAAACTATGCTTGTTTGGAACCATTGGAGGAACATTCAATGGAACTATTGTTGTGAAAACAGTGCCCTGATTGAAAGAACTTCAGCTCCCTAGATGCTTCTCCCATGTTTTCCCCGCCCCACCTCTTATCTGGGCACTGCAGGTGCAGGAACAAGGCTTTTCTGCCATCTTAACAGCTTGTGTTCTGGAGAGACTCTTGTACAGTGTGGTTTCTTGAAGCGATTACTTTTTTTATTTTTTTCCCCCTTAATTCATGTAACTTGAAATAGATACCATGCTGTTGGCTAAGAGTGCCTAAAATGCAAAAAAAAAAAAAAAAAAAAAAAGATCCAGTATGATGCATGTGCCAACTATAAAGAGAGAAGAATTCTCAAGTTTGTTTGTTTTTGTTTTTTTGCATTACAGACTTTTATTTAGTAATTATTAGCAAACATTTCGAATGATCCATTACTTCATGCAGGGTCCTGATGCTAACTATGACTGTGGTCTGAACGCTAAAGGATCAGTAGTCTTTTTCCATTGTCCATTGAGCACAATTTACACCTGGGCAATTTCAAGTATGTTTCTAGAAGTGCTTCAGTGCACAGCACCAGATTTCCATGTTATTCTATTGTACCTGTTCACATCTGAGCAATGTGCTGTCACTCATAGCTCAGGAAAAGTTCAGGAGCTACTCTGGGGCATGATCGCATGTTATTGGCCCCAACAGACTTTAGTGAGAGAGCATGAAAAAACGATTTCACACCTAACTGCCTTCTCCTCCTAGTAGATGGCTTTCTATTGGATAAAACAAAAGCAGTCAAGCCTGAAAATGCCTAAAATGCATGTTAAAAAAAAAAAAAAAAAAAAAAAAACCTCCAAAATCGCATATAAATATTATTGCTCAATTATGAATTGAAGCTTACTCCATGCAGAAGTGAAGGAACTCTAGTGATCAGACCTGCTGTGATTTCTTGGGTGCCTTGCTGGCCAGGCACATCGGTGGTTCAAAAAAAAGTCCTTAAGTGCACCTTCAGCTCATCACTGAGACATGCACTATATTACTAAAAGTATTGGGGCGCCTGCCTTTACACGTACGTTAACTTTAATGGCATCTTAGTCCATAGGGTTCAATATTGAGTTGGCCCACCCTTTGCAGCTATAACAGCTTTGACTCTTCTGGGAAGGCTGTCCACAAGGTTTAGGAGTGTGTCTATGGGAATGTTTGACCATTTTCACAGAAGCGTATTTGTGAGGTCAGGCACTGATGTGGACGAGAAGGCATGGCTTGCAGTCGCCTCTCTAATTCATCCCAAAGGTTGAGGTCAGGACTCTGTGCAGGCCAGTCAAGTTCCTCCACCCCAAATGCGCTCATCCATGTCTTTACGGACTTTGCTTTGTACACGGGTCCAAATCATTTGGTGGAGGGTGGATTATGGTGTGGGGTTGTTTTTCAGGGGTTGGCCCCTTAGTTCCAGTGAAGGGAACTCTTAAGGCGTCAGCATACCAAGACATTTTGGACGATTTCATGCTCCCCAACTTTGTGGGAACAGTTTGGAGATGGCCCCTTCCTGTTCCAACATGACTGCACACCAGTGCACAAAGCAAGGTCCATAGACCAAGACCTGAATGAGCGAGTTTGAGGTGGAAGAACTCGACTGGCCTGCAGAGTCCTTACCTCAACCTGATAGAACACCTTTGGGATGAATTAGAGTGTAGACTGCGAGCCAGGCCTTCTCGTCCATATTAGTGCCTGACCTCACAAATGCCAACTCAATATTGAACCCTATGGACTAGGACACCATTAAAGTTCATGTGTGTGTAAAGGCAGGCGTCCCAATACTTTTGGTGATTTAGTGTATATAAATAGCATTCACCAGGATGACAGCATTCACCAGGATGTTGGCACTCTAAATTGGGACAAATTCCCGTGGTCCATTAAAACAGGTTAAATTGATTCTCTACCCATATGCCTCTGTTATTACGAAAGGAGCTTGCATCAATTTTTGGAGTGCTGTCAACCTGATGTTTGCCGTTCATACAGAAGGTAATGTTTGTTTTGCAAACCAGCTGCACATCCCAGTGCTAGGAAATCAATATCAGCAAAAAAAAAAACTGTTTAATTCTTTATCTACATAACAACACACCCGCTTCGCTGCAAGAGGTGAAACATCCGTGATAGTGAGCGTTTATACATTTTAGTGCGAGTCTTTGTGTTTTGAAGTTTTTTTTTATCACATTTATAAGCCTATTATGATGATGATACACATTTTCTGCCTTGTTTAATTTCAAGTACAATCAAAATCATTATTTTCTTTTGCAAAATACTTGCTTTTGTGGGTATGTTTTAAAAAGGAAGTACCATTTATTACATCTCATTCACTTTAGCCACAGTGCAAATGAGACTTTTCTAAGCAGTTGGGCTCTGTCTTTTTCTACTCCTAAAAATAGTTGTGTGTGGATGTAAATATTTCTATATTTACTTTTGTAATATGATCAGAATATTATTAATACAATCACAATTTGTGTGAAAGTCTTTGTACTGATCAGAGACCCCATTACAGCTCCATTTTCATACGAAGGGGACACAAATTTAGAAGACCAAGTTGTCCATAATACACAAATGTTACTGGCATACTGAATATTAAGAGTAAGCTGGTAATAGATGGATCGAAATTTGGCTAGTTCAGCATTTTCTGCTCAAACAGCAGCTCTCCCCCCCCCCCCCCCCCCCCCCCCCCCCACACACACACACACACACACTTTTCAGCAGAACTTCACATCTTTTAGTTGAAAAACGCCTAATCGAATTTTTGCTAGTTCAGCAGGGACCAGACAAATTTTGATCCATCTGTGACCATTCCTGATTGACAGAAGTCAATCTAATGATCGACTTCTGTTGAGCTGGTATTTTGGGAAACTTTTGCCGATCAGCGGCTGCAGCCACTGATCAGTGTAAACTGATAGCAGAGGAGTCCCACTGTCAGAATACAGCAGCACAGCAGGGAGGATTCCTCCATCCACCTCCATGGGGAAATCCTTTTTTTTCCGGCCTGCTAGCTGAACATTAAACGGTAATCTATGGGCAGCTTTTCATGCATTTATTTTGTGATTTGTGTAGGCTTGTCAAAGGCGTTTTGTCTCTATAGACTGTTCTGTATGATCTTGCTGTCTCTTCGGTTGTATTTTTATTTTTTTTCTTTTGTCATGAAGAGCTCCTTATGGGTTTTCACTAGATTTTCCGGAGCAAATCATTGTGACCAGTTGAGAGGTGCTTGTACTGCATTTTGGGATGTGTTGGGTTGTACCCCCTTCTTTCTTTTATGTAGAGTTGAATGTTGCACTTCTTGAGATTCAAAGAGACCAGAGGAGGCATTTCAAAGTGCCTGTGCAACTCTTGTTACATTCACATCAAAGTATCAAGTTTTTAAGCGTTTCTGAGCATTTTTTTTTTTTTTTTTTTGCAGCTTTTGTCAGGCGTTTTTCAACTAAAAGACGTGGAAGTTCTGCTGAAAAAGAGACGGAGAGCTGCTGTTTGAGCAGAAAATGCACAACAAAACTATCGATAAAAAGTTCTTATCGCGCTTTTCGGGCATTTCCATTGAAGTCCATGGGGACAAACGCTCAAGTTTGCCTGAAAAGTAGCTCATGTACTTTTTTAGCGACCTGCATTTTGCTACAAGCAACAGGACTCTCAGGTGTGAGCAATGGCTATTTAAAAACAATAGGTTTTTGCTTTTTAGCATATTCGAGCTACAAAACGCTAGAGTGTGAACGGGTCCTCTGTGAATTCCAGGAACTGATACTTCCCATTAGTGACTTTCTTTTTATTGTCTCCTGTGAGTTGGAAGTTTTCAATCTCAACCTGAAATGCGAAGGCCACCATTTGTTACTATTTTCTGACAGTGTTCAATATCTGGCTGTTATGCTGACATCACTACATTGAAATTCATTTTTCCAGAATAAGTATGTAGAAAAAAGTCCTCCTCTGCATATACTTGCTCAGTAAATAAAATGATTTGTCTAAGAGAAAGGAGGGTGGGACTTTAAATGAATTGCGTGAATGCTCAGAAACAAAAATCGATGAACAACTAGGAAAATTTTATTCAATTCATAAAAATGACATGCACAAAATATATATATCAATCATAAATGGAAAGAAATATTGGCAATAATAGCAACAATTATACATGATTATATGAATATAAAAATTCTCCATGGTACACCAATTAGATATTGTTATACAACCATATATTAAAGAGTAAAACATCCAAAGCCTCCAAAGGTTCCAAATAAAAATGAAAAATGCATGACGCTGGTAAAAAACGCGACAATGGTAGCTCTACGCGTTTCGTGGCTGTTGTGCCACTCGTCAGGAGCAAGCGCGTATCTTATCTAGGATAGAAAATATAAATTATAAAAAATTGGTATCACCCTGGCATTCTCACTTTCCCACCGCTCTTTATCTTCTAGCAGTTTTGCAGTTTCTCTTCTAACCCTTACCTTTCACTTCAGGTTTTGCCTCGGGGGACCATGCCTGCCCTGGATGGCGCCCTGTGGGCTGCCCCCGTCGATCCATCCACCTCAGCTCCCGGGGGGCGGCGTCTCCTATGGTCGGGCGGTATATGGCTCCCTGCCACCACCCTACAAACCAGAATGCGTAAGCATGTACTCTGTGTGGGGCTTTCTATCACCCCACCTTTGTCTCATGTATATACTTACCATACCAATTTTTTATAATTTATATTTTCTATCCTAGATAAGATACGCGCTTGCTCCTGACGAGTGGCACAACAGCCACGAAACGCGTAGAGCTACCATTGTCGCGTTTTTTACCAGCGTCATGCATTTTTCATTTTTATTTGGAACCTTTGGAGGCTTTGGATGTTTTACTCTTTAATATATGGTTGTATAACAATATCTAATTGGTGTACCATGGAGAATTTTTATATTCATATAATCATGTATAATTGTTGCTATTATTGCCAATATTTCTTTCCATTTATGATTGATATATATATTTTGTGCATGTCATTTTTATGAATTGAATAAAATTTTCCTAGTTGTTCATCGATTTTTGTTTCTGAGCATTCACGCAATTCATTTAAAGTCCCACCCTCCTTTCTCTTAGACTAGTACAGGGATGGAAACGCATGACCACATCAGGCCATGGTTTCATTTAAAGTCCCACGGGATATATAGTCCCAACCACTTTCTAATATTAATGTATAGGGATGGAATATGCGTGTAACCAATGCTCTGTAATTTAACCTCATCACACTTGTTTTGCAAATCTGTGATGTTGTACATACATACTTTTCCATTTAAGCCTCCTCTCAGTTAATTGCTCGATCTTATTATTTGATTAGACATTTTTATTTTTGATTGTATTTATTTGCCACTTAATTAAGATTCTTGTTACGTCCATGGTTTGTCTGTTTGGTGGTGGCTCCTTTGGCCCAATGCACCGCCGGCTGTTTTGGATTTCCCCCTTCCGGGAGCTGTGACGTGCCTGTCGGCTCCTCCCCCCTCCCCCTTCTGGGGGGGGTGGATCTGCCGCCACTGCACGTCAGCGTCACGCACTCCCCATCGGACATGCGCGTCCTCATGGACGCTCATACGTCTGATTGGATGGTGTTCATCCCGCATATCACGGGGATCTGGCGGTGACGTCGGCGGGTCGGACGCTCAGTACCCGATCGACGTTGCCGCCCGCCCCTTTCTTGGTTTTGCGGCGTGACGTTGGTGGGCGGTCCCCGTGGTAGCGCCTATATGGGCGTAGCCTCGGCGGTGCTGGCTCTCGAGGCTTTCACTTCCCTGGATGTCACGTTCGTTTGGGGGTCACTGCTTTCTTCCCCTCACACTGTTTCATACAGCACGCCAGGTATTTCTATCATGTCCTCTCATGCTTTGTCCTTTCTTTCTCTTCACATCTTCACCTCTGGTTATTTGGTCTTTTCCCTCTTCCATCCTCAGCATTTCCCAGGTGTTTCAACTTAGATCCCTTCATCCCCTCACGGGTTCAACTTTCTTCCTTTGGGGCTATATCACCCTGGCATTCTCACTTTCCCACCGCTCTTTATCTTCTAGCAGTTTTGCAGTTTCTCTTCTAACCCTTACCTTTCACTTCAGGTTTTGCCTCGGGGGACCATGCCTGCCCTGGATGGCGCCCTGTGGGCTGCCCCCGTCGATCCATCCACCTCAGCTCCCGGGGGGCGGCGTCTCCTATGGTCGGGCGGTATATGGCTCCCTGCCACCACCCTACAAACCAGAATGCGTAAGCATGTACTCTGTGTGGGGCTTTCTATCACCCCACCTTTGTCTCATGTATATACTTACCATACCAATTTTTTATAATTTATATTTTCTATCCTAGATAAGATACGCGCTTGCTCCTGACGAGTGGCACAACAGCCACGAAACGCGTAGAGCTACCATTGTCGCGTTTTTTACCAGCGTCATGCATTTTTCATTTTTATTTGGAACCTTTGGAGGCTTTGGATGTTTTACTCTTTAATATATGGTTGTATAACAATATCTAATTGGTGTACCATGGAGAATTTTTATATTCATATAATCATGTATAATTGTTGCTATTATTGCCAATATTTCTTTCCATTTATGATTGATATATATATTTTGTGCATGTCATTTTTATGAATTGAATAAAATTTTCCTAGTTGTTCATCGATTTTTGTTTCTGAGCATTCACGCAATTCATTTAAAGTCCCACCCTCCTTTCTCTTAGACTAGTACAGGGATGGAAACGCATGACCACATCAGGCCATGGTTTCATTTAAAGTCCCACGGGATATATAGTCCCAACCACTTTCTAATATTAATGTATAGGGATGGAATATGCGTGTAACCAATGCTCTGTAATTTAACCTCATCACACTTGTTTTGCAAATCTGTGATGTTGTACATACATACTTTTCCATTTAAGCCTCCTCTCAGTTAATTGCTCGATCTTATTATTTGATTAGACATTTTTATTTTTGATTGTATTTATTTGCCACTTAATTAAGATTCTTGTTACGTCCATGGTTTGTCTGTTTGGTGGTGGCTCCTTTGGCCCAATGCACCGCCGGCTGTTTTGGATTTCCCCCTTCCGGGAGCTGTGACGTGCCTGTCGGCTCCTCCCCCCTCCCCCTTCTGGGGGGGGTGGATCTGCCGCCACTGCACGTCAGCGTCACGCACTCCCCATCGGACATGCGCGTCCTCAAGGACGCTCATACGTCTGATTGGATGGTGTTCATCCCGCATATCACGGGGATCTGGCGGTGACGTCGGCGGGTCGGACGCTCAGTACCCGATCGACGTTGCCGCCCGCCCCTTTCTTGGTTTTGCGGCGTGACGTTGGTGGGCGGTCCCCGTGGTAGCGCCTATATGGGCGTAGCCTCGGCGGTGCTGGCTCTCGAGGCTTTCACTTCCCTGGATGTCACGTTCGTTTGGGGGTCACTGCTTTCTTCCCCTCACACTGTTTCATACAGCACGCCAGGTATTTCTATCATGTCCTCTCATGCTTTGTCCTTTCTTTCTCTTCACATCTTCACCTCTGGTTATTTGGTCTTTTCCCTCTTCCATCCTCAGCATTTCCCAGGTGTTTCAACTTAGATCCCTTCATCCCCTCACGGGTTCAACTTTCTTCCTTTGGGGCTATATCACCCTGGCATTCTCACTTTCCCACCGCTCTTTATCTTCTAGCAGTTTTGCAGTTTCTCTTCTAACCCTTACCTTTCACTTCAGGTTTTGCCTCGGGGGACCATGCCTGCCCTGGATGGCGCCCTGTGGGCTGCCCCCGTCGATCCATCCACCTCAGCTCCCGGGGGGCGGCGTCTCCTATGGTCGGGCGGTATATGGCTCCCTGCCACCACCCTACAAACCAGAATGCGTAAGCATGTACTCTGTGTGGGGCTTTCTATCACCCCACCTTTGTCTCATGTATATACTTACCATACCAATTTTTTATAATTTATATTTTCTATCCTAGATAAGATACGCGCTTGCTCCTGACGAGTGGCACAACAGCCACGAAACGCGTAGAGCTACCATTGTCGCGTTTTTTACCAGCGTCATGCATTTTTCATTTTTATTTGGAACCTTTGGAGGCTTTGGATGTTTTACTCTTTAATATATGGTTGTATAACAATATCTAATTGGTGTACCATGGAGAATTTTTATATTCATATAATCATGTATAATTGTTGCTATTATTGCCAATATTTCTTTCCATTTATGATTGATATATATATTTTGTGCATGTCATTTTTATGAATTGAATAAAATTTTCCTAGTTGTTCATCGATTTTTGTTTCTGAGCATTCACGCAATTCATTTAAAGTCCCACCCTCCTTTCTCTTAGACTAGTACAGGGATGGAAACGCATGACCACATCAGGCCATGGTTTCATTTAAAGTCCCACGGGATATATAGTCCCAACCACTTTCTAATATTAATAAAATGATTTGTAGTCCCAGCGTTGGCATGATGGCCCAGGCAGCTGCCATTTTCAGAACTGCAGTTCATCGGCTTCTGTTTTCTCTTTACTAGTTTGCTTTACTTTTGCATTTTAAATGTCCGCTTTGGAGTTGGTGCACAGGGAGGCGTGACGTCTGCACCCAGTGGCCGTTCCCCTGTCAAGACAGAGTGTTATCCTAGCATTCCTACTTTAATGCAACAGTTGTCAAATTGATTTATCAACTTGTGCAAATCCTCTTGTCTGCAGTCTTTTGGGAACTGGTTTTCAAGTGGTGACCTAGCAACATGCATTACATTATGGACTTTTCTAGCTGTTGTGTTCTTTATTTGTAACACATTGTAACAGTAGTAGGCTTTTGGTTTATTTTAGTGATGTTCAAAGCTTCCTAGTATTTTGTACATTTGCTGTATGTTGTGTTTTTGCATATGTAGTTTATAGCAGAATATCTCAAACATGTCTGTCCATTTGTAAAGGTTGCTGGCGGTTATCTTGCAAACTACTGTGGTCTCAGTTTTATATAGTGGGACCACAATTTCAATTAAATCCTGTTGTTCTGACCTTTCTGCTTACATTTCAGTTTTTCCATATAATTTAGTTAAAAAAAAAAAAAAGGGGAAAAAAAAGGGGAAAATTTTTTTTTTTAATTTTGTGTTTTTTTTTTTTTGTTTTTTTTTTCATTTCACTATATTCATAATTGGATTCCTGGACGTGTATGCTGTACTAGGAATATGTAGCACTCTTTTGGTTCCCGTCTGTACAATCGTATTAATCAATGCTGTATATTCATGTTTGATATTTTGTTATGACTTAAAATTGTTGTTTAATAAACTTGCAGTCCAGTTTCTGCTTTTCCCTAAGGCCCCTTTCAGATGGAGCGGAATCCATCATGTGGGTCCGTCTGCTCAGCTCAGCGAGGGATCTCTCTGCTGATCCCCCTGAGCAGGCGGATAACAGATCCGTGTTCGCTCCACTATGCAGTGTGGAAAGGGACACACACAGCCTGCTCTTCCCCATAGGGCGATCCATTTCCCCATAGAGTGATGGGTGGTCCGATTGGGTCTGCCTGAAAAACAGAAATGAACAGTCCGCTGGTGTGAAAGGGGCCTTAGGCCTCGTTCACACGGGATGTACTAAAGCGTTCGCCCATTTGCCATGTTTACCCACACAGGGATGCACAGGTGTTTCCAAGCATCCCTGTGCAGGCAGTCCAGTAATTGTCAATTTCTGACATCCATGGAGATGCACAGCCCTGAACGCTGACAATGAGGCTGCAGTGGAAGGATTGTGGATCTGTGTCTTTCTGTCTCAAAAGTGAAACCTCAATAGTGCATTTATACCCCTGATAATTCACCAAAGCACCCCACCCCCCAACCCTCCACAGTAAAAAATAAAAAAAAGTTAAAGGGGTTGTAAACGCTCGGTTTTTCACCTTAATGCATTCAGGTGTAAAACCTTCTGTAGTGCAGCAGCCCACCAGAGCCCCCCCCCCCCCCTTTTTTTTTTTTTTTACCTGAACCCGATCATTCCAGTGACTGGGAAAAGCATGGCAGCCCCAACCATTGGCTCCTGCTGCTGTCAATCTAATTCAGTGACACAGGAGTCGTGTGGGACGGGGCCGAGTCCTGTCTATCAATGGACTCAGCAGCAGGACTTGGTAGCGCCCGCACGAATGCCCCCGTGGAATGCAGCTCTCTGTGGGGGCAATTGAAAAAAGAGGAGTCAGGAGCACCACTTAGGGACCCCAGAAAAGAAGGATCAGGGCTGCTCTATGCAAAACCCTTGCACAGAGGAGGTAAGTATGACATGTATGTTTAAAAGAAAAAAACCTTTACAACCCCTTTTTTAAGGGCTCATTCACAAAGGTACTCTGGCCATGTGAATGCAAGGTTTATCCATGTGGCTAGAGCAGTGTTTGGGGCCATACACCTGCACCCACACACCCACCCTGGCTGGGGAAAGGGGGGGACCCTGTCAGGTAGGCTGTACAGAGACCTGAAAAGCAGCCCTGATTGTAGGTTCAGATCCTTAATGTTATTAAAGAAGCTTGGTTGTTGCAATGCCCTACAGCCTAGCAGTGTACTATTTAGTAGCACATAGAAGGTGAATTAGAATGATTCCGGAGGTAGAGGGGAAACTATGTATTTCCAAGTGCAATAAAGCTAATATTGGAGAAGGCCTTATAGGGGTGCCCGTAATATCAGATTGGAGAAATATACAGAGTCCATATATATGGTAAAGGGAGCCTACTCTATTGGACTATTTTAAAGATGAATTTTAGTTATGGCAATTTTTACATAGATTGGACCAAGCGGAACCAATGTAACTAACTATGCAAATCCCATACCTGGCTGTTACGTGTGGAAGCTGGAAATTACTGTAGGTAGATACTGCTACTACAGTGATTGCTGCTGGCTTCCAAGTCCTGTGCTGAGTAGAGGAAGAGGAGGGGAGGAGGTAGAATTGTGACACTGAAGGTAAGGTGCGATAGGTAGTAGGATGACAACCAACACAAAGGAGTGGAGTTTTTTGGGGATGAGGAGGTAGTCAACTGTATCAGAGGCATCAGAGAGGTCCAGGAGTAGGAGTAAAGATAAAGACTGTTTGCTTTAGCTGTTAGTCTTTTGTGATTTTTATGAGAGTACTTTCTGTGGAGTGTTGAGGGCGAAATCCAGACCGAAAGGATCAAGAAGGTTATTCTCAGTGAGGTGGTAGTTCAGTCGGTTGTGGACCAGATTTTCAAGGAATTTGGAGTTAAAGGGGAGCAAGAAAATGGGTTGAGGTTGTTCAGATTGGTTGGATTCATGAGGGCTTTTTAAGTATGGGGCTGACTAGTACATGTGTTAGATAGTTGGGGGGGACGGACAGACGAGAGGTAGAGATTGAAGATGTGAGTTAGAGCGTGTAGGATAGAGCCAGTGGGTGAATAGTATTTGTGATGGAACAGGGAGTAGGTGGTTAGGTGTGCATTAAAAAAAAAAAAAAAAATAGCAGCCATTGTTTATAGTGGCAAGGTTAAATGAGGGAAGTATTGAGTGTGCCTGTGGACTTGAAGGCAATCGGATATTTCATGGATCAACAATCTTTGGTGTTTTTTACTTTATAAGGACTCATTCGCACAAGGCGTATTGACAGTTATGGGACTGTATGCATGGAGTTGTTTGGAAAACTTGTGCATCCTCTTGCAGATATACACAGCCCCCACAATGGCCATGGATTCATACACCCAATGTGAACAAGGCTTAAATATTAATATCCAATTATATCTGCTACAGACACTCTTTGATCAAGTCAAAGCTCTATTGCTTTGCACAGTCCTTATCGGACCTCAGTTATTTTCAATGGCTCCCTAACATACTGTTTTAGTAGTGGCAATGCACAGAAAAAAAATGCAGGGTACAGGGTGCCCGATGATGGACTGTCTTAATGTAGCATGAAAGGGTGCCCAACACTCTCTCCAGGAGAAGAATAGTGCTGAACCTATGCCCTTAGGATGATGATGTATGGTTTATATGTATATATCTGAGCTTCTGTTTTTAAGGGAGGGAAAAATTCACGTGACTACGGCTCTTTTACTACTCAGCCAAGACAGCAGTCGGCTGCACTTTCATATGCATAATCCTACCCTTTATGTGATCGCACATTTTTTTAAAAGCACAGGAATTCCCTTGTGAATAAGCATAAATGACCCATGCAGTCAGCATGGTAGACTGTGTGCCCAGTTACAAATTTATACGAATGTCTTTCCTATATGGTCTAAAATGCTTATCAACCTGGTTTTGCAGTTTGAGAAAAAGCCTATTCACGTATTGCATACAGTTTTATTGGAGTATAAAATATGCAGTAACCGCGCTCTCAGAAACTTTTAATAAGTGCTCTTTATTTTGTGTATGAAGTGGCCTGCTTGCTTTTTGGCACTGGAGATAATATCCGGCATTAAGATATTGCTACCACTGGTTTGGGTAAAATGATGATTCATTAAAGAGAGGTTTGTGTGCTTAGAGTGGTAATCTCATGACATAAAACAGAGTTTTTGGACAGTACCTCCTTACTGGACCCCAGATCAAAATATTCTTTCTGTACTGTGGTATGTTCTGAATCCAGAAAGGATTAACACTTAATTCTGACATTTTGGACACTTGAGAAGAGGAAGTCAACTGATTTCTAGGTTTCTTTTTAGTTCCATTTGAAGGGATTTTGTGTTTTCCCCATTACTGAAAATTGTTTCTGGTCTTTTGCATGTTGAGAGCTTTTCAAAGGCTAAAAGTCTGTTCCTCAAATGTTTAAAAGGCTTAGGTCGTTTTTGTGTTAAAATTGTACATCAATATATCTTCTGCTTAGAACTACTTGCATTCTTATATACCTCATTATTTCCCCACAATGGACGTATACATTTTACTAAAGCTTACTTTACTTCTTGGGGTTTTAAGATAGGACATTCTTCTTGTATAAGGCCATGTTGGTAGAAATTTTTAGTAGTACTCCTGCTCCAATAGCCCAATAAACTAAGTATTTACTTTTCTTTCTCCTACATTGAGGGGCTCTGAAAATATTTAACCTTTTTGCTTATACTCCCACCTACAGGACTGGACAGTGGCAAGCAAAAAGGTTCTTTTCTACATCGCTGCTGAAGCTTTGTCTCCAATTGCAGCTATCCAGCTTGGTCGTCCTCTGCCTGGCTTTTCGAATGCCACTCTGACACTTCAGGACTAGACGCTGCAGGGATAGCCTTGAAGTGACATTCAGGCACCGAGTTCCATTTACGGTGCTTTTTAGACTGTTCTGTTTAAAGCTGGCTGTAGAATGCATTTTAGGTCCCAAGCTGCTGGAACTGCCTTAGTGATTGCCCTGTCCCTGAAGACTCGCTCTAGTAGGACAGCCAGGCTAAATATAAGGCACTACCTCAATTAGGGGTTACTGCTGTCTAAGAGCTGATGTCATCTATTAGATGGAGTGTCATACACACTTTTTTTTCCCAGCGTTCAGTGTTAAAGCATCTCCCCCTTTGCTGCAAAAAGCTTTCCTCCGCAAAAACCGCTTCCTTACTTGCTCTGGTCAGCCTCCTTGCTCTAGACAGGCCCAGGTGGATGTGGAACAGCAGCCTGGTAAGATTACTTGCATATGCTCCATTGGCTCTTCCATATGGTCAGAGTCTTCTGTCCTAAGGATCGATTTGCCATCCTCCTTTGCGGTCACTGGCAGGAACAGGGGCATCTGTTTGTGTGATTCCTAAACCTAGGAAGTCTACCACTTTTAAAAGTCTATCCTTTGTCATGGAAGGCATACTTGGTGTGAGTCTCTGGGCATCCACCCTGGGAGTTTCATCATGGAATTTAAGAATCTCCTTCCTGCAACTGGGTCTAGACCAGCATTTCGCTTTCAGTACTATCAAAGGTCAGGTTTCTGCACCTTTCAATTAAAGTTTCAAAGACCATTGGCTTGCCTTTCTTTAACTAAGTCCTTTGCATACAGGGTCACTCCATCTGTTCCCCTGTGACTTTGTGGTTCTCCTTTGACACTGATGTTTAAACCCATGGAAGATTTAACTCCCTTCACTTTCATCCATGAGGAGGTATGTGTTGTGTTTTTTTTTTTTTTGTGGAAATCACCTCTGTGGGATGGAAATCTGAACAGGTGGGCCTTATCCTGCAAGGAACTCTTTTTGGTTTTGCATAAAGGCTACCATGGTGTTGAGGTCCATGACTTCATTCTTAACTAAGGTACTTTCTGCCTTTCACTTCTACCAGGACATAGTTATTATACCCTCCTGTCAGGCTTCAGTTCACCATTGTCAGGATGTGATTCAGAATATGAAAATTTTATCTCTCCACAACTGCTCCTTTCAGGAAAAAACTTTTTTTGTAGCTCAAATGGACCCTGTAAGGTGGCAAATGCTTCTCATTTCACCATCCTCCATATCTGGGAACACGCAGCCTGTTTCCTGTAGATGCCAGCTTTTCATTGCTTGTCGGCCACTGGGCTCAGTTATCTGGTTTTCTGGTGATTGGAGGGACCGAAGAGTTACTCCTGTCAGGCACAGTAGAGATCAGGCTAGCTGCTGAATAGGGGATTCTACGCTCTTCTCCCTCCACTGGCAGCCTAATCGGGGCACAAAACAGGGATAGGAGCACCTACTAAGAACCAATCTCCTCTGTATGAAGGTCTGCTGGTCAGTGAGTATGGACTGTGGAGAGGCTGGAAGATCTTGATGGCTGCCCTGTTCAGGAGGTCAAAACTGAGCAACCCCTTAAAGCCCCATAGAGCACCATAGCCACCCCCTCACTTCTCTAGAGCCACACAGCCCCTTGCTCTCGCATATAAGCACATTCATGTAGAATAGATTTTACCTATGCAAATATTTATATTTTATTCATGCTGTTGCTGCAGAGATCTGCCAAATTTTGGTCAGTATACAGGCTACCCTGCTCGGCAGAAGTCGCTTGTTTTTTGTTTTTTTTTTTGTTTTTTTTTATTTCTGTGAAAAGTGTTTGAATACTCTGATCAGTGACTGCAGCTGATCGGGGTTGAAAGGAGATTCCTCCATCCACCTCATTTGTGTGGCTGGAGTAAGCTGTTTTTTTTTTTTTTTTTCCATGCCCGAACTAATAGTGTGTGTCAATCTTTCGGCAATTTTAGTATTGCATTGCACCACAAATTCCCTGCCAGAGATCCATTTTCTATGAGTCATAAGATCCACCCTTACACTAATGCTGCGTACACACGAGCAGACTTTCCGGCAGACGGAAAATTCGATCGTGTGTGGGCTCCAGCGGACTTTTTTTTTTTTTTTCCCCAACAGTCCGACGGACCTAGAAATAAAACGTGTTTCAAATCTTTCCGACGGACTCAAGTCCGGTCGAAAAATCCGCTCATCTGTATGCTAGTCCGACGGACTAAAACCGACGCTAGGGCAGATATTGGCTAGTGGCTATCAACTTCCTTATTTTAGTCCGGTCGTATGTCATCACGTACGAATCCGTCGGACTTGGGTGTGATCGTGTGTGCCCAAGTCCGTTTGTTTGAAAGTCCGGCGGACCTACGCTGCAAAGTCCGTCGGAAAGACTGTCGGACCTAGTCCGTCAAAAAGTCCGCTCGTGTGTACGAGGCATTAGATGCACAATAATGGGATAAAGGTGAAGATTAAAGCCTAGTATGCACAGGTGACATCGATCGGGACAACATCCGGCCCCGTGTGACCTACAGCCGGTTTGACCAGCTTCTGTCGATGGGCATGACTGAAAAAGTTCTGCCGATCGGCATACGATCAGTGCCTTTGATTTACTTCCTTATATAAAGTGACCACGCTGTTGCTTGTCTTCTAGTTATGCTTTTGCTTTGTTACCCTGTCACATAATCGTCTCCTAGGGGCTACAGGTGGCTGTTTCAACACATTGTGCAGCGATGGTCCACGGTTGTCACTCTGAGAAATCCCACTCTGAGGAATGTCATGCGGCCATCCCTGGAGTAGATGGGACCACTGGATAGGAAGTGGTCATACAGTGGCAGCAGGAGATCAGCAGCACTGAAATACAACAAAGGAAAAAAGGATGAAAATGAGTATTGTATTTAAAACAATTGACTATTGTTTAATACCCAGTGCCTTAACAACCTAGATGTCGGATC
Source organism: Lithobates septentrionalis (assembly GCA_037952835.1). Classification (NCBI taxonomy): domain Eukaryota; kingdom Metazoa; phylum Chordata; class Amphibia; order Anura; family Ranidae; genus Lithobates; species Lithobates septentrionalis. The sequence goes on along the minus strand of JBBDGP010002788.1, from coordinate 212,570 downwards.
AGTAAGGGTTTACATATATTCCAGGCTTGGCTGCTATGTAAAATGCATAATCCACAGCTTGAAGGCAAATTATGTTTATTTCCTCTTACTTTATAAGTACCGGTATGTGTCTTGTGCTGATCCACACGCAGTTTTAAGCTGTCCAGGAGAAAGTTGCTGTTACAGGCTTGGATCCCAAGTGTTAATTTTTAACCTGTGAAAGTAAGTGTTAGGCTGGTATCTTGTCACACGACACCCATTGGAAGGTGATGTATAAAATATGATAAATGGCTTTAAATGTAGGTTTTAATGAGAAGCATTGCACTGGCTGTTTTTATTTTGTGTTTTTTTTTTTCTTCTTTTTGTTTTATTTTAACCTTGTTCTGATGTAATGTTCTCCTCGTTAAAGCAGTCTTTCTCAAGCCTTTTACCCCAGAAGAACCCTTGAAATAGTTTTCTAGTCTCCAGGAACCCTTACTAAAACCAAATCATTGGTGGTCAGTGAAAAAAATGCCCCTTACATTTGTGGTCATGTGGAATGAGGCAGCCCTTACAGTGGTGGTCAAAATGCAATCCCTACGGATGGCTTAAAAGATAGTTGGCTTCATGCAACTGGCTCTACCAAGTGACATTGACCCCAGAACTATGCAGACACCTTAAGATAGGAGGTTAGCCACAGCTCAAGGAACCCTGGTTGAGAATGGCTGAGTTAAAGTATTCAATAAATGAACTGTCTCAGCCCCTGAACTTTCACTTGGCTTCTGTGGTTTTCCAGCAAATATTAAAGGCTTCCTCCCTATTAAACGTCACCTGTACATTGTTTTTAGTATCACTTTTGTTTTTGCTTTTCCTTTTGCACAATCGGTTCCCTCTAAATGATGATCAAGGGTGGGGGCCTGAGTTTGTTCTTATTTTGGTATGTCTTTGACAAGCCCTATACACCTTGTAAATGCTTTTAGCCCTCGTTCACATTGAACGTGGCTTTGAAATCGTGCAACTTCATCTGGAATCGTACAATTTCAAAGCCACATTTCAGTGCACTTCGTGTGAGACTTCATGCACAGATGTCTATTAAAGTCTCACCCGACATCGCCAAAAGTAGTGCAGGAACTGCTTTTGCAAACCGATTGGTTCGGTTGCTGGCAATAGGCTTTGACTTGCCATGCAATTTGATCTGTCAAATAGTTTGACAAATCACTCCAGTGTGAACGAGGGCTTAAAGGAAAGCGGTCATGAGGGAAACACTGAAGCAGCCATTGCTTACCTCCTCCTTCCGAAAAAGAAAAAGGATTGGGTCGCCAAAACTCTTGCAAACATATCTACATAGAAGAATATTTATTTAGCTGCAGCCAGAGCACGTTACTTTTCCATGTTTCAGAACTATACTTCGTAATTACTGATATCACAATTAAACTAAAATGAACTAAATCAGCTTTTTGCATGAGATCATATGGCACTATGCATACTGCAGAGAAGCGCTGCTGTGCTATGTGTTAATGCAGCGGTCTGTCGCCCCCTGTGGGTGAGAGCTAGAACTGTGCAATCGGGAGGAGTGCGAGTCAACAAAGTATTGTAGCCACTGGGCCAGAATAGCACCAGCAACTAGGCTTTTAAAAAAAAAAAAAAAGTTTACTAATGGCATCTTCCATTTTCTATCCCTACAGTTTCCCTTTAAGTTTAATGAAAGCATAAAAGCTTACTTTGTTACAAAGTGTACAGCAGCATAAACACATAGGACAGGTGAATGACTGTTCAGGAAGAACTGGGGCTAGTGTCATTCTGCTCAGCACTGGTCTTCTACTCATCTGCTTCTCTAGCAGCTCTATGGACTCTTTGACACTGGCGACTGGGAGGTGGTAAAAACAGGCGGCTGAGCCATGGCTTCATCATGCCCCTTGGAATTCTAATATTGCAGCCTGACAGGTGTACACATACTCTGGCCGCAGCAATTTTAACGCCGCCTGTCAAACTTGCCCTTTGTGATCAATGGTGCCGCACCACAAACTGCAAGTCAAACATTTGGCTCACAATTGCGGCACGGTCCACCAAATGTAAAATTGGTGTTTGCCAAAGCCTTGGCTATACTGTCCTCTAAAAAGCAATCCACCCTGAATCACTGTGCAGAGGAGGGTAAGAATTACCGCCTGTCTGAAAGAGCCTTATTTTGAAAGTACCAGCCTTGGCATTACGTCTCGCATTGTTACCTGGGCAACTATAAAATGTGAAGTCTCTTTCTGTAACTTTGTAGTTTCATGATAGGAAGCAATCTGTTTACATTGTCAATTATCTTGCGGCAATGTGGCCTAAGTGAAGGAATTATGGGTAAGGTTGCTGGGTACAAACTTCTTGGATTCTTGGTGTTGGGTGTGGAATCCTAGAAGTAGGACTTTATTGGTATCTGCCTAATTATGCCTCATTGCAGTATTTATTTAATTGTTTTATTAGTATTTGGCGTTCAGTAAGATTAATTTACACACTGGAAAATACTATAATTCTGTTCCAATGCCATTTAGCTTTGATTTCCCTGGAGCTTCCGGAGTTAAAAGAACATTGTGGAATGATTAGGGAGTAGAGCAATCCCTTCTGTTGTTGCTGACATCGTTTCCGTGTGATGGTGTGGTTTTTGGGCACTTTGAATTATGCGCAGTAGCGTGCGGTGTTAGCATTAGTGTACAGATGCACCATGTTAACTGCTGTACTTGTGTATTTACTTTGATGTTCTCTGCCTGTTTTTAAAATGATGTACTTTGGTTTGTTTACAACATGTCTTTAAATACATTAAAGGAAATGTGGTTTTTGTTTTTTTTTTGTTTTTTTTTTTTAACTATACATAGGAGTATGTTCAGCATAATTTAAATAATCTTGTCTTTGAAAGTTTTATGTTTTAAAAATTGTGTTTCTATGTACATGTAAACATCACGTTTTCTCATTTTATGCATAGCTCTCCTTAAAGTGTTACTAAACCCACAACCGTAAAATCACACTCTATACAGTAAAGCATGCTTGTTAATCCTCTGCATTGTGTAAAAAAAGGCTGTCTGATCCTGTCTTCTCTGATCCTCCCCTTCCAAAATCTCCAATCGATCCCCTGATGAGACAGCCTTTGGAGTCAGGCTGCACATGCTCAGTTTGGTGTGTATTGCTAGAGTTTTTTTTTTCTTCTTGGGAGGGTGCGTGTGATCAGCACAGGGCCAGGGAGGGTGCATGTGATCAGCACAGGTAGAATGAAAATTCCTTCTACAAGCTTTAGAAGACACTGATAGTCACAAGACTGCCATATACTGCTGAGAAAGTATTTAGCAGTTTACCAAAAAAAAAATGTCATTTCCATGTTCTGTGTACTGTGGGAGACAAGATATAGTGAATGTAAGGTCCTGGGTTTAGTAACACTTTAATGTTTAGTAGTGCGTCACGATCAAAAACGAGTTTGTCAGCAATAGGCCACTGTGCTTAATGTTTATTTGCCAGAAATTGATGGACCGAGTGGGGCTGCATATTACCTCCCCAAACACAGCACTGTTTCAGTGGGTGGCAGAGTGCTATGTCATTAAAATTACATTAAACTAGTTAAAAAAAAAACAATCTGTGTGTTAACCTAAAATATCATGTTTTGCTCTTGGCCACCTCCAAATATACAATTTTCCTGAATCGTCTTTTAGGACAGCCACCTTTTGAGAGACCTCGCCTCCTCCCTTCACTGGAAATGCTGCCTTTAGCTTCAAGATTTAAGCCCCTCCTGCCCCACTGGACCCTCAGTTTCGATGTTTCCTCCGGTGGGGAGAGATCGCTGGGAACCAAGGCTGATCAGCTGGGGAGGTTGAAGCGGGTTTTCACTGTGGGGAGAAGCTCTCCCCAAATCTCTATTGCTTGGCAGAGCCTTGGGCCAGGTACCAATGGGTCCACTGCTTAGCCACCCCTGCTTCTCCTGAGGGTGGGGAGGAAGTTGCGCAGGGGGAGGGGGCCGGACCTGCTGGAGGTGCACCATTCCTCTCCGCATTCTGTGTGTCCCGTGAGGGAGCTCAAGGCTGGACTGGAGGGCGTGGTGACGTCCCGTCCAGTGGGGGCATGCACTTCTGCTGGGGCCGCGGCTTCCGGTTCCAGCCACGGTTCGAAAGAGGGCCAGGCTCTGGCTGGTGCAAGCCTGTAATGCTGGAGGGGTCAGCAAGTAGTTCTGGAACGTGGGACCACCGCGATTCTCAGTGGGAGATGTCCAGGTCAGAGGTGGCGCAGACTACTTCTGGCAATGCCAGCACCAGCTGCTAAGCGGAACCCTGGGGTGGGTATTCCCTTTCCGTATTACCTGATAGCTCCACGGGTGTAGACCCCTCTTGGTGGACGGGGGGGGGGTTTGGGAGGTGGTACTGGGACCTTGGTGGTGGTTGGTCCTAGGGGCACTCCCGGTGACACTCTGCTTAGGAGCAGGCCAGGGCACTCATGGCCCTTTTGAAGTAATGCCTAATTGGTTGTTTCCGTATTTAAAAAATAAATAAATAAATAAAACAGTCCTCAGGGCAGTGAAGGTGCCTTCTGGCACCTTTTCAGTAGGCCACCTATCGTCTACGAAACTCTGCAGATGTCTTGGGCCTCCAAACAAGGCTGGGAGGGAAAGTGTTAATTCCCAGAGTGGGACTTTAACCGTCATTGCCATTCAAAGGAGAAGTAGATTTTGGCTTGCAGGCAATGCATTCTGTACTGTAACCTGCTGTTCTCTGTGCAATGGACTAAAAAGAACCAATAAGACCTAGTCCTTTACTGCTGTGCTGCCTCAATAGGTGGAGGCCTGGAGGAAGCTCAACCTCCTTACGAGAGGCAGGACGGCAGGATCTCTGCCCAAAGTAGTTTCAGGCTATACTGTCTCAAAGGATTTACTTCTCTCAAGCTTTAGCATGATGTGCGTTTGTATGAAGAGAACCCATCTATCACCTAGATGACTTCTCCGAGCGGATTTGTCTTGAATGTGCAATCTCGTAACCCTTTAGATCCTGCAGCCCCAGGCTAACCCTCCGCCAGCTCAACAGAGTATTGCACCAGCCACGCCAGCTCGTTTGGCTGTATTTCTCCTATGTATCACAGGAGTTCAGTTCGTTTTGCACACCTGTGACCTGTTTTCAGCAGACAGCGGGCTGAAGTCCTCTTTGCTGACGTTAGTCGGTCCAGGCTGGGCGTCATCACGACCATCAATTCAGGATGCACCTAGATCCCTGGACCTACACCCGGCTCAGCCTCTTGGCGAGCCGCTGAGAGCCTGAGCCGGCCGCTCCCACCCCCTCCACAGCTCAGCGCTCCAGTGAGTGGGGCGTGGTGGGGCAGAGCGGAGAGCTGTGACTCAGTCAGCAGCTCTCTGCTCACGGAGCTGGGAGAACCGAGAGATCGACAGTGTTCGACCGCTCGGTTCTCAGTGTAGAGACGCCGGGGGACAGATGCAGCATCGGAGTGATGCTGCATTCACCTAGGTAAGTATGAATAAAAAAACAAAAACCCATACTTCTCTTTTAAAGCCAGCACAAGTTGCCACGTGAACAGGTTTTAGTGATTTAAAAACATTTTCTTAGTGATTTCCTAGTTGTGTAGTATAACACAGGCTCTAAACCATTACAACTAGGTTATATTGTATATGCAGCTACTTTCAATTGATCAGACACTGGCAGGTAAAGAAGACTGCAGGGATGTTTCCCCCCCATATAACACTTCTCACTCAGTGCTGGCCTCAATGTTTCTTAGTAGTCCTAGGTGATGTATCTCTTCTCTGCTGGGAGAAGCATACTTTCTTCAAGGCTTCTCTCTATTTCCCTCTCTGAATAATATTCCACCCTGTAAGGAGCATTTCTTAGTGTTGCACAAGGGCAAAGTTGCCTTCCTCCTAAACATCGGTCAAAGTAATCAGAATTGCCCTGATCCATCCTGGAAGACCTAAAGAAAGAAGGGGGTGACCTCTGCACTGGTAGCGATATCTAATCGCCCATGGAGGTAAGTGAAGCGGGATGGAAGGATGCAGGGGTACGTTTTTTTAATTTTTGTGAAAAGGTGAGCTTACACTTTAAATTCTACCAGGTGAATGTTCAGGACTCCTCTGATGCAAGAGTAAGGTGCTACAAGCCGCTTTGAATCTGCCTTTCTGACCATTTTTTCTTTTTTTATCTTTCTTGGGTTTGTTGTCATGGTTTGTTGCTCCTCCCCTTCAGCTTAACTGCTTTTGGATGCCCCAATCTTAATGATTAAATAGCCTGTGTTCTGTCCTGTATGACTAGGAAAACAGAATGTTTGACTTACCAGTATAACCTGTTTTCCGGAGTATAGTAAGACACAGGCCCCTCCCCTATTTTCTTATGATCTTACTACAATATTTAGCTGGGGTGGAGGGGGTGCCTTGTAAAGCAGATACCCTTGCAGCATTATTTTATTTACATTTTTTTGCCAGTGTCCAATCAGCTAGTCTAATGATTAGAGTGATTTGTAAAATGTTTTTTTTTTCCTTAAAAAAATTAACCTGTTTATAACTACCTGCTCTCTTCAATACTTTTGCACAGAGCGGTTCCTAGCTGCCTTTTCTGGGCCCCGACAGGGTTCTCCGCTCTTCCTCCTCTCTTATTGCCCCCTGTAGTAAGCTGTGGGTACACTCGTGGGGGGTGTGCCCTTTGGTTGTGTATGTCCATGGACGTGCACAATGCAGCTCTCCCTTCCCCCTGCTCTCTCCTCACAGGATTTGATTGACAGCAGTAGGATCCAGTGGCTCCTGGTGCTGTTTCTGTGTCCTTTGAGTTAAGGGAGAGAGAGCATCATTGCTGCACATGGGCTCAGCGCTGAATCGAGATAAGTGACATGTAAGTATTTAGGGAGGGGGGAAAGGAGCAAGTGGTAAGACGTTTTTTACCTTAATGCAGGAAATGTCTTGCCTTGAGAACTACTTTAAAGAGTCTGCATCCTGGCTTGTGCTCCAGGAAACAACAGGTTTTTACTGGTAAGTTAAAAAAAAGCCTACTTTTTTTTTTTTTTTTTTGTGGTACATTAAAAATTCTTGTTAAAGAACAAAGCATTTTAGTAATGGCTGGCAAACATTTGCCAACTTTTTGAATATTTTACCAGTGATAAACTTTTCCATAAGAATACATGCTCAGATTAGCCAGGCATGCATTACACCTATGGAGGATGGGGAGAAGAAAAAACACCCCTGGCACTGATTTGGTGCTGTGAAGACTGTAGAGTGAATGTTCTCAGCTGATTCTGCCTATGAGAGAGGTCATGCATTGGATGATAGAGGGGGGTGGCATATGGCTGCTTTCTAAAGTTTGTGGCTAGCTTTAGGCCTGATAGGTTAGTTATGTGATCCATGATTTTATATGTCCCTGGGTCTAGCTAACTACTGCATATTCAGCTGAATATTCAAGTCAAATTTAAATGACAGCAGTTCTAAATGATAGTATTTAAGGCTGGGTTCACACTGAGGAACCGAGCGGCTCACAGCAGGGGTCCTGTGCAATTAGCACCGGAGCCGCTCCGGAGATGTGTGAACCGGCTCCATAGAGAGAGATGTGAATTTGATGCGGAGAAACTTGCATACAAGTCGCACTGGTGTGAACCCAGCCTAAAAGTTGGTCCTTTATTTTCTTTTTGGCATTATGAAGTTGTCATTTAAATAAGATTTTCCCAGTGTGTGTGTTTTATTATTACACAGCCCTCTTTTGCTTGAGATATCATCTTGGGTTTGTGATTCTCCAGTGGTAGCATTCCCAACTTTAAAGGAAGCTATGGGAGCTCTGCTCTTTGTAGTCTTGCAGTAAGCCATTTTTCTTTGGCATGCTGCAAGACAGGAATGACACAGGAGGTGGTGTGACACGTTTACACCTGTCACCACCCGCATGAAGGCCCAGAAACACCCACGGTAAAACTAGGACCCACCCATGCCAACTCCCAGAACTGGTACAAGTGACTCCTATAGTCCACCCTGAAGCTACAGAGGCTTAAAGGATCATGGGACATGTAGTATGAGGACTGAAAAAGGAAGGGAACAGGAAGTCAGAGGACTTTGAAATTCAGCCAGGAGGAGGAGTGACATCACAGACAACACAGAAACCTGCTGTATACAGCTAAAGGAGGTAATTACACACAAACTGACAGCGGGGTTGTGATTCATTTACATGCACAATGCATCAGTTTTGGGGAGAAAAAGCTGGAGTTCTTCAACATTTTAGTGCACTAAACTGTACTGCAAACAAAGTGCAAGCAGCTTTGCCTTTGTCAGGAACAGATTCACGCTGCTGACCCAGATAGGAAAAAGTCCCCAACACAATTATATTAAAATATGCCATCCTCAAAATAAAACTTGAGTAAAGGACATTTCTTTGCCCATATTGTTACATCTCATGAGAGCTTGTTGCCTGCAAATGACATTACATTTATTTTTCCATTTTTTTTTTTTTTTTTTTTTATGCATTAAAGGCCAAGTTCAGCTTTCTGAACATGTTCAGCATGCGCCCCCTCCCCCCATGACAGCGGGCGGGGGATCCTCTCCCCACACCCACTGTCACAATTTATTAGCAGCTGTGCGGGGCTCCTCCCACACGGCTGTCAGTCATTCAGTTTCCTGCAAATAGTCTACAAGTAGCATCACAACTTGTAGTTCTTAATGAACTGCAAGGGCGCTGATGAGCTCTCTCATGTAGTTCATTGATCTTCCTGCTCATATTGGAGGTACAGGCGGAACGCTATCCTCAGTCTGCAGATGCTGGACGTTGCACCTGCAATCTGCCCTGCAGGCTCCTTAGGGGAAAAAAAATACACATACTTTTTTACCTGCAAAAAAAAATGTGCATTTATTTATTTTTTTTTAAAGGCAAACTTATCCTTTTAAACTGAAACTTGACCAGTATTTCCCCGCTTACCCTCTGCAAACCACCAAATCATAGCAACATAGCAGTTGTGTCTGTTTGGTAAAACATTTATTGAGAGAGGACAGAGTCTTGTCAGTAGTGATGGCATACTGCCTGAATGTTCAGCCTGATCATTTTGTGAGTTACCTTGGCTATAAATCTGTTTTAAGATGTCAAGCCTGAAATGCATTAGCTCAGTTTGAGACGGCTTTTGTGGCTGATATTTTTCAGGTGTACTGCCTGCGCTCTGCGTGGGCAACGCAAGTCTTAATTGTAACTTGCCAAGTCTAGCTTCTGAAAGCATTTAATTGTAAAAAAGCAATCCCCCATCTCTCTATACAGATATTTTTTCCATCACTGTAAACAAAGATTAGCAGAAATAATTGATCCGGAAAGCATCAAAAAACATGTATTGCTTCTAAAGAAACATACCATATATCGTGCAATATATATATTTTTTTATGCTTGACAATGTAATTAAACTAAATCAATAATCTTCGTGTTAGATTTCTTTTCTTTGGTTGAGCTGTGCAGAATTTTGGTTTGCATTGATCGGCTTTCTACAAAATAGAATGCTGGATGGTGTGCAAGTGGTGGCTGCCCCTGTCACATCTCTATCTGTATTTGACTTCAGTTGATGTCATTTTCTATCCTGCCAGCGATATAACACAGAGGTCATTCTTTATCACAACAGCTCTGTTGAAATTCGTCAGTATTGTTGATGCCAATGTACAGCGTTTGGCTCCTTTACTGCTATGGTTTGTTTTTTGCACAACAAAAGATCTGTTTATTAAAGGTTGACTTCTTTTTAAAACGGTTTCATTTGTTATGGATGGAGTGGGAAAATATTAGAAACTGTGTCCGGTTTTTAATGTTTGGACCCTTGGGGGAAAGTTTTCCACACATCCTGTCCCACTGCCCTGTCATTGGTGGCAGTGGGGGGGGGGGGGGCAGTGCCCCGTCATTAGTGGCAGTGGGGGGTGAACAGCGCCCTGTCATCGGTGGCAGTGAGGAGAGAATAGTGCCCCATCATTGGTGGCAGTGGGTGGGAGAACAGCGCCCTGTCATCTGTGGCAGTGAGGGGAGAATAATGCCCCATCATTGGTGGCAGTGGGGGGGGGGGGACAGTGCCCCGTCATTGGTGGGGGGAGGGGGGAAGAACAGTGCCCCGTCATTGGTGGCAGTGGGGGGTGAACAGCGCCCTGTCATCGGTGGCAGTGAGGGGAGAATAATGCCCTGTCATTGGTGGCAGTGGGGGGGACGACAATGCCCCGTCATTGGCGGCAGTGGGGGAGGGGGGGTGACAATGGCCCGTCATTGGTGGGGGGGCAGTGCCCTATCACTGGTGGCAGGGGGGGAGAAGAACAGTGCCCCATCATTGGTGGCAGGGGGGGAGAAGAACAGTGCCCCATCATTGGTGGCAGTGGGGGAATAACAGTGCCCCATCATTGGTGGCAGTGGGGGGGGCAGTGCCCTGTTGGTGGCAGGGGGTGGCACTGCCCCATCATTGGTGGCATGGGGGGACAGTGCCCCGTCATTGGTGGCAGTGGTGGTGGGGAGAAGAACCGTGCCCCGTCAGTGGTAGTGGGGGGGGGGGCAGTGCCCCGTTGGCAGTGGGGGGGCAGTGCCCAGTCGTTGGTAGTGGGGTGGGTCAGTGCCCCCGTCATTGGGGGGAGGGGCAGTGCCCCATCATTGGTGGGTGTGGGGGGGGGGGCAGTGTACTATCACCAGTGTCAGTGGCAGAACTCTGCCCCACTGTTGCTGACAGTGGTGGGAATAATGCCCCAAGGGCCGGAATAAATTAAAGGGGTTGTAAAGGTAAAAGTTTGCTCGCCCCCCGACATCCTCTTCGCCGCTCAGCCTGGCCGTTGATTGGTTACATGCTGTCAATCACATCCAATGACGCGACGCACCGGGGGGCAGGGGCGAGTGATACAGTGAGGGGCTATGGCCGCCGGCTGTATCACGGGAGCGCGCCCGCAAGCACTCAACACCATGCGAGGGAGCTCGCATGAAGGTGTTTTGTCCTTGCGGGGGGGGGGGGGGGAGCCGAGAAGGCCGCCGAGGGACCCCAGAAGACCAGGTTCGGGGCCACTCTGTGCAAAACAAGCTGCACAGTGGAGGCAAGTATAACATGTTTGTTACTTAAAAAAAAAAAAAAAAAACATTCTCTTTATTGATCCTTTAAACAAAGGGCCACAGTTTGGAGACCACTGCCCTAAATTGATAAATATAAACAAAATCCAGCTTGCTGAATCATTGACGTGGTTTCCAGAACAGTACCTTCTATAAAGCTGGATAGCAGCTCAAGCAAAGATGTTTACATGGTGCCCTTGCTGGGCATAAATGTGTGCCTGCTGTACATACGCTGAACTATGCCCGGTCTTTTGCTACATCTTTTTGAGGTTCTGTATAACTGGCCTATTTTGACCACAAACTGGGCCGATTCCTGGATCAGTGGTGGCTTTGGTTACATGCAAAGGGAATTTGCAAAAAAAAGCCCCTCGGTTGTCTGATTGGCAGATGCACTAGTCACTTAAGTTGCCACTTCCTCCGTTCAGGGCGATAACAATGAGCTCTGTGGGTAAAGGTTACATAGGTTGCAAAGAGTTTTTAACATATAACAATAAAAAAAGAGATCAAGTGTAATGTGATCATGGATGGTTAGGCATAGGGTGAATAGTAAATAGAGATTCGGTATAAAAAGAATATAGGATCGTGTATAGATAATACATTCTAAAAAAAATTAAAAACAAAAAAATCACATTGTATTCTGAGAAACAATCTGAGAAAATTATGAAAAATAATCTGAGAAGTGCCTGAAAAATAACTTTGCCAAATATCAAGATGCAGGTGGAGTTTTTTCACGGTGAGTGCTCCATTGCCGGGTAATTACCATATTTCTACAATGATATTTCACAATTGGAAAAGCATATTTGATGGCCACTAGGCCGTATTCTTTTTTTGGCACTTTGCCTATGTCAGCATAACTGCCAGACAGCTAGCTTTTTCATTTCTGTCCTCAGCAGCTCTAAGACAAGTGTATTGTACAATCCCTTCCATTCTGAGATCTCTGTATGTAGGTTGCGTATGACCTTGTATTCTGTCATCTCAAATCATTATAGAGGATTGTCCCTCTCTGTGTTGTAGTGATGTTCAGTTCATGAACTAATCACTCTTTTCAATCGATTCATCAGAGTGAACCCTTTGAAACCGTTCACTATGGACTCAATAGGAGAGCAGGTCTGGTAATATGATCCTAGAGTGAGAGCTCCGCCCCTCCCTGCAACCAATCAACCAGCCCACAGCACACTGACTATCAACAACTGGATACAAACTTTCAACAGCTCTGAGTCAGGATTACACAGTACATTGAGTCAAAGAATCATACGAGTCAACAGAACACTAGTGCGACTTTACATTGACTCCCACAGCGGTTCACAGATCTCTGTGTGAACCACTGTGCGATTCAGGTTCTCGCATTGCACTAGTGTGAACCCGGCCTTACTGAGTCCAAGAATCATACGAGTCTCCATAACAGTTACTGAGTCAAAGAATCGTGAGTCCCAGAACACAGTGCACTGAAAGAATCAAGGAACCATGAGTCACCACCATTACAACAATAAACTAAATCAGTTATCGGGTAGCAGCAGTGATGAGGTACAGACAGCCTTAGGGCCAGTTCACACCACATGCAATACAGTGCGTTTTTTTTTTTTTTCTGCATCAAAAACGCATTGAAAGTAGGTTATATGGTTTTCAATGGCATAGTTACTAAAAGTGCAGTCAGTTAAAGAAAATAAAAAGTAGAACATGCTGCATTTTTCCTGCACTGAAACATGGTAAGGGCCAGTTCACACTATAGAAATGCTATCCGGGTGCGTTCCAGATCCTTTTCTGCATGCACATTTTGATGCGTTCCAGTGTGTTTTTGATGCAGTCCAGTGCATTTTCCCCCCTTCTTCTTTCTTAACCTTAAAGGACGTGTGTTCCAGAGCATTTACATACGTTTTAAAGCATTCCAGTACAGTCCAGTGAAGGAAAAATGCAGCATGTTCTACTTTTTTTTTTTCTGGAACACACCTGAACTGCAAGCACTGGTGTGAACTACGCCATTGAAAACCATATAGCCTTCTTTCCATGCGTTTAAAAAAAAAACGCACAGGACTGCATGTGGATGGTTATGGGACACTTTGTAATAACTATAACACAGAACCCTATGATCCGATTGATCATAACTTTGATCATACTGATCAAAGCTGATCAAAAGAAGGAAAGGGTTAAATACTCTATAGGTGACAATTTAAAAGCCTGTACAGAGCCTCAGTTTAGACCATTCTATTTCTAGAATTGTCGCTCTCACTCTGACATTTGTTGCGACACCTAGTGTGTGAAGCAATCATTGTTTATGTAAACATGCATGCCCCCTATGCACGTTTATTCTAATGCAGATATCGGGGTCAGTGGGAATGGTTTTATTTTATTTATTTTTTTTATCACTTTTTTAAAAAAAATTTTTTTTTACTTAACAAGGATCTGCCAACCTTCTGTGAATCAAAGTACTTGTCAGCGGACTCAGCAAGTTAACCCGAAGAATCGACTCATTTCAATGAACACTTCAAAATGAACCGATTCACATTAAAGATCCAAACTTCCCATCACTACTGTCTAGAGAGGTTTCTCTGGAGGGAAACAATCCTGTGCTCCCACCACAAACACCACCACATTGAAATATCTCCCGGACTGTGCAAAGTGGGTGATTGCCTGCAAGTGCTGACATCACCATTCCATGATCAGTGTGGGAATTTCATTCCAACAATTCTGCTGAACACGTATTTCCCTAAGCAGATGGAAGTCAAATTTTGGCTGGAAAGTACAACACTTTATTTTTTTTTTCATCTGAATGTTCCATCGTGTGCAGTGTTAATGCAACTTTTAGCCAGATGTTGAACATTTGCTCTGCGATTCCACGGCCATATGAATCCAATTGACTTTACGCTTTGCTTCTTTCAGGAAATAGTTTGTTTCTGTCCAAGGTAAAATGAAGACCTCTAGGTCTATAGTGCATGTAAGGCAATGCAAGGCATCTGTAGTGAAAAAAGTCTTAGTTTGGACTGCACAAACATGCTTTTTACCATTTAGTTTACTTCTCGGCAGTATTCCATGGATGTTGTATGCAGTATGGGTTTAGATAAATTCCATTTGTTTACATTTTTTGCAAAAAAAAAAAAAATTCCCTTACTTTCTAAATCAATAACATACAAACTACATATAATGTAGTGACAGGATGGAGATGAGATGGAGAGGAAGAGGGGCGAAAAGGATTAAAAAAAATAAAATTAAAAAAAAACCTTCAAATTATGTAAAACTTTAGAGTATCTTCACCTAATAAAGAAAAAAAAAATTAAGTCAGCAGATGCAAATACTGTAGCTGCTGACTTTTATAACAACACACCTGTCTAGAGATCTGGAGCTGTTCTTCACAAATCTTCAGGTCCCCCCCACCGCCATGTTTACTGTGGGAAGCTGGCTGTGACTCCTTACAGCCATTGTGCATGTGCGAGCTGCACTTTGTGGCTGGGCCCACAGCCTTCAGAGACCTGTGACGTGTCCCAGAAGGCTGCGATCAGAGAAAAGGAGGGGGGGGGGGGTGAAGTTCAGCTTTAAATCTACTCCTTCCTACCTTTCAATAAATCTTCATTAGCCACTTCCGGACCAACCACCGTCTGTACTTTGAAGAGGAATATCGTTGTTATGGCAGCAGTTAGCTGCCATAACCCCGGTGTCCTCTTCTTCAGTGAGTGGTCCGCTTCAAGATAAAAATGGTCTCTGCGGCGCATTTGCGGCAAGATCACTTATCGGCGGCGGGATCCCCCCCCTCCCGCCGCACTCCAGTGTCCTCTGCTGCCTACCGGAGCCATCAGTAGCGGAGGAGGCGATCGGATCTTCTCTCTTGTGCGACATGGAGACGAGTGAAGGGAAGATGGCCCCCACCTGTCTCCATATCAATGCAGGGCAGAAGCAACGTCAAAACGTCACTTCCGCCTATAGCTCTTAATAGGCCATTTTTTTTTGTATTTTTCTAAATGACTTTTTTTTTTTTTTTTTTTATTGTATTTTAGTGTAAATATGAGATCTAAGGTCTTTTTGACCCCAGATCTCAAATTTAAGAGGTCCTGTCATGCTTTTTTTCTATTACAAGGGATGTTTACATTCCTTGTAATAGGAATGAAAGTGACACAATTTTTTTTTTTTTAAAGACCAGTGTAAAAATAAAAGGTAAAATAAGAATTTTTTTTTTTTTTTAAACGCGCCCTGTCCCGACAAGCTTGCGTGCAGAAGCAAACACATACGTGAGTAGCGCCCGCATATGAAAACAGTGTTCAAACCACACATGTGAGGGATCGCCGTGATCGGTAGAGCAAGAGCAATAATTCTAGCCCTAGACCTCCTCTGCAACTAAAAACATGCAACCTGTAGAATTTTTTTAAATGTCGCCTATGTAGATTTTTAGGGGAAAAAGTTTGTCGCCATTCCACGAGCGGGCGCAATTTTGAAGCGTGACATGTTGGGTATCAATTTACCTGGTGTAACATTATCTTTCACAATATAAAAAAAATTGGTTTAACTTTACTGTTTTCTTATTTTTTAATTAAAAAAAAGTGTATTTTTTCCAAAAAAAGTGCGCTTGTAAGACCGCTGCGTAAATACAGTGTGACAAAAAGTATTGCAACCCACTGCCAATTTATTATCTAGGGTGTTCAAAAAAAAATGTGTAATGTTTGGGGGTTCAAAGTAATTTTTTAGCAAAAAAAACCCTATTTTTAACTTGTAAACATCAAATCTCAGAATGAGGCTCGGTCCTTAAGTGGTTAATAAATACTCTTAGTTCACCTTCCTTTGTGAGGGGAAGGGGAGGGCTCTTAAATGTAAACAAATCAGTGTTTACATTTGTGATTGCTTTGATTGGCGGCCACAGGGATCACAAGGTGCATTTTGCCTGTGATCTGCACTAATGAGGGCTGATAAATCCACCCACCTCCCCTCCCCAAATGTGAACACTTTAGGTTAATGACTGGCCAGTCCCTAAACACCAATGCTGATTTGTGATCTCTTTATTTCTAGCTTTTGAATCGGTTGGGGAAGTAAAGAGAAGGCCCCTCGTGGTCAAAGCACTGGTTGTCATTAAATCACATTGAGGGTCTATTTGTATATACTGTATTTATAGCTGCAATTTTGTGTTTGGGTAGTAGTGACTGAAGTTCACTTTCTAATGTCTCATGGACAAGGCTATGTAGGGTTTGGAGAATTGGACATTAATTATGCATTTCTGAAAACCGCATAATGTGAGTCCTAGGGGAAACAATCCTGGAATAAAAAAAGAATGCAGCCCTAACTCTTAGTAATATTTTAAGAACATGACAGGCTCTCCAAATATAAGATATGTATAGGCTGCACATCATGTTTTTTGTTGCTCTACAGTATAGGGCAGCCAGTTCACTTAAATGGGCTGCTTTAAGTGCAAAACCCCCCAGAACATTTAGGTGTAAATGCGGCTGCAAGGCCCCTTTTCACACGGGCTGTCTGATCAGGTCCACCTTTCAGGCAAGCCTGATTAGAATACCCATGCATCCCTATGGATAGATGGATGTAAACTGACATGGGTCTGTTTTAACCCACCTACCTCTGGGTTTGATCCGGTCTATCAAAAATGGAAGGGAAACTGTTCTCTTCCACTTAGACAGACCGGAGTGCAGAGTGGGGCTCTGTCTGTGTCTTCGCTCCAGAAAAAGAGCAGACATGGATGTGTCATCTTCCCACTCTGCTCCGAATTAGCAGGGGATCTGTGAGCTGATCAGAGCGGAATCCGCCACATGTGAAAGGGGCCTAAAGGGCCGTACACATGGGCCCAATGTCAAGCGGCATCGGCCGGTTCAATAAACTGGCCGACATTCGGCCTGTGTGTACGGCAGCCAGTCCGACAGAAGCTGGCGGGACATGACTGAAAAAAGGTCTGCCAATTTGGCATCCGATCAGCACTCTTAGCAGGTGTGTTCTGGGGGGGGGGCTTCCCCCTGTCAGAACAAAATAGCTCAGCATGGGAGATCGTTGTACTAACATCACATAGTTAGTACAGCGGCTCCTCCTGAGCTATTCAGTTTTTTTGTTTTTATAGCCCCTAGGTCCCCTAAGTGTGTACTAGGCTTCAGGGTACTTGTTTGCTGTTCATATGCATAAATACTTTGCCTTTCATCATCATGTGATGGGTGTGCTTTAATTAGACACATATTGGGTCTTTTTTTGTATCCTAGTATGGTTTTTAGGAATTTGGTATAGTATTGTGCCCATAATGAATATCTGTAGCAACCCTGAACTTTACAGTTCAAATGCTGTATACTTTAAGATATATGCTAATGGGAAATGTTCTATATTTTCCTTTTGGCTGGAAAAAAAAGACGCGTTTAGTGTTTTTAAAGGTCTGTTATCTGAGGTGAAAGATCCTTGTTCTTGCGTTAAGTTTACTCAGTTATAGGCAAATATTGATATTTTACTGCTACTGCAGAAGGGTAATGGGACAGAGGCTGTGAATGTTCTGCTGTCTACATGTAAACAGTTAATGCACTGTTTTTTTTTTATTCTCCTTTTAAGCATGAACTGTTCTAATTCTCCTGTTAAGCAGTCTTTTTTTGACAATGTTTTGTTTTGTCCAATTCTAGGATACAGCCTAACGGCGAAGATTAAACGTCTGGATTAGACTTGGGGAGGGAGTTATTCTTCAGAAGCAGCTCCTTGGCAGCAGAAGAGGAAGAGAGATGTGAGAGGCGATTGGGATGTAATTCTGCGGTGGCAATCTGTTAAGGAGCCCAGATCGGAGTGGAAAGAAGCAATGGGAATTGGAGGCCATGGTAACCTGACATAAATGGCAGGCTGGAGGCGATTTCACCTCTTCGCGTCCTGC
Organism: Lithobates septentrionalis; assembly: GCA_037952835.1. Taxonomy (NCBI): domain Eukaryota; kingdom Metazoa; phylum Chordata; class Amphibia; order Anura; family Ranidae; genus Lithobates; species Lithobates septentrionalis. Next base: position 194,765 of record JBBDGP010002788.1, on the reverse strand, counting down.
TTTTACTGCCTTTTACTGTGCTGTTGCTGCTGCTCTCCTGAGGGACTCCACATATTGGCATTGCACAGCCAGGGGACAGTGCTAAAGAAATTAAGGTGAATGCTGGAAGCAGGTGGGGTATTTGACCTCACCATGATTCATCTCTGGAAACTGGTTCGTCACATGCGACAGCTGGAACTGCACCGCTTGATCCTACTGTTGATTGCATTCAGCTTAGCCTCTATGTGCTTCTTGGCCTACTATGTCACCAACAGCCCTAAAATTAAGGAGCCTCCCCCTCTACCTTTCAGTGACTGCAGCAGCCAGCAGAGAATTGTGGTTCAGCCCCAAGCTAGCTGGCGGATAGCCAAATCTGTGGACACCTCCCGTACTGAACCCGTAGTGCTTGTATTTGTTGAGAGCATATACTCCCAACTTGGACAGGAGATTGTTGCCATCTTGGAATCTGGCAGATTTAGGTACAGGACAGAAATTGCTCCAGGGAAAGGAGATATGCCAACTTTGACCGATAAAGATCGGGGCCGTTATGCTCTGATCATCTATGAGAATATTTTGAAATATGTAAATTTAGATGCTTGGAACCGAGAGCTTCTGGACAAATATTGTGTGGAATATGGTGTTGGCATCATTGGGTTCTTCAAAGCGAATGAGAACAGCTTGTTAAGTGCACAACTGAAAGGTTTCCCACTCTTCCTACATTCCAATTTGGGATTGAGGGACTACCACATTAACCCCAATGCTCCACTTCTGTATGTTACTAGAGCTAATGAGGTGGAGCAAGGTCCTCTTCCTGGAGATGACTGGACAGTGTTCCAGTCTAACCATAGCACGTATGAACCTGTACTGCTGGCTAGCACCAAGTCTGCTGAATCAATTCCTCACCTTGCTACACACAAAGCACTTCATGCCACCGTTGTACAGGACTTGGGTCTTCATGACGGCATTCAACGTGTATTATTTGGCAACAATCTTAATTTTTGGCTCCATAAACTTATTTTTGTAGATGCTATTGCTTACTTAACTGGCAAGCGTCTCTGCCTCACTCTTGATCGATATGTTTTGGTGGACATTGATGATATATTTGTTGGTAAAGAAGGAACACGCATGAAGGTTTCTGATGTAGAGGTAAGTGGTACACCAAAAAAATGTATTAAAAAAAGTATTTATTTGGAGATCTGCTGGTTTGTCATATAATGAAAATTTGATTGATCAAAAGGTATTATCCTTCATTAGTCTTCTGCTCACTCCTCCTCCAGCAGTTTCAGGCTCAATGCAGGCGTCAAAAGGTAATCATATAGTCAAGCCACTTCACACCTGAACATTTTGTAGCTTGAAGCTCCTAAACGCTCAGCAGACCAAATCCCATACTCGTAAAAAGTCCCTGTTCACATAAGAGCATTCAGGTGCCTGTCAAACATGATATAATTTACACAGTTTGCAGCACCAAGGCACTGCAGCGACAATCTGTATAAACACAAGTGGCCACCATGTCAGCTTGTAGGTAGGCGATCGGTCAGTTAAGCACTTTAGCTTACCTGATCCTCCACTCTCCTGGCAGATTGCGCCTTTCCACACTCCAGTGGTGTACTTTTACCTTGGTATGGTCACTTCCAGTGCAGGGCCTATGGACCCTGCATTGCTTTAGACCAATGATTCTCAACTCTAGTCCTCAAGGCGCCCCAACAGGTCATGTTTTCAGGCTTTCCGATATTTTGCACAGGTGATTTGATCAGTTTCACTGCCTTAGTAATTACCAGAGCCGTTTCATCTGGCGGAAATCCTGAAAACATAACCTGTTGGGGTGCCTTGAGGACTGGAGTTGAGAAACGCTGCTTTAGACAACATCAGTACTTTATACTACTGGAGCGTAGGGGAGAAAATGCTGTGGGGACTTGTCTTGGGGACTTGTTAAAGTAGATTTACTTACCTGATCCTCCAAGCTGCAAGACAAGTTCCTGCAGCATTTTCTCCCCTACGCTCCAGCCGTATAAAGTACTGATGTCTAAAGCAGCGATGCTCAACTCAAGTCGCCCCAACAGGTCATGTTTTCAGGATTTCCCTCAGATGAAATGGCTGTGGTAATTACTAAGGCAGTGAAACTAATCAAATCACCTGGGCAAAATATTGGAAAGCCTGAAAACATGACTTGTTGGGGCGCCTTGAGGACTGGAGTTGAGAAACACTGCTGCTTTAGACATCATCAGTACTTTATACTGCTGGAGCATAGGGGAGAAAATGCTGTGGGGACTTGTCTTGCAGCTTAGAGGATCAGGTAAGCAAATCTACTTTTAACAAGTCCCCAAGACCTAAATGAGCAGTTGACCCTTACCTTGGGCTCCACAGCAAGGGATCATTTCTAAGTTTCCTGGAGTAGGGCTTTAACTTTCGCTTAAAGCACCCTGGATACCCCAAAATGTAGGAAGTTCTACATTAAGAATTTCAACATCTAAGTTGGTGTTTGGCCTTGTTAATGGGTCCGCCCAGTGCTTAGAGCGTACACTGAGCCTGCATTTAATTCCTATGGTAACAAGTGGGCTCTGGATTGCTCAGCAGGATGCTTCAGTGCAGCACAGGGAAACTATCTGCAGCACAATGCTGGATGGTCATTTGATTGTGCTCGGTCTTTACTGTGGAATTGCCTAAAATATTTTTCAAAGCGGAGCTTCACTTCTCAATCAACATTGACAACTTTTATTACGTGTGTTGCTTATGTAAACCTTCTTTTTTACACTTCTTCAGCTACTTTCTGGTTTCTTGCTTAGGCAATATATGTCATTCATCCTATGAGTCTTTGGGAGGGGAGGAGGAACTTTCTCAGCTAAGCACACCCTCCTGCCTGTATGTCCTGAGCTAAGGACAGATTGGTCCCCGGAAATAAATGCTACATGAATCATCTGTCCTTTTTCAAGATGGCCATGGCCAGAAATTCTAGGGGTTGCTTCCCAATTCTGGGAATTGGTGTAGTAGTCCTTGCTACTACAGTGATTGTCAGTCTTCCGCATCCCAAGCCAGTTGGCTGCATAGTGACCACAGTAAGACGCTTGCTCGGTATGGCCACCATTCAGAGAACACTTTGCAGGTTTCTTAATGATTGTATTCCAAAATTTTCTAGTGTTCTCTGGTTGTAGGAGGTGGGGATGCCAAAGGCTTCACTTCATCCAATCAGTAAACACCTTGCTTTAACCACTTGTCGACTGCATACTGTAGTTTTACTGCTACAGTGCGGGCCGCCCGCGCAGAATCACGTGTGTATTTACTGTACGTGATTGTGCATTTCCCGGTAGGGGGGCACCCGCCCACCCGACTGTGCAGTCACTGGCTTCAGCACATGCCACTGGCTCCAGCACATGCCGATCACCGGTTCACGGCCAATGATTTATGGCTGGGACCTGCCGATTGTTGGAGCAAGTGACAGAGAGCTTTGTCTATGTAAATAACACAAAGCTCTCTGCTGGTGATGGCCGTGTGCCTGTTTTTGTTTCCATGGGAAGCAGGGAATAAAACCGGCACGTCCTTTAGTAAAAGCACCACACAGTTAACACGTCCTTTAGTAAAAGCACCACACAGTTAACACGTTAGGCACATATTTAACCCTTTGCCCCAGATGTTAACCCCTAGCACTAATCACTGTATTAGGCTTCATGCACACGGGATGTTTCTCAACCTCTCCTGAACGCTGGAACATCACAGCTAGTAATCCACGTTTAAAAACGTGTGTTTAGCAGTGTTTACAAGCCGCGTGCGTGCGTTCAGAAGCGTTTACTAACTATAATTTGTAGAAGGCATAAATTTGGATAGAAGCTTAGGAACAAAAAACACAGAGGAGAGATGGGTTTGCTATAGGGGCATTAACTAATGCATCCGATTGGGTAATTAATTTAAAAAAGCAAACAAGTCCTGGATGGCTTAACTCCAATGTAAAAATGCATATAAAAGCAAAGGAGAAGGCCTTCAAAAAATACAAGGTTGAGGGATAATCATCGGCATTCACACTTTATAAAGAATGCAACAAGAAATGTAAGGGTGCAATAAGGACGGCTAAGATAGAACATGAAAGACACATAGCGGAGGAGACCAAAAACAATCCCAAGAAATTCTTTTAAGTTTGTAAACAGTAAAAAGGACAGACCATATTGGCCCCATAAAAAATGAGGAAGGACATCTGGTTACAAAGGATTGGGGAGATGGCGAAGGTATTGAATTTATTTTTCTCCTCAGTCTTCACGAGGGAATCAGGGGGCTTCAGTAACCAAAACTGCAGTGTTTATCTTCATGACACATCACAGGAAGCACCTCCATGCTTAACAGAGGACAGAATTAAAATTAGACTTGGGAAACTTAACTAATAAATCACTGGGACCAGATGGCTTGCATCTGAGGGTACTTGGGGAACTCCGTCAAGTAATGGCCAGGCCATTGTTCCTAACTTTTACTGATAGTCTACTGACTGGAATGGTACCAGCTGATTGGAGAAAAGCCAATGTAGCACCAATATTTAAAAAGGGCCCAAAATACATTCCTGGGAATTACAGACCAGTTAGCCTAACATCAATAGTATGTGAACTCTTGGAGGGGATAAGGGGCTATATACAAAATTTTAGTAATGAGAACAGTATCATTAACAGTAATCGGCATGGATTCATGAAGAATCGTTCTTGCCAAACCAATCTATTAACCTTCTATGATGAGGTGAGTTGCCATCTAGATAAAGGAAGGCCCGTAGAAAGGGTGTATGTGGATTTTGCAAAAGCATTTGACACAGTTCCCCGGTTGCATGACCGCACAATTACCGGTTAAAGTAGCGCAGTGCTAAATGCCAAAAAAAATGGCCTGGTCGTGAAGGGGGTAAAATCTTCCAGAGCTCAAGTGGTTGTAGAAAAAAGTAAGGTATTCTCTTTAATGACAGGCATGCCATGTGATGTTTACTATACAGGAAGGCAGCTGCTTGGCATGGTATCCAGAAGACCACGGCTATTGGTGTACAAAATGCAATATAACCAACCTGTACCTAGAATAAAATAGTTGCGTTGCTTGTGTTTTTCTTTTTTTTTTTGTTAAACTAGAGCTGTTATTTTAACACCACTAGACTGTCTTCAGATAAAAACTTTTTACTGAGACATTGTTCTGGAATGAAAGAAAATAAAATGACAGTGATGTCCCATGGACCCTCTTTAGGTTTAATTTACCCATTTAACCAGTCACTAATCTCCTGACTACAGAAGCCTAATTACCTACCTTCTATCATTTAAATGGTGCACATCCTGAACTCCCAAACCATGTGACTGCAATCCTATTATATTAATCTCTTTATTTGGCATTATCCAGTTGCAAGATTTCATAGGTCTAATGCTTTTGTATGGATTGTAAGCACCTTATAGCAGAGACTGTTGTCTGTGAAATACCCTTCATTTAAGTTGCAAGGGAGTTTGCAGTTCAGCTTTGAGCTTGTATATATTGTAAATCTAGCCACCTGGATCGCTTACTAAAACGTTCCTTCCGGAGCCCAGGTATCTTTTAAATTTTACAGTCAGACACTTGCCGGGTATTTTTAGAGTAAAATAAATGTATATCCTTGTCATATTAACTGGTAGGTTTTTTTGTTTTTTTTTCCCCTTTTTTTGAAATACAATTTTTTTTTTTTTTTTAAAGATATGTTAGAGATTTTACATAAGCAACAAACAATAAAGCTTACAACTGCAAGCAAAACCAAGGTGTGCCTCCGAAGTCTGTCCTATAATGTATACATACATGAAAATACAGCTTAGATCTGATTTATAGCAAAAAATATAACGTATAGCACATGTATTAGGTCACTGAGTCATGCAGGGAAGAAAAACGTCAGCATTATAGACTGAGTTCCTGAGCTCAAAGGAGCTAAGGTAAGAGAACTAGATAGCCATCTATTCCATAAGAGGAGAGGTCATTTTCATAGCTCAAAAGTGAGCTTATATAAGGGTAGACTATTATTAATCAATTGAAGTCAGGTGGTTATAGTGGGTTGGGACGTTCCCTTCCAGCTCAGGAGAATTAGACTTTCTGGGAAAAAATATAAAATGCATAATAATCGTTTAATGTGTGTAGAAACAGCTAATTCACCAAAAATACCCAATCAGGAATTTTTTTGGATGCAAAATATTAGGGATACCCAGTACAGTGGATAGGAATGAGTCAACTTCAGACCAAAATAAAGAAACAAATGGACAAGACCAAAAACAATGAGACCCCTTTCACACAGAGGCGCTTTTCAGGCGTTTTTCGCACTAAAAATAGCGCCTGTAAAGCGCCTTTTATGCTTCCCCAGTGTGCACCAGAGTGCTTTCACACTGGGGCGGTGCGCTTGTGGGACAGGAAAAAAAGTCCTGCAAGCGGCATCTTTGGGGTGGTGTTGGGAGCACTGTATACATCGCTCCTAAAACGCCCCTGCCCGTTGAAATGAATGGGCAGTGCTTCGGAAGCACCACAACACGGGCACTTTTAACCCTTTCTTCGGGCCCACTAGCGGGGGTTAAACGCGCCCCGCTAGCTGCCGTAAAGCACCGCTAAAACTAGCGGCACTTTACAGCCAATGGACCCCCTGCCCCAGTGTGAAAGTACCTGAAAGGATATCGGCCGCAGTTCCGCAACCATGATAACGCTCTGGCATGGAGCGTAGTTTTATATTACACATGCGATAAGGGGTGAGATGACTATGATAAAAAATATTTACTTGTATAACTCTCTCTAGAGGCTATGACAGAACTTTTAAAAGCATCTACGAATTCAGCCCAATCATCATCAGTAAGTTGAATATCTAAAGCAGCCCAGCCAGTCTGTGCAGCCGCAGACCTCAGGTTAGAATAAGCCAGTAATGTAGAGTAATATTTGGAGATCTGCTTGGTATTGTCTGAGTTCCTGAGCAACTTTTCTAAGGGGGCCATCTGTAGTGGAAACGAGTGCGAACCAAACTGTGCTCCTGGAGCATGGCAAAGCTGGAAATAAAAAAACAAGCGAGAGGGCGGGAAGATGAAAATCCTCCCTTAATTGGGCAAAGAACTTAAAGTGGAGTTCCACCCACTTTTACAACTCTTCAGCATCCCTCACTAAATTGTGCACTGTAAACGAATTGGATATATTTTTATTTTTTTTCTCAGCACCTACTGTATATCTGCTGTATTCATTTTTCACTTCCTCCTCCCTGGCCGTGGCCCATCGCATCATTTCCTGTTTGCAATGCCTTCTGGGAAGGGGCGGCAACTTCCTCTCACACTGCCGTTGCTATGGAAACCTGACCTGAAACCTATTACACTGCTTGTGCTGCACTGAGCATGCGCGAGATCTGCAAGGATGAGATCCAGGAAGAAATGCAGTCTGGCTTCAAATGCCCACACTTAAGATGGCCACGGCCTGATGTAAGTTTATAAAATAACAAACTACAGCTATAAACTAACAAAACAGACCTTAGTTTACAGACTAACTTTACTAGAATACATTAAGCTTATGTATTATAGGGGTATTTTTATTTAAAAAGTATAATTTCGCCCAGAACACCACTTTAAGACCCTGTGCAGTGTATAAATGACAGAGGTATCTAACACCCCTAACAATCCAGTATTGTGGATGAGGGATAGTGAACATTTTTGCTAGCACAGCATTATTCCAAAGCGGATTGTTAGAGGTGGCCCATGTATCTTTAGAGAAATGGGTCACTATGGTGGTAAAAAGAGACGGCGTAGTTTTGTAGCATTGCTGTTCCCAGACCAGATGGTACCTGTCTATGGTATATAATATTGTGCAAAGTCTGGAACGAAGAGTCTATCACAGCTTCAGTAGGGGTAAAAGCATTATGTGGAGAAGGGTATAACCAGTCATGTACCACAACTAGTTGGGATGCCAAATAATAAAGGTAAAAGTTTGGAAAAGCCAAACAAGCTAAATGAACAGGCAATTTTAGATTTTCAGGGGGCCATTTTGGGAGAACGCCGGTTCCAAAGGAAGCTTGTGCATAGAGAGTCATGACATTTTAAAATTGACGTCAAATATCAGTGGACCGTGTAAACCTATGGGATAAACATGCAGTCTGGCTTCCCTGGCATTCGCTCACATACAGATGGCATGTCCTTTATAGTAATGACCTAATGACCTAACTCTTGGCAGTCAGCCAATATACAGTACAGTGTAAAGGTGTTTTGGCTACTGCAGGGATGTTCTTGTCTGCCAAAGTCCCCTTTGATCCACAGAGCCAACACTTCAAGGCATCTGTTTCCATGTTCCAATGCTCAAAAGCATAAGGCACCTTTCACACAGGCGGTCCAGTTGGGTTGGTCTGTCCGTTTTTCAGGCAGACCAGAATTGACCCTCCATTTTCCTCCTTTATGGGTAGCCAAATTTAAACAGACTTGTGTCCGTTTACACCTGGCTACCTCTGATCCAGCAAAAACAAATAGAAGCGGGATCCCTTCTCCTCCTGGCTGGATCAGATTGGATGCCCATAGAGGAGAACGGGCTGTGCCTGTGATCTCCCTGCATAAGCAGAAAGGACATGGACTGGTCATCCGCTAGTTTAGTGGGGGATCAGTGGACAGATCCCCTGCTAAGCAAGCGGATCGCAGCCAAAGTCTGCCCCATGTGAAAGGGTCCTTAAGCTGTAGATTCTATAGTTCTTTTTTTGGTTTGTCTCTTCCCTCTTTAGGCCCCTTTCACACAGGGGAAGACTCCGGCTGCAATCTGCTTGCTCAGCATTGGATGGCAGGTCCATGCCCTGCAGAGGGGTCATGTACAGAGCCTGCTCTCCTCTACGGACAGTCAGATGTTCATGGACCAGGATGTCCGTTTTACACACGACTGCCATTCCAATCCAGCCAGGCGGAGGGGAACAGATCCTCCTGCCATTTGTTTTTGCTGAATCAGATTGGAGGTAGCCGGGTGTAAATGGACACAAGTCTGTTTATATCCGGCTACCCGTTGAGGAAAATGGAGGGTCCGATTAGGGCCACCTGAAAAATGGACAGGCGTACCTGACAAGGGCACCCATGTGAAAGGGACCTTGGTGTCTTCCTGGTGGACAGGGCAGTTAGGCTGCCAATTTCATTTGATGTCCCTATAATGGGGTGTGGAGGGCAGGGAGAGTTGGAACAGAGTGTATCCACAGAATCTTTGGTCATTAAAGTTGTTGTAAACCCTCTCATATACCCAGTGAAATTACTGGCCTCAGGTGATTCAGAGATGAAACACATCCTCCTAAATAAGTTGTATATGTTTATTTGCAGCCCCCTCTTCTCTACAGCCCTTCAAAGTGCTGAATTATAACGCTTGCTGAGAGTTCAGAAACAAAGGGGCGGAATTCTGAAGTTACACTCCGCAAAACTCAGTGAACTGAGAGCTGATTGGAGGGAAGGGACCCCCCTTCCACACAGCTCACAGGAGCAGAGCTGAGGCTGTCAGTCACCTGGAGATCCCTCCCCTGTCACCTTTTTTCTTTTGGCGTCAGGAAAGCTTGTTAGAAGTGATTCATGCAGATAGCAGAGGAATGGAGCGGCAGACAGAAATTACATTTAATGCTCTTAACTGAGACAAGTACACACTGTAAAGGTATATGCTTTCATATTTTAGGTCTGAGGTTTACAACCACTTTACAATAGTAGGCTTTGAATCAGGGGCCACCCCCCCCCCCCCCCCCCTCAATACAGCTTTACTTTTAACTTCTACTCTACCTTTCAGACAGATTTGATGCACTGTTTTGTATACATTGCTTTTACAGTCTGTTGAATGATATTGTCCATCACAGGCAGCTATCGTCTTTGCTTCTTCTTTTGAGTTTATGAAATAAAGAATACAGTTGGTAAGAGCATCAGTTCTGCCTTCAGACATTTTAATAATGACTGGATCCCAGCATGCAGGGTCCTGACATAATTAAAACAAATGCCAGCTCTAAATCTCAATGGTGTTTTTATTCTCATTGGACGCCTGTGTTTCCTGGCTCCTTTACATTTATGTGTAATCGCTGCTTGGATTGCAAACTAGATTGTAATTTCAGTGAATAAACGCTTCTAGTGATTACCCTAAAGCTGAAGTTCTTTTTATTAGCTTGCTGTTCCATATAGTCGTGTTGAATATAAGGTTTTGTAGCATCACCTAAATACCTAAGAACTTCAGTCAAGCCACTTGACAGGACTCGCTCTCTAAAGATGCTCTTTTTTTCATCCCGTCTGTGTGTTAGTTCTTTTTGGCAGAAATCTATTAGTCTGCTCGATCACTTTATAGTACATACTTGGACCTTTCACTATGCATATAGCATACCTGTGGGATCACTCTAGAACAGTGGTTCTCAACCTTTCTAGTGCCGTGACCCCTTAATAAAATTTCCAAAGTTGTGGGGACCCCTAACAGTAAAATTATTTTCGCGGTGTGGGCTCCCCGAGTCCCTTCCACTTGTACAGTATTAAAACCCCTTATGGTAAATTTTAGGATGTACCACTCTCTCTCTTTGTTCTCCTTTCTTTCCCTTTTTTCTCTCTCTAACCTAATTTCTTGTTTTTTTTTTTTCCCCACCCCTCTCTCTAGCCGTCTTTCTTGTTCTTTCTCTCCCTTATTTTTCCTTGTTCCTCCCCCTCTTTTCCTCTCCCTTCCATATATTCTCTATTTTATTCCTTCTCTTACTCCTTGGTGGGGGGAATGGGATGAGTGGCAATGCTGGGGGGGGTTCTGATCATCCATCTTAGGTGCTCTTGATCAAGGTCATCTGCTGATCTGAGAACTGTAGTGGGGACTTTTATAGGGAACTATAATCACAGGCAGTGTTACTCGCTGTGTCTCCGACTTTGTGGTGTCTCGTACCAGTGACACTTATGCCAAAATCAGGAGATAGGGTCTCCTCCAGCCCCTCCCACTTCACATTCCTCACCAGTCAGCTGACCTTTAGTCTCTGACCCCCAGCCATGTCGTGAACTGAATGGGCGGCTGCGAAGAGGCTGAGTGGGCTCCATGGACAGCCCTGCTGGGGGGGGCCGCAAAAAGGCTGGGAGAGCGGCGCAGCGGAACAGCCCAGGATTCGGTGACCCCTGGCAAATCATCATTCGACCCCCAAGTTGAGAACCACTGCTCTAGAAGTTGGAAATTGCTGTAGTAGACACAGCAGTGATTTCCACTTGCTTCCGGGTCCTGTATCAAATGGCTGCTCTGCTGCAGTGTGAACGCAGGAGGTCGGCTCCTCAGCTTCGTCGCCATTCAGAGTGATTTTTACTTTTTCTCAATGGATGCAAAGCATTCGTGGATTGGACCAGGTAGAGAGGTAGGGCAGTTGACGCTCACTGCCTCATCCAATCGGAGCATGCTTTCTCATTAGGAAAACGCAAAGCATTCTCTGAATGGCACCCATGCCTAGTGGCCAACCCCCCAAGCTGGACCAATGCAAAAATGCCATACCTGGAATTCTTTTACAAGGAACATCTAGAATTGTAACATGGCGAATCTTCCTTTTTTGAGTTCATTTCCGCTTTGTTCTACTAAGCAAGAAGCAGATCTTTCATATATGGAGGAGTACATCTCCCTGATGTATGTGTGTAATTGAAAACTACCAACCTAAAGTGATCAAATACTCATAGGAACTGTTCAAAAAGATTATAGTTTCCCTTTAAGGTTTAAGCACATGACCAATTAGAGCTGCACCACCACCCAGATCAGTGTTTTTGTGCAACAGGTAGGGCCAGGTATTGTAAACTGGTTGCTTACACCAAACCAAGGTTATAAAAGGGTACCTCATCCCTAATGGAAAATTAACAAATGTGGAATGAGACCTAGTATAGGTACCAAATAACCATGAAAAAAGTATTTAAAAAGATACATTTTTTTTATTAACACAGCTTAAAATAAGTTACCATTCATATGACCTTTTACAAACAAATACATCAATGGTTACAGCATCCATTAATGAAGATGTCTCCAATATCAGTCTGAAAAACCTCAACGTATTTCAACTCCTAGTCTTCATCAGGAATGTAAAAAAAAAAAATCAGTATATACATCCCGGTCCCAATATATGTCCAAGTTCCAGTAGTAATACAAAAAATGATTACTATCACAAAGATAACACTATAAAGTTGTTGCTTTGCAGCCTGAAATGAAGATAGTAACAGTTTGTTTTATCCAGCTGTATTTTTTCAGTGCAACACACAGTGCAACTTATAACATCCAAGTGAAAGACCAATATGTCAGAAAAAATTAAAAAAAAATTCAAAACCACAATCACGAATGTGAAAAAATCTCAAACCAAAGCAAAAACAAAAAAATCTAAAAACCAAAACAAAGGGAAAAAAATCAAAAGTAAAAAATGAAGCAGCTGTTTAACCACTTGCCGCCCGCCCTATTACAGAATGACGGCGGCAAAGTGGTTTGATATTCCTGATCGGACGTCATATGACGTGATCAGGAATATCGAGCTGCTGCGCGCCCCCGGGGGTGCGCATCGCAGCGATCGTTGCTGCGGGGTGTCACTCTGACACCCTGCAACACCGATCTAGGTAAAGCGTCTCCGACAGACTCTTTACCACGTGATCAGCCGTGTCCAATCACAGCTGATCATGATGTAAGTAGAAAGAGCCGGTGATCGGCTTTTCCTCACTTGCGTCTGACAGACGCGAGTAGAAGAGAGCCGATCGGCTGCTCTCCTGACGGGGGGGGGGGTCTGTACTGATTGTTTATCAGCACAGCCCCCCCTCGGACCCTACCCAGGACCACCAGGGAGGCCGCCCAGGACCACCAGGGAAGCGATCCACACTGGACCACCAGGTATGCCCCTAGACCACCAGGGTTGCCCATCAGTGCCGCCTATCAGCGCCTACCACTGCCAGTGCCACCAGGGTTGCCCATCAGTGCCGCCTATCAGCGCCTACCACTGCCAGTGCCACCAGGGATGCCCATCAGTGCCACCTATCAGCGCCACCCTATCAGTGCCCAGCAGTGCCGACTTTCATTGCCCATCAGTGCCAACCAGTGCCACCCATCAGTGCCGCCTACCAGTGCGCATCGTCAGTGCCCGCTCATTGGTGCCACCATATCAGTGCCTGTCAGTGCCGCCTTATCAGTGCCCATCAGTGAAAGAGAAAACTTACTTATTTACAGTTTTTTTTTAACAGAAACAAAAGCAAAACTTTTATTTTTTTTCAAAATTTTCGGTCTTTTTTTATTTGTTTAGCAAAAAATAAAAACCGCAGAGGTGATCAAATACCACCAAAAGAAAGGTCTATTTGTGGGAACAAAATGATAAAAATTTAGTTTGGGCACAGTGTAGCATGACCGCGCAATTGTCATTCAAACTGTGACAGCGCTGAAAGGTGAAAATTGGTCTGGGCAGGAAGGTGTCTAAGTGCCCTGTATTGAAGTGGTTAATAGATACCTTTCGCTAGTCGGCAACAAAGCCAAGGGTTTACACTTAGGCCCCTTTCACACTGGGGCGGTTTGCAGGCGTTCTTGCACTAAAAATAGCGCCTGCAAACCGCCCCTAAACAGCCTCCGCTGTTTGTTCAGTGTGAAAGCCCGAGGGCTTTCACACTGAAGCGATGCGCTGGCAGGAGAAGAAAAAATCTCCTGCAAGCCGCATCTTTGGAGCGGTGTATTCACCGCTCCTAAACTGCTCCTGCCCATTGAAATCAATGGGACAGCGCGGCTATAGCCATGCTGTACGAGTGGTTTTAACCCTTTTTCGGCCACCAGCGGGGGGGTTAAAACCGCACCGCTAGCATCCGAATACCGCGGTAAAACATCGCTAAAAATAGCGCTGTTTTACTGCCGACGCCCCCTACCGCCCCAGTGTGAAAGGGGCCTTTACAGGAACACCTTGATGAACAGATCCTGGCAATAGCAGCAAAGGAAGTGTATAAAAGCACAGCTTAAATAATGCAAGCCAGGGAGATAAGCTGCTATAAGTTAGCCAATCCAAATTGAGGCAGTAATAAGGGGCTTAAAATGAGACAACTGGGCAAATTAGGAGGCTCATCAAATAGCTGGCCTTCAATCATGTCCCCCCACTTCAATTCACCGCCAGCGAGAGCACCCAAACACAAATGGAGGAACCAGCAGTGGCTCATATCACTTCTGCCAGCGGGGGAAGGTGGCCAAAGAGTGTCCTGAAGTCACATCCGGCGCGACCGCCATCAACCTGGAAGTATCGGGCAAAAGGGAGCGACCATGGCAAGTGAGGAAATGGTGCCAGCACATCCAAAAACAGCCATCCAAAATTCCAGGAGACCCAGATGATAAACAGTCCAAAAAAAGGGGAGTAGATGGCTACAACTCCCCCTCCCAGTGACCCAACAAGACCTCTGAAGGGGGATGTGAATTCACTCTTATTCAAAATGACATGGCAAATCAAACAAAAATAACATAGTTAATGTATAATTTTTGGTTTGATTTGCTGTGTTCATTTTTTTATAAGACTTGATTCATGTCCCCCAACAAGGAGTCCGTGAGTGTATGCAGATGACTGTCATTTTGCTAAACCCTTTATGCAGCAAACTTGATGTTTTGATGAAAAAAAGGCTGCTCACTTATCTGTGTTTCTTGGACAATTCTGTGTATATATATATATATATATATATATATATATATATATATATACAGTTGATTTAAAAAATAAATTGGTGGTTTATTGGATTACCGTATATACTTGAGTATAAGCCAAATTTTTCAGCACTTTTTTTGCTGAAAATGCCCCCCTCGGCTTATACTCGAGTCAAGCACTTTTCTGCAGGAGAGAATGACATTTTCTGAACCAAATTTGGGGCCCCATATCTCGGGGCCACTTGGTGCTAGGAACCCCAGCTTAGGATGTGTTGTAGTGCTAGTTCCATTGGGTTTGCACACCAAATTTAGGGTTCCTAGCACCAAGTGGCCCTGAGATACGGGGCCCCAAATTCGGTCAACTGTGTCCATCTGCAGCAATGTCATTTCGGAACCCTTTGGGTCCAGAGACCCCAAATTTTGGCTGCAGTTAGGGGGCATCTAGGAACCCTTAACTACCAAGTTTGAAGTTTGGGGGACCTATGGCTGCAAATGGGCACAGTGAGGCATGCAAATGGGCACAGTGAGGCTGCAAATGGGCATCGTTGACCCTCTTTTCCACTTACAGTAGCTGCGCATTTCTCACCGTAGGCTTATACTCGAGTCCAATACGTTTTCCCAGTTTTTTTGGGTAAAATTAGGTGCCTCAGCTTATATTCAGGTCGGCTTATACTCGAGTATATACGGTAATGCTTTGCTTGGTTATGTTAGGATGGGACAGGAGAAAGTTGTGCAATTCCAAGCTTGCCTCCCAAAAAAGAAGAAATTGAATGATTTTGGTAAATAGGATTACGGATTGTGGTGGCATTATTCACTGATAAAAAATTAAAATTGGCCCTCAGTGTAGTGATACCAATTGTGTAGAAGGGATAGCCAGCTGCAAATCACTTTAACAAATACAGTTACAACACTCATGGTGACTTTAACGAGCATTTGTAGGCTGTGACTGTAACAAGTTGTATCCGTCCTTTGTCTGGTAGTTTCTAAAGACCATCCAGAGGATTGTAACTGTCACTTAGTTCCAGTGATTTACTGACCTCTATTTTGAAGAGTTTCCAGATTTGGTTCACTTTTTTAACTGAATGCGAGAAAAGCAGCTGAAATTAGACTGTGTTTGATCTGAAACGGACCAAGGCAACCTATCTGTTTCAATCACTTATTTCACAGGATAGATGGCTAGACAGATATAGATAAATATAATATGTTCTAGTGTGTGTATGTATGTATGTATATATTGATGTGTGTGTGTGTGTATATATATATATATATATATATATATATATATATATATATATATATATATATGTATGTGTATATATATATATTTATTTTTTGTGGTAGCTGAGGAGTTTAAAGTCCCAGAATACAGTCATTTGAAAACACATTGGTTGAGGGAATACAGAGGCCTGTTGGGCTTCCACTTCAAGAGTCAATCCATACACCAATTCTAGTGCTCAGTATTCCCATTCTCATTCCCATTCTGATACATAAAACTGAACTAAACACTCAATCAACATTAACTATATTTTTAATCTTTATGCTGCTAGCATTAGAAAAAAAGATTTGAAATTTATAATATATTTGCTTGTCGTAACTTTTTTTTTTTCTTTTTTTTTTTT
Source organism: Lithobates septentrionalis (assembly GCA_037952835.1). Lineage (NCBI taxonomy): Eukaryota > Metazoa > Chordata > Amphibia > Anura > Ranidae > Lithobates > Lithobates septentrionalis. The sequence continues at coordinate 178,614 of JBBDGP010002788.1, read as the reverse complement.
TTTAAACCTACATTATTTTCAGTTGCCTCCTGGTTTCTGGCTAAGACCAAAAAGATGTCATACATCCCAGGAGTCTTCATAGGCATTTTTTTACATTGTGCATTTTTAGAACACTGATCAATGTAATAATGTCACTGGTCCCCAAAAAGTGTCTTTTGGGGTCAGATTTGTCCACCGCAATGTCGCAGTCCCGCTAAAAATAGCAGCTCGCCGCCATTACCAGTAAAATCAAAACAAAAAAAAAGTCCTTAAATCTATTCCGTAGTTTGTAGACACAACTTTTGCACAAACCAATCAATATATTGCAATCTTTTTATTTTATACCAAAATTATGTAGAAGTGTGTGTGTATATATGTGTGTGTGTGTGTGTATGTGTATGTATATATATGTATATGTATATATATATATATATATATATATATATTATTATTATTATTATTATTATTATTATTATTATTATTATTATTTGTATATGTATTATAGCAGAAAGTTAAAGTTTTTTATTTTAAAAAAATTGTCTGTCTTTTTTTGGTTATAGCTCAAAAAATAAAAACCACATAGGTGATCATATATCACCAAAAGCTCTATTTGTGGGTAAAAAAGACATCAATTTTGTTTGGGTACAGTGTCACACGACGGCGCAATTGTCAGTTAAAGTGACGCAGTGCCGTATCGCAAAAAAATGGCCTGATCATTAAGGGGGCAAATCCTTCCGGGGCTGAAGTGGTTAAAATTCTTCAACTTGTTAGTGTATTCAAATCGGCCAATACATCCAACACCCCCCTCCCAGGACTGACAGAGCTGCTGCCCAAAGGTGTCTGTGCTCCTTCATTCATTCTGTTACTGGCCAGATCACCAAGTGAAAACAGAGGGAAAATAGCCTAAAAAAAGAAAACTAATGCAGCCACCACATCTAATGATTGACAAGTTGCAATATATATAATTTTTGGTTTTGAGATTAATACAGTTTCAAGTTTTTTTTTTTGTGTAACTTCTCATTTCACGAGTGCTTGCAGTTTCAAAGGAGAAGTAGGACCAAAGCTCTTTTGGTCTTGCTTCTCCTGTAGTTCACAGGAGTGCACTGCGTTTTGCACTCCTCTGACTCGTATTCAGTTGACAATGGGCTAAAACCTGCTGTTGGCTGATGTCACTCAGCTGGTTCAGACTCTGGAGGGATCCTGACTTTAGAGTCAATATCCAGCTGGCTCAGCGTGCTGCTAAGAGCCTGATCCAGCCGCTGAGTAGAGAGCCGCTCACTGACCGCCACCACTCTGTTCACTGAAGACTGAGAGCTGAGCGATCAGCAGTCCTTGATCGCTCGGTTCTCAATGTAGAAATGAAAGGGGACAAATTCAGCAGGTAATTATGGATTTTTTTTTTTTTTTTTTTTTAAACTCGCACTGCTCTCAAGTCCAATCACATGATACATTTTTCCTTTTATTTATTATTTTATTGAATTGCTTGAAATGCATCAAAATGCAAGTTGACACATGAAAGCGCAGATCAACATGCAGGTTGAGGCTTTTTTTTTTTTTTTTTTTTTCAATGGAAACTCATCAAGGTGTGAATGCAGCATCAAAGTATTACCTTGACGGCAGCTCTTCTTCTTTTTAGCTGAATTTTTGTAGATTTTGTTCTGCTTGTAATTGTTCCTTAACTGAAAAGAGAGGTTTTCAGGAGAATCAGGCTGTATACAAAATCACAAGTACTGTTGCATATTTCTCTCGATTCTTTTTCTGTCACAATGTGGCAGACCTTTCATATCTGTAATATGGTTTTCATTGGTGCATATGCACAAAGGATAAACAAACGCAGCCATCTGAGATGCAGAATGTGGGCCAGCCGTGATGGTAAAAGGGGTTAAATGTCTTCTATTGAGCGTTTTAAAAGCACGACAATCTCAGGGGAGTGGAGATGTTTCATCTTCCTGTATGGTGGGCCTGAGATACATAAAGTAAAATGCAGAACACAATGGTAGCGCAGCACATTTTCTGATGTCGGTTTGCTTAGTAGGAGAAAAATGAAGTGTGTGCGGCTTGCTTGCCAATTGATGTGAGAACGGGACAGTGTCTGACCTTTTTGTCTTATTTGCTGAATGATCTACCTCTCTGTGGTCAGCTTTTAGAATAGAATAACGATTACCGGGAGTTTGCCAAGTTGTATAAATCCCTTATAGACTTTATTTATCATCCAAGGGCACAGGAGCAACGTTCTCCTCTGTCTGGCCACTGTATAGAAAAGGAGGAAAATGTCATCAAGACGTATTCTATAGCAGCTAAGTGCCCATAATGGTCATGAAATGGCAATAGCAGCACCTTTTTTAAAATTCCCCGATGTAAAATAATTTTCCATTAATAATTTTGTCTTAAATGGAAGGCTATTGGATAATTGCAGTTTTAAAGTGTGCGATTTGGATGTGAACGGGAGTGCATTTTTTATTGAACACTTAGCAGAAGCGAGCCTTTTATTGTTTGGCATTTGGAGCTGTCCTGCCAGCTAATTGATTTTTCCTTCTCTGAGTTCCGGGCTGCCAGTAATTCAAGTATTCATGTTTAGGGGTTTGACCTGTAGTGTAACAAATGGCTGCACTGTGCGTTCACATCACACCGCTGGCAGTACAGCTTGCGTTACATTTTTCCCCATTTTATGGCACAGTTGTGTCTGCCGTTTTGCTTGTCCATTACAGCAGAATTATCAAAGCTTCTAAGCAAATCAAGCTGTTTTCTTAAACACAGTAGAAGTTAAGTAATCCTGTTACAGTATTGTGGGTCTATTTACATTCCCTTTCTTTCTGTGAAGTTTCCCATTTTAGTTCAGCGCATACTTTGTGAGAAGTTTCCTGGCGCTGGAAGAAACATACCAGCAAACGCCAATGAAAGTATACAGCCTTTTGTACATTCTTGTGTAGTTTTGTGCAGCGGTCACCAACCAGTGGTCCGTGAGAAACTTTTGGTGGTCCCCTGGGGTTCTACCACTAATACACATTGTGGCGGAAGTACAGTGGGTATAGAAAAGAATCGCCCCCTTTTTCAAATCACATTTTGTTGCTTTGCAGCCTGTAATGCAGACACAGTTTTTGTTTTATCCAGCTGTGTTTACTAGTGCAACCTGTAACATCTAAGTGAAAGATATAACAACAACATGTCAGAAAACAATAACAAAAAAAGACTCCAACAGAATCACTGGAAAAAGGACAAACCCCCCCCCCCCCAGCATTGTGTGTATAAGGCACGTAAAATTCATGCTAGTGGTCCGTGTGATTCAGAATGGTGAATTTAGTGGTCTGTGAGGTCCGAAAGTATGGGGGCCACAGGCTTAGGCCCTTTTCACACTGGGGCGGTTTGCAGGCGTTATTGTGCTAAAAATACCGCCTGCAAACCGCCCCTAAACAGCCTCCGCTGTTTGTTCAGTGTTCACACTGAAGCGGTGCGCTGGCAGGAGAAGAAAAAATCTCCAGCAAGCCGCATCTTTGGAGCGGTGAAGGAGCGGTGTATTCACCGCTCCTAAACCGCTCCTGCCCATTGAAATCAATGGGACAGCGCGGCTATACCGCGGCTATACCGCGGCTATAGCCGCGCTGTACGAGTGATTTTAACCCTTTTTCGGCCGCCAGCGGGGTGTTAAAACCGCACCGCTAGCGGCCGAATACCGCGGTAAAACAGCGCTAAAAATAGCGCTGTTTTAACACAGACGCCCCCTACCGCCCCAGTGTGAAAGGGGCCTTAGTGTGATAGTTCTTGCCGTAATATTTCATATCCATAGACCTGAGATTTAAAGCCAACACTTCTCAGTGCATGGCAGCTTTTACTTTCTGTGCTATGTCAAATGGTTTTGTGGTGTTCTAATTTCTAAGCTATACGCAACTATGTATAAAATATATATATATATATATATATGTGTATATAGGTGTGTGTGTGTGTGTGTGTGTGTGTGTGTGTGTGTGTGTTTATACATCAGTCAGCCATAACTTTGACCACTGACCGGTTAAAGCGGTAGTTAACTCCTCTATATAATTTTCTTTTTAGGGGCCCCCAGGTGGGTTATGCCATAATGTGCTAGTATGCACAGCATATTTGTAGATTATGGCAGACTTACCTGTAAAAACTGTGTCTTCCAGCACTGTGGAGGGAACAATCAGTCAGGCCCCCGGCGCTTCCATCTTCGTCCGGTCTTCATTTCGGGTTCCATGCTTTCAGCCGTTTGATAGGCCAGGCCCTGATGATGTTACTCCCACGCATGCGCACGGGAGTCGCATCGCCATGGCAGACCGGGGCCGTAAATGTTCACTGCACATGACAGCTGACAGGCAGGAGGATGACAGGGTCTCTTCTGTCTTAATTCTCTGCCTGTCAACAAATTTTTGAAAAATGAAATTTACTTCCACTTTTAGTGAATAATCTTGATTCTCGTTACAATGGCATCTGAAAATCAGTGGTATATAATGGGCTGAAAGTGAACATGTTGTCCATAAAGTTAATGTGGTGAAAGCATAAAAAATGGGCATTGCAGTTTGTGTATGGGGCTGTGTAGCCACAGACCACTCTGGGTGATCATTCTCTATAAGCAATGTATTCCCAATGCTTAGTCCCCAACTCGGTTTCATATGTTAAATAATAATGTTCGTGCAAATAGAAATTCAATTTTCAAAGTATCATCTTTGCAGTTCTTAGAAAAACTATAAACACTCACCAGAAAATCAGACCTTCATAAATAGGTCATATCAGGCATTTTTAGCTTTACAAAAGGCCACCAGGTGTCACTTTCCCTCTTCTTCACCAAAACATTCAAAGTCCCTTTATTTCTTTTATTCCGTAAGTGTATAAAAGACAAAAGAAAAAATCTTAGTGCAATACTGTGCAAATAAATAAAACAATGATTATTGTGTTTACATAAAATGTGAACGTGCAATCTTTAAATCTACCAATGTGCGCACCTACTTCTTCCTCTCCAACCACTGTGCTGCACCTGCATGCATTGGAATCTCACCAGATGAATGGAGCGACCTATAAATCTTATTGGGTCATTTACAGCATCTCCCTTGGCCCCTGAAATCACTCTTCTTGGGCACCTTGTATATCTCCAAGAAATACCATTAAAAAAAAAAAAAAAAAAAGCAAACCCAGTAATGTATTATCACAAAAAAAAAACTTTTTTTAAAAGGTATGCTTACATAGAAAGTAGACAGTGCAAAAAATGCTCCAAGTATAATTAAAAATTGTGGAATCACCACTTCCATTTCTATCATGCTGATGTCAAATATATATATCTCAGACATAACAAAACTGTTTAACCACTTGCTTCCCAAGCCTATTCTGACACTTCTCACAAGTGTTAAAATCTTTTTTTTTTTTTGTTAGAAAACACCCCATTGGCCCAGATCCTATGATGGACATGACACCAGTCCATGATGGGATGTCTATGCTAGGAGCCGTCCATAGGGCGGGACTGGGTGTGACTGCAAGCCGAGTACACAGGAGATCCGGCTCTGTATATTTCGGTGGCGCTCATTCCCTCCTTCCCCTCCGTGGCAGCCTATATCAGCGTATAACACACACATGATTATTCCCCCTATTTTAAGGGGGAAAATGTGCGTGTTATACGCCGATAAATACGGTAGTATAATTAAAAAAAAAACACATATAAGTACCTTTTTCTTAATCTACAGCTGTCACATGACCCAGCTCTTTCCCAGCCCTTCTGCAGAGAAACATAAGCAGGAGGAGCTTCTAGACCTCTGCTGCTGGTCGCTTGTTCAAAATAAAAAAACACAAACTTTTGGTATACAGAGTAAAAATAAATATCAATAAACTGCTTTAAATTGTTATACAAATATATCTTTGAAATCAAATCTTTATTATTATTTGGCAATAACATGGTGTGGGCATATTTATGCCGTTCACGGGCGGTGTCATGCGCCTCCAGCCTGTGTCTCAGGATAAGAGGGAGGTGAAGCCTCCATCAATCTACATGTACTATCCCACCCCCATTGTGTTTAGCTGGTTAGTGGGCATTGAGGAGGGAGGGAGGGAGTGGGCTGTCATTTACCACTGTGTATACGCCTGCATGTGTGACGCTAGTCTCATGGGCTGCTCAGATGTGATTGGGAGGAAATAGTCATCATACAAACTCACTGAAAACTGAGCATGTGCCACCAAAGCTGCAAAATCCCTAGCAGAATTGTGGGCATGAACAGAAGGGGGAGACAGAAAGCAGCAGATCAACCCTTTTTTTTTTTTTTTTTTTTGTTTGTTTTGTTTTTTTGTTTTTTGTTTTTTTGCAGAATACAGAAAAGGAATCTCAGTGACTGAGTATGAATAATACACCATTTTATTGATAGTTTTTTATGTGGGTTTAGTGACACTTTAAGGGTGAGTTTGCCCACCACTTATATTTATTTAAAGATTTTCTTTGCAAATGTAAACCACTTACTATTACAGTTAAAGTCTTTGGAACTGCCTGGTCACAAATATTCATGGCTGTAGGAAAACCGCAAGGGTGACCCATCAAAATGACTTTAGTGCCATCCTCCAGCCTTTCATATAGTTAGATTTGCATGCAGAGTGATCTGCTATTCACAGATTGATTTAATTTACTAACAGACTTTACAAAAATGAGAAGAATCCTGTGAGTAGTAATCAGTGGAAGAAACTAGCACATAACTAAATGGATTTGCACATAAGAAGGATTTAAATTTTCTTCAGGCGTGAAGTTTTAAGGCCCTGAGACGACTGCTCCTTTCATGTTGTTTAAAGGACGTTTTCCTTTTTTTATTATTTCTGGTGTCACATTGCTGGCAAAAATCAGGAATACCTCCCGTGGATACATCCCCCTATCTGTGCTCTACGTCCGTCTTTATAGGCGAGGTGTGGATTGTGCTATTGGGTGCGAGGACTGAAAGCTGAGGGTGGAGGAGTGCAGACTTGTCAGCAGGGTTTCTATGTGACAGCTTGTCATTCGGCTCCATGTATCTTCTGTGTCCACGCTTCCCTGTGCCCAGCATGCCTCTCTGATGCCCGCTGAGATTTTCTTTGGCTTTGCACCTACTTGTTATCTGTTAAGGTTTCACATGGCTGAAAAAAAAAAATCTGATCCCAGGAAAGCTTTAGAAATATTTTCTTTTCTACACATTTAAACAGATGGCTTGTTTTTGTGTAATTCACTTTAATGGGGAGAGCAGACTTGTCATTTCTCTAAAATATTTAGACAATGAAGGCTTCACAAAGCACATTTCTCTTTATTTTATCTGTTTTGCATGACTTCTATCTCTGGTTTCTCTACCCATGTGAGTTGCTTATGAAGATTTTCAGAAGTCAAGTAATAGATGTGTTTGATGTAGCTAACATATTGTTGTAAAGCAGCGAAATGATATTTATGGCTTTAAAAAAAAAAAAATCATGGTAATGATTGAGTCACTGGAACAATCCATCATTCGCTGCACAGGTCTATATCACTAAAACTGTCTGTCAAGGGGGACTAAAGGATGAAAAATGATCAACATCTGCAACAGAATCAGCTATACAGCAACTTGTCATAGACAGTTACAGATTCCTGTATAATGGGCTGAAACCTTGCCGAATTGTTTCCTGCATTTAGATGCCATTCCTTGTGTACAAGAAGTGCTGAACCTCATACTGTGGGTAACAGAGGAACGCTTGAACTAATAAAAACAAACGTACAAATGCTATAGTGCTTCTGACACTTGAACTCCTAATACATATTGGATGGCAGAAGGGCCTTCGGCCAAATTGCCAAGGCTTGTTTTCATGTTTGTTTGTTTTTCCTTTTTTTTATTTTGGTGGCCTATTTGTAAACCTCTGAAATGAAAAAGGAACAAAGCATATTCCTCCTATAGTGTGTACTTGCCTCCGTCCAAAGCCCCTATTGTGATTTCTGTCTGCCCTGCCTTTCCCCTGCTATCTGCATGACACCACAGAATCCCTGAAGAGTCGCCCCCAACACAGCCTGCCTCACCTTTGCAAGATTTCCAATGAAAATGTGCAGAGGGGGTGTGTCCTTTCCCTTCACTCAGGTCACAGATTACACTTGGCTTCCTAACCTATGCTGTGCTGTGTGTGACATCAAATCCCCGCCCTCTGCCTTCTGGAGCTGAGAAAATAGTCTTTTTATCTGTGTAATTTGAACAATTGTACAGGAGAGAGGAATGCAGATAAACATGTACAACTTATGTAGGAGGATTTGTTTCATCTGTTATCACCTGAGGCCAGTCACTTCAGTGGGTATATGTAACTTTAAAATAGGATCTGTACTGTGAAGGTTGTGTCAGAAGTATTGCCTGTTTTCTAACCACAGCTGATCTTTTTTCATTTCTGCCTTACCAAACCTTGTTATGCATTGTGTATCTGTATTGAGGCCAGCCATCTTGGTGAAGGCACAGGGCTGCTACACTAGCCGTTAGATGCACAGTGTCTTAGATCAGGGGTGCCCAACCTTTTGAAGAACGAGGGCCACTTAACCACTTGGTAACCGTTCGCTGGCAACAATGAGCGGAGTGGGCAGATGGTAGGTCCATGTCCACTCTGCATATGCAGCACGGACACGGACACAGCCCACTCTGCATATACGGACACAGCCCACTCTACTCTATGGGCCTTCCGAACTAGTCTGCCCAGATGGAGGTGGACGGAGGACCCCCTTCTGTTTTTTTGTTTTGTTTTTTTAGCAGTTTTGATTGGCGGTAAATGGAGGGTCTAATTGGGTTGGACCGATTTGTGTGAAAGGGGCCTAAGGCTGCTTTCCCACTTATATGCTGCGGTTTACCCACACCACGGATGCAGTGCACTTGTGGCTTTCCTGTGGGTTAGCTGCACTTTGCCATAGACTTCTATTATATCCTGCAGGTGTAATGCACTTTCTGAAAGTGCACCAAACCCACATGTAATACCAGAAGTCTATGGCTCTGTGCAGGTAACCTGCAGGTGCACTGTGCTGTACCTGCGGATCAGTTTGTAAGCAGCCTAGTAACCTCTGCAGAACAGATATGCCCATGTATACACTGTGATTTTAATAATAAACTTACCTTAAATAACAGCAGTCTTCCATTCCGGTATCACCAGCTGTTGCTGTTGCTGTCCCAGGTGGAGTGCATTTGGTATCACTTCACCTGTGACAGAAGGCGGCGCTATACAGGAAGCATCAGCTTGCATGGCTCTGCTCCACAGCCACTTGCTTCCTCTACTGCTATCCTAATTTACAACCCTGATGGCGGGTCGACAACCCGCGATCTGGGCTTGCCAACCAACCATCCCAGATCAGGAGGTCGCGGGCCACATCAAAGCACTCCACGGGCCACTGGTTGGACAACCCTGTCTTAGATGATCTCACACTGCTCCTGTAAAGCAGGATTGCCTGGACACAAAAGCACTGCCATTTTCTCATGTGAGAGTCAAGACGCAGGGTAAATCTCTCAGGGTACTAATTAGGCACAATTAAAGGAGCAGTATGGCCAAACCTTTTATGGCCAAATACAGAAAGAAGGGGGGTTGGGGTATAAATACCCCTGGGATTTTTAAGGTGCTTTTCAAAATTTTTGAATAGGTCAGTAGAGAAGTATAACAACCTCAAAAGAAAAAAAGAAAAAAATCACTGTATGCAAATTGCCAAACTGACTAATAAATTTCTTATTTAAATATCTTTAATGATTACAAAAAATGACAAAACACATCATCTAAAAACATGCACAATCTTGAACAGATATGGTCAGATAGTGACATAATTTAAAATTTGAAACCACTTTGCGATACCAATCTCAACATGTTTCGCTCAATAGTCTGAGCTTCATCAGGAGTTTTTTGGTACAGGTGTGGCATACTAAAATTAAAAGGAGAGAAAAGACAAAACAAAAATATATAAATACAATGCTTGCAAAACACTCAAAGATATTCATTTATCAGAAAGATCGAATTCAATTAAGTATTGCTAAAAAAGCATCAACTGGTATATATATATTTGCATACAGACAATATATATGGGTAAATTTCACATATTACCCAATGGGTCTATACTCGTAACAATCTGATCAATATAGGTAGAAAAATAGGAATTTATTGAAATACTGTGTATTCATTCGTTTCCAGGTCCACAAAGGGAAAAGGGCCACCCATGTGGATCTAGGAACAGTAAAAACAACATAAAAGAAAGAGAAAACAAAAACAAAAAAGATAGGGGTTTGCTTACCCAAGCCAACACAGATTCAAAGGTGCATAGTAGACACACAAGTGGTGAACGTATATACAATGCCGTGGCTACGAATGAAAAGGATGCGTCTCACCCGTCTAGGGCCTCCCAGACCCGTTCTATGGTCCACAGAGGGGCCCAAGTGTAGAGTAACTGAAATGGAGTATTGCAAAAGAATAATGAAATGTTTCTAAGTACATAGACTAAAAACGGGAAATAGGGCAGTCAGTGAGGTAAAGTGGTGAAAGTATCAAAATATTACCTTCTAGATTGAATCAAGGGTAAATGTTCGGGGCTATAAAAGCCGTATGAACAGAAGCATAAAGGAGGACAATACTCCAGTTTCACCACATGGTGGCAGTCCACAACGGACAACCCTTGAGAACCAGATCAGAAGATCCAAGTGTATTGCTGCCCCAGTAAACTAGAAAAAATGAATAAATAAAGACAATAAAGCAATTGCTCTGGAGAGCATTGTCTTATACCAAAATATCATTGAATCAATCCTCAAAAAGGGAGTATAGCCCCCTTTCGGATAGAGAATTTAGCTTACCTGAGAGGTGGGGTGGATGTGTACGGAAGGGGAGAGCGGCATATACCTCCCCTTGCAGCCTCAGCGCCACTGTCAGAGGATAGCGGCTGAGAAGCCGAACTAAATAGGCCCCTCCGATCCGATGGCGTCTGACGTCACCATCGGAAAGCGGACGTGTTGTGAGGCACCTCCCCCAGGATTCATGTGGCCAATAGGTAATCAAGGGGCGAGACCGAGTGTCCGCCCAGAGTAAAACCAGCCTGGACCGACGTCAATCCTTCCGTCGCTTGTTTCGACGGTGTGGATTTGCGCATGCGCACGCTGGAGAGGGACATCATTCGAGCCCTAGTTACCGCGCAAGCACACTGCAGACCGGAACGAGAGCTGGATAAACACGGCCATGAGAGGCCCAATATTATCAGGAACAAAACAAAGGGACAAATCAATAGTCAGCCATGTTGACTAAGGGACTTGTTTCCCTTAGTCAACATGGCTGACTATTGATTTGTCCCTCTCCAGCGTGCGCATGCGCAAATCCACACCGAAACAAGCGACGGAAGGATTGACGTCGGTCCAGGCTGGTTTTACTCTGGGCGGACACTCGGTCTCGCCCCTTGATTACCTATTGGCCACATGAATCCTGGGGGAGGTGCCTCACAACACGTCCGCTTTCCGATGGTGACGTCAGACGCCATCGGATCGGAGGGGCCTATTTAGTTCGGCTTCTCAGCCGCTATCCTCTGACAGTGGCGCTGAGGCTGCAAGGGGAGGTATATGCCGCTCTCCCCTTCCGTACACATCCACCCCACCTCTCAGGTAAGCTAAATTCTCTATCCGAAAGGGGGCTATACTCCCTTTTTGAGGATTGATTCAATGATATTTTGGTATAAGACAATGCTCTCCAGAGCAATTGCTTTATTGTCTTTATTTATTCATTTTTTCTAGTTTACTGGGGCAGCAATACACTTGGATCTTCTGATCTGGTTCTCAAGGGTTGTCCGTTGTGGACTGCCACCATGTGGTGAAACTGGAGTATTGTCCTCCTTTATGCTTCTGTTCATACGGCTTTTATAGCCCCGAACATTTACCCTTGATTCAATCTAGAAGGTAATATTTTGATACTTTCACCACTTTACCTCACTGACTGCCCTATTTCCCGTTTTTAGTCTATGTACTTAGAAACATTTCATTATTCTTTTGCAATACTCCATTTCAGTTACTCTACACTTGGGCCCCTCTGTGGACCATAGAACGGGTCTGGGAGGCCCTAGACGGGTGAGACGCATCCTTTTCATTCGTAGCCACGGCATTGTATATACGTTCACCACTTGTGTGTCTACTATGCACCTTTGAATCTGTGTTGGCTTGGGTAAGCAAACCCCTATCTTTTTTGTTTTTGTTTTCTCTTTCTTTTATGTTGTTTTTACTGTTCCTAGATCCACATGGGTGGCCCTTTTCCCTTTGTGGACCTGGAAACGAATGAATACACAGTATTTCAATAAATTCCTATTTTTCTACCTATATTGATCAGATTGTTACGAGTATAGACCCATTGGGTAATATGTGAAATTTACCCATATATATTGTCTGTATGCAAATATATATATACCAGTTGATGCTTTTTTAGCAATACTTAATTGAATTCGATCTTTCTGATAAATGAATATCTTTGAGTGTTTTGCAAGCATTGTATTTATATATTTTTGTTTTGTCTTTTCTCTCCTTTTAATTTTAGTATGCCACACCTGTACCAAAAAACTCCTGATGAAGCTCAGACTATTGAGCGAAACATGTTGAGATTGGTATCGCAAAGTGGTTTCAAATTTTAAATTATGTCACTATCTGACCATATCTGTTCAAGATTGTGCATGTTTTTAGATGATGTGTTTTGTCATTTTTTGTAATCATTAAAGATATTTAAATAAGAAATTTATTAGTCAGTTTGGCAATTTGCATACAGTGATTTTTTTCTTTTTTTTCTTTTGAGGTTGTTATACTTCTCTACTGACCTATTCAAAAATTTTGAAAAGCACCTTAAAAATCCCAGGGGTATTTATACCCCAACCCCCCTTCTTTCTGTATTTATTTATCAGGGATGTGGTGCTAATGGGTTAACTGTCCTTGCCCTCTAACAAATATTTCTTTTATGGCCAAACTTCTCCTGTGGATCGCAGGAGTACAGTTAGTTCTGCATTCCTGTGATCTGGTTTCAGCCAACAGCATGCTAAAGCCTGTTGTCGGCTGATGTCACAAAGCCGGTCCAGGATTTGAAAAGATCCTGACTATGTGGTTGGGTTCTGTCCAGAAGCCTGGGCTGACAACTGGCTCAGCCTTTCAGTGAGCTGCCGAGAGCCTGAGCCAGCCACTCCTGAGTTCAGCTGCTTAATTGTTTTTACAATCTCTCCCCCCGCCACCCTCCGGTGCTTCTACCAAGCCGGAGAATAAATCGTTTGGCGGTGGCAATTTACCATAGAGAATACAACAGACCAGATGGTCCCTGCTCATCTCTATGATCTTCGGAGACTAGATGTGACCTTATGACGTCAGGTCCGGCCTCTGCAGATGTACGCATTGCCGTTTATTTGGCTGGAAAGCCGAGATCGTGTTTTCTTTTTTTGATTTTTTCCGTTTTTTTGATCTCAGGCTTTCCAGCCTAGAGGCAAGATCTGTGGACTTGTACACCCTTGATCTTGCTGTAAAGAGGACCTGTCATGTCCTATACCAAGGGATGTTTACATTCCTTGTAATGGGCATAAAAGTGATCAAAAAAAAATATGTAACGGGAAAGTGTAAAAATATAAAATAAACAATAACAAAAAAAGTAAAGTGCCCCTGTTCTCGCGTGCTCACACGCAGAAGCGTACACATGCCAGCATATGTAAACAGCGTTCAAACCAAACATGTGAGGTATCCCTGCGAATCTTAGAGCGAGAGCAATAATTCTAGCCCCAGACCTCCTCTTTAACTCTAAACTGGTACCCTGTAAAAAAAAAAAAAAAAAAAAGTAAACGTTGCCCATGGAGATTTTTAGGTACCGGAGTTTGGCGCCATTCCACGAGCATGCGCAATTTTAAAGTGTGACATGTTGGGTATCTATTTACTCAGCGTAAAACTTTCCCATTATGCAAAAAAAATTAGGCTAACTTTACTGTGTGTGTGTTTTTTTTTATTTCTTTATTTTTTATGCATTTGAAAAACTGCTGCGCAAATGCCGTGAGACATAAAAAGTTGCAACGACCACCATTTTATTTCCTACGGTCTCTGCTAAAAAAAAATATATATAATGTTTGGGGGTCCTGAGTAATTTTTCTAGCAAAAACATGATTTTTACATGTAGGAGTGAAGTGTCAGCATTGGCTTGGGAGGCAAGTGTTTAATTAAAATAAAAATGAATAATTACATTGCACAGTGCCATTATCGACTTACAGAAATAGAAGGGACAATGTAAATTAAACATTGTGTGTTTAGTATTACTTTAAAAATTTTAAGCAAAAAGTTTTTGTACGAGTAAACCAAAAAATAGAATGTGCATACCTTCCATTTACAGTCTTCTGTAATAAAAAAAATCTGCTGGTGAACGGACCTTTTGTTGATCTGGCAGCATTTTCCTAAGTCTATCAATGCATGCAATATGTACACAAATAGAAATATTTGTGTGTATCAGAAAAAAATGCTTACACAAAGTCTAGTTCTTGTTTGTATGGAGCTTGTGTGTTTCCCCCAGGCTTTGTATAGATGGAGTATGTTACTTGAGTGAAGTAGGCACTCATCAGCTCATCCGTGTTCTCATGCTTCATGCACTGAATTGTCTCTCTTGTATAGTCCCTTTTTCTTCAGTGTTACATTACACAGCCTTATGGTCTTGTTTTGGACTTCTCATCTGACAGATGTGCTGTCATGGCAACTCCAGGCAATCTCTAAATCTTCATTGGTGCACAAAACTGTTACCCACCCCCCTTGCCTGCTTTGCTATTGCTGAATTCTGATACCCTAAAAAAAATATATATATATATATTTCAGCCAGTGGATGAGAGCCACAGAAAACACGCTTCGTCAGCTTCCTTTTTTTTTTTGACTGCACAAAGTATTACATCAAATCAGCCAGTGTCGCTAGATGGATGTGTTCCTGAGATTGCATCTTCAATCACAAGGCTCCTAATGTGCTTTTGTGTGGCTGTAGAAATTAGCAGCAGTGTGCAGAGTGCAGGTTCCATAGATTGAGAGCACACCTGCTCTTTGTCTAACAGTGGAAGCGATCTTCCTGTCATTCACACAAAGGCGTTCAGAGTAGTGATTGACAATGAAATACATGTACTTCCAGGCTATAAAGCTGTCCATGGGCAGAGGATTTTTTTTTCCCCCCTGGCCCGCTTGAAAGCCATTAGCGAAGCCTAAAATATCAGCTACTTTGTCTAAAAGAGCTACTAGCAAAAGCTTTGTCTGTATAGAACTATGGGTGGTAGAGAGTGCTAATAATCGGAAATTTTTAAAAAGGCATTTGAACGAGCCCAGTAACTTTTAGAACGATCAGTCAAAATTCACTAGTCGGGACTGAAATCCTAGGATTTTAGGTTAGGATTAGGAATATTGAGAGGGGTCCAAGAAGTGGTAGTTCTACAGGAATATATAGGGATTTCCTGTTCCTTTCATCATTTCTATTGGAATAGAGCTGATTCAGGGCAGCACCTTCACCTCCTGAGACAACTGATCAATGCCCTAGTGATCTACTGCTGGCTTATAATGGCAGATGATGGGTCTCCATTATTGTAGCCATACACACATCAATGTGGCAACTAAACTGAACAAAAAAAATGGCAAAACTGAACATTTGTTTGATTTTTAGAAAGCTCCCAATTGATTTAGACTTTGCCGCTTCAAGCAATGGATACATTTTAGCGATCACTTTAAACTCTCAAACAAATATCTGGTTGCGACAGAGGGAGCATAATACAGATCAATTGCACAATTGGTTTTAATTGACAGTTGACATTTTTGACTGCTTGGTGATATTTTTTTTATCTAGATTTTCAGTCAATCGCAAATGCAGAACAGTGTCATTCAGTCTCATCATTTGATGATAAATTGCTCATACTCAAATTGTCTCATCTGAACTGTGTTGGTGTCTCTACGAATAGGATGAAGTTTTTGAAAATAAAGAAAACATTTAAATCTGAAAAGAATGTAAACCTTTTTTTTCCCAAACAAATCCATTGAATTGTACTAAAGGCAAAATTATGTTGTGTTTTTTTTTTTTTTTTTCATTTTAGATAGGGAGGGTCATTGTGGCGATTTCCTTTCATTTCCGGTCTTGGCTACGGGATAGGAAGTGAAAGAAA
Source organism: Lithobates septentrionalis (assembly GCA_037952835.1). NCBI lineage: Eukaryota > Metazoa > Chordata > Amphibia > Anura > Ranidae > Lithobates > Lithobates septentrionalis. Next base: position 162,551 of record JBBDGP010002788.1, on the reverse strand, counting down.
ATCTCTCCAAAGTTAGGAAATCAAAGTGTCGCCAGAACTAATGTCCCCATTAGAGAATATTTCACCTCCTATTAGTGTTCTGATATCAACCCAAAGTGTGTGTTGTTTTTTTTTTTTTTTTTTTTTACTTTCACGTTCAATGATTGCAGTAAACAGGACAAATCGAGAGAGTGAATCTCCCTAACGGGGGTCACAGACATCAGTAAACACAGCAAGGTGTTTGAATCCCTCTCCAATCTATCCAAAACTTAAAAAAACAAAACTAATTGCCATTATATTTACCCTTTACCTTTCAAATCTCAGTTGACGTATTGGGGACCTTGGAAGAGCTCTACATTTATTACATGAGCACTAATCATTTCTGTAACCACATAATATGAATATTCAAATATCTTTTGTGGCTATCGCAGTAACCATTGGTTACTTCTGGCTCTAAAGGAGAGATTGTCCTCTTCAATGAACAATCCTACTGCTATGCATATTGCTGCTTTCCTTGTTAAAGGGTAACGACTCTTTAAGTTCTGTATGTCCTATTTTCATTTTTTTTTAAATAACAAACCTGGTATACTTGCCTCTTCTGTGCAAGGGTTCAGCACAGAGTGGACCAGATCCTCCTCTTTTGGGGTCCCCCATTTTGCTCCTGGCTCCTCCCCGCATTGAGTGCCTGCTTGGAGACCTGCTTTTCATGTGTCACTGAATTTGATTGACAGCAGCGGGAGCCATCAATCTGTCCAATGAGGACCCGAGCCAACGGCTGGAGCTGCTGGGCTCATTCTCGTCGATGAAAAGATTGGGTTCAGGTAAGTAAAAGGGGGGCTGCTGCACTACAGAAGGTTTTTCACCTTAATGCATAGAATGCATTAAGGTGGAAAAGCCTTGAGGGTTTACAGACTGTTTTTAACCGTGAAAACCTTAAACGTGAACACTTCTTATTTGCTCCCTTTTAACCTCCTAAAGGGGTTGTAAAGGTAATTTAAAAAATAAATAAATAACAAACATGTTATACTTACCTTCACTGTGCAGCTCGTTTTGCACAGAGTGGCCCGCACCTGGTCTTCTGGGGTCCCTCGGTGGCTGTTTCAGCTCCTCCCCGCAAGAACTAACCACCTTAATGCGAGCTCCCTCGCATGGTGGTTAGTTCTTGCGGGCACGCTCCCGTGATACAGCCGGCGGCTATAGCCGCTCACTGTATCGGCCCCGCCCCCAGCGCGCCGCGTCATTGGATGTGATTGACAGCAGCGCGAGCCAATGGCTGCGCTGCTCTCAATCCATCCACTGTAGCCAATCAGCGGCCAGGCTGAGAGGCGAAATGGATGTCGGGAGCGAGCGGCTGACTTTCGAGGGGTCAGGTAAGTAAAACGGGGGGGCTGGGGGCGGCAGTATTGTCGGAAGTTTTTTCACCTTAATGCATAGAATGCATTAAGGTGAAAATTTTTTTTCCTTTACAACCCCTTTAAATATACAATTGGGTGCATTTTGTTAGTATTGCAAGTGATTGATAAAAAAATGGGGGGGAATGTGTATGTATTACAGGGATGTTTCTTTTTATATTGCCTTGCCATACACTTTAATAGTACAGAAGCAGTATATGTATAACACATACCAAGCAAGTAATGATACCATATGCTAAAACCACTTCTAAAGAATGGGAAGTAGGCAGCATGGAAAGAAATGGAAGTAGGGGGGAGAGAGAGAGATAGAGAAGTTGCTGATCAGATTGGCACTTGCAAACGAAATGATGAATAACGATTTTATTTCACATTCAGTAACTGTATTATTGCTTGTTTAACACTGAAACGGTTTCTTGAAGTGCATAAAATGAAAAAACGATGACTCTTGAATCTGTAAAAATTTTGAAAGTCAGTCCATCAAGATGAGCTTGAATGCCTCAAACCTGTTGTAATGTGGGACAGTTAATGTGTACAATAATTGTGCCCCTTTTACCTCTGTAAGCCGTGCATTATCATGCAGCATTTTGCCACCAATGCACTATGGACAAAGGAAAGTACATGTACTACATTTCCCTATGCAGTGCACCACAATGCACTAGTTGGGTTGCAGTGTGATGTTTTCATACATTTGGGTGTCAATTAAAAATGAACACGCTAATGCACATAACATGGTTGCAGTAATGCGTATAACCAAATGATAAATTGTAGAAGTGAGAGTAAAAAATGTAAGTGTGCCCTCCCTTTACAGAGGACACTAAGCTGCTAGGTCTTTTTTTTTTTTTTTTTTTTTCAAGGGCTAAAGCTATATTTGATGAGCTCAAGTCTTCCCTCAATGTACATAGGTTTTTTTTCTGTCAGTTGCACATTTAAGGTACATATAACCCTGTAGGAATGAGATTGCATGTACACTTAATGTAATCCTGCTGTGCACCTTCCAGTGCAGATCAACTTTGCCACCTAGCATTGTCCACACTTAGCATTGTCCACACTTGCATGCTCCGTGTCATCTGCCATCCACAGTAGCAGCTCTATGACCTGGCAATTTCCTGCGGTGACCTCAAAGGCTACATTGTGGAGAGGCTTTAATCCTGCTATACTTCCTTTACACCTGAGAGTAAGAAGAATTTTACAGAACGCTGGTAAAGGTAGGCATAGGGAGGGTGTCTGGTCTACGTGTGTTTTTCCCAAGCGTTGCCCTTGATCAGGCAGTATGAGAATTTAAAGGGCATGTGTCATATAAAGGACTTTTGCCTTTCTGCCTTTTGTGGACTGTATTCTGAATATGCTGGTTGCCTGACTGTACAGGTTTAGTATTTTTGAGTCACTGACCCAGGACAGGTAAATGGCAAATAAGTTGAGAAAGTCATAATAATTCCTCTTTATTTGTTCTGGTTTAGCGGTTCATGAGTAATGAATACAATGTCATCCGTATGACAGCTAGCTATCTAACTATAGATTTCAAGTCAAAGTAAGCAAAACCGTGGGCCGTATCTGTGTAACATCTTTGAAAACACAGGGAAAGAAAAGGCAGAGGGCATTGTTTGTTTTTACTAAGTCATTTGGTATCCATAAATATATTAAAGTGATTGTAAAGTCTCAAGGTTTTTCACCTTAAGATCCCTTTCACACTGGGGCGCTTTTCAGGCGTTTTTAGCACTAAAAATAGCACCTGAAAAGCACGCCTCAAGCCACCCTAGTGTGTTGAGTGATTTCACACTGGGGCGGTGCGCTTGCAGGACAGGGTAAAAGAGTCCTGCAAGCAGCATCTTTGGGGTGGTGCGGGAGCGGAGTATACACTGCTCCTCCACTGCCCCTGCCCATTGAAATGAATGGGCAGCGCTGCAAAAAGTGCCTGCAAAGCGCTTTGGAAGCACTATTAACCCTTTCCTCGGCCGCTAGCGGGGGGTTAAAAGCGCCCCGCTAGTGGCCGAAAAGTGCCGCTATAACAGCGGTAAAGCCCCCCAGTGGGGTCTCATGCATTCTATGCAAAGGACAATCCTAAACAAATTCTCTTGCTCCTGATGGTCTCAGTGATACTGCATATGTGTATGTTGTTTAAACAGAAACAATAGTGCACGTTTTGCTTTTCTTTTTGTCCTACCTAAAACACACAGACACTAGTTTAAAAAAAAAAAATCCTGCTTAAAATATATTGACCTTTGAACCTTACTTGAACCAAACACTAATCCTGGCACTGAACGAGATCAAACCTTGATCTATTTTTATTTATTTTTTTTAATTTTTTTTTTTTACACGCACTTTTCACTGGTGACAGTGGTAGGCAATCAGAGGCTACCACAGCGATCAGGTAACCCAGAATTTGGCGTTCCGGTTCCCGACCGTTAGTGTGGGGCCTGGGGCTCTTGGTGAGACCTCAGTCTCGGTGCTGGGAGCACGATGTGCGGCGCGCTCCCAGCACGAAGGGAGATATGCAAATATGCAGCCCCATGACAAAAAGCTCAGTTCAGTGGGGCCGTATATTTGTATAACATTGGCGTCAAGGGGTTAAATGGCGTTACGTGGAAGAGGAGCCAAATGTATTAAAGAAAAGGGGTATAAAATGCTTGTTAAATCCTCCATCCTGCACATCACGCTTGTCCCTGTACAAATCTCAGGAAATAAAATGACCTTTTTATTGCTTTCAAGGCTGGCTGCATCTCCTCCCTAGGCTAAAGCTTAAATTATGGGTATTCCTATAAGGCAGTTAAAGCCAGAACTGAAGCTGTGGGCATTCATATAATTCATATAATTCACATAAGCCAGGGTTTCACAAATTTGCTTTGCTTCTACGAGACTGCTAAAAAAGTTAGTTAAAAAAAAAAAATGGCTCCTAACAAAGCTCACATGTAGAACATGTAACACGTTCCTGAAGGTGAACTTCTCCTTTAACCCTTTTGCTGCCAGACGTTTTTGCATTTTATTTATTTTTGCACATGTTAAAAAAAAAATCAGTTTAGGCCTGAAGATTACATAAAACTCCCAAAACATATATTTTCTTAAAGCAGACACCCTAGAGAATAAAATAATGGTAGTTCCACACGATATTACTCCAAAGGTAACCCCAAAAACACATTAAAGTTAATTTCAGGGGGCACAAAAGGCAATAAATTACCCAAATTTTTGGTAAAATATAAAAGGCGAGGTTGCACCGAGTTAATAGAGACCCAACATGTGAAACCATAAATTTGCTTGCACCTGTGAAATGACGACAAACTTCAGTACCCTTTATTTTCCATAGGTGACTCTTTAAAAAGCCCCTCTGTAGGTCATCCGTTTAGTGCGTGGCGATATGTAACGTGTATGGCAATCTGTTAGGTATTTATAGTGTGTGTGTGTGTGTGTGTATATATATATTTGGCTTTGATTTCTATTTTAAATTGAATGGGTTGTTTTACATGTTGATAGTTTACAAACACTTTAATGCTTTCTCTACATTAAGGTAAAATCTCTTCTGTGCTGCAGCATTCCCCCAGTCCCCTCTTAGGCCTCATGCCCACGGACGTTTTTGCAGCCACTTTTTTGAGCGTTTTTTGCAGCTTAGAAGCACCTCTCCATGTTAGCCTATGGCCTCATGCCCACCATGGCGTTTTTGAGCTGTAAGTGACATAGGCATTTTTAAGCTCCAAAAAAAACCCAGGACTGAGGCTCCAGCACCAGAGCTGTAAAAATGGCAGACGCCGGTAAAAGTTGTTAAACGTGATTTAACGGGGCTTAACGCTGTATACACAGCGTTATGCACCGTCCCACGTTTCTCTGTCTCTATTCAAAATCAATGGTTCCCTATGGGAGCCCATTGATTTGAATAGTAGTCTCACCAGAAGTCGAATTTTGCGTGAGGTTCCCCCCAAGATCCATACCAGACCCTTTTCCGAGCACACAGCCGGCAGGTCAGGAAAGGGGGGGGGACGAGCGAGGGCATGTGGACCATACCAGGCCACATGCCCTCAACATGGGGGGTGGGTGCTTTGGGGCAGAGGGGGCCCCTGTGTCCCCCCAACCCCAAAGCACCTTGTCCCCATGTTGATGAGGACAAGGGTCTCTTCCCGATAACCCTTGCCCGGTGATTGTCGGGGTCTGCGGACAGGGACTCATAGTGATCTGGAAGCCCCCTTTAACAAGGGGCCCCTCACCCTGGGTGAGTGAGTATTGGTGTACATCGTACCCCTACCCATTCACCTGAATAAAAGTGTCAAAAATAAACACACTACACAGGTTTTTAAAGTATTTTATTAAAGCAGCTCTGGCTCTTCTCTTCTCTCTCCGCTATCTTCTGCTCTTTTGCTGGGTCTTATCCCCTCTCCGGGTCTTCTCCCCTCTCTTCTGCTCTTTTGCTGGGTCTTCTCCCTCTGTTCTTCTTCCGATGTTGACTCGACGAGATCTCCCAGGTTCGCCGTGCTGGTTTAGCCGTGTGCAATGACTTATATTGGCATGGGGCGGGGCCACCCGATGACATAAATTAGAGGACACTCCCCTTGTGATGTCATCACCCAGGGCATGTCCTCTAACTTGCATCATCGTGTGACCCCGCCCCATGCCAATATAAGTCATTGCACACGGCGGAACCAGCATTACACCGGGAGATCGCGTTGAGTCAGCATCGGAAGAAGAATAGAGGGAGAAGACCCAGCAAAAGAGCAGAAGATAGAAGAGAAGAACCGGAGAGGGTAGAAGACCCAGCAAAAAAGCAGAAGAGAGGGGAGAAGACCCAGCAAAAGAGCAGAAGATAGCGGAGAAGACCCGGAGAGGGGAGAAGCCCCAGCAAAAGTGCAGAAGATAGCACAGAGAGAGAAGATCCGAAGCTGCTTTAATAAAATATTTTAAAAACCTGTGTAGTGTGTTTGTTTATTTTTGACACTTTTTTTATTTAGGTGAATGGGTAGGGGTACGATGTACCCCATATTCATTCAAGTAGGGTGGGGGGGCAGTGATCTGGGGGGCCCCTTGTTAAAGGTGGCTTCCAGATCACTAAGTCCCCGCTCGCAGACCCAGACAACCACCGGGCAAGGGTTGTCGGGAAGAGAGCCTTGTCCTCATAAACATGGGGACAAGGTGCTTTGGGGTGGGGCGCAGGCCCCAAAGCACCCACCCCCCATGTTGAGGGCATGTGGCCTGATATGGTCAAGGATGGGGGGGGGGGACGCTCGCTCATCCCCACCTTTCCTGACCTGCCGGGTTGCTTGCTCGGATAAGGGTCTGGTATGGATCTTGGGGGGGAACCTCACGCAAAATTTTGTCGGGGTTCCCCTTCAATATTCTCAGCACACAAGTCGGATCATCTTGATCCGACTTCTAGTGATACTTCTATTCAAATCAATGGGCTCCCATAGGGAACCATTGATTTTGAATAGAGTCAGAGAAACGCAGCTGAAAGCTAGCGTGGCTAAACGGGTATTGACGCCAATGCAAAACGCGAAAAAAATCACGTTTTTAACGCCGCTTTTTTCCTGGCGTCGATACTAGCTTTGCAACTCGTTTTTTAAAACGTCCGTGGGCATGAGGCCTTATACTTACCAGAGCCTTATATCAATCCAGCGCTGTCCCTTAAAACAGCAGTGGGTCCCTCTGTCTCCTCACAGGGCAAATTGATAGCAGTGGGATACACTGACTCCCGCTGCTGTTTACCCCATGTTCACACAGGACCTAGCTGCATCGTCTGTCTATAGACGCAGGCAGCATGTCTTGGGATTTAGTCTGCAAGACACAGGAACAAGGCATTTGCCGAAGACAGCGGGGAACCCCAGAAAAAAAAGGATTAGGGCTGCTCTGTGCAAAAAAGGTTTACAATCCCTATAAGTAGCAACATGTAGTAAATACTATAAGTCTTAACATGCTTACATTAGTTCAGTCCACACCATTGTCAGCCCAAGCTCAAATTCGCATGTTGTACAACTTCAAGACATGATTTTGTTTATTGATATGTTACTTGTAAGTACAAGCCCAGCCCATATGATTCACAAAATTCTTAATCACAGACAAGTCTAGAGCAGATTTATCTTCACATTGGATAATCAGCATGATACGTTACTAGCTTACAGCTGAATGTGATAATCCTCCAGCTGTTTTTATGCTGGGACGTGTAGGGGCCACTCCTCACATCAATAAGGAATTACGTTTTATATGCCCACAGGTTCAGTACCAGACATGCTTCTATACGTTGTGGGGTTAACGTGTCTCCCAGCTTTGAAGTTTCTTTTTCAAAACCTAATTATTATTTTTTTTTTTTTTCAGTAGATACCTTTGAAATAACTTTGGCAACTTCACCATTAAAGCCAAATTGGACTTTCAGTTTAAATCTGCAAACTACATTCCTGGTCTTAGATTTTTCTTTAGAAAGCAGCCACAGCCATAGTAGAAAATCCTGTCCTCTGCCAGCATACTGCAAAGAAAAACCATTGCGGTCAGTGGGGAAGGTGTGGTGTCTCTGAAAAGAGAGGTCCGACACCCCCCTGCTGAAAAAGACATGTAGCTCTACAATCAGCAGAACTCCTGCTTTCTGTTGATTGGAGAGCTCTTGCTCTGATGCCTCAGGGGGCATTCCAGACCTCTTCTGAGAGTACACTGCTTCCACACTGAGAACAAGGGACCTTCTGTGCAGCATACTGGCAGGATTACAGTCGACCCCCAAAATTTGTGGGGGGTTACGTTCTTTGAGCACCCGCAAATTGTGAAAATCCGCAAATTTTGGATGTGGTTAAAAAAAATGCCTATAAATGGTTCACACAGGGGCTTCAAAGTCACCCGGCTCCCATCCGACTCTGAAGCTGTCCGGTACAGCGTGACTTCAGCGCGGCTTGCAAAACGACTTCTGTAAAGAAGTCAATGCAGGCTGCTCCGAAGTCGCCCCCAAGTAGTACAGGAACCTTTTTCTAAGTCGGAGCGAATTGAGTAGCTCCTATTGGACCGGTTCCATTGTACCGCATGGAGCGCGAGACGCCTGACAGGTCGCCCTGCTAGGCTGGGGAAAAAAATCCACCAACGACTGAGGCCGCAAACTCTGAACCGCGACTTTGTGGGGTTCGACTGTACAGGCTTTTCTATTCTGGCTGTGGTTGCTTTCTAAAGGAAAAAAATGCAAGACTTTGCACACGTTTTAAAGCACCTAGAATTTAATTAACTGATTTAAACTAAAAGGTTAGTTGGGCTTTAATACCATTTCTGTTGTCCAGAGCAACTAACCAGTTTCTCCTAAGTGTCCTAAATAAAAAGGAAAGTAATTATGTAATCTAATGGGACGCTCGCACCATTCACTCATCCGTCTTGATTGCGGCCCAGTGTTAGCCCACTGCAGGCTGCTGTTTCTAAGATTGAATTCTTTTTAATTATGTATTCATGTGGACGACTCCAGTGACCTGATTTAGAACATGCAAGTGACTTTGTTGTTCTGTTACTTTGTACAAGTTAAGAGAGGAAAGTAGCCTGTATGTGATGGGAGGAGTGGACACAGCAAGTGCTATCTGTGCCTTGTTTAGTTATTTTCCAAGCCAGTCTGTAGAAAAAAAAGCACATGAATTGCCCTGCTGCTTGTTCTCCACAGCCCACATTTTGCTCTCGGCAGGGAAGGGTATTTTGCAGCCCATTTAATACACTCAAGCTTCTGGATCAATGATACACATTGAGAAATCTTTGATTTTTCACCTCTCTGCGTCTGAAAATAATAAAATGGTGTGTTGGCTTTCTGCGTGCTTATGGCAATTTCAAAGGTGCCTCTTGTCTTTGTGCACTTGGGCTTCTTTTAGCTTAAATACTAGTAGCTGAAGCGATCTTTCTTATAAACATGTAATTTTACAGCCTCTTGTGTCTGCTAATAACGTCTAATACAAAAACATAAAGGAAAAGATTTTATTGGTAACCATATATTCAATTGTTGAAAGTGTGTAATTGGCCCATAATGTATCCAGGACTGGCTTGTTTTTAAATAGAAAAAGCGGTTTAGAGCATTCCGGTATTAAGAGGCGAAGATAGATTTTCTGCAAATCTAAAGCTATACATTTTACACTAAAGTAAAAAGTATTCCCGCGCTGCCTAAAATAGTATCCTAGTTGCAGCAAACACCGAATGGATCAACCAAAAAAACAATAGAATAAAAATCAATATGTGATGTTGCACTCTAGGTAGTGCCTAAATTGATATCATACAGAATATCCTTAATCATTAGAGGCCGACCGATATGGGTTTTTCTCTGGCCGATGCCGATATTTAGAAATCGCGGTGGCCGATGGCCGATATGTGATACCGATTTTTTTGGGCCGATATATTTGGCCGATTTTTTTTTTTTTTTTTTTTTTTCTTTTTTCCCTTCATCTCATAAAATCTAACAGTTAGACCCCTTTCACACTGGGGCGTTTTTCAGGCGCTTTTGGGCTAAAAATAGCGCCTGTAAAGTGCCTGTAAAACGGCTCCTCTGCAGTCTCAGTGTGAAAGCCCGAGTGCTTTCACACTGAGGCGATGCGCTGGCAGGATGTAAAAAAAAATCCTGCAAACGGCATCTTTGGAGCGGTGTATACCGCTGCTCCACCACTCCTGCCCATTGAAATGAATGTGCACCGCTGCCGAAGCGCCTGCAAAGCGTTTTGGCAGCGGCGCATTTAACCCCTTCCTCGGCCGCTAGCTGGGTTATAAGCGCCCCGCTAGCAGCCGAATAGCGCCTCTAAAATGACGGTAAAGCGCCGCTAAAACTAGCAGCGTTTTACCATCAACGCATGCCTGCTCCAGTGTGAAAGCAGCCTTAAGGCCCCTTTCACACTGGAGCGGTTTTCAGGCGGTATTGCGCTAAAAATACCGCCTGAAAACCGCCCCTAAACGGCCTCCGCTGTTTGTTCAGTGTGAAAGCCCGAGGCCTTTCACACTGAAGCGGTGCACAGGCAGGGCGGTGAAAAAAGTCCTGCAAACCGCTTTTTTGGAGCGGGGAAGGAGCGGTGTATTCACCACTCCTTCCCTGCTCCTGCCCATTGAAATCAATGGGACAGCGCGGCTATACCGCGGCAATACTGCGGCTATAGCCGCGCTGTACGAGGGATTTTAACCCTTTTTCGGCCGCCAGCGGGGGGTAAAACCGCACCGCTAGCGGCCGAATACCGCTGCTAAAACGACGGTACAGCAGCGCTAAAAATAGCGCTGTTGTACCGCCGACGCCCCCACCGCCCCAGTGTGAAAGGGGCCTTAGTAATACAGAAATTTTTTTTCATTTAAACATTAAACAAAACAAACCTCCAATCAGTTCACTTGTATGTATAATTTAGGAAAAAAAAAAAACTATCTTAAATATTAAATACACAAAAACCGGTAATCAAAACTTTTGGATGAAAAAAAATGGGCTAACTTTACTGCTTAGGTTTTTTTTTTAATTCATTACTGTATTTGTTTTTAAAAAAAATTGTGTTTGAAAGACCGCTGCGCAAATACCGTGTGACATAAAATATTGCAACAATCCCCATTTTATTCCCTAGGGTCTCTGCTAAAAAAAAAATATATAATGTTTGGGGGTTCTAAGTGATTTTCTAGCAGAAAATACAGGATTTTTACTTGTAAGCAACAAGTGTCAGAAAAGATTTAGTCTTTAAATGGTTAAACTGAAAACTTCTCCACGGAGTTCAGTCTATTGATAAAAAGAACCTGAAAGATACAATGTATCTTCTTATCAGACTTGGCAGGCTGCCCAGAGGGGGAGAGAATCCTCTTCACAGATAACCTCAGGAAACTTGCATTAACTTCTATTACAGAAGTCATTTGCAAGTCACGGCTGCGATGCCGATTAAGTAAATAACGCCAAATATCGGCCGATATATCGGTCGACCTCTATTAATCATACACATAAAATGCCAGAGGGCTACAACTATAAAGTGCGAGTGCTATGAATAGTGACAAAAGGTATCTATTCCGTGAGAACCAATGTAAGAATAAAATACATATATATATAATTTTATGAGTGAAGTTCTTGATAATATATATGAGTCCTTATAGCAGTGAGCTGAAATAGTGGCTGCTATAACCAATAGCAGTAAGTGCAAATCCAAAGAAAATTATTAGTGACTTGGTGATATCTTCAGTGTAAATTACACCTCCTGTACAAGGTGGTCCCTCCGAGCTCGCAACCTGACGTCACTTCCGGTGCCTAGCTGCTCCAACGCGTTAACTGATGAAGTCACGTGATTGTGACGCTACGCGTCGGAGCAGATAGGCATCGGAAGTGACGTCAGGTTGCGAGCTCGCCGCTCGTGGTGCTGTGTTTTGCTTGTCTGTTTTAAATGCAAGTACATTCGGCGCTTTGTTTTAAATAAAACACACCTTTTTAAACATACTTCATGATTTGGACATCCATTTCTCCTTCCCTCCTATACATTTTATCGGACCTGGAGCTCTCTCCTTCCTGTTCACCACCGAGGTACTAAAAGGAAACCTCTACTAGCCGTGACAGGAATTTGGATTACCTTTGCCATTCTGGTATTTTCATATGCCGTTACCTTACGGTAGTAAGGTAAGGGACCACCTTGCACAGAGTTGTAATTTGCACTGAAGATATCACCAAGTCACTAATAATTTTCTTTGGATTTGTACTTGCTGCTATTGGTTATGGCAGCCGCTATTTCAGCACGCTGCTATAAGAACTCTTTTTTTTTTATTTTTTTATGTAGTATCAAGAACTTCACTCATAAATTGTATATATGTATTTTATTCTTACATTGGTTCTCACTTAATATATATCTTTTTGTCACTATTCATAGCACTTGCACTTTATATTGATTGCCCTCTGGCATTTTAAGTGTATGATTAAGGATATTCTGTATTTTATTAAGGATATTCTGTATGATATCAATTTAGGCACTACCTAGAGCGCAGCATCCCACATTGATTTTTATTCTATTAATTGTTTTATTTTTTGGTTGATCCATTCGGTGTTTGCTGCAACTAGGATCCTATTCTTGCTATTCTAGGCGCTGCAAATTTTAAGAGTCCTGTGCATTTTTAGTGTGGTTCAGGTGCAATTTTAGTGTCAAATTCGCACCTGATGGCACTTGAACCACTGAATGGAAACCGCACCGGACTCTGCACCAAAACCGGACCTGCATATTTGTGAACACAGCCTACGTAATGATGACTGATAGGCCTGAGTGAAAGAACACATCCCTGGAAATTTTTAGGCCCTTTTTACACATGCGGACCATTCTGTTTATCAGTTCAGCCACATTTTTTCAAAGAAAAAGATGAAGTTTACTTCAGTTTGTTTTCCAATTTTCATAGTTTTTTCATCCTCCAGCTTGGAATCCTTTGGTTTTTTTTTTTTTGGTTTTTTTTTAAATTCTGTTTATTATTCCATGAAAAGAATTACAGAAGCCTATTGTGCGTACCCAGGCTTTAAGGTCACAAGGACCAACTATCATCCCTCCCCACCCTCCACCCACTGCTCACCCCCTTGTGCAACACGCCCTTCCCCAAACATTAGGATGAGGACATTCCCACCTACAGCACAGGAAAAAGACATAAAGGGAGAAATGAAGTTGCTGCACACCCCGGATATTAAAATATAGGATAATTCCCCCAAATGGGGTTTTTAACAGCTAGGTGAATGATTAGTAAGTAATTCAAAAATAAATGATTCCTTATTAAAAAAAATTTTATTGTATTGTGAGGGGAACTATAAACTATTAAGATTATATATAAGGGAAAATCTTCTAATGAGGGCACCCATTCATGGGACAACTGTTTAAGGCTGGGTTTGCACCTTTGCAATTTTTATCAATAATTTTTTTTCTCTGCGCGTACATTAATTTATATTTTAAAAATTCCTACCAGGCCTTTGTCAAGGTGCTGTTCTTGCTGTCAACTTATTAAAGCAGAACTTCACTGTGAGCATTAGTAAATAGATACAAAAGTATAGCATGTTTACTTTTGTGTTAAACTTTTTTTTTAATTTTTTTTTTTATACATTTCTTCAGTTACTTCCTGGTTTCCAGGCATATGATGTCATACATACCAGGTGTCTTCAGGAGGGGAGGAGGGGTTTTGTCAGCTAAACACACCTATCTGCGTGCATGCCTGAGCTAAGGGCATGTAGATTCCAGGAAATAAATGCTACATGAATCATGTGCCCTTACTCAACATGGCCATAGTCCGAAATGCTAGGGGGTGTTTTTCAATGTGATTTCTCAGCAAAATAAAGCACAAGGACATAGATGAGTGAGTTTTAAAATTTATTAAAAAAACATTTTTGGCACACAAATGCAGTGTAGTTCCGCTGTAAAGAGTCCATGCAAGGCTTAAAAGTATATTGTGAATGAGGGGAAGCTGTATGGGCAGGCTTTGCTACTGAGACAGGTTCAACACCTAGTTGGCACTCGTCTCGTTTGCAGCTCATAAAATTTATACTGATAATGAGATGTTAAGCAAATGTTAGCTTGTCAGTTGCATAGTATTGAGATCACCTGTGTAGCCCTCGCTCTAAGGTCTGGCAAAATGCTGCCTGGTTGTGTTGCCAGCTAAAGATGATATTGCACTTCCAAAGACAGAGTAGGATGAACGTATATATGGGGTTTTTGGTGCCGAAACCGATACCGAAAATAAATCCCGTAAACCGAAACAACACCGATACTGAAAGTGACTGTTTTTAAAAATATTTTTATACAGGAGATGATCAGAGACTGCAGAGATGGTACAGGAGATGGTCAGAGACTGCAGACATGGTACAAGAGATGGTCAGAGATTGCAGACATGGTACAGGAGATGGTCAGAGACTGAGGACATGGTACAGGAGATGGTAAGGGACTGGGGACATGGTACAGGAGTTGGTCAGAGACTGGGGACATGGTACAGGAGATGGTCAGAAACTGGGGACATGGTACAGGAGTTGGTCAGAGACTGGGGACATGGTACAGGAGATGGTCAGAGACTGGGGACATGGTACAGGAGATGGTCAGAGACTGGGGACATGATACAAGAGATCAATGCAGCCTCACCAGTGCCTGTCAGATGCAGCCAGCCTGTGTCCCCGGTAGTGCAGCCTGTGTCCCCATTGCAGCCAATGTCCCCAGTAGTGCAGCCTGTGTCCCCATTGCAGCCAGTGAAGCGAGAGGAGAGCTGCCGCCTGTTTGATTACAGCGCTGGGAACATCACAGCTTTCATTTCAATAGCTGTGTATTCCCCGATGCGCGCCGTCAGATCACCCGTCCCATTGGACGAGTGATCTGTCTATCAAAGTGCCTGGTCAAGGGGGAGGGGCTGTATGTGATGGCGCTCAGCGGGGAACACACAGCTATTGAAGGTGTTCCAGGCTTACAGGATACACACGCGACAAATTTTTTTCTCAAATTGCCATAAAGTTGATTTCTAGACAAACCACTAAATACATATTTTGAAATATGTATATGTGTGCAGTTTAAGAAGATGGGTTTTAAAATCGTGTTTAGCTAGTTTTGTGATTCAGCCACGCCTGCCAAACAGTATAGCAATGTAGGTGACCTCTACTGCACTTAAGCAATAGAGCTTGGTCACCGACCTCCACCTGTGATTTGGTCATTGAAGAATAACGGGGATTGGTTCAGTACTGACCCTACACCTTACCCAGCTCTCCTGTAGAGGGGATTACAGGAGTCAGATACCACGACAATGTCAACTTTTTTGATAGTTCTAGGTGAAAATGCATTCAATTTTTTTATATGGTTTGGAAATTTATATAGGCATCAAAAAAAAAAAACCTTTCAAAAATGCACGTACAGGTATGAAAAGTCTCAAACTTACACGTTTGGATCCTCCTGGTGTTTACAGGGTATTGGACTTTTCTCTGAAGTTGAAATGCAGTTAAAGGAGTTCTATGATCACAGCTTTCATTTTATAACATCGGCATTGTAACAGCAATACAAAGAATAGTTCATTTTAACAATCCAATACACAGTGCATCCAGAAAGTGTTTACATAGCTTCACTGTTTCCACATTTTGTTATGTTACAGCCTTATTTCAAAATGGATTAAATTCATTATTTACCTCAAAATTCTACAAACAAAATCCCATAATGACCACATGAAAGAAGTAAGTTTGAAATCTTTGAAAATGTATTAAAAATAATTTTAAAAAAATTGCATGTACTTAAGTAATTCACAGCCTTTGCCATGACACTCAAAAATTGAGCTCACGTACATCTTTTTTTCCACTGATCATCCTTGAGATGTTTCTACAACTTGATTGGAGTCCACCTCTGGTAAATTCAGTTGATTGGACATAATTTGGAAAGGCACATACCTGTCTATATAAGGTCCCACAGTTAACAGTGCATGTCAGAGCACAAACCAAGCCATGAAGTCCAATGAATTTTCTGTAGACCTCAGACAGGATTGTATCCAAGCACAGATCTGGGGAAGGGTAAAGAAACATTTCTGCAGCACTGAAGGTCCCAATGAGCACAGTGCATATGGTAAAGAAAAAATAGTTGTGATAGCGCTGCCCAATAGTGAACAATCAATCATTCATTCAAATAATAAACTCCTGTGCTATACAATTGCTATAAACATTGATACATTAAAAAAGACAAACACATATTGGGTAAATAAAGCACAGTGGCCTCCATCATCCGTAAATGGAAGAAGTTTGTAACCACTAGGACTCTTCCTAGAGTGGCCTGCCTGGCCAAAATGAGCAATCTGGGAGAAGGGCCTTAGTCAGCGAGGTGGCCAAGAAACCCAATGGTCACCCTAACAGAGCTCCATTTTCTCTCTGTGGAGAGAGGAGAACCTTCCAGAAGAACAATCTCTTCAGCACTCCACCAATCAGGACTGTATGGTAGAGTGGCCAGATGGAAGCTGCGACTCAGTAAAAGGCACACGACAGCCCGTCTGGAATTTTAAAAGGCACATGAGGGACTCTCAGACCATGAGAAACTAAATTCTCTGGTCTGATGAAGCAAAGATTAAACTCTTTGGCCTGAATGGCAAGCGTCATGTCTGGAGGAAACCAAGATAACAAAGCAGTAGCTACGGGATCTGTGCATGTGTCCTTGAGCGGCCCAGTAGAATTGTACTCAAAAAGACTTGAGGCTGTAATTGGTGCCAAAGGTGCTTCAACAAAGTATTGAGCAAAGGCTGTGAATTACTTATGTACATGTAATTTTTTTTTTTTTTTTTACAAATTTGAAAATATTTCAAACAAACTTCTTTCACATTGTCATTATGGAGTATTGTTTGTAGAATTATGAGGAAAATAATGAATTAATTCATTTTGTAATAAGGCGGTAACCTAACAAAATGTGGAAAAAGTGAAGCGCTGTGAATTCTTCCTGGATGCACTGTAAGCTTACTTGAAAAATCTTCTTTCATATTCAGCCTGTCTGCTGGCCACCTTCCTGGATTCCCTGCATGCTTTGCAGCTCCTCCTCTGCTGTTTACTTTTGGGTTTCTAAGGACTATATATCCCATGATACCTTGCTGCCTGCACGCAGGGATTCCTATACTTTAACTCCTCTCAACGCCTCTGTAGTTTAGAAGGCAGGCTCTATGAAATGTGGGTCACTGTTGTGCCTACTCACAGGGCATAGTGAATACATGTCAAGGAAGTAAATGTGTGGGATTCCTCACATAGTAAGTTTACGAACTTCAAGTTTGTTCAGAATAATGGGAGTAGGCTAGAAATAATTGAAATACTATGACATTTTGACCATAGATACTTTTAAGCTAACCTTTTGCATATGCTTGCGTGCATTTTTTTTTCCAGATCGTGATGCATCACATTTACTTTTAAAGTGTATTTCCACTTCTGCAGGCAACTTTGAGAACACCATACTATGTTTTGTTATGTCCCCATTTACACTGCCTACTTGGGAGAAGGTCTCATGTCTGAATGCAAGAATTGTGTCAGTCTGTCCCAATAGAAAGGCTTAGGACAGGCTAAGTCTCCACTCATTAACATACAATGAAAGAAGCCCAGCTTCTAAGTCTTGAACCCGTTGTTAGGACAGAGTGCTCAGATCTAGTTTACACCTATAATATCATCTGCCAGTACAGTACTGCAGGATTATTTAACCACCTCAATACTGGGCACTTTCACCCCCTTCCTTCCCAGACCAATTTTCAGCTTTCAGGGCTCTCGCACTTTTAATGACAATTACTCAGTCATGCTACGCTGTACCCAAATGACATTTTTATCATTTTGTTCGCACAAATAGAGCTTTATTTTGGTGGTATTTATTCAAGACTCCATTATTTTTTTATTTTTTTTGTGATCTAAGCGCAAAAAGAGCGGAAATTTGGGAAAAAAAACAATGTTTTCTTTCTGTTTTAAAAGAAATCCAATAAAATCAAATTGTCATAAATTTAAGCCAAAATGTATTCTGCTACATGTTTTTGATAAAAAAAAATCCCCTTAAGTGTATAATGGTTCGTGTGATCACGGACATATGTACACAAATGATCATGTACAGATGTGCGCAGGTGATCACGGACATATGTGTGCAGATAATCATTGGGACATGTGATTTTAGTGGGACATATGTGGGGGACAGCTTTTTTTATTATTTGAGGACATGTGTTTTGGGGACATGTGTTTTGGGGATATTGTGTGGGGACATGTGTGTTTTACATTATGTGGGGACGTGTGTGTTTTACATTGTATGGGGACATGTGTGTTGACACTAAGTTGGTGATCAGTGAGTAAAAAGCTGTAAAAAAAACAGCTCATACTCACTGATCATCAGCCGGCTGCAGCGATCCCCTCCCCTTTCCTCTCCTCATCGACAACTTCCGCGAGAGGAGAGCTGATCGCCTAGCAACTGGCTGTGTTTACATCACATGATGGCTGTGATTGGACACAGCCATCATGTGATCAGGAGGGCCAATCACAGAGCCCTCCTGCCAATCGGAGATGCGCCGTGTCCGGGGGACACGAGCGCATCGGGATCGCGCCTCTGCGCGGGCACGATCCCGCTCCTTCTGAGGGACGTTCCTGAACATCCACTCAGGAGAGAGTGCCCACCCGGACGTTTATGTACATTGGCCGGGTGGGAAGTAGTTAAAGTGGTTGTAAACCCCATTCGTGAAATTTGACCTAAAACATATATTTGTAGTGTTTACTTATCTCTCTCCAAAGCTCTAAGTGATGTTTCTCTCTGGTGCTTCATTCCTCTGTTATCAGCAGAGTCATTTCTGACAAGTTCTCGGACACAAGATAACAGCAGCTAAAAATTTGTATTGGGGAGGGAGCTTTCAGGTAGATAAGCAGAGAGTTTGTCTATTCAGACTACAGCTCTGCATGTTCCTTCATTCCTCTGCCTATATGGAGGTTGGGGTCGTGCCTTTCCTCTAATCAGCTCACTCACAGTGTAAGTGCATGCTCTCCACTCACTGCTAAAAGAGGAAGAAAGATTTCTATCATGATCTGCACTTTCCAAAGAGTGTAGAAAGGAGAAGACCGCAGATATATAAGTAAAACTTATGTAGGGAGATTTGTTTCATCTCTGTGTATCATCTGGGGCTGTAAACTTCACTGGGTATAGGAGAGGGTTTACATCCAATTTAAGGCAAACACAGCTCCCTCATAAACAAAGAAAATAAAGTAGGAGTTTCAGCACTGGAATTATTAGAAATTAGGGAAGCAGCAGGCTTTATTTTTTTTTATTTTTTTTTTAATATTTTTTTACGTTTCGCTGTCTGAAGGAAAACCTGTTACAAATATCAGTTAGGTGGTGTTATCCCAGTTTGACTGCAAAAGTGAAAAATATACTTTTAGGGTCAGTCCACTTTATGAATGCTGCACTTTTACCAGTTACCACAGAAGGGGTGACTTCATCTTCTTTCTGCACCCATCACCAGGAAAAATCCAAATTGGAGAGTGAGATAAACTTTAAATAAACCTAAGGGTCATTGAAACCTAAGGGTCAGTAACAAAACGGACCCAGAGCCCTGGTTCACATTGGTACGATTTGACATGTCAAATCGGCGGCAATTGCCGACAATGGCACCGTCCTAAGCGGTGCGACGCTGCATTTGCGGCGCCGCTCCAATTTCAAAAGGTATTTTCTGTACTATTTGCGATTTCGGGCTGAGATTTACATTGACATCTGTGCAGAAACCTGCACAAATTTCTCTGAAATCGGGACCGACATGCGGGAGTGAAATCGTGCGAGTTCAGCTGAACTCGTAGGGCTTCATTCCCGCAGCTCAGAACCTGGGCTTTGAGAGGAGTCAGTAGTGGTGAACTCCATGTTTCTCCATGAGACACGAGACAAAGTAAGAGAGTGATTCAGTATTGGGTGGATTGATCCTGCAATAAACCATATAATAAGAGCATGTGTACCTGGGAGTTCCTGGATTTTGCATTTGATCACAGCAGCAGTCAAATGCATGTATTTGAACACATACTACAGCAAAAATCTGCACTTTACCTGGTTTGCCTTTATCTCAAATACATCTCAATAATACATGCTGCACCGAGAAATGGTCAAATGCAGCCTTAGAACCCATTTACACCGTTGAGGTAAATGGAAATCTGCTGACCTACTGTATGTTTGACATGGGTTTCAAACACGGGAACAGGCCACTTGTGTACAGAAGCCCCTAATAGTGTGGAATTGAAAAGTGTAGATTCTCATTAGACCTTGTTCACACCGTTGCGGTTTGTCGTGCGATTTGACAGTTCCCAATCGCATGACAAGTCGCACCCCATTGCCGGCAATGGAGCTGTTCATATAGGGAAATCTTATAATGGATGCACCTGATCAGGAAGATTTCCCTTACTTTGGAGAGGCTTCCTCTCACTACCTGTTGTATCTCTGAGGCTGTAAGTAAACAATTATCTCCTTAGTGAGTGAAGGAAATCCCCCAAAAAATTGAGTGGGGGTTTACACATTCCCTACTTTATACAAAACAAAAACGGCTTTAATTATGATGGGGTCTTTTTTTTTCACAATGCACACGCATTATTGCACATTATGCTATAAATTGGATGAAGGTGCTTCCTGTATAAGTCGGTTGGTGAGGAAAATTATGTTTTAGTAGCACAGGCAGTGCTAGCAGTTACCGTTAAAAGGGTTTCTTTTGGCTTTGTTTTCTTCCCGTATATGACACACTTGTGCAGGCAATGTTTGAGACAAACTGCTTGTGATGTTAGGTCAGTTGATGCAGTAGGTATTGGCAAAGGGATGTTTCTCTTGGCTGGAGACGTGAAGGGAAAGAGAATTTAGGTTTCTCTCTGGTTACAGAATAGCAAACAGAATTGCTATGGTGACTTGTTGCTAAAAAAGGTTTAGCTACCTCATAAGACATAACCTTAGAATAAGGATTTCCTCAGAGATGTGTTTGATGTATGAAATCCTTTAATTGGGTTTGTACCAATACGGAGACAGACTCATTCCAAAAGTATGTATGTGTTGGATAACCTTTTTATAGGCCAGCCTTTCTCCTCCTCCGTCCCCTGAGTTAATTAACATTTCCTTTTTTCAGTCCCAAAAAAAAAAAAAAAAGCATATGTAAATGGTTTATTAAAGAGAAAGCCCCTACATATACGATATCCATTTTTTTTTCTTATGAAGATCTTATTGAATAGATAATAACAATTTACTATTTGTGGAAAACACCACTATGTACAATGCCTTTGTTAATTTCTCGTTACGTTCTCGTTACATTCCCACCTCCTTCTGGTGCGATCATCCTGTCAGAACTATAGATTGTGGGGATGGCATAGTGGTTAATTGGTTAGAACTCAATTCATTGTCATTATTGCTGTCTCCTCACTTCCTCTCCTTTGTCACTGGGAAAGAAGGTTAAATGAGATTCCTTCAACAGATGCCAATCAAACATATTTTTTTTTTTTCAGTATTTCGTGGTTGGACCCCACAGCTAGGTCAAAAGGTGATTTGGGGAACGACTGAGTGAAGTGGACAGGAGCAGGTTTGAGAGACTACAGCACATTAGTAGAGGTCTAGCATAGACCGTTCTTTTACATTCCAGTTGTATAGTGTCAAACACCTACACTTTTTAGAAAGCTTTTTGGATGGGGGAATTTTTTTAGAGCACCTTCTGGATCTGTCCAAGTTTAAAGGTTGCGTACTGCAATTTTTCAGATAATATACACGGTGTTAAGCCTAATGCCGCGTACACACGAGCGGACATTACGGCGGACTTTGCCCGGCGGACTGGATTTCGTCGGACAATTCGATGTGTGTGGGCTCCAGTGGACTTTGTTTTCTCAAAAGTTCGACAGAATTAGATTTGAAACTTGTTTTAAATTTATCCGTTGAAATCGAGTCCGGTCGAAAAGTCTGCCGTCTGTATGCTAGTTCGACGGACAAAAAGCCACGCTAGGGCAGCTATTGGCTACTGGCTATGAACTTCCTTGTTTTAGTCCGGTCGTACGTCATCACGTACGAATTCGACGGACTTTGGTGGATTGTGTGTAGGCAAGTCCGTTCATTCACAAAGTCCGTCGGAAAGTACGTCAAAGTCCGCCGTAATGTCCGCTCGTGTGTACGCGGCATAAGTATACTTTAAAGATCATTTTGTTGCCCTCCTGAAGAAGCAAGCCAGGTGATCTTCTGAATCTTGGCCAAAGTCATAAAGAACTGTCTTCAGGAAGAACAAAGGGGTCCTGGAAGAGATAGTGTGGCCGACCTGAACTCAGCATCATTGTTTTTTTTTTTTAGGATTACATGAAGAGACAGAAGTAACTTAGACAACCTATATACACACAAGAACTATGGTTAGTTCTCCAAGACTTTTGGAACAACCTACCCGCTGAGTTCCTTAAACTTTGTATACGTATAAGTGGACCCAGCAAAAATGTATTCAGCTTTTAAGGCAAAAGATACACACCAAATAATTAATTATTTTTTATTTTTTTTTCTGTTTATGCACTTTGTAGGTTAATTGATCAAGAAAAACTATTCAATGCATTTTTTTAAAAGCATCCTCATTTTCAGTGTTTTTATAACAAAAAGTGGAAGTAAAATGTTGAAAGGTTAGAGGGCCATGCAACTGTCTGCTCAATGTACATTGGCAGTTAATTCCAGTCCTGAGAAAACTAGAAATGTTTTAAAGCAGCATATTTTTCCTCTGTCCATTCAGGTTACATAGGACCTAATGGATGGAGTTTGAATTTGCTGCTAGGAAGTAGAAACGAGTAGGCCCGTTCACTCTAGGTGTGTTGGTCTGTGCTGGGCATCCATACTTGGTCAAGTTTCAACGCACGGACAAGACAAATTTCCTTATGTCCTATTTGTTCAGTTCACAATACTGCGCTGTAATGGGGTGAAAAGAAGTAGAACATTAATTTTTTTTTTCCCACCAACACGTCTTGATCCTACATCCCATTGCAAAGAGCTGTGGTGAAAAGACACAAATGAAATGCCATTTTGTGACATTCCAATAAAGTTGGGGTGAAAAGTGCGAATGTTATAATCTGAGCATCGGCACTGCACTCCACAGAGCAAACCATCAGCTGTGTTACAATGTGAAACGAGTCCTAAGAAATATACAGTTTTATATCTTACCTGCAGATCTTTGAAGCATACAATTTTGGTCTCCTCACAATATATAAAACCATTGCCTATTTTCGTTGTTGCATTATAGACATGGGTGGTCTCTACTTTTGAGAAGTAGAAGCCTAGGGTAAAAAAAAAACCTAACTTTTCTTTCCTTTTAGGTGGTTATGTTAAGTGATTTCCATACTTGGGTAAACTGCATTATCATTTTATTAACCTTGTTCTGTCAGAAAAACATTTAAGCTGCTGCAGTTTTATGGTCTCATTTGCTCTTCAGAGATTCAATTCTAGCTTATAAGGTTTGCTCCCAACACCTCCATCTGTTGTCTTGCTTTCACTGAAATCAAGTGGTAATTTGCTTTGTTAGCTGGGTAGCTTCCTTCCTCAGCAAATCAAAGTGCAGCATCATCATCAGAGTGCCTATGTGTTCTCCATATAGAATACATGTGTGTTGTAGCCGTGAATGGACAGTAGGTGGTTTTGCATGAGATTTGTATTTATGGAATCGGCAGTAATAACTGACACACAGGTTGAATTATAAAAAAAAAAAAAAGTTGACAGAAAAAAGACTTCCTACCAGTAGCTCAGCCATACTATGACTTTGGATTGTCACCTAGTTTGTCATTAATCCTGTCCTGCAAAACAGTTTTCCTGAATATGGTTCCACTATTGGAGTGTCCTACTTTTTGATAAATCGGCCTTTTAACAAATGCAGCGGGAGACCTTGGCTTCTCTCTAATACGCTGACATCACTGTCTGTTTTTCCCACAGGCACTGCTGAATACCCAGAGCAAGCTAAGAACACTAGTACCAAATTTCACTTTCAACCTGGGCTTTTCGGGAAAGTTCTACCACACAGGTAAGTCATTTCTTGAAAATATTTTTATTTGTTATAAGTGGGGGCATGCATCCTTGCCTTCTTTAATTTGAATGTTAAAAATGGGAACTTTTGAGAACTACTAAATCTTAATGTGGCAGAAAAGCCTGTCAGATCGTCTAGTATTAGCAATCTGGATTTTATAGTAAACAGTGGATCGCCGCACTGTGAACATAGTATTGTATTGTTTTATTGGAGTTGGTGCCGGAAGGTTGTCATTCCGAATAACAACATTTGATAGCCAAGAAGTTCCTACACATCATTACGTTTTGCATTTAATTGTTATTTTCACATTGTGTATTTTTGTAAATAAACACGTTTGATGATGATCAGAGTATTGACGGGGATCTTAAGAAGCCATTCAGTGGGGTCCAGTAGCTATAACCTATGCCCTTGCCTAGAATGTTAATAATGTTGATGTAGTACACATTGGACCTATGGAATGCTGGGATTTGTGTGGCTGGCTCTATATAGCAAAATACTTGGTAAAGAAAACCTTGGTATATATGGTAAACATTCTGCCTGATCAAGCCATTTAAGAAGTGTAGGAAAGTTTCAGATTTTTTTTTTATGACAAGCAGGGGTAAATTGAGTACTTACTAAAAGCAAAGGAATGAAGAATTTGAAGGGTAGTAATAAATACTAGTACAGAGTTTAAAAATGGGGGGGGGGGGGGGGTGGGGGTTGAATACAGGAGACCAAAGGAAAAATATTGAGGGAATTTTGAACGTGGCCTCATTTGTGTAGGTACAGTGCTGTTAAGTATTTGCCCCCTTCCTAATTTTTTATTTTTTTGCATATTTCTCACACTTAAATGACTCAGATCATCAAGCAAATTTTAATATTACACAAAGATAACCCGAGTAAATCCAAGATGCAGTTTTTAAATTATTTCATTAAGGTAAAAAAGCTGTTCAAACCTGCCTGGTTTGTGAAAAATTGCCCCCTCCCATGCTGAATCATGAATGAACTGTGATTAACTCCAATTTTTTGGAAAGTGGAGTTAAATTTCACTTGCCACACCCAGGCCTGATTACTCCCGGACCTGTTGAATCAAAAAAATCGCATAAATAGAAGCTGTCTGACAAAGTGAAGCACGCTAACAGATCACAAAAAGCCACATATCATTCCACAATCTAAAAAAAAAAATCAATAACAGAATAGAATCCTGTATCGGTCTAGGAAGGGTTTCAAAGCCACTTCTAAGGCTTTGGAACTCCAGTGAACCACAGGGAGAGCCATTATACACAAATGGAGATGACTTGGAACAGTGGTGAACCTTCCCAGGAGTGGACGGCCTACAAAAATTACTCCAAGAGAATGACGACGACTCATCCAGGAGGTCATAAGAGGCCTCACTTGCCTCAGGTATGATCCGTGTTCATGATTTAACAATAAGAAAGAGACTGGGCAAAAATGGCATCCATGGGAGAGTTCCAAGGCCAAAGCCACTGCTGATCAAAAAACACAAAGGCTCATCTCACATTTACCAAAAAAGTCTCGATTATCCCTGAGACTTAGGCAAATATTCTGTGGACTGATGAGACAAAAGTTTAACTTTTTGGAAGGTGTGCGTCCCATTACATCTGGGATAAAACTAATACAACATTTCATAACAAGAACATCATACCAACAGTCAGACATGGTGGTGGTAGCATGATGGTCTGGGGCTGCTTTGCAGCTTTAGGACCTGGACAACTTACCATAATTGATGGAACCATGAATTCTGAACTTTACCAGAAAATCCTAAAGGAGAATGTCCGGCCATCAGTTCGTGACCTCAAGCTCAAGTGCACTTGGGTTATGCAGCAGGATAATGATCGGAAACACAACAGCAAGTCCACCTCCAAATGGTTAAAACAAAGCAAAATTTAGGTTTTGGAGTGGCCTAGTCAAAGCCCGGACTTAAATCCAATTGAGAAGCTGTATCATGACCTTACACAGGCCGTCAAGGGTGGCACAATCCGTTATTAGGTTAAGGGGGCAATTACTTTTTCACATAAAGCCAGGCAGGTTTGGACAGCTTGTTTGCCTTAATAAATGAAACCATCATTTAAAAACTGCGTTTTGTGTTTACTCGGGTTATCTTTGTGTAATAATAAAATTTGTTTAATGATCTGAGTCATTTAAGTGTGACAAATATGCAAAAAAAAAATCAGAAAGGGGGCAAATATTTTTCACAGCATTGTATATGGTGGTGATTAATTATTATTTATTTTTTTTATTTTTTTTAGGCACAGATGAAGAAGATGAGGGGGATGACATGCTGCTCATGCACAGGAAGGAATTCTGGTGGTTCCCACATATGTGGAGTCACATGCAGCCTCACTTATTCCACAATGTCACTGTTCTTGCAGAGCAGATGAAACTCAACATGCAGTTTGCTTTGGTAATATAATTTATATAACTGTAGTTATATAGATCTTTTTTTGGGTTACCATGTGCTTAAGAATATATTATGGTTTCTGAAAAAACATACATGTATAGCCATCTGCTTCTAAGTGAAGCCCATAGGAAACTGCTATACCTGGAACTCCTCCAACTGCCCCAACATACCTGGAAGGTCACAAACTAATTGTTTGGAAGTATGGATATTCATTATTAGGCTTCTGCTTTCCAATTATTTTCAGGTGGTAAATAAATGGGCCAAGGCAATATGGAAAACTTTCTCTTCTAACCAAGTTCTGAGCTAGGAGACTCGTACAATACTAAAGTTTTTTGTTTTTGTTTTTTTTAACTGTGACTATAATCAAAAACCAAATTTTCAGTAAGTGGATTTGAGTTGTCCTTTTTAAGAAATTTCATCCTAGTACACTCATGCTTGGGTATACGTATCATTGTCTGGCCCTTTGAAACTTACTAAGGTTCAGCAACCCATAGCAACTATCTATCTTTCATTAATTTGCATGCGCTGCAGGTGCTGAAAAGTAGAATCTGTTTTTTTAATGGGCTGATAAGAGAAAAAGAAAAACATAGGGATGCAAGAAAAAAGCATTCTTTGCAAAATTAGAGAACCTGTAGCAAGCAATCAAATTTTTTGTTTAAGTTTCCCAGGTGAAAAAAGAGAAAGCCCAATTAGCCTCCAATGGCTAATTCTCCAGTTTTTCTGAACTATTAGTTCCTTACTTTTTAATGAACTGCCCACAGTATTTATATGAAGAGAATCCAATAATGTTGTGCTACATCTGTACGTTATCTACTTTAGGTTGGCCATGAACCTATAATAAACCCATAAAGCAAGCAATGCTAATCATTTTTGAATATGGTGATGTTTATCTGGGTTCATTAACACACAGGGAGGCTTTACCATCATGTTAGAATATCTCCCTGTGAGCAGGTATTGACCCAGTTCTCTTCTAGGGGTAAAGACCCCTAAGCATTGCACAAGCTCCACTGTTGACTTTAAAGCGTTTGTTAACCTAAAATTGAAAAAAAATGGATCCTGTCCCTTTTTAAAGCATGTTATACAGCCCAGTGCTTGTGCTGTGTCATTTGGCCCCCTGTATCACCTGGAAATACCTGGCTGATCCTGCCAGTTTCTGCCCTCCCCCTGTAAGCTGACCATGCTGCTGAGCCCTGACACTGTGGTCAGCTTACGTGCCTCCTTCTTTTGCAGCTCTCCTGTCTCTCCTCTGTCCTCTCTCCCCCCTCCCTCCCTGCCTATCTGCTCCTGTGACAATTCCCGCCCCCGCAAATCCTGCTGCTCTCATAATTGTTAAAATCTTACATAATCCTCATTGTTCCCTAATGACAGGAGCTCCTGTCTGTGTTTTTATAAAAAAAAAAAAAAAAAAACCATGCCGCCTTTATCGTATTTCAGAGCGGCCGTCTTTCCCTCTCCCTTTCCTTGCATCCCGGCTGACATCAGCGGGGGGGAATTTCTCCCACTGCATCTGTTAGCTGGGCAGAGGAGAGAGCCAGCAGGTCACGTGATCGCAGGGAACCGGTCTGAAATATGGCAAAGGAGGCTTTTTTTAATAAAACACAGACAGAAGCTCCTGTCATTAGGGAACAAGGAGGATTATGTAAAGTTGGCAAAGCGGGTTAACAACCGCCCGTCGGAATTCTGTCCTCCTTTTGTAAGATTGTTGGGTTTCCCTGTATACCTTTAAAAATTAGTCTGCGTAACCCATCTAAAAAGTCATCAAAAACCTAACTGATGTTCCTAACTTCAGCTGACTATAGATGAGTGCCTATCTCCCTGTGATTAATGCAAAGTTCTTACGGTCCAACAAATCAAAGCGATTTAATATCTATCTTGTATTTTTAAGACCCTTGTAGCCTGGCAGACTGTTCACCTACCAAATTTGGGTAAACTGTAACAACTAGTATCTGATATGAAAGGTTGTGAACCACCCTTATACACATCAACCACATGGGCGTTACAGAGAAATATGTCTTTTCAACTTGTGTTTGTAGCATGCTACTTCACGATTTGCTGATTATTGTAAAGGTTAGGAACTAGCAACCCATGCAGTACAGTTGTTGCCTTCTTCAGTAAAGCATCATCTTTTCATTTGAAGTACTCAGGCGAGTAAGATTTTGTTATAGCTAAGAAGAAATGCTTGACTTGCTTTACAGTGTTCTGTGGAATATAGGTCATGCAAGACATTTTGCAAAGATTGATAAGAAAACTGAACATAGACATTCAGGCAATTAAATTGGGTAAATGCATAGTGTCTGTAGTGTGAAAAGGTACCTTCTGTTTCAGTGGCTTTGACGCCTGTGTGGAATAAAGACCAGGCCAGCCATAGTGAGCCATGACCATGCATGCAAGTGAAGCTTCTTTCTTAAGCCAATGCTTATTCTCCTTTTCTGTCTGTAAAATGTCAATACAGCTACTGTGTAGTAATAAAGGTCTGCCACCAAGCAACTATAAAGCTGGCCATAGAGCATTTTTCTTTCCTGCAACCACAGTTTGATGGAAAGAAATTGCCTAATGCCCCCATCAAAACAGTTGGTATTGATGGAGGAATCTCTCCTGCAGAGCCATTGTGTTCTCCCAGTGGGGGAAGCCATCCCTGCCAGGAGAACACAATGAATATTGATAGCCGCTACAGTAGCTGCTAGCAACAATCGCGTGTAAAATCCAATAGGCTGGTTGTACCCAAGTTAATCAACTTGGGTACATTCAGGCTGCCCATACATTATTTAAATCTTGGCTGGTCCCTGCTGAACCGGTTGAGATTTGAAGAGTCTATGGCAGGCTTTAGGCTGAGCTTGGAATCTTTTGTTAGTCTGCACATTGCCAGCTCTTATATTTGAGTTACTGTGCTGACCTTAAATGGTCTCTTTTCATGTAGTTGGTCCTTTCTTTGTGTCGTCATGACAATGGTGAGAGTGAACTTAATAATCTGCTAAGCAGGTCGCTGGTATCTGGTCACAATGTTGAAATAAGGACAGACAGCTGTAAGGTCATTTATCATGTGCCTTGAATAGACTCTGCAGCCTTCTGTAGATAGCTGCTCAGTATTGCATGATTCATACTTGCCATCCGTTAGCAGCTTAGCATCAAGCTAAGGACATCAAGCTGCTGGTTATAAACTGTACTGAGCAGTCCCCAAACCTTTTCACCTCAAGTTCTTTTCTTCTGTAGATAAGAGTGTAAATATTTCTGTCCTGTGCATAGCCAAATATAGTGCACACAAGGGGAATTGCTTTGTTTCAAAAGAAGACTTGCACTTAAACTGATTAGGTTCAACTCAGGTGAATTGTGTGACCGTATGCGTGTTAAATTATGCTTAAGTTGGGAAGACATGGTGTCCTGAAGTGATACTCCACCAAATCCCTCCTTTCTCTGGTTACTCTTCTGCTTGCCTTGTCAGAATTTCATATTTCATTGGGAATCATCAGTCAAGACATGCAGAAGCAGCATAATGAGAGGTCGCCAGGGGTGCTTGGTTCAGTTCATTAATGTACAAATATTTATATAAAAATGTTAAACTTGTCAATCATAACCCCAGTTCCTATGTTTTCATGCATAGTTGAGTTGCTTAGCCTTGTTTCCATGTCACATGCACAAAAACACAGGAACTGGGGTGCAGAAAAATGGTGGCAGGTGCTCGGAACTCAGTCAAAATATGAAATGTTTGGCTGAAGCAGGAGGCAATTTGTTCTCAAAGGGCCGGGGAGCGGTACAATGATTGGAGTCTGCAGGCAACAGTGAAGCAGTGAGGTTCCTTTCAAGTTTCTGCAAATGGATTTTGAGATTTAAGGTTGAATAAAGACAATAGTCCATTCAGTTCAACCTGTGTATGTGTGTCAATGTCAATAATCATTTCCCATATCCCTGTATGTTGTGTTCACAAAGATGCATGTCCAAGCGTCTCCTAAATATATCAATACTCCCCGCTAACACCACCAACTGTGGAAGAGAGTTCCACATCCTTATTGCCCTGACAGTGAAAAACCCCCTAAGCAGCTTAAGATTAAACCGCTTCTCCAATTTCATTGTGTAGCCCCGTGTCCTCTTACACTCCCTGAGAGTGAAAAGTTTTCTTTCTACGCTGGGATCACCATTGAGGTATTTGTATACTGCTATCATATCTCCCCTCAAGCGTCTCTCCCCCAGCGAGAATACTTTTTAGTTCCTCATAATTGAGGTCCTCCAGTCCGCTTATTCCTTTAATTGACCACCTCTGGACTCTCTCCAGCTCATCCTTCCTGAGGATTGGTGACCAGAACATGGGCGAAGTACTCCAGATGTGGCCGAACCAGTTTTTTAAAGTGGCAGGATTATCATTTTAGCTCCTGAGTAAATTCCCTTTTTTTATTCAAGCTAATAACCCGCTGGCTTTGCTTGCTGCAGCTTTACATTGCATGCTATTGCTTAGTCTGTCTTCTACCAGGGCCCCC
Source organism: Lithobates septentrionalis (assembly GCA_037952835.1). Classification (NCBI taxonomy): domain Eukaryota; kingdom Metazoa; phylum Chordata; class Amphibia; order Anura; family Ranidae; genus Lithobates; species Lithobates septentrionalis. Next base: position 131,916 of record JBBDGP010002788.1, on the reverse strand, counting down.
AGATATTTTTCCATCCCCCAGAGGTTTTCCCCCTAGTGAGTTGTTTGCGTTTATATTTTTAGCCCCCAAGTGCATTACTTTACATTTTTCAACATTAAACCTAATTTGCCATGTAGTTGCCCACCCCATTATTGTATTCAGGTCTTCCTGTATAATTTATGTATCCTGATGTGAAGTTATTGCCCTGTTTATTTTTGTGTTGTCCGCAAAAACGGAGATCGAGCCATTTATACCAACCTCTATATAATTTATGAATAAGTTAAACAGAATTGGCCCCAAGACAGAGCCTTGGGGTACCCCACTTACCACTCCAGACCAGTCTGAGATTTGGTCAGGATCAATGGTGTCCTCAATGCTGAAAAATACAGGCAGATAATTATCCATCATGCCTACGCATCATGCCATTCCATCAGGGAGGCGTGTGATTTAACCCAAATTTATTCTGCAGCAGGTCAGCGACTCCAAACATACAGCTAATGTCATTAAGAACTATCTTCAGCATAAAGAACAAGGAGTCCTGGAAGTGATGGTGTACCCCCCATAGAGTCCTGATCTCAACATTATAGAGTCTGTCTGAATGAAGACTACATGAACAAACAGAAGGATTTGAGGCAGTCTACATCCACAGAAGATCTGTGGTGGTTCAAGATGTTTGGAACAACCAACCTGCCGAGTTCCTTCAAAAACTGCGTGCAAGTGTACCAAGTGTTGATGCTGTGTTGAAGGCAAAGGGTGATCACACCAAATAGTAGAGAGAATTCCTCTGCCAGGATAAAATATTAACACTTCTATTTCTGAAAGCATTCTTAATAAACAGTATTTTTTTCATGTGTATGTGTACAGTTGTGCTCATAAGTTTATATACCCTGGCAGAATTTATGATTTCTTGGCCATTTTTCAGAGAATATGAATAACACAAAAACATTTGTTTCACTCGTGGTTAGTTTGGCTGAAGCCATTTATTATCAATCAACTATGTTTACTCTCTTTTTTTTTTTTCTTTTTTTTTTAAATCATAATGGCAACAGAAACTACCCAAATGACCCTGATCAAAAGTTTGCATACCCTGGTGATTTTGGCCTGATAACATGCACACAAGCTGACACAAAGTGGTTTGAGTGGCTATTAAAGGTAACCATCCTCACCTGTGATCTGTTTGCTTGTAATTAGTGTGTGTGTGTATAAAAGGTCAGTGCGTTTCTGGACTCCTGACAGACCCTTGCATCTTTCATCCAGTGCTGCACTGATGTTTTTGGAGTCTGAATCATGGGGAAAGCAAAAGAATTGTCAAAGGATCTGTGGGAAAAGGTAGTTGAACTGTATAAAACAGGAAAGGAGTATAAAAAGATACCCAAGGAATTGAGAATGCCAATCAGCAGTGTTCAAACTCTAATCAAGAAGTGGAAAATGAAGGGTTCTGTTGAAACCAAACCACGGTCAAGTAGACCAACTAAAGTTTCATCCACAACTGCCAGGAAAATTGTTCGGGATGCAAACAAAAAACCCACAAATCACTTCAGGTGAAATACAGGACTCTCTAAAAACGTGTGGCTGTTTCAAGGTGCACAATAAGGAGGCACTTAAAGAAAGATGGGCTGCATTGTCGAGTCACCAGAAGAAAGCCATTACTACGCAAATGCCACAAAGTATCCCCACTTACAATACGCCAAACAGCACAGAGACAAGCCTCCAACCTTCTGGCACAAAGTCATTTAGAGTGACGAGACCAAAATTGAGCTTTTTGGCCATAACCATAAACTCTACATTTGGAGAGGAGTCAACGAGGCCTATGATGAAAGGTACGGAGGTGGATCGCTAATGTTTTTGGGATGTGCGAGCTAAAAGGCACAGGAAATTTGGTCAAAATTGTTGGCAAGATAAATGCAGTATCAAAAAATACTGGAGGAACATTTGCATTCATCAGCCAGGAAGCTGTGCATGGGACGTATTTGGACATTCCAACATGACAATGATTCAAAACACAAGGCCAAGTCGACCCGTCATTGGCTACAGCAGAATAAAGTGAAGGTTCTGGAGTGACCATCTCAGTCTGCTGACCTCAATATCATTGAGCCACTCTGGGGAGATCTCGAACATGCAGTTCATGCAAGACAGCCCAAGAATTTACAGGAACTGGAGGCTTTTTGCCAAGAGGAATGGGCAGCTTTACCATCTGAGAAGCTTCATCCACAAAAGACTTCAAGCTGTCATTGATGTTAAAGGGGGCAATACACAGTATTAAGAACTGGGCTAAACTTTTGGTCAGGGTCATTTGGGTAGTTTTGTTGTCATGATTTAAAAAGAGTAAACACAGTTGATTGATAATAAATGGCTTCATCCAAACACTAACCATGAGTAAACGAAACATTTTTGTGTTATCATTCATATTCTCTGAAAAATGGCCAAGAAATCATAAATTCTGCCAGGGTATGTAAACCTATGAGCACAACTGTATGTGTATGTATGTACAGTTGTGCTCATAATATATACAGCACAACTGTATATTTAATGCATATATAAAATGTGTGTGGCTATTTGCATTTTTTTGTATGTTTTGTTTCTATTATAACACATACCTTTTGTTGCACAGACCCTGATTTTTCCTCATCAGCAAACTGATTGTCACAGCAGTTTTGTTGCCGACTATCATTGCATCAAAAAACTAACCCTCATACTATCAAATATTTGGATTAGTTATTTTGGGTAGCCAATGATATGTTTGGCATAACTGTGTTTGCACCTAATGCAATGTTTTGTTTTGTTTTTTTTCCTTCCCAGAGTATCTGCTGTGTTTTTGTGTATGAGTGTATATATAATCCTGATAACCTTTTATATTTTTTTTGTAGGAACATGGTATCCCCATAGATTTGGGATATGCAGTCGCACCTCATCATTCTGGTGTGTACCCCATACACAGCCAACTATATGAAGCTTGGAAATCTGTATGGAATATCCAGGTTACTAGCACAGAAGAGTACCCTCACCTTAGACCAGCTCGCTATCGCAGAGGATTTGTACACAACAACATCATGGTAAGATTAACCATTTCCTAACATACTTTGGGTAGCCACAGTCAATATGGGTATTTATGTGATATTGGCTTGTCATCTAGACTCGCAATGAAAGCAGGGAATTTTTGGATACATGCAATACATTTTTCTCCCAACTTTATTCTCATGATGTTATCTGCTGCTAGATTTTGCAACTTTTTCACTAAAGTTAACAAACGGTGTTGAAGTCATCAAATGTGTTGGATGTCCCCAAATGGGATGAGATCCAGTCTACTGGTAAACTCCATAGGGAGGTTAGGAGGCAGCTTAAAAAAATTTTTCTTTTAAACCCACACCCATAACGCCTACATCCAGACGGCTTTCGTTGAGCAAGTTACCCAGTAAGAGATTCAATCATGTGACTTGTATAAAGGAGGATCAACCTCTGCCCTTCTTCTGTGTGTTTTTTTTTCCTTTTCCCTGTTAAGTGTTATAAATAAAGCAAAAACCTCACTTTTTATCTATCCAATCTGGTGCTTGATGGTAAAACTCTATTCTTTATTTCCGACACTCTCATATATAAGGGGGGGAGTCCAGATACCTTTTTTACACTTTTGACTGCGCTCTTTCTGGGTCTGGGGCTAGGGCTGAAACAGCCTGTTTAATCTCATCCTCCACGATTTCAGCATCTGTGCATGGGCTGTGGGCAACTGAGGAAAATTTAGGACCCCAAAATATAAATGTATATTGTGATGTATTTTGCTAAGCATAGAAATGTATACACTGTTTGTGGAATTCAGAAAAGCTGTTTATTATATCATCACTATTGGAAGGAATATTGCCATCTGTAGTGTTTTTAATAATAGAGGTAGATAGTTGTTGCTTGACAGTATAGTCTAGTAGTTGGCGCGGAGAGAATTCCTCTCTATCAGGATAAAGTACGAGAAAACCTTTCTGGGAATGAGTGTCGCCAAAAATCTATCCAACCCAGCTCAAACTTTTGCAGTTAGGGAAGGTATTAGGGCATGTTTTTAATGGGGGAGGGGGGGGGGGGGTGACAATGGAACTGCTATGTCTATCAAGGACTGGGTTTAATATTTTAAATTCCCCCCCTTACAAAGTGTACATGCTTTGGGGTATTGTTCCATAAAGGAGATAGCAGCATTAATGATATTTGGTGAAGCTGGAGGCAGGTTGTATAGTCCTGTGATACCAAAGGGTAACAGATATGTGATGGAATATGCAAAAATATATATACAGCCTCTATGGTCACTTCTAGTTTTAATAAATTCCTATTGAACATATCTGTGAACCAGTAAGAGTTTGTTCATACAATGTCCAATAATCTGTTTTCTGCACTGGATAAACATGGGTCACTGCAAGGGCACATTGAAAACAGTGTGCCTTGTTCACACCGCAACACACATATATGCATACAAAATGGAAGGCACCATGCACAAAAAATGCATGCAGGTGCGTGTTACTGTACATCCATATTTAGTGACCAAAGAGAGTAACTTTCCTGGAGTAAGAAGTATGATACGAGTGTCTAGAATAATTTTGACCAAGGTTTATGGAAGACTGTGTTCTTTATTGCATTGGGCAATGTGTGCTTGTACATGAAAGGGTAGCTCAGACTAGTGTCTTAGGCTATGCAATGTGATCTGAACTGTAACACACGGATGTAACACAGCATCTGGTTTACTTTCTTTTACTTTTCATTTAGTCAAAGCTTTGTGCACTCGTTTATGTAGGCATGATGTGTGCAAAATGCAAGTAATTGTTACAAAAATGACCAAGGATGATCATGACCTTCTTTTTTTTTTTTTTTTTTCCATCTCCAGTTTTAGGGTAGATAACCTAAGATACATGTTAAAGTAATGGTAGGCAGCTGCATCACAATGCAGAGGGGAGGTATACAAATATATAATTCTGTATACTGTAGTTCTGCTTTAATATTGCTAATATGACAATATGCATGGGTTTTCTTTGTGTATAGGTGTTACCGAGGCAGACCTGTGGACTGTTCACTCACACAATATTCTACAATGAATATCCAGGAGGATCAAAAGAGCTGGATAAGTCCATTCGTGGTGGTGAACTCTTCCTGACTGTCCTCCTTAACCCAGTAAGTCAGTAGAATCAAATTACAGTGAAATAAAATCTGAAGGTTCTAGAAAGCCCTAATGATCCAGGATCTTCATTTTGTGCCCTTCTTTTTCCAGTGTGTCTGTTAAACAGGCTGTTCGAATTATGTACCATACAAAGGCGTCAAAGATTTACTATTTGACAGCCCCTAAGATATTGGGAGACCTTGGCCTTCCTAATATAGGACGTTATAACACCCTGCGTTATTGCAAGCCCCTTAGATTGGTACTGCAACCATCTTTCGAAAGACTGGGTGCGTCTCAAAAGACTACTTCAAATGTAATATTTTTTATTGAAAAACTTTTTCTTACACACAAATACTTAGGACACAATACATTAACAAATTACAATAAGGAAAAAGCATACAAACACACACCTTATCAAAGGAGCCTGCAAGAGCAATATTCATATATAAGTATAATTAAAGTATTGCCATAATAACCGATCTCGAATAAATTCCATAGGGGCAACCTGGGATGCATTTAACTAGGCCAGCCACATTTTTCAAATTAATTAAGACATCCTCTTTTTTTTGATACAACAGTTTTTTCCCAAAGAAGAGCAGTAATTACCTCTTTAAGTCAATCTTTCAATGTGGGAGGAAGTGGCATAAGCCATTTCCTAGCCATCAGTGTATTTGCCAAAAACAGGAGACGCTTGCCAGCCAGCATTGCAAGGATATTTACCTATAAAGCATAAATGGTGAATGTAGCGCGAGTACATGTGCACATAAATTTTCAAATAAAACCGTGCAAAGGGTCAAATGTTCAAGTGACAAGTATAAAAGGACAAATGTGAAAAAAGTCCAATAGATGAACTAAATCTGTTTAGAGATGGCCTATATATCATCCGCAAAAAGATTGGAACAGGGACGTGTTGTGCTGACACTGTCCAGCCAGAAAGACATCAAGATGGTACTTCATCAATAAAACGAAGAGGTATATGTACTCTTACCAGAGCTGGTGGACTCAAGTGTCAGCGACAAAGAGTCTTATAGGCATGGGTGCCGGTATTGGCGATCACACAGAACTTCAAGGGATCCAAAGGCTCCACCAACGTTAAGGATGGCCACCAAATGAACCTCCAATGGGAAGAACACCAAGACTGGATCTGAAAAGTCCGAGACCCAACTGGACAGCAGGGCAATCTCTCATCCGGGTAGTATGACAAAAAGGGAATGCTTCCAATAGTGTAGATCAAAAAAGTATGTTTTTTTTTATTCATAAAAACCGGCATACAGCAATAAAAAATTGTGATCACAAGTTAAAAGTTTTTGGGCAATGTGAGGAGCGATAAGCCTTGCCCGCCTCGTTTCAACCAAAAATGCCTTCAACTGGGGCCCAGTTGAAGGCCTTTTTGGTCGAAACGCGTCATGTAATGCTTAAATGAAATTAAGCCACGATTTTAATCATAGCTGCGACATCAAGCCAGGGGACCCTTAAGTAGTCTAATGGAATTAAAATTTATTTATCCCAATTTATCTCTAGGCCTGGAAAAAAGGTAAACCTGCTCATCAGGGACATTAAGTGAATTAAAATGGTGGTTCTAAATCTTAAAAAAAAAAAAAAAAAAGTATCATCAGCATACAATATTTTTCCTCCACTAAAACCTGCTTCAAGCCAACAATATCAAAAAAGACCAAAACATTCCCCTAGAGTGGGACTTTTGAGGCACTACCATCAATGATGCAATGTAAGTAAAAAATATATAATTTTATTACAAAATTCAAAAGTACAACAAAAAATATATACAAAAATACAAATCAAACACGTTTGATTTGTATTTTTGTATATATTTTTTGTTGTACTTTTGAATTTTGTAATAAAATTATATATTTTTTACTTACATTGCATCATTGATGGTAGTGCCTCAAAAGTCCCACTCTAGGGGAATGTTTTGGTCTTTTTGGATTTTTGGGATGTGGCACACCCTCTGCTTAGTACTACTCCCTGTCAGAGACCTCTTTTTCAAGCCAACAATATCAAGAGACTTGGGCACCGCGAGTGCCAGAGGCTGTGTCTTGTACCCTGAGTAAGATGAAGAGGTGGCACATTGCCCATTAACAGTTATATACACAGATGATTTGGAGTACGATATGTAAACCAATTTATAGATTTGAGCCCTATTACAAAAAGCAGTACCTCCCATAAAAAAGGGCCATTTGACAGCGTTGAAGGCCTTTGCTGCATGGAATGATTAGCTCTCTTTCCTGGTTAAACTGCTAGATGTTCAATGTTAAGAAAAACTTTATGGACATTATTGAAGGTAGCTTCCAAATCCAAACTGGTCCTCATGAATCAAATTATTCATATATAGTGACAAGCAATTGGCAAGAACCCTTTGCCGAGAGCTCGGGGTCTACACTGAGTGGCTAAATAGGCCTGTAAAAAGTGGGCAGAGTTGCATTTTACCTGTTTTGATAATCAAAGTAAAATTCGCCTGATACATAGGAGCTGGAAGCTGACCTATAATGGAGGCCATGTTGAACGTCTCCAACAACATTGGAAGTTAGGCACTGTTGTATTATTATTATTTTTTATATATATATATATATATATATATATATATATATATATATATATATATATACAATTCCGCTGGTAATCAATCAGCGCCTTGAGTTTTAGTAGCAAGTAAAGATTTCCGAAGTTCAGCGAGTTCAGTTAAAGAGACAGGAGTCTCAAAAGCATCTCTCTCCCCTGACTCAAGAGCTGGGGAAGGAAACCATATCCAAAAAGCAGATTGGAAAGATCATAATTAACCAAAGATGTGTACAAGTTACGATAGAATGGGTAAAACTCAATATACCTATGGAAATAAATAAATCACCAGTTGAGGATTTAAGGTGCTTAACATAAGAGGCTTCCTTCTGGCTGCTTATGACCTGGGCTAGTAAATGTATCACTTGTTCCCTTTTCGTAAAGTGTTTACAATTAACAAAAAAAGCTCATCTGTTCTGCCTTCATCAAGGATCTATTCCTTAAAGCGTTTTGTTTTTTGATGTAATTTAACTTTAGTTCCGCTTTAGAAACTGCACCTAAGTCCGATTCCCATTGTTTAGCCTTAGCTTTACCATGAGATATCTATTTTTAATAAAAAGGCACCTCATAAAGTTTAAGTGGTTGTAAACCTCAGACATGAAATATGAACAAAGCCTATTTCTCTGTAGTGTGTAATTGTCTTATCTAAAAGCACCAGATTTTGCACTCTGCAGTTATGGTACATCAACCCCCAAGTATAATTTTTGTCTGCTGCTTTGTTCCTTTGCATTTAGCATTAGTTCACTTCTGTTTTCTGTCAGTTTGAGAAAAAATGTGACACGGCAAGGATCTCCAGCTGATTGTGCTGTGTGAAGGGGGGTGTTTCCCTTCCTTCAGTCAATTCTGAACTCTCCTCACTGAGCTCTGCAGAGTGCAACTTCAGCACTCCGCCGCTGCTTTCTGACGGCTCAGACAAGCCCTATAAATTCTGGACTTTGAACAGATGTAGAGAAGACTGCAGATAAATAGGTAAAACGTAGGAGGATTTGTTTCATCTTTGTGTATCACTTGAGGCCAATCAATTTACTGTTCATATGTAAGGGTTTACAATAATTTTAAGGGAATCCCAACTGTAATCAAGGCAGAATCCCTATTTATTAAAGTAAATTCATCTAACATAAACCAAACCGAGTCAGGCTTTGGGAAAAATGTAAGCCAGGAGTTAAATTTTCAGCCTAACGATTTGGGTTGTTTACATTGTTTATATCCGTTATTCGCAAAGGAGAATGATCTGAAAGACCACATAGTAGAAAATGACATTCCGACACTGTGGAGACAATTTAACTATTGCTAAGGCCTTCTCAATTCTGGATAGGATCATAAAGGTTTTAAAAAAACATGAGAACAGAATCAACAGGGCGACAAGACCACTAAAGATCTATTAAACCCAGTTCCGCGATCATTTTAGCAAATGTTGAAGAGCTGGATGAAGTTGAAATGGTTGGGGCTTGGAGTCCATCAACCAGCGGGGTACATCAGTGTTAGAATCCTCTATTAATATTGTAAGTACGCTTTGTTTACCCATCCGGAATTGTATAAAGCATTCTAACTCCTCCGATTTGTATGGCGGAGGAATGTAAACGTCAATTATGCATGGCAAGTTATTAATCCAAGCATATAAAAAAAAGTATCTACCATAATGTAACACCACCTTTTTGCAAAAACAGTGCAGGTTCCTATGTATTAAAAAGCCTCATACTTAACCTGCAATCTTTACCCTTTAGCCTTCCAAGAAACCAGAGACCTCCATACAGGAAATTGCCCTGCTTACTTTAGTAGAAATCAATGAATTTTACGGTCTGGCCAATTAAAAAAATTAATTGACCACACCGTCTCCTTAAGACTGCGTTCACACTGAGGCGCTGCAGCGCTAAAAATAGCGCCTGCATAGCACCTGTAAAGAGCCTCTCCTCTCACTCCAGTGTGAAAGCCCGAGGGCTTTCACACTGGAGTGGTGCGCTCGCAGGACAGTAAAAAATGTCCTGCAAGCAGCATCTTTGCAGCACTGTAGGAGCGCCCCTGCCCATTGAAATTATTGGACAAACGCCGACGCTTTGCTGGCTGTTTTAACCCTCTTCCGGCTGCTGGCGCGGGTTAAAAGCGTTCCGCTAGCGACCGAATAGCGCCGCTAAAAATAACGGTGCTTTACCGCCAACGCCCCCAACGCCCCAGTGTGAAAGCAGCCTTAGAGTACAACTGTACCTGTCCTTGACTCTCTCTAGAATGGATTCTACTCTCTCTTTTACCCCATCCCCTTGACGCTCTTCTGTGCCCCTCTCTTCTCCCCCCCCCCCCCTCTACTCTTGTCTGTCACCTTACACAAGCACACATTTCTACAACTTTGCACCCCTCTGTTTTTAGGCTTTCCCATTCCTATCCCTCTTGGCCCAGTATCAGACTCGCACAACTGCTTTTCTTTTGATAGATTTTTGTATATTAACCAGCCCACCTTGTTGCGTGTGTGTGTGTGTATATATATATATATATAATAACACTATAATAATAATATATAATAAGAACACTGCCTTGCCATCTCTCTACAACACATAGTTGGCAAAATGTAAAACCTCGTTCCCATCCCTTTTTTTTTTTTTCTCTTCCCCCATATCAAAAATGTATAAGACATATAGTGGCACTGTCTCTAATTACTCTAACTTGAGCGCTTCTTGGATCCTTGTCAAATGTGGTAACACATGCTGATTTGTTAACCGCACACTATATTTTGTATGCTCTGTGTGTCTTGTTATTAAAATAAAAAGGCACCATAGCCTAGCATTTCTGAATTGTCAGTCGTCATATTGCAGTGTGTTTGTGTATATGAATAAACTATAAGCTAATGCAGTGCTGTGGGACCTAGGTGCACCTGCAGTCTATGTTAAATTTAACTGAGTAATTATATGCGTTACATTTCTGCCTCACAAGGTTAAATAAAAACACTTGGAAGCAACTTCAAATGATGTCAATGGTTATGGAATGGGATGTCAAACATGCTCATATAGGTGTCAAGTATCCGCAGAGTTTTTTGGCCATCTAGAGATTTTACAGTGTATGGAGTTCTTCTTTAAATTTAAGTGTCCTTAGATACTGTGGTTTCTAGGTGAGCCAATCTCCCACTGATAAAGTCATCTACTTTAAGTGGAAATAGAAATGAACATGATTTTTCACAGTTTTATTTAATTGGCAACGATATTGTATTAGTTTTCTATAGTGTATTTTATATACTCTTTTGTTAAGTACTAAATGTGTTTTTGAAGGATTGAAATCCTTGGAATTGTCGTAATTCAGACTTCCATCCTAAAGCCATAATATATAGACTTATCTTAAAGCTTTGGTAAAAGAATCACTAGAAATTAATTAGAAGATATATATAGGAGTGGCAACCTGATGAAAGGTGAATGAGAAGTGATCCACATTGTAATTAAACCCAGTGATAAAAGGGAAAGCACTGTGGTGCTGTGTGAAGCACATTATGTTAAAGAAGTGAATTTACTATTGAAGAAATCATTGTTAGAAAATTCCATTTAACTCTGTTTTTGATCTGATTGTGTTAGAATAAAAAGGTGGAAAAGAAGCTTGTTAACGAAAAAAAAATAATGGGATAACTTAAGGCATTTACATAATACTGAAAGTACATATTTTTAGCTTCCTCTGAGCATTAAAACTCTAAGACTGCTGACCCCGCTGAAAGAGTAGTCTGCTTTGTGAATCATACGTTTTGGGCCTTCCCACTTATGTAAGTTATATGCATATATGCGTAATGTGTTGAGAGGAATAGATACAGTGGATAGAAAAAGTCTACAGACCCCTGTTAAAATGTCAGTTTTCTGTGATGTAAAAAAATGGGGCAAAGATAAATCATTTCAGAACTTTTTCCACCAATAATGTGACCTATAAACTGTACAACTCAATTGAAAAACAAACTGAAATCTTTTAGGGGAGGAAAGCAAAAATACAAAACTAAAATAATGCGGTTGCATAAGTGTCCACACCGTCTTATAACTGGGGCTGTAGCTGTGTTCAGAATTAAGCAATCACATTCAAACTCATGTTAAATAGGAGTCAGTACACACCTGCCATCATTTAATGTGCCTCGGATTATCCCCCCAAAAAAGTTCAGCTATTCTAGTAGGCATTTCATAACATTTTCTTAGTTGCATCCTACAGCAAAAGCCATGGTCCGCAGAGAGCTTCCAAAGCATCAGAGGGATCTCATTGTTAAAAGGTATCAGTCAGGAGAAGGGTACGAAAGAATTTCCAAGGCATTAGATATACTATGGAACACAGTGAAGACAGTCATCAAGTGCAGAAAATATGGCACAACAGTGACATTACCAAGAACTGGAGATCCCTCCAAAATTGAGAAAAAAACTGGTCAGGGAGGCTGCCAAGAGGCCTACAGTAACATTAAAGGAGCTTCAGGAATATCTTGCACGTATTGGCTGTGTAGTACACGTGACAACAATCTCCCGTATTCTTCATACGTCTGGGCTATGGGGTGGAGTGGCAAGACAGGAGGCTTTTCTTACGTAAGAAAACCTCCAAGCCCGGCAAAATTTTGAAAAAACACATCTGAAGTCTCCCAAAAGCATGTGGGAAAATGTGTTATGGACCAAACCAATGTTGAACTTTTTGGCCATAATTCAAAAAGATATGTTTGGCGCAAAAACACTGCCCATCACCAAAAGAACACCATACCCACAGTGAAGCATGGTGGTGGCAGCATCATGCTTTGGGGCTGTTTTTCTTCAGTTGGAACAGCAGGGGCCTTAGTCAAGGTAGAGGGAATTATGAACCGTTCCAAATACCAGTCAATATTCGCACGAAACCTTCAGGCTTCTGCTAGAAAGCTGAACATAAAGTGGAACTTCATCTTTCAGCATGACAACGACCCAAAGCATACATCTAAATCAACAAAGGAATGGCTTCACCAGAAGAAGATTAAAGTTTTGGAATGGCTCAGACCTGAATCTGATTGAAAATCTGTGGGGTGATCTGAAGAGGGCTGTGCACAGGAGATGCCCTTGCAATCTGACAGATTTGGAGTGTGTTTGCAAAGAAGAGTGGGCAAATATTGCCAAGTCAAGATGTGCCAGGCTGATACTCGTACCCAAAAAGACTGAGTGCTGTAATAAAATCAAAAGGTGCTTCAACAAAGTATTCGTTTTAGGGTGTGCACACTTATGCAACCATCTTATTTTAGTTTTACTTCCCTCCACCTAAAAGATTTCAGTTTGTTGTTCAACTGAGTTGTACAGTTTATAGGTCACATTAAAGGTGGAAAAAGTTCTGAAGTTATTTATCTTTGTCTCATTTTTTTTACATCATAACATTTTAACTGGGGTGTGTAGACTTTTTATATCCACTGTAGGTTGTGCACAGTGATGGCCTTCTGGGTAAGTCTAAACATTGTTGTCAGTAGAATTTCTCCAAGGGTCAAGAAATTTGTTTATTGTTACAATTCTTTGGTAATAATTGTGTTGTCTTACAAACCAATTAAGGACTGGGCTGCATGCATTTATGCATCACATGCCTGTCCCTCATTATGTGGGTGGAGAGAAAATATACAAGCCATGTATGTACTCCACAAGGATGTAGGCCTATAGCAACCCTTCTAACAAACTTTTAATGTGCATTGTGAGCTAGAAAGGAGAAATGTATTGGAATTAACTAGGGTTGCACCTATACCGAGCATTTGCACGTGTACTTGTACTCGTGCAAATGCTCCGATGTTTGACCCGATACCTGGACAATTGGGGATGATCGGTGCTGCAGTGGGGGGAGTTGCAATTTACCGATCTCCCTGTATGGATTTCATTAAAGCAACTGACAGCCGCGTTCTCCTCCCTTCCCACCTCATCCTCTGTCCTCCCCCCTCCGCGTCGTCCTCTGTCCTCCCCCCTCCGCGTCGTCCTCTGTCCTCCGCGTCGTCCTCTGTCCTCCCCCCCTCCGCGTCGTCCTCTGTCCTCCCCCCCTCCGCGTCGTCCTCTGTCCTCCCCCCCTCCGCGTCGTCCTCTGTCCTCCCCCCCTCCGCGTCGTCCTCTGTCCTCCCCCCCTCCGCGTCGTCCTCTGTCCTCCCCCCCTCCGCGTCGTCCTCTGTCCTCCCCCCCTCCGCGTCGTCCTCTGTCCTCCCCCCCTCCGCGTCGTCCTCTGTCCTCCCCCCCTCCGCGTCGTCCTCTGTCCTCCCCCCTCCGCGTCGTCCTCTGTCCTCCCCCCCTCCGCGTCGTCCTCTGTCCTCCCCCCCCCCCTCCGCGTCATCCTCTGTCCTCCCCCCTCCGCGTCGTCCTCTGTCCTCCCCCCCTCCGCGTCGTCCTCTGTCCTCCCCCCCTCCGCGTCGTCCTCTGTCCTCCCCCCCCTCCGCGTCGTCCTCTGTCCTCCCCCCCTCCGCGTCGTCCTCTGTCCTCCCCCCCTCCGCGTCGTCCTCTGTCCTCCCCCCCTCCGTGTCGTCCTCTGTCCCCCCCCCCTCCGCGTCGTCCTCTGTCCTCCCCCCCCCCCTCCGCGTCGTCCTCTGTCCTCCCCCCCCCTCCGCGTCGTCCTCTGTCTCCCCCCCTCCGCGTCGTCCTCTGTCCTCCCCCCCTCCGCGTCGTCCTCTGTCCTCCCCCCCTCCGCGTCGTCCTCTGTCCTCCCCCCCCCCCCCCCCCCTCCGCGTCGTCCTCTGTCCTCCCCCCCCTCCGCGTCGTCCTCTGTCTCCCCCCCCCCTCCGCGTCGTCCTCTGTCTCCCCCCCCCTCCGCGTCGTCCTCTGTCTCCCCCCCTCAGCGTCGTCCTCTGTCTCCCCCCCCCCCTCCGCGTCATCCTCTGTCTCCCCCCCCTCCGCGTCGTCCTCTCCCCCCCCCTCCGTGTCGTCCTCTCTCCCCCCCCTCCGTGTCGTCCTCTCTCCCCCCCCTCCGTGTCGTCCTCTCTCCCCCCCTCCGTGTCGTCCTGTCTCCCCCCCCCCCTCCGTGTCGTCCTCTGTCTCCCCCCCCCTGTGTCGTCCTCTGTCACCCCCCCTCCGCGTCGTCCTCTCCCCCCCCCTCCGTGTCGTCCTCTCTCCCCCCCTCCGTGTCGTCCTCTGTCTCCCCCCCCCTCTGTTCCCCCAATCCAATGTCCTGGATATGTTAAATACCGTGATATTAATAACAATGTATCTTATGATAGTTCAAAAATATATCCAGTGTTTCAGTGCGGTTAAATCATGTGTAAATGATTGATTTGATAATGTCCAAATAAAAGATGAAAACTTCCTGAATCTTCACAGATCCTCAAAAAAAGTGCCTAATATGAATTCACCACAGTGCTCCCCCTATAGAAATGCGCTCACCTTAAAGAATGTGACCACACAATTCAGTTTGGTCAAAATTAACTTTAGTCTCTCTGAACTAACAGGTTGTTTTCCTCCTTAGTGCTCTGTCAATCTTCTTCTATGTGGAAAGAGCTCCATATAGTGCTTTTATTATGTTTTAAAACATATAATTTATTAAAACTTTTGTACATAAAACTGACATTTATTGGATGCTCCAGTGCACCAACTGTATACAGCATATATCAAATGACTCCAATACTGCAGTAAATTCGTGCCTTTCTCGTGCAAATGCTCCGATGTTTGACCCGATACCTGGACAATTGGGGATGATCGGTGCTGCAGTGGGGGGAGTTGCAATTTACCGATCTCCCTGTATGGATTTCATTAAAGCAACTGACAGCCGCGTTCTCCTCCCTTCCCACCTCATCCTCTGTCTCCCCCCCTCCGCGTCGTCCTCTGTCCTCCCCCCTCCGCGTCGTCCTCTGTCCTCCCCCCCCTCCGCGTCGTCCTCTGTCCTCCCCCCCTCCGCGTCGTCCTCTGTCCTCCCCCCCTCCGCGTCGTCCTCTGTCCTCCCCCCCTCCGCGTCGTCCTCTGTCCTCCCCCCCTCCGCGTCGTCCTCTGTCCTCCCCCCCCCCTCCGCGTCGTCCTCTGTCCTCCCCCCCCCTCCGCGTCGTCCTCTGTCCTCCCCCCTCCGCGTCGTCCTCTGTCCTCCCCCCCCCTCCGCGTTGTCCTCTATCCTCCCCCCTCCGCGTCGTCCTCTGTCCTCCCCCCTCCGCGTCGTCCTCTGTCCTCCCCCCCTCCGCGTCGTCCTCTGTCCTCCCCCCTCCGCGTCGTCCTCTGTCCTCCCCCCCCTCCGCGTCGTCCTCTGTCCTCCCCCCCCCTCCGCGTTGTCCTCTATCCTCCCCCCTCCGCGTCGTCCTCTGTCCTCCCCCCTCCGCGTCGTCCTCTGTCCTCCCCCCCCTCCGCGTCGTCCTCTGTCCTCCCCCCTCCGCGTCGTCCTCTGTCCTCCCCCCCCCCTCCGCGTCGTCCTCTGTCCTCCCCCCCCCTCCGCGTCGTCCTCTGTCCTCCCCCCCCTCCGCGTCGTCCTCTGTCCTCCCCCCCCCCTCCGCGTCGTCCTCTGTCCTCCCCCCCCCTCCGCGTCGTCCTCTGTCTCCCCCCCCCTCCGCGTCGTCCTCTGTCTCCCCCCCTCAGCGTCGTCCTCTGTCTCCCCCCCCTCCGCGTCGTCCTCTGTCACCCCCCCCTCCGCGTCGTCCTCTCCCCCCCCCTGTCAATCTTCTTCTATGTGGAAAGAGCTCCATATAGTGCTTTTATTATGTTTTAAAACATATAATTTATTAAAACTTTTGTACATAAAACTGACATTTATTGGATGCTCCAGTGCACCAACTGTATACAGCATATATCAAATGACTCCAATACTGCAGTAAATTCGTGCCTTTCCTTGGATGATTCAAGGGTTTTGTCAAACAAATCTGCCCCTTGCCTACGCGTTACGTCACAGGGTCACATGACTCACCAGGGGAATTGCTATAGTAAGGCAGGACACTCTCCTTTTAATATACTACTTCCACTCCACCCCATTGATTTTAATTCATACAGGTGTGTTGTGTTGATACTGGCACCTGCCGCACACATAGAGCGTATCAGTGCCGTGTCTGATGGAAAACTATCAATTCATCTGAAATCTATATGTGTATGTTGACATAAATCAAATCATCGCTTCAATATTGGTGCCGTGGATTAACATATTGTAATCATCTTTACCATTCCTTTGCAGTATTTAGGTGTGTACCATAAAAATATAATAAAATTTAAAAGTATAAAATTGAAAATCCATATGAATTGCATAAATGTGAATAACCTAATTAAATGAATACGCTCAAATAGCAGCCCAAAACCTGTTCCCTTTATATATCCATACATGTTTAAGCAAAGACATTAAATGAGATGCGTGAACCCCCTATTCATTCCCTCAATCTATTTATCTCTTATTACTCAAAAAACAGTAAAAAAAAAAGGCAAATTTTTTGTTTAACACCTTTTGGTGCCATTACAGACAGCTCATGGATCCACCATGATTCTCTTTTTGGTTTAGTTATAATTTAACTTCAGCTATTTCATCAAGTAGGGGGTCCCCATATTTAATTTTTTTTTTAAAGTGTGGCTAGGAGTGCCTTTCACAGATGTATCATCTTATGCAGCTCTACTAGTTCAGTATTTTGCAGGAGTAAAATCTTGAAGTGAAATGTGATTAGGTAGGATAAAAAATGCTTTGCTTGATGTATTCTGTGGCAAAGTGTGTGACTGTGCGTTCCAGCCTCCTGATTGCCCTTAGTATATGTAAATTTGGTACTGAAGATTCCTGTTGTGTCTATGAGCACACAGTGTGCTGACAGATATGATATGAGCAAGTCCCTCAGCCATCAGTAGTCACTTCTCTGTCTATATACAGAGAATATTGCTTCCTGTGGTTTCTTATTACACCACTGCATTCAGGCAGAACACATTCACATGTGCCATAGTTTTGTTCGTAAAGTGATCACAAAACACTGGTTACGTTTTTTTGTTTTTCTTCATGCTGTGCACTTGACTAAGTTCTTTTTTTTTTTTTTTTTTTTTTTTAATCGTTTGAACAGCTAAAATAGTACAATGTTCTTTAACAATGTTCCTGACGATATGTGCTTTGTTTATGAAACAAAGTCTTTCTTATTCAGTGAACCATATCTTCATTAGATTGCTTCAGTAAAGCAGATGTTGCCTAGTTTTTTATTCTCCATGTGATTTTTGCAGATAAGCAGTTATAGGCAATAATGGCAAAACACCAATCTACTTCAGGCTATACACTTATAGATTTTCTTTCAAAGATTTTCATTTTAAGAACCTTGTTTGATTTTCTAATCATCAGTGAGGTCAAATCAACGTTCCTTTTCAACCACAGAGATGAGAAAATTTGAAGGAGCAGGATGAAATTTTTTTCTCGAAATGAATATTCAGACCGTGTATGTGGTTTTTGGTCTGGAACTACATTCATTTAAAATCGAAAATGTGAAAAGCAAGTGATATTTTCAAACATTAGCCCATTTATTGAATGTACAAAGAATTTTCTTACAAATGTTCCTATGAATATTTTAATTTGAAACTCTACTAGTGTATGGCCAGCATTTGGAACATTAGTACTGGCTTCTCAAGGGGTGGAAAGACAGGGGCCTGGTTTGATGAGTTCTTCCATCTTAAGATGTCCTTGAAGACTATTTCCTGTCTTATTCAAAGCAGAACTGCAGGCAAAAATAAGCGTTAAATGAATATCCCATCAAAAGATACAATAACAGATAATGGACTAATGATCCCTGGACTATCCCTGACTAGGTTCCCTCCTGGTTAAGGTGGACCAGAGTGCAGAGTCCTTTCCCCTTCACCCTCCTCCCTCCTTTTCTTCTTGTCCTTTTTTTGTTCTCTATCTCGATTTTGTGATTAAGGGATTTGGACTGTGTAATTCCGCAGTTGTGGAGTAGGGAGCGTCCTCCCCTATTTGGTTGAGGGGATTTGAAGGACATACTCTGAACCCCTTTTAAATTGCATTAATACCATAATGTAGAAGGACATACTGAGACTTATAGGTTTTACAGTCCATTTTGCAGTCTATTTGTAAACTAGAACATTAGACTGTGGTTAACTGAGCATCAATTGTACAGATTGTGGTTACATGCCTCTGATATATGTGAGGACAGTAGTCTCAGAGCCCATTCACACAGGGGCAACTTTGGATCCGACTTCAAGTCGCCCCAAGTCGCGCTACATGAAAAAATCAATGTAAGTGAATGGATCCGTCTTAATGCACACTACTGCAGTTGCTCCGACTTCAGAAAAGGTTCCTGTACTACTTCAATCCGACTAGAAGGTGACTTGTACCCATTGATTTCAATGGAAGTTGCCTCCAAGTCTGATCACTGTTCATACTGAGGCAACTTTACAGGAAGCAGAAAGGAAACAAAGTAATTTACTCCACTAAACAGCCAGCCCCCTCCTTCTCACACACAGTTGATAAGCTCTGATTGGCCACTTGTAAAGTTCCCTGTCCTGGAGGCGACCTCAAGTTGTGTTGTAAGTTGCCTCAAGTCGTGCTGTGATTCATACTCAAGTCGTGTCCAAGTTGCCTGCCAAAGTCGTGCTGGAAGTCGTGTTCCCCCTGTGTGAATGGGCTTTTAGGGGGCATGGCCCTTTGCCAGTGCAGATTGTTGCAATATGTCCTTCGCTTTGTACTAATACAGTTACAATGTATAACTTTCTGCCTTTCTACTATATGCAATCCATATTGTGGATGTTGTATACTCTTCCAAACCAATGCTGGAACCTCCTTTATTTTTGTTTATGAATATATTCTATTAATAAAAATATTAAAACCGAAAAAAAGATGCAATAATAAACCAGCGGTTTCTGCAGTTGGACATTCAGTTTTAATCCAAAGTTTTCACCCACCACTTTTTTTTTTTGTTCTTTGCTGTTAGATGCTGGCCAGCGGGCTAAGGACATTTTTCAACCCACTACCTCGGCTTGTCATCCCAGCCTCTGATTGGACGGTGAAAGATCTCTTTCATTATCGGGATGCTTCTTGTCAGCATATGAACTGATTGGCTCCTTTTACTGCTTCTCACACTCCAGCCCCCTGTAGGGACTGAAAAAAAAAGCTAATGCCAGTTCAAATGCAGTTGCTTGCATTTCAAGAATACATTTAATGATGTATTAAGGATTATAGAGTTACATTCGTTGGTCCTTTATGTCTGCCTAAAGTACAGCTTTGACACAATTCCTTCACCACTTACAGCGTCATAAATAACAGTGTCAGGTACCTCACTTACAAACATGGCTGAAACTGTTATGAGGGTGACTTAGTTTTAAGAAACAACTTGGCTAGAAACAGGGTGATAAAACACCTTAAAAAATGTATACATCATTGTTATGTGTAAAATTTGGCACTTTGCACAACTTAGGGTGCATTTACACAAATTATTATGGCCTACAGTGGGTTCCTGTGGCAAAAATCGATGGATTCTTGTGGCGGGAATCACATGTATGTAAACAGCTGTGGCCAAGAAATGTGCAAATGATTGAGAGGCTGACAGCAGCAGCATTGTGATGGTAACAGAGATGCCCATCTACCAACCCCTTTCATAAAATACCTGGAAAATATGTAAATCCTCCCAGGTAGACGGGTAATGCTATAGTAACGATGAGCCTTCCGTTTGGATGTATGGCCTAGGTGAATAAATGGTGTCTAAAATGATAGCATGCTGTTAGAATCTTTTTTGTATTTATATGAATATAAAATATAATGCTGCTTTGTTATCCTGAAGTAAGATTTAAAATAGTTTTGTGTATGGTATACACTAATTACAGAGTAGTGTTTTTGTGACAGTTGGCCATGGTCTTCAATTTTAAGTAAATAGACTACAGCCAGTCCTATTTTAGCCTGTGACATGAGGAAGAGTGCTGGGAATAAGGTTAAAAGTCCATGTCTCTCTGATGTATACTTGTGCTGTATCTTGTTATATATCCGTTTCCTCTTAATCTTCAGCACCCTTTTACTAGAGTAATCGTCCTCAGTCTGAACTTTCTTTGTTCAAGATACTCTTATTTGTGTTTCAAAATGTACTCACTTTTGTGAGATACTGTATCAGTGCCTGAGGTCAGGAACTGAAGTGGATGAGAAGGCCTGGCTCACAGTCTCCGCAATAATTCTTTGGCATGAATTAGAGTGGAGACTAGGAACCAGGCCTTCTTGTCCAACATCAGTGTGACCTCGTATATAAAAAGATTGAGTAGGCTATAAGGGTACCTCATCCTGTGTAAATTGTTTTAGAAATTAGGAGTGATATGATGGACTTTAACTGTACCAGTAAGGGACATTTAAACAAATGATTAGTTAATGTCTTTATTACAAAAAAGAATTATTTTTACACATATAAAAGCATATGAAAATTGATCAAGTAACAATATTCTCAAGATCTCTGTTTATACAAACGTCAGGTCGACACGTTTCACAGCTTTGCTTCTTCAGGATATTATATTTTGACTTAAAACAGAGATCCTATTCAAGGATAAGAGAAAATGCATAAGTATTATTTACATTTGGATTATATATAGGCACAGTAGAATTATTTTCAAAAAATATATATAATCCAAAAGTATTAAAAAATGGCATATATAGGGACTCACATCTAAAGGATACCCGTTAAAAATGACGTGCCAGGTGTCAAAGGAAGGACGATGCAACAATCAGTATCTTTAGACAAAAGATTGTTCTCTATTAGTTGGTATAATTAAAAATAATGATTATATTGTGAAAGGTGCCAATGAGCATAGAATTAATTTAGGTAAGACCTAGGTCAATAAACTGACCATAATCATAGAATACCTACAAAAATAATAAAATCCTAGTTGGAAGAGGAAGAATGTTGGCCTCAGCCAGATACTAAATCACAGAAGAACCTGCTAATATTCCAGCAGCCATTCCCTAAATAAATCCAATATATGGTTATTGTTTCACATATCGGTATAGGGTTAATATCTTTACTCTAACCGAAAACAAAAATCAACGACAGACAGAACCAAAACAAAAGCAATTGTCAGAGTGTATATATACCTTGATACTGTATGAATGTTAATTATTGATGCTGTTGATGCATAAAGTTGCTCACAGACTTAAAAAAAGGTAAAGTAGCTGGTATCTCCTAAGAATAAAGAATTGCCTAAGAGCTTTTATTTACCTTTTAATACATATATTTACAAGTACTAGTGAACGCAGAAGATTCACTGAAAATGGGGTATACAACAAGGAATAGCCACTTACCATCCAACTGGTGGCCAGTGGACAACTATATCCTGCTGGGACTTTTGTCTAACCAATATATCCTGTCTTGTCTTATATCCAGATTCTGCATCCACAGATCTATAAAGTATATGATTGCGTATCCAATGGGCTACAATAGCTCCGATGATAAGCATAACCATGTATCCATTAATGAGACTCCCATTAGGACTTACCTATAACATCCATCCACAAAGAATGACCGCATTCACTAGACCTGGGAAAGCAAGACTGAATTTATATCAGTTTTTGGTGCCGTTTTTGGCATTCTAATTAGTACTGGGTTCAGGTGATACAGTAGGAGGGTGCTAGCAGGTGAAAGGCGGCTGGAAACAAAGCCAGCACAATAATAAACGTATATTCTTCTGCGCATGCGCCGCGCCTTAGTCCAGCCAAAAACTAAACCGGATGCATGCGCATTAGAGCCGGCGCAGAGATCACAGTATTGACAAACAAGCCTTCAGAGCCTCCCAAACGGATGAGGCAAAGTAAACATCAGGCATCAAGCCATAGCCCCCTATTTCTCCGCACATCAAAGCGCACCAACCCACCCCATAAATAGGGGCCAGCCACCGATCATTAGCAACACAGTATCATTCAACTTCATCTTGCACCTGACAAATGTGGCAGTCCCCGGTCTCCACATCAAACCCACCCCCATGGCAGGTCAAGGCGACTGAAATACAGACCCCTTCTCCCCAGAATGTAACCATGCCAGGGGTCCCACATATTCAGGGACTGGTTTTTAATCCCAGGATCAGCCAATACGTCATCTATAGCTATTAAGATAAATAGAATCATATCTATTTTATGAATGACAAAATAATTATTTAATAATGAATAATGCAGTATTGACATCCATAGCTCTACCGTAATCTCCAAATCCAAGCATAAACAACAACTTTGTATAGAATAATTTTGTACATCAATTATTATAGTTCACGGTCAAGTGTTTTCATACATAAGACATATAAAGGTAGGTACAGGTATACACATCAAATCAGATTAGGGTTACATGATTCATAATCTAGAGTACAGGTGTTCAAAAAAATGAACCACAACCCAGGCAAGGCGCCTGGGATTAGCCCAAAAAGGCCTGTAGCTCATGGACTCATTAAGGCCTGGTGGACGAGTGGCATTTAATTTAAAAATCCACCTGGTCTTGGGTTGAAGTAATTTTTGGTCTGTTACCCCTTTAGGATCCTCAGGGACCTTTTCGAGGTCATCAGTGTAACCTCACAAATGCGCTTCTAGAAGAATGGTCAAACATTCCCATAGACACACTCCTAAACCTTGTGGACACCCTTCCCAGAAGAGTTGAAGCTGTTATAGCTGCAAAGGGTGGGCCAACTCGATATTGAACCCTACGGACTGTGTGTGTGTGTGTATGTACATACAGTATGTATTTATATTTTAAAATTTTGTTTAGACCGACCTGAAGCTCACTGGGTTCTCACATGTACACAAAGTTTCACCATCATTGTATATTGTAATGTTTACAGTATTCCACGGTCTCCATACCAAATACGTGCTGCAAATTTTGGATTTACAGGGTCTCGCTGACTTTAAATTTTAACTCTAGGCAAAACACTTTTTAGATTATGTGTAAAATTATAACCTCTATCAGGTTTTTACTGCTGCCTCTGTCACTTTGGGGAGATTTAGTTGCTCTCCTGGCAACATCAGTCACTGGGATAAGGAAGTGAGGGGAAATCTAAACAGGGACTCTTAACCGAATTTATCAAAAATGTATTGCATATGTTCAGGTTTCCACAGTTCTGTCCAGGTAACTACTGTTTTTCTAACAGAGACAGGAAATAATAAGGGCAATCCCCCCAATGGTAACTCATACTGCAGTAAAAAAAAAAACTGAAGTTCTAACCCCTTACTATGCAAAAAAGATTATTGGCTGAAGATCCACAGTAACCATGATTCATTATAGGAGACCTTAATAAAACAAATTAGTGACACAATTAGATGCATTTCATGCTGGTTCTTCTTTAGCAAAGTCCGTGTGACAGTTTTTCTGTGTAAGGGCAACCTCTGTGTTTGTAATCCTAGGTAGGCAACTAAAACAGGTTTGCACAGGTCTGCGACAGATTTACAAGGAAGATGACAGTTTTCAATAGACACACAATTAAGAAGCGATCAGAGGAAGGCTTTAGAACTCATGGCAGGGGACTTTGGGATTGTGTTGATGACATCAGTTTGAGATGCTTCTGAGATGATTCTTGTGTTGTGCTTTTATTATGCTTTAAGCAAGTTTTGCAAACCTCATAGACTTGTATGGCAAAGCAAACCCCACTTAAAGTGAAAAAAAGCCCTTCAACACAGGCCTTTATTCAGTCCCAGTGCAACTTTATAGTAGCTGAGCATTTATAAATGAAGGTACAACCTCCATATTAACCCTGCCTCATTGCATTGCGTTGCTGTGGGACAGAATTGATGTCCCTTATTGTGTTGTCAGTATTCCAATAGTAGTAGGTATATATATATATATATATATATATATATATATATATATATATATATATATATATATATATATATATATATATATATATATATATATATATATATATACACACATGTAGCTGATACTTTGTAATAAAGAATGTTCTATCACTTGGACTTAAACAAGTATTATACAAAATGTATGGATGCATGTTAATGGATTGAAAGCACACTTCCTGCACCCATTAACACCTACATACCTTCTCTTGACTTTGTAAAAATACAAGAGTCCATTTTTTTACAGTTGTCTCCTCACACAATTATGTCCTATAGCTGAGCTCCCGCTGATGTTTACATTTTCCTGCATGTTAGTGGGCAGGTAGTTCAAACAAAGCAGCATCTCAATATTTTGGTTGTGAGATGAGGACTTCAAGGTTTGGAATATTGGTGATGTACTACTAGTAAGAACAAAGGGAGCCCACAATGTAAAAAAAAGGAAAAAAAATTGAAAATTGCCCAGTTCAGCAGGGACCGGCCAAGGTTCGATCCATCTATGGCCGTTCCTGGTCGAACTAAGTCAATCTTAGGTCTGTCGAACAGGACTATTGCAAAAATGTTCTCAATCAGCTGGCTGCATCCACTGATCATTTTCTGACAGCTGAGGAGTCCAGCTGTCAGAATTCAATGTCCCAGCGGGGAGGATTCTTTTCATCTGTCTAGCATGTGTGAATGGGGAAATCCATTTGTTAAATGTATTCAAAAACCAACATCAACTGAACTAGCACTTTAGCTTGGCCACAGCATCCCTTGAGTTTGATGATGGCCTGCCACTGTAATGGGCTGACTCATGTAGAAATCGTGTAATGCCAGGTGCATGGGGGAATGAGCCAAACTGTTGACTTGCTAGCAGAAGGCCGTATCTGTGAATACATGCAAAAGTATGCCTGTTCCAGAAACTGGTAAAGTTGGAGATATTACCTACAATGCTAAAAGTAGAAAGTGTGGAAGGATAGGACCCACTTCTGCTAGTTTTTTCAATTGAATTTTATTTTGGGTGTTATCGGGTGGTTTTTATGGAGGCATCAGGGTCTATTAGACTATCATATACAGATTGGGTACGTAAAGTCTCTGATCTGCATCTGAGCTGGCAAAGGTAATGATTGAGAGTTTGTGATCTTTACCTAAGGGTAATTGGAGACAGAATAAGTGGCACTTAGAATAGTGATTGTTTTTGCATAATAGAGAGCACCTTTAAATGCCTGCCCATTAACTCCTGATATGCGTATGGAATTCTCAGTATACATTATCTGTAGGTTCCGTTGACCATGTCATTGACACATATTACCCTGTCCTTGTTCCTATTAAGCTCCTTAATGCAAAGCAGTGGTAATTTTGTCGACTGAAACCTTTTCGTTGACTAAATTTAATACTATTTTAGTATACCAAAATATGACTAAAACTAAAATGGCATTTTAGTCAAGAGTATGACTAAAACCTAATTGACTTTTGATGCCAAAATTAACATTGGTCTGTAGTGCATGCTCAAACCTTAATACCATAAATAATAACATATTCGTTTTTTCACTCCAGCAGTATAGAATGAATTTGGAAATGGTAGAGAAATGCTTAAATAATACATTACAATTTAACTACACCCATTATATTTTAGATGACTACAATGAGTTTTGGTCAACTAAAATTTTTATTTTATTTATAATGATTTTAGTCGACTAAAATGTACTGGAGATTTTAGTAAATATGACTAAAAGAATTGCAGAAGACTAAAATGGGA
Organism: Lithobates septentrionalis; assembly: GCA_037952835.1. Lineage (NCBI taxonomy): Eukaryota > Metazoa > Chordata > Amphibia > Anura > Ranidae > Lithobates > Lithobates septentrionalis. Next base: position 105,850 of record JBBDGP010002788.1, on the reverse strand, counting down.
CTAAAACTAAAATCCCATTTTAGTTCAGACTAAAACTAAATTGAAATTTGCTGCCAAAAATTAACACTGATGTAAAGTTCCTACTGGAGATTGCAAGAGGTACTGTAGAGATACAGTAATATGTAACACCTGCAGAGCGATGGAACGTCAAAACTAGAAAAAGATCAGAACTGTTACATAATGATTTGGAAGTATTGTTTCTTTATGTAACATCAGAATTCTCCTGTGCGTGCAGAAAGTACAAAATAATGTTATGCACAGTCTGTAACTCTCCAGTGGTTATGTCACCATTAAGCCAGTCTGTTTCTTCTCAGCCATTGTACAGTTCTTTGGACTGCATAATGGATCTTGAGAGTGCAAGTGTTTTACTGTGGGTTTTCAGACATACACCAGCAAGGACCCCACGGAGCTCGCTGAAAAACCATTTTCATGCTACAGTTAGAGAAAGCTGGAGAGAGCTTCAGCAGAATGTGAAAATGAAGTCTGTAATCAAGAGCATAAGAGGGAAGGTAATGGTTGTTTGATCGATGCCTCTTCACACCTTCGGTACACAGATTTCCAGCTACTTTCTCTCTTTCCTAGACTTGTTGCTAAAAGTAAGTAAACATATATCTGTATACCCACTTAGGAGCTTATATAGAAGTCTAGGGTGACATTTGTTTTCATGGCTTTTTATAGTGTGAGAATGTTTTTGTTTTCATTATTTAGCTCAAATCCTGGAATCATGACTACTACACACTGGATGTAATTTATAGATGAATTATCTGATCAAATAATTTAAACGATTCCATTCTAAATGTAGCTGTTTTCTCATTTATTGTTGTTAGATAAATGTTATATAGGTTAAATAAAAAGAAAAAACAGATAGATGATCCTATGATCTGCATGATGGCATATGCCTAATACATGTATGCAGCTTCACTGAAACTCTGGAATTCTGTTTGCATTCCAACATTTAGCAAAGTGTTCCCATTGCAGAAGGTACCATGTCTTCCATGTGATTCTTATAGCAAATGGTCTAGTAGGCAATGGGTTGGAGATCTGTAGGGGATGCACAAGTAGAGCAGAACGCAGTCTTCCCATCTCGCCTCTGAAATATTCAACAGGGCACAACGGAGAGGTCATGAAATATTCAAAGGTTCTAGCTCTAATGTCATGTTAATGTCAAGAAAAGACTGCTTTACATCAAGTGAATGTGAATCCTAACCAGAAAATTGTACCATGCTCTAAAATCCCACAGCACCTGCAGCACCTTTTCTTGCATACTGTCTTTTATCTCCCTGCAAGACACATTCATAATAGATGTGTGTTTATACAGCCAAGTACTGTGCTTAGGAGAATTAACCTAGATGGCAATCCCTGTGTGTGCCTGTTACAGATCAGCATCTTCATGACACATCTCTCAAACTATGGCAATGACCGCCTGGGGCTGTACACATTTGAAAGCTTGGTGAAGTTTGTGCAGTGCTGGACCAACCTCAGACTACAGACTCTGCCACCTGTCCAATTGGCTAAGAAGTATTTTGAGATCTTCCCCCAAGAGAAGAACCCACTGTGGCAGGTAGGTGCAAATAATCCTTTATATAACACTCCCACGGCCTTGAGAGCAAAACAGGCGTGTCGTGATTACATAAGATTTTGTATCTTTTGCATTTTACTTACTGCTAGCCAACATGTGTTAAACGAATCCGGCCCTCTAGGCCAATTCATGTGGCCTTCACACCCAGAAGGAGGGGATGGAAGTAAGATGTAAAAAGCCTGTGAAAGAGAGCTGATTCTTGCACATTGTGTATAGCAAACCCCTAAACTCTGCCCGTAGTGCATCCATGAACTCTGCGATTTGTACGTAGCACATCACAGAAATCGGCACGTAATGCACTCCAGGTATTTATTGCCCCTTTAAGATCCTCTCACTATGCAATTTGGCCACACATTGTTCAATATGGTTTGGCGGGGGATGTGGTTAAGTTCCTGCACCTATTCTCTGAGAAAAAAAGCCGTGCATAAATGTACATAGTCTTGCAGATACAACTGGCCCTTTGAGGACAACTATAATGCTGATGCGGTCCACAATGAAATAGAGTTGGACACCCGTGCGCTAGCCAGAAGCGCTCCATTCTGTGTGCCACTCTGTATGGCTGTGTCCATGCATTTATTGATTTTCCTAATGCATTATAGAAGAAATTAAAAGATAAAAAATGAATAGCTTCAATTCAAAAGCTTTAAAGCGGAGTTCTGCCTGGGGAAAAAAAAAATTAAGTCAGCAGCTACAAATACTGTAGCTGCTGACTTTTAATGTAAGGACACTTACCTGTCCAGGGAGCCCGCGATGTCGGCATCCGAAGCCAACCCTTCCCTCGGCTCCAGGTGCAGGCGCCGGCATCCTTACTAAGGGAAACGGGAAGTGAAACCTTGCGGCTTCACAGCCTGCTTCCTACTGCGCATGCGTGAGTCGCGCTGCGTGTGCTGAATGGTCCCTGCTGTCTTCTGGGACCTGTGTGTCTCCCAGAAGGCAGCGGGGGGGGGGGGGGGCTGAACATTGTGTAGTTCGCTGCACAGAGTTATATTAGAGAACCACAACGCAGTCCTCCTCCAACTAACCCAAGATTGACTCCCTCTACAGGAATCTAGGGGGTGCAAACTCTTGACAGGAAAAATTACTTTAAATAATGGATTGCTCTTTAACTATATTAAGTTATGTATTAAGCTATTCAAATGTGTCCCCATTAAGATTATAGGTCTACGCATAGGCCTACCTCTGGTATATGAAGTGACCATTTTAAAAACGTTGCTCACAAAGGGTTTTTTCTAATGCAAATCCCACCAGGTCTCATCCAGTGACATAGATTGAGAAGCACCAAAGCTGAAAAAAATAACAAAAAATAAATATACAGTTGTGCTCATAAGTTTACATACCCTGGTAGAATTTTTTCAGAGAATAGGAATGATAACACAAAAACTTTTCTTTCACTCATAGTTAGTGTTTGGCTGAAGCCACTTATTATCAATCAACTGTGTTTACTCTTTTTAAATCATAATGGCAACAGAAACTACCAAAATGACCCTGATCAAAAGTTTACATACCCCAGTTCTTAATACAGTTTATTGCCCCCTTTAACATCAATGATGGCTTGTAGTCTTTTGTGGTATTTGTGGATGGGGCTCTTTATTTTCTCAGATGGTAACGCTGCCCATTCCTCTTGGCAAAAAGCCTCCAGTTCCTGTAAATTCTTGGGCTGTCTTGCATGAACTGCACGTTTGAGATCTCCCCAGAGTGGCTTAATGATATTGAGGTCAGGAGACTGAGATGGCCACTCCAGAACCTTCACTTTATTCTGCTGTAGCCAATGACAGGTCGACTTGGCCTTGTGTTTTGGATCATTGTCATGTTGAAATGTCCAAGTACGCCTCATGCGCAGCTTCCTGGCTGATAAATGCAAATGTTCCTCCAGTAATTTTGATAACATACTGCATTTATTTTGCCAACAATTTTGACCAAATTTTCTGTGCCTTTTTGTAGCTCACACATCCCTAAAACATCAGCGATTCACCTCCGTACATTTCAACATGGGCCTTGTTGACTCTCCAAATGTAACGATTATGGTTGTGGGAAAAAAGCTCAATTTTGGTCTCAAGTACTCCAAATGACTGTGCCAGAAGGTTGGAGGTGTGTCTCTGTGCTGTTTGGCGTATTGTAAGCGGGATACTTTGTGGCATTTGCGTAGTAATGGCTTTCTTCTGGCGACTCGACCATGCAGCCCATCTTTCTTCAAGTGCCTCCTTATTGTGCATCTTGAAACAGCCAAACCACATGTTTTCAGAGAGTCCTATATTTCACCTGAAGTTATTTGTGGGTTTTTCTTTGCATCCCAAACAATTTTCCTGGCAGTTGTGCCTGAAATTTTAGTTGGTCTACCTGACCGTGGTTTGGTTTCAACAGAACCCCTCATTTTCCACTTCTTGATTAGTTTGAACGCTGCTGATTGGCATTCTCAATTCCTTGGATATCTTTTTATATCCCTTTCCTGTTTTATACAGTTCAACTACCTTTTCCCACAGATCCTTTGAATATTTACTTGCTTTCCCTATAACTCAGAATCCAGAAATGTCAGTGCAGCACTGGATGAAAGATGCAAGAGTCTGTCAGGAGTCCAGAAACTCATTGACCTTTTATATACACACACCAATTACAAGCGAACAGATCACAGGTGAGGATGGTTACCTTTTTAATAGCCATTCAAACCCCTTTGTGTCAACTTGTGTGCATGTGCAGGCCAAAATCACCAGGGTATGTATAATTTTGATCAGGGTCATTTGGATAAGTTTCTGTTGCCGTTATGATTTAAAGAGTAAACACAGTTGATTGATAATAAATGGCTTCATCCAAACACTAACCATGAGTGAAAAATGTTTTTGTGTTCATATTTTCTGAAAAATGGCAATCATAAATTCTGCCAGTGTATGTGCTTGTATGTGTATGTGGGTATATTCTCCATCCCTTTAACTTGGTTATAACCATCTTAATAAGCCTACAGCCGAACCACAGGCCACTCTCTACTTATCACCAGCAAACATTCCCACTACTGTCCAGGGAGCAATCCAAGAGGCCTTATGGTATTCAAGGGTTTTTTTTATAGAGCCCGTTGAATCCTAATTGATGTAATAATGCTGCTCCCAGCATAAATATCATACAAGTGTGGAGCACTGGCAACAGTTCCCTCAATCCCTGTCAGAAGAGTAAACAAAAAAAGGCACCCATATCATCTGACTCCTGCATGTGTCATCGTGCACAACGGAGCCAGTGCAATGATTACTCTCCAGGTGAGAATTCCAATGTGCCTCTGGGGAAGACGTACTTGGGCATGTTAATCTGAGCAAGAAAACACTCCATTTGAGGCATATTCTAAATGATCATCAACCATAAGAATTCTCAAGACCCAGATTTACAATTGTTAATACAGACAACCCCTCAATTTAGTGTAATGTGTCCAGATTTATGCTGCCTAGAATGTTTGTTTGATTTTTTTTTCCCCCTCCATATAGAACCCTTGTGATGACAAGAGACATAAGGACATCTGGTCTAAGGAAAAGACTTGTGATAGGCTCCCTAAATTCCTTGTTGTCGGACCCCAAAAGACAGGTACATCTGGTGATGATTTCCATAAAATGTACCAGGGTGACTGGAGGTGACTGACCTCTCCTCACTGCCATATATTTGGGTTATTCCAACAGGTACAACTGCACTATACACGTTCCTCACCATGCACCCTGCTGTCACCAGCAACTTCCAGAGCCCGGTTACCTTTGAAGAGATCCAGTTTTTTAATGGACAGAACTACCACAAGGGCATTGATTGGTAATTATTCTTGATGTACACATATACTGTGTTTTGGAGAAAAGTAGTATGCATTTTTTTTTAAGCGTTTCTCCTATTCCTTTAGGTACATGGATTTCTTCCCTATACCTTCCAATGCCAGCACAGATTTCATGTTTGAAAAAAGTGCCAATTATTTTGACACAGAAGTGGTACCAAAACGGGCAGCAGCTCTCCTACCCAGAGCCAAAATTATTGCCATTCTGATCAGTCCTGTTGATCGTGCTTATTCCTGGTACCAGGTAAGTGACTACTGAAAGCCATAATTCTCATTCCCAATAGCACAGAAGTCTCATGAGGGTAAACCACATAATTAGCAAGGCTTACAGGTGTCATTGCTCAGACATTTTAGACCAACTAAACATTCATTAATGGACAATACAAAATGGGGTGTAGACAAAGTGAACTTTTAACACATCTGACCTGATTTACAATACCCAAGTAAACAACATTTCTCCAATTTCCTCCAGTCCTATTAGAGCTGTATTAGCATTATCAGATTCCCTTTTCTTTTCAATAAAGAAGTGATGGGTAAACATAGGGTTCTCTGCATAGTTTATATCGTATTACTTGTTCTGTTAAACCCGTATTAAACCCAAAATTTAATATATTGCAGTTTACCAATCATTAGATGTGGTGACTACATCAGTTTCCTTTTCTTAGGCCTTTTCTCCTTTTGTTTTCACCTGGTGATTTGGCCAGTAACACACCACCTTTATTAGACTGCCCCACTCTGGATGAATGAACATGGGGCACAGCAGCATTGTCAGTCTGAGGGGAGTGTTCGATGTCCATCCCCAATTCCAAAAAAAAAAAATGTGTGCCGTGTAAAAGCTACAGAAAAACAGAATGCAATGATTTGCAAATCTCATAAACCCATATTTTACCTACAATAGAAAGTAGAAAACCATCAAAAATTTACCATTTTAGGAAAAAAATAAAGTGATTTTGAAATTTATGTCAGCAACATGTCTCAAAGTTGGGACAGGGCCGTGTTTACCAGGGTGCAGAATGACCTCTTCTTTTAACAACGCTCTGTAAACGCCAGGGTACTGAGGAGACCAGTTGCCGGTGTTTTGGAAGAGGAATGTTGTCCTATTCTACTCTGATATAGGATTCTAACATCTCAACAATCCTGGGTCGTTTTTGTTGTATTTTTCATTTTAAGGTGCGCCAAAGATTTTCAGTTGGTGAAGGGTCTGGACTGCAGGCAGACCAGCTAAGCACCTGGACTCTTCTACTACGAACCCGTGCTGTTATCAACAGCTCATTTCCTTTTGTGCATGCTCCCAGACACTTCATTGAAGGCATGTGCTTTGTTGAAATGATGATTAGGGCAGCCTGCTTTGGATCAGTCAGATATGAGAAAAAAGATATCAGTCACTGATCATTTTTGTCAAAAGGGTGTGCTTAGTCTTTAGTTGTACCACTGTGTGTTTGCAGCTGAGCACTAAGACTTTTAGGCTCCAGGATTACATTCCACCAGTGTATTCATTACAGAGGTCAGGTTGACTTTCATGGATTTGTAACTGATGCCCCGACACTGTCATACGATTATTTACATACATATCAGAGTAGATTTACCAGGTGACAACATATCTGCAGAATGTAGATAGTAGCTGGAACACAAGAACATGCAGAACAATAAAACATGCAGATAAAGCCAAGGTTGGGTTCAGTAAAAATGCCCAGAAGTGTTAGGCCACAGTGTAAATATGTGGAGGCAATACAAGTGTGCTTTACATAGTCACACAAACTTCCTCAGTCCAAAGCAAAAAACTAACACTGAAACACAGGATTTCCCTAGGTAAATTCCGGCATGAAAGTGTCAGGTAGGTACAATAAATGGGTTTTCAGTCATAACTTTAGAACCGCAAAACTGATGGTATAAGACATAAAAGAAAATGGGTCAACACTAGAGAAGACCTCCCAAAGCTGTATAAGAAATAATGAGAGGTGCTGAATAATAGAAATTCGGTCTGATTTTGATAAAGTGTTCACTTCAAACATCCAATCTTTTCCAGTAACCCTTCAGTAGCTCACTTCAAACTTTAGTATATCAGACCCATTATGTGCAAAATTCTGCTAGTTAAATTTTGCCCACCTTACACTGCTTAGCAAAGCTTTTGATAGCTATTGATGAGTCCTAATAATGAAGGAAGGCTATCGAACCTTCATGATCACATGATGGCTAACTGGTTTCTCAGTTGTATTAACTGATTTGGGGGTGGGGGGAATGGGGTAGATTGCATAACTATGGGGTAAGAATGTTCTCTACACCTTCATAGTTATTACACAAAGTTGGAGTACTATAGGATTTTGTTATAATCTAATCAATGAACAAGTAAGAGGGCAAATGATTACTAATGCACAGTGACATCTTCTCTTATCCTCTATGTGCTTCCTGTGGTTTAGTGTCCATGTGTTTAATGCATTTAATAGAATGGTCCTTAAAGGTTAATAGTTTAGTGGCGTTGTGGGTGTTGGAATGCTCTCATTTTAATATATGCTGTCATGATTAGCCTGGATGTGCAGAGTTTGCGGCCGCAGTTAAAAAGCTAATTATTGCCACATAAACAAGATCAGAAACCTGAAATAGTCTACAGAGGTTTCAGTATTGATTTAACTATTCGTGGTCACTTCTGCTAAAATTTGTATTGTGTGCCAAAATTTTTTTTTCTATGAGTAATACTTAAAAATCTCAGGACTCCCTGACTGTTTTTACATTGTGAGCTCTCCAATGTCTGTGCAGAAGTTCTTGGCCACAGTTTGCCAGTTCTCCCCTTTGAATACACTGCTTCATAAGTGTGTTAAGGCTTCTATCCAAGAAAGGACAGATTATTGTCCACACTGTACTGCTATGTGCAAACTACAAAGGGGGATGTGGGAAGGGCTGGGGGTACTGGGTAACCATTAGGTAAGAGAATTCCAATGACAGGCAGTTGTAGGTATTGGTAAGTGAACTCGAATTTAGATTTTGTTTCCTCTTGTAAATATTATTAAATGCAAATTTTTACGAATAAATACACTTAAAGCGGAGTTCCACCCAAAAAAATGGAACTTCCGCTTTAAGTGCTGATGACCCCTGACATACCACATTTGGAATGTCATTTTTTTTTGGGCATGGAGTGGGTACCCTGTTTTTATGGGCACCCAGCTCCCACTTCCTCCACGGCGCAGAAAGGAAGTTCACCTCTCCCCCCCTCCCTCCCTGCAATCTTCTGGGACACGTCAGAAGATTGCCCGACCATTCGCAGCGTGGCTCGCCTGGCTGTGAAGCCAATGCGGGGTGCACAAAGTTAAAATGTCAGGACTTCGGGGCGGGGGGGGGCTTCGTGAGCCCGCATCGCTGGACCGTGGGACAGGTGAGTGTCTGATTATTAAAAGTCAGCAGCTACACTTTTTGTAGCTGCTGACTTTTTAAATGGATGGAACTTCGCTTTAAATTAATTTTATTGAGCACAAAAACAATAAAATACCCATTTTTTTAGTACAATATAAAATGTTGTTGCTTCAAGTATACATACCAAACATGTCAAGAATTAAAATTGCACATGCCTGTGAAATGGCAATAAGCCTACAGTAGCTAAACTTGCCCATTGGCAATGCTTTAAAAGCCTTTACAGGTTATCTGTTTAGAGTTAAACATAGGCTATGGCACTAGAATTATTCTCACTCCGAGTTTTTTTTAATTCAACATTTTTTACACTTTCTTTTTTTAATTTAACTCTATTATCATAAGGGGTAAACAAACCCACAATAGTTTTGGGCAGTGATGGGTACTCTCTATTGAGACATGATGGGTCTAGTAGACCCCTGATCATTCCTCTGCCCTCTAGGGCCGCTGATCAAACACAGATTGTGTTTGATCATCTGCTTCCCTGGCTGTACTGGCCCGGGAAAGACAGCAATGAAACTGGAAGTGACAAAATCCTTTTTGCCTCTGGGTTGATTCGTCACAAAGGAGATTGGGGAACAGATATTCCTCCATCTCCTCCATGGGTAGCCGACTTGACTGCTTACCATGGTGGTGGTGGGGCACACACCTTTCTAAGTGCTGTAAAAGTGATGGAGTGGCTGTAAAGCCATGATCCTAGTATAAAAGCTTGCTGCTCAGGCCATATATAAACATAAGAAAAAAAAGAGAGGGTGCACTGGCCTAACAAATTTATTAAAAATATCTGATAAAACCAAAAAAATGTCTACTCGCAAACATGAACTTGAAAACTCGCTCATCGAGCCACGTAGGTGGCTAGTCTCACATACTGTTTGGACTACCAGACCAAGGGAGGGGGTCCTAAATAGGACGCTGTTGGCATGCGTGTTTCAAAGGACCGACCTTCTTCAGAGCCTGATTGCAAATGGTTACAATGTACTTATACCTTATACCTTACATGACACACCCATGATGTGAGAGCCAAGGGGAGGAATAAGGGAGAGCAAGACAGTTTAAGTGATATCAAAATAAACAAAGACTCAAGTAAAAACCAAAATATGCCATAATGGGAGCCAAATCTGCATGTTCCTCAGCAATGCTGGACTGTCATACACTCAGGTTCATCTTACTTGTGTAAAGGAAAATAGACACGATGCGTTGATCTATACCTAGATGTATAGTGTGCTTAAGACGCCACATAAGCCAATGTTTCTCTAGATTGGATACTGCTGTGCATGCACTTACCAGGGGGGTGCTTACTTGCAGACCAGGAACGTGTGGTGTGATTTTTTTTTTTTATTTGAATTTATATATATTTATATTTATTTTAAATTTTTATTTATATTTATTTTAATTTTCATTATTTAATTTTATTCACATTTTCATTGTATTAATTTTAATTTCATTTTTTTTTTCATTTACTATATAATAAGCAGCCATTTTTTCTTTTTCCCAATGCAACATGGTTTTTCTGGTGTCATTTGTATCTCCAATTGGAGTGTATAGATTGCCCTTTTGCATTGGGCAATTGGCGTCTATTACCTTTCAGGTGCCTACACAGTTGCCAATTTTTCGGTTTCGCCTCCCCCCTACATGCACAGAGAGCTTTTACCTCTAGTGGTGGTCTCCGCAAAGATGGCGACGACCCGTGGAGAGGAAATGACGCAGGGGTGCACAGGAAGTGCTGGCTGGAATGCATTTCTGGCCCCATTTCCGGGTCCCTATGGTCGGCGTGAAACCACACATCCTTCTATGTCAGGAATTCATTGACCACCTAAGAAAGACTGACACTAAATACATCACACCCTACGTTCCTGGTCTGCAAGTAAGCACCCCCCTGGTAAGTGCATGCATAGCTGTATCCAATCTAGAGAATTGCTGGCTTATGTGGTGTCTTAAGCACATTGTGATCTACGTATAGGTCAATGCATCATGTCTATTTTCCTTTACACAGATCAGATGAACCTGAGTGTATGACAGTCCAGCATTGCAGATGAACATGCGGATTTGGCTCCCCGAGTCAGTTTTTTTTTTTTATATCACTTTAGCTGTCTTGCCCTCCCTTATTCCTCCCCTTGGGAGGGGCTATGGCTTCCACATTGTGGGTGTGTGTAAGGTATATGTACCATTGAGCAAACCATTTGTAATCAGGCTCTGAAGAAGGTTGGTCCTTCAAAACGCGTCAACCAACAAGGTCCCATTTAGGACCCCCTCCCTTGGTCTGGTAGTCCAAGCGGTTTGTGAGATACTAGCCACCTGTGGCTCGATGAGCGAGTTTTCAAGTTCATGTTTGTGAGTAGACATCTTTTTGGTTTTATCTGATATGTTTAATGCATTTGTTGGATAATGCACTAGGCCAGTGCGCCCTCTTTTTTTTTTTTTTTCTTATATTCTTTCAGGACGACCCCAGTCCTAGAGGGCAGCAAGGCATTTAAGGGATTATCCATTCTCTGACCAAATAATACAACACTATAGAGTCAGTTCACTCATGCACAGGAGTATGTTTTATTTGTTTGTATACAAACATACGCTGGGCAGCAAGTTGGTAATTGTTTGGCCTGTTTTAGATCTAATTACTGTTTAGCTCTCACCTGTAGAGCACTAGACTGAGACCCAGTAATGGTGGGATATGTGGTTTCCTAACAAAGTGTTGGTTCTCAAACTCAGTCCATGCATTAACCCAAGCAGTACTATGCCACACCTCAAACTTTGAACACAAATAGAAACTTCAGACACAGGAATGTGAAAATGTACTCTACTGTAGGCTGCGCAAGCAGGGCAATAGATGACACCATGAAACTACATAATCAATGCACATCTTATGTAGGTGAAAAACATGAGGTAAACGTAGGGAGGTTTATAATGCCTTTAATGAATTGAATCTTGTATCACACATAATGTTGGGAAAGGACTATGCACCTAAACATTGTAAATCATGATGAGGAGCAATGTTCTGTATTACAAGTTGGTGGCAGCTCTTTATACTTCTATATAATAAGTAATGACTTTGTGCTTTTCCCTGATAGCACCAGCGAGCACACAATGACCCTGTGGCACTGAACTACACCTTTGCTCAAGTAGTAACTGCTGGATCACATGCCTCACAACAGCTGAAGAACCTTCAGAGTCGCTGTTTGGTCCCAGGATGGTATGCTACTCACCTAGAGAGATGGCTAACGAACTACCCACCCAGTCAAGTAAGCCTAGTGGGTATAATCTAGTCCAACGTGTATAGTTGTTTGCACTGTGCCTGTACTATGCTTCTTTGTAAAAAAAAAAAAAAAAAAAATTACCTAACAGGAAATTCTGCATCGGGTGTATTTTTTTTTCTCCAGCTTTATATAGTTGATGGTCAAGAGCTGAGGAACAACCCAGCCGCAGCCATGGATAGTGTACAGAAGTTCTTGGGAGTGACACCACATTTCAATTACACACAGGCATTAAAGTAAGTCATCAAAGCATAGGTCCCGTATTAATTTGTTTACTGATATTCCTTGTAGTTACTTCTGCACTGGATCCCCTTTCTGAACACCCAATCAGACAGGGAGGTACCAGTAAGAGAAGTTTCCTACATCCTTCCCTGAACAGAATGACCTGTTTTATCCTCGTCTGTTTTGAATATGTACCCGTGTCTCCTAAATTTGGAGAAAAATGGGGATCTTGTGCTCTGTAAAATCATTTCTTGATTAGTTGAGGGAAACAGTTCTTACCTATTCTTTTGTTTCTGTTCTCAGTACTTTGTGTTTATTATTCTGTCTTGGTACCGCTAACAGCAGGTACATCTCACAGAGGAAGTGGTGTGTCTGGATTTTTTTTTCTTCTTCTCCTAGGGATGTAGCCTGTACATCATAGTCTATATTGCAGGGGCGTCAAACTCAGTTTCATTGGGGGCCACACCAGCATTATGGTTGCCCTCAAAGAGCTGGTTGTAACTGTAAGACTAGATATCCAGAGCCCCCCAACCCCCCTTACATCAGAAGTTAAGATTCCCTCACCCTTCCTTCATTTACAGTACACCCTACTTACCTGCTGCTGGGAAGAAGCTGGGGGGCGGGGCTGGGAAGCAGAAAATTCAAGGTTTGGAGGAGGACCAGAGGAGGACAGGTGTTAACTGCGGGAGTCTGCTGAATGCTGAGACAAGGTGAGGCGGAGACAAGAGGGTGTTGCGGCTGCACAAAGAGGCGCAGGATCGGTAGGAGGAGTTCTGTCCTCCCTTTTGCTGCCAACTGCTGAGACAGGGTGGGGATGCAGAGAGGAGCGCCTCCGTGGCTGCATAAAGAAGTGCAGGATCTGGCGGGTGGAGTTCCGTCTTCTCTGCTGCTAACTGCAGAGACAAGGTGGGGGCAGAGATGAGGGGGTGCCACAACTTCAGGAGACCGTGTGAGGGCCACATGAAATGGCATAGAGGGCCATATTCGGCCCGTGGGCCTTGTGTTAGACACGTGGTCTATTGTGTTCCTCAATTAACTAATCTTAAACTCTACAGAAAGCACCAAAAAATAAACAAATAGGTGTCAGCTTGTGTGTGTTATTCCATTCTGCACATCGGCAGGAAATATTTAAAGCCAATCCTAAAAGCGCGTAGTCAGTTTTTACAATTGAATGATATGGCGTTCTTTAGGGATTTACTGTATTTAAAAAGTGCAATAGAACATTGTCCTGTTTTTACTCGGAAAGCCTATTAGGAGAAGAGAAAACATTTCCCCAATATTTATTCAATGAACAAGGCTCCTTGGGTTGGCATAATCTAGTACTTTTCCTTGCAGGGGATTTAGAATGAAAAGTCTCCTTGAGAAGTCTTCATCCCAGCGTTCCATAGATTTGTACATCATAATTATATCCTCTCATAGGTGCCTATTTTCTAATGTAAACAAATTAGTTAGCCCGCTTTTTCTTCATAATGCAGCCCTTTCATTCATTCCCTCTGACTGACTTCTTCACAATGACACTTTTGTTCTGCCGGTACTTCTACCCAAAGTAAATTGAAAGTGAGGACTTGGCTTGGTTAACCCTTCACAACTCGAGATGATGGTTTCCTAACATTCCTCTACCAATTCCTGAAATGGAGAACAGCATCCCCTGATATAGTTCTAGAACACCTTCGATCCTGAAGGTTTGCTTTGTCTTTTTACCTTGTCAAGGAAATGTGCCATTACTAATCTCCCTCTGAAAATGCTATTTGCCTGACAGTCAAGCTGATCTTCTAACTAGCAACCTAGAATAAGCATGCAGCTCATTTGTATACTTGTTGGGGGTCAGTAATTAAGAAAGTACTTCAACCTTTAGATCAGAGTAATAGCCAAGCCTTTTTAGCATTTTTAGAAGTAAAGGCCAGCAGTGGCAGCTTCAAGCGGTATTAAACCCAAAAACAAAAAAAGTATTATATTGCAGCAATTCTTAGATGTGGTGGCTGCATTAGTTTTCTATTTTTCCTTTTTTTTTAACCTGGTGATCTGGCCAGTAAGTCTGTTAATTTTAAATTTCCTTTAACAGACCAAGCTGTCCAGCAAAAGTTGCAGTATATGGTTGAGACAACCATTTAACACTGATAATTGTCAGCTTTTATTTATGTAAAACCATTACCCCAAAAGGAAAAAACAATGGTGCTGTAACTGCCCAAAAAGTGAAGTCTAGCTAGTGCACCCAACACTATCCTCTTCCCAGACTGATAACGCTGCCATCAAGGTGTCTCTGCTCTGTCTTTATCCAGAGAGGAGACAACTTAACTCCTTGACCTCACCACCTCCTGGCCCTTTAAGGGGTTTCAGATGCCGGGGTTTTTGTTCATATGACCGCTGTGATTGTCTGTCACATGATTGGAAAGCATCCCATCGCAAGTAGAGATTGGGAGCTTTCCGTTAGCCGCCAGTAACTGTGCCGCTCTCAGAACAGCTCTGTTTATCTTTAGGTACACATATATGCGACCTCTCTGCTTTGAGGCCCACCTGCTGAAAGGCTGCATATATGCGTATGGCCGGCGTGAAGGGAAGTGTGTTACTGGCCAGATCACAGGTGCCACCACATTTAAGGATTGCTAAGCTGCATCATCTAGTTTTTCTTGGTTTTGAGCTTGATATTTTGCATTGTTTTCAGCACGGGTTCTTTATAGGAAAGCTACATACAGTGATTTCATTCTTCTTTCACTCCTTGGCAGCTTTATTAGAGAAGCATTGTCCACACCAGTAAAGGATAACGTTGGTTATCAGTGCCTATACCCTCACACAGATATCTGATGAATCCAAAATCATTGCTTACCTCTGGTGGAAGCTTTGTACAATAATGTACAGCCAGATAGAATACATTTTGTAATGGTAAAATTACTTCATATAACTTCATATAACTTTCTGGTCTCTGAAAACCCCTGCTAATAACTATTATATATACAAATCATGGGACATTAGTGTAAACTAGGGTTGTCCCGATACCGATACTAGTATCGGTATCGGTACCGATACCGAGCATTTGCCCAAGTACTTGTACTCGGGCAAATGCTCCCGATGCCTTCCCCGATACCTTGACTGTCAGCTGTGATCGGCGCGTGGGGGAATTACAAGATTCTCCTCCCGCCGGCTTTCAGCTGCTTTAGTGACATACAGCGGTGATCGCTCACAGCTGACTGTCACTGCATCCTCCTCCATGCCCCCTCCTTTCCTCTGTCCCTCTCAGCTGTCCCCTCCGTTCTGCTCTTATCTGTCCCTCTCAGCTGTCCCCTCGTTCTGCTCTTATCTGTCCCCTCCGTTCTCCCCCTCAGTTCCTCCGTCCTCCCCCTCCTCCTTCCTTTGTGTATGGATAGAGTCAGCTGACTCTGTCCATTCACATAACTGAAACATTGTAATCTTCTGTGATTACGATGTGTCAGTTTATGAATGGAGAGAAGCTGCGGTCTTCTCTCCATTAATTCTCAGTGCAGCTGACGCTGCAGAGAAAGGGACTGGGGATTCTCTATCCTCTGTCTCTTTCTCTGTCTCAAGGGGGAGATATCAGAGGTCTGTTAAGACCCCTGATATCTCACCAAAGCCCCCCAAAAGGGCTGATTAAAAAAAAAAAAAAAAACAATAAAGAATAAAAGAAATATTATTGTAAAAAATAAAAATTGTAAAAAAAAAAAAAATAACACACACATACAACGTTCACCCCCCCCCCCCCCCCCCCAAAGAAAGCAAGCACTGTTAAAAAAAAACAAAAAAAATGAAAAAAAAAAACACTGTCACTGTCACGAGTACTTGAAAAAAAGTGTCGGTACTTGTACTCGGTCCTAAAAAAGTGGTATCGGGACAACCCTAGTGTAAACCATTTTAGATCTAAGAATAAATAAATATTAAACAGAGGACAATCCGCGCAAACTAAACGTGATATTAAATGCAAGCTGAACACTTAAAGGATTCACCGACCTCAATAACAGATAACTAAACAACTGAAAGTGCAACGCAAACTGATAAAAAAAAATTAAATTAAAAGTCCATGTGGCAACACATATATTAAATTCTTCTTCTTACAAGCAGACTGGTCCCTTTTCGTACGTTTCAGATGTCATGTACAAAATCGTATGGGTACGCTTACAAGAAAGGATGGACCCCTTAATTACAGGGGGTCAGACAAGCCTGGATAAATATCTGATAGACAGCTGCATTAGATCTCGTCTGCGATGGTCGGTCATTTCTTGAGGTGCTAAAATGGCAGGGCAGTACAAAACCCCCCCAAATTACCCCATTTTGGAAAGTAGACACCCCAAGGAAATTGCTGAGAGGCATGTTAAGCTCATTGAATGTTATTTTTTATTTTTTGTCCCAAGTGATTGAATAATGACAAAAAAAAAATGTACAAAAAGTTGTTATTAAATGATATATTGCTCACAAAGGCCATGGGCATATGTGGAATTGCACCCCAAAATACATTTAGCTGCTTCTCCTGAGTATGTGGATACCACATGTGTGGGACTTTTTGGGAGCCTAGCCGCGTACGGGGCCCCGAAAACCAAGAACCGCGTTCAGGATTTCTAAGGGCGTAAATTTTTGATTTCACTCCTCACTACCTATCACAGTTTTGAAGGCCATAAAATGCCAAGATGGCACAAAACCCCCCCAAATGACCCCATTTTGGAAAGTAGACACCCTAAGCTATTTGCTGAGAGGCATGTTGAGTCCATGGAATATTTTATATTTTGACACAAGTTGCGGTAAAGTGACACTTTTTTATTTATTTATTTTTTTTGCACAAAGTTGTCACTATATGATATACTGCTCAAACATGCCATGGGCATATGTGGAATTACACCCCAAAATACATTCTACCGCTTCTCCTCAGTACAGGGATACCACATGTGTGGGACTTTTTGGGAGCCTAGCCGCGTACGGGGCCCCGAAACCGAGCACCGCCTTCAGGATTTCGAAGGGCGTAAATTTTTGATTTCACTCCTCACTACCTATCACAGTTTCAAAGGCCATAAAATGCCAAGATAGTACAACCCCCCCCCCCCCCAAATGACCCCATTTTGGAAAGTAGACACCCCAAGCTATTTGCTGAGAGGCATGGTGAGTATTTTGCAGCTCTCATTTGTTTTTGAAAATATAGAAAGACAAATTTTTTTTTTTCTTTTTTAAATTTTCAAAACTTTGACAAGTGAGGTCTGCAAAATACTCACTATACCTCACAGCAAATAGCTTGGGGTGTCTACTTTCCAAAATAGGGTCATTTGGGGGGGGGGGGGGGTTTGTGCCACCTGGGCATTCCATGGCCTCCGAAACTGATAGGCAGTGAAGAGTGAAATCAAAAATTTACGCCCTTAGAAAGCCTGAAGGCAGTGCTTGGTTTTCGGGGTCCCGTACGCGGCTAGGCTCCCAAAAAGTCTCACACATGTGGTATCCCCATACTCAGGAGAAGCAACAGAATGTATTTTGGGGTGTAATTTCACATATTCCCATGGCATGTTTGAGCAATATATCATTTAGTGACAACTTTGTTAAAAAAAAAAAAAAATTGTCTTTTTCCCGCAACTTGTGTCACAATATAAAATATTCCATGGAGTCGACATGCCTCTCAGCAAATAGCTTGGGGTGTCTACTTTCCAAAATGGGGCCATTTGGGGGGGTTTTGAACTGACCTGGCATTTTATGCACAACATTTAGAAGCTTATGTCACACCCCACTCTTCTAACCACTTGAAGACAAAGCCCTTTCTGACACTTTTTGTTTACATGAAAAATTATTTTTTTTTGCAAGAAAATTACTTTGAACCCCCAAACATTATATTTTTTTTTTAACGCAAATGCCCTACAGATTAAAATGGTGGGTGTTTCATTTTTTTTTCACAGTATTTGCGCAGCGATTTTTCAAACGCATTTTTTTGGGAAAAAACACACTTTTTTTAAATTTTAATGCACTAAAACACACTATATTGCCCAAATGTTTGATGAAATAAAAAAGATGATCTTAGGCCGAGTACATGGATACCAAACATGACATGCTTTAAAATTGCACACAAACGTGCAGTGGCGACAAACTAAATACATTTTTAAGAGCCTTTACAGGTTACCACTTTAGATTTACAGAGGAGGTCTACTGCTAAAATGACTGCCCTTGATCTGACCTTCGCGGTGATACCTCACATGCATGGTGCAATTGCTGTTTACATTTGACGCCAGACCGACGCTTGCGTTCGCCTTTGCGCAAGAGCAGGGGGGGGGCAGGGGTGCTTTTTTTTTTTTTTTTTTGCTTTTTTTTTTTTGCTTTTTTATCTTATTTTTTTTTAAATCATATTTATTGTTATCTCTGGGAATGTAAATATCCCCTATGATAGCAACAGGTAGTGACAGGTACTCTTTTTTTGAAAAAACTGGGGTCTATTAGACCCTAGATCTCTCCTCTGCCCTTAAAGCATCTGACCACACCAAGATCAGTGTGATAAAATGCTTTCCCAATGGCGCTGTTTACATCCGGCGAAATCTAAGTCATGAAATGCTCGTAGCTTCCGGTTTCTTAGGCCATAGAGATGATTGGAGCCATTCTGGTCTCTGATCAGCTTTATGGTCAGCTGGCTGAATCACCGGCTGCATTCTCAGGTTCCCGTTGGGACAGGAGAGCCAGAGAAAAATATGGAAGACGGTGGGGAGGGAGGCGGCATTCCCTCCCACTGCTTGTAAAAGCAGTCCAGAGGCTAATTAGCTGCTAGGATTGCTTTTACATGAAAGCCGACCGCTGGCTGAAAAGAATGATACCAAGATTATAACTAAACCTGCAGGCATCATTCTGGTATAACCACTCAAAGTCCAGCAACATACCAGTACGTTGCTGGTCCTTGTTGGGCATATATCGTAAACTTTTTTTTCATGCAGCCTGTGGGCTGAACGAAAAAAAGAGATTGATCAGTGGGTATGCCCACCATTAGAATACCTCCCTTCATCCACCCACTTCTAATGATGGGCATACATGCACCGTATTTATATGCCGAAGCATGGGGGAATCCTCCCGCAAAAGTTAGGAGCAAATCGCTCCTCCGCCCTCTGGTGCCCCCACGCTTCGGCATATATGCTGAAGTATGTAACTGTGGTGGTGAAATCACCTCAGACAGCGCTGGAGTCATGGCTTTATATATTGTGGGAGCAAACGCTGTTGCTTTCAAGATAAATAAATCCGCGCTGCAACTGAATGGCGTACCTGCTAAGCAAATTAGGGTTAACAATAAAACAAAGTAACATTACAGTATAACAGTAAAACTTACCATACCTGCAAAGCAAATACAAAAAAAACATAGTAAAAAATAAAACATTTAACGCAACCTGTGCCTAAAATATATATATATGCCGAAGCATGGGGGCATCCTCCCGCAAAAGGTAGGAGCAAATCACTCCTCCACCCACTGCTGCCCCCACGCTTCGGCATATATGCTGAAGTATGTAACTGTGGTGGTGAAATCACCTCCGACAGCGCTGGAGTCAAGGCTTTATGTATTGTGGGAGCAAACGCTGTTGCTGTCAAGATAAATTAATCCACTCTGCAGCTGAATGGCGTACCTGAAAACAAAAAAATGGTTACCAATAAAAAACAGTAAAGTATAAAAAAAATTGCATATCTGAAAAGCAAACATGGTAAAACATAATAACAATAAAACATTGCAGAATAGAATACAGTAAAAAAGAGCAGAACAATAGAGAGAGAGAGAGAGAACAATAAAACTATTTTTGTTTTTTTTATTTTATATATTTTTTTTTATTTTTTTTACTTTTTTGTTTTTTTTTGTTTTCACTTTTTTTTTGCAACTGTAACTTTTGTAACTGGTACCAGGTTCGGGTCTCACAAAATGTGATGGCATCTTGGGAGACCCTGTGTTAGTGTGCCTAGTCTGTGCAGTGCTGTACCCTACGCTAATACTCAACTAGTGAATGGTAGCGTTCAAAACATTCACCAATGCATAGACCAGGATTGTCAGGACAGGAGGGACAATAATACTGGGTGTCACGCCTATATCCGCGCTTGCTGCAGACACGACATCTTCTTTGGGGGTGCTCGTTGGGTAGTGGTACTCGGGATGACATAAGGAAAATGCCTCTCATGCAGCCGGCTTACTGCATTTGGTTGGGATACAGAAGGGCTCTGACGATCTCTTCCTGGAATTTAAGGAAGGATCCAGTCCATCCTGAAGCTCTGTATAGCACATGAGCATTCAGCAAAGCCAATTGAAATAAACAGACACTTTCTTGTACCAGCGTCTGGCCTTACGGGCAACTAGGTACGGCGCCAACAACTGGTCGTTAAGGTCCAACCCTCCCATATTTTGGTTATATTGGTGACACGGGGGGTTTCTCCACAACACCAGTCGCCGTAGTAATTTGGGCCGTCATGTCTGCATGAAGGGAGGTAAGAACGAAAACATTCTTATTATCCCTCCACTTCATAGCGAGCACGTTATTACACTTGAAGCAGGTTCTCTCCCCCAGCCTAAGACTTGAATCTACAAGCCGCTGGGGAAAGCCCTGGTGATTAGGTCGCACAGTGCCACATGCTCCAATCTGTTGATCAAAAAGGTGACTAAAAAGTGGCACGCTCGTGTAATAATTGTCCACGTACAAGTGGTACCCCTTTCCGAATAAGGGTGACACCAAGTCCCACACTATCTTGCCAGCGCTTCCTATGTAGTCAGGGCAGTTTGTCGGCTCTACGTGACTATCTTTGCCCTCGTAAACCATAAAACTACATGTATAGCCTTTGGCCCTGTCACAGAGCTTATACATCTTTACCCCATATCTGGCACGCTTGCTGGGAAGGTACTGTTTGAATGACAAGCGGCCAGAAAACTTAATCAGGGACTCATCAACGCAGACAACTTGATGGGGAGTAAACAAGTCTGCAAAACGTTGGTTGAAGTGGTTTACGAGGGGCCGAATTTTGTAGAGCCGATCGTATTCAGAGTCTCCACAAGGTCGACAGAGTTCATTGTTGTTGAAGTGCATGAACCGCAAAATCTGCTCGTATCGTGCCCTGGTCATGGAGGCAGAGAACAAGGGCATATGGTGAATTGGGTCAGTGGACCAATATGATCGCAACTCACTCTTTTTAGTTATGCCCATGTTGAGGGAAAGGCCCAAAAAGATCTTAAATTTGGAGACCGTAATTGGTCTCCAATCTCTGGCAAGGGAGGACTGGGGAATAGTGGCGATGTGTTGACCAGCGTATAAATTGCTTTGGTCCACAATAGATCTATAGAGATCTTCGGTGAAAAACAGCGAATAAAAATCCAGTGGCGTAAAATCAACTGTTTCCACATGAATGCCGGGTTGGCCAGTGAATGGGGGAAGTATGGGGTGCTGCAGAAGTGGTGGGTTCCCAATTTGGATTGGCAAATGCAGCAGGAAGGGCACGACGGGCCTGTGTTCGTCTTCTTGGTGGCAGCGGGACACTACTTGTGTTTGCCACCTCGCCAGCTTGAACTGCACTTATGGGACTCGCCACGTCACTAAGTGTTACTGCAGTTCTGGATGTACGACCAGGGTGTACTAGGCCGCTGGTGCTTGCCAGTTCACCAGAAGGAATAGCGGCGCTAGTACTGCTCTGCTCCATACGAGGGACATGCGGTTCTTGCACATCAAGGACAGAAAAAGAAGTTCGGGGTCTGGTACGCCTGACCTTGGCAGGGACCACAACTCCGTCGTCAGAGCTATCTGTCATGGAGCTGCTGTCCTCTACAGCAGTGGTCATCAACCCTGTCCTCAGGGCCCACTAACAGGCCAGGTTTTAAGTATTACCTTGGGAGATGCAGACTAGAATACTGCAATCACTGAGCAGCAAATGATATCACCTGTGATGTATTTCAGTTATCTTGCAAACCTGGCCTGTTAGTGGGCCCTGAGGACAGGGTTGATGACCACTGCTCTACAGGATCGTATTCTGAGCCTGAATCTGACAGATGAGTGACTTCCTCTTCACTAACTGTCATGCTCAAACGTGTAGGTCTCTTCACTAGTGTACCTTCGATTTGCCATTTTGGGTTCTAAATTTAGTGCTACACTAGTGAGACTCACAGGCAAAAAAGCTCCTGACTGTTAGCGACTGTATGAAAACGCTACCAACAAAAACTGTTAGCGATCGCAGGGATCAGACCTGACTCTGCGAACGCTGCAGTTATGTGTGTTTAGTGTTTTGTAAGTGACAGTGATCGATCGATACTGCACTTGGGTGGGCTGGGCAGGGCTGGGCCGAGGGGCAAAACGCAGGTGCTAGCAGGTATCTGGGCTGATCCCGCTAACACTGTGTTTATGGGAACCCTAAACTGCTGAGGATGCTAGTATAGATCTGATTGGATCAGATATTGATCTGTTCAGATACTATAGGGAGGTGTATGCTGCGTGCGTGGGTGTTAGCGGTACTGATGCTGCCTGGGGCGATGCAGACCTTATCTGACCCTAAAAACTTATATCACCGCCGGGCAATTAGGGGGTTAAACCTTTATTAGGTATTAAACGGCGGGTGCCCTAAAACTATAATAAACAAACTAACCAGCGTCACCCGTAACAGTTATACTGTGATCACTGGTGAAAGGGTTAACTAGGGGGCAATCAGGGGGTTAAAACCTTTATTAGGTAGTATATGGGGGTCCCTGTCACTATAAAAAGCGAACGGCGAACCTACATACTTACCTCCCTAACTAGCGTCACCTGTGTCACTAATACAGCGATCAGAAAAACGACCGCTTAGTGACACTGGTGATGGGGGGTGATCAAGGGGTTAACCTTTATTAGGGGGGTATCCTAGACCTAAAGGGGGCTAATACTAACTGCCCTACCACTTATAACTGTCACAAACTGACACCAATGCAAAAAAAACAAACTGCTATTGGTGTCACTGTGACAGGGGGGTGATGGGGGGTGAAAAGTGTGCCTAGTGTGTTCTACTGAAAGTGTAGTGTTTGGTGCACTTACTTGATGTCTTCTCTCCTCGGCGCCGGAACGAAAAGGCCGGCTCGAGGAGAGATGACATCACTTCCTCTGCCTCTGTTTACATTACAGAGGCAGAGGAATGATTTCATTGGCCGGGAGCGATCGCGAGGGGGTGGCCACGAATGGATAGCCTCCCCCTCACCTCCGATCGCCGGGGGAGAAAAAACCGACCCCCTCGGGCATCGGGGGGTCCGATCGGACCCCCCGCCCGCGGGAGGCAAGTGACGTACCTGTACGTTACCTTGCCTGCCCGTGCCATTCTGCCGACATATATCGTCGTGAGACGGTCGTCAACTGGGTAATATATTTATGCGTGAGGTTCCCCTTAAGATCCGTACCAGACCCGAAAAGGCCTGGTATTGACTGGGGGGAGGGGACCCCTATGTTGTTTTTTTGTTTGGATCAAATTTGTTTTAAAACTGATGCGATGTGCGATTCAGATGTGTTCCCATAGAAGGTAATAGCCTGGAATTTTGCATCTGAATCCCACCGCAGTGCTCAAAAATTGCACAGGACTCTTCATATTCGCACTGCCATTGCACCAGACATATGTGAACCGGCTCTATAGAAAGCCAGTATAATTCACGTGTCATGCAAATCGTATGTGACTCTAAATGCATCCAATTCGCATATATATCAGAGCCTAAATGATGTCTCCAAGAAGGTTGGCTTCCAAGAGAGAAATCTGACTAACGTGATAGCTAAGGTAACGGCTGTCTTGTAAGGAGTCATTCCTAAGGCCCTTTTCACACTGGGGCGGTTTGCAGGCGTTATTGCGCTAAGAATAGCGCCTGCAAACCGCCCCTAAACAGCCTCCGCTGTTTGTTCAGTGTGAAAGCCCGAGGGCTTTCACACTGAAGCGGTGCGCTGGCAGGAGAAGAAAAAATCTCCTGCAAGCCGCATCTTTGGAGCGGTGAAGGAGCGGTGTATTCACTGCTCCTTCACCGCTCCTGCCCATTGAAATCAATGGGACAGCGCGGCTATACCGCGGTAATACCGCAGCTATAGCCGCGCTATATGAGGGGTTTTAACCCTTTTTTGGGCCGCCAGCAGGGGGGTTAAAACTGCACCGCTAGCGGCCGAATATCGCGGACGCCGACGCCCCCTACCGCCCCAGTGTGAAAGGGGCCTTATTCTTAACACGGTTGTCTTGTGCCAAGACCCTCCTTTCTGCCTAGGTGGTGACCATCCACATCAATGAAGGCATATTCCTTCTTTCTCTTTGCCCCGCTGCAAACCACCCAAAGGAGATGGCTTTTACTACATCCAGAAAGTGAACAGCAATCAGAGCTTACCTCAGAGCTACACCTTCCATCAGGAAGACTGACTCCCATTTCACCCAAACCTAAGGACCTCACAAGGGACATCCTGCTATAAGATCCACCATTGTTGGCTAAATGCACATCTTGCAGATACATACAGATTGGTAAGAGTTTCCAGGGGATTCTGTAATCAAGCATCTGTTGCCCAGCTTTGTAAGGCCACCACCTTTTCTGCTCATACTTGTTCCAACTTCTATCAGGTGGATGTGCGATCACCCGTGGAAGCAATTTTTGGCCCCAAGGTTCTTGCAGCAGCACTCCGAGTTCAGTCTGTTGACCCTTCTTAATGTTGGGCCTGTTGGTACAGTTCTGTTTGCCTTGTTGTTGTCCAACCTTCTTATTCATTGCTTGGGGATATCTCAGGGTCTATGAATATCAAGCCTGTGCCCTGTATGGTGACCTTTTGTTAAGAGCCTGTAAATTCCATATCATGGAGTGCAGTGTAGGACACAAGCCACACTCTCTCTCTCTGTTCCTATGTTTAGTCTGCATTGCTTGCTGAGTAGGATAAGGTTATAGGGGGATGCTGAAGGGGCATATCCTCAAAAACTTTGACAGTGTCCAATCGCCTGAAGGTACCAACCTATAACCCAGGGTCTTTGAATATTAAGCCCATGTCCTTTCTGTGCTCCAAGATAATGAATTTACAGGCAGGTCAAAATTACATTTTATTGCTCAAGGAAACTAGCATCCCTGTGGAGGACCCATGGTTCTGTTATGGTGGTCTGGCTATACATTAAAATTTGATTGTACAGTCTTTTGAATGTTTAGGCAAGGCATTCACACTACAGTTTTTTGAATCTAAAGGAAACTGTTCTGAGATTCCAATATATTGTGATTTGTGGCAAAGGTTTGCAAACTCCTATTCTCATGTTTCTTTTACTGCGTGTGATGACACCATACAGTGACTGCAACTTGAGAATCTATTTCTCTCTTGTTCAAAATTTTTATTGAAGGAAACAACAATAAATCTCAACAGGATGCATCGAAAATAAAACTCCCCCCAGGGGGAGGCAATAGTAGTGTAGTGACACGTTGCAGAGGTAAGGACACAGCCCTTTGTAACTGAACATACAGAGAGGAATAAAAATAAAAAACAAGCCGGCATAAAATGACATCATAAGGCTACGCGGTATGGGTTAGTTTTGGGACATAGAGCAGATTGGTGGTAGGTGAGATCCAGGAACTGAGAATCTATTTCTCTTTGAATGTGAGGTACGCCTGTAGCAGACATCAATGTTTATTTTTTTCGATGAAAAGGGGTGTATTCAGTCTCCCTCAAATATGTTGGTGCTGCGATAGGTGCTAAGGAGCAGAGTTCAGAAAACCTATTGCAAGTATCACAAATAAAGTTTGGTGACACTGAATAGTTCCAGCTGTAAAAGGAAATGGTAGTAACATTACAAGGGTATACCTTATTACAGCCAGTCTGATGTAGGACAGACTCATGAAATGATGTTGCTGTGTAGGTGTAACTCCAGGTAATTGGTGCACACAATCAATTTACTTTGTGCATTACCTGCCAGAGGATTTGTGATTTTATTCAGCTGTTCTTAAGAATTGTATATCTGCCACAAAGATCTTAGCACTACTTTCTTGATCACCTCATATATCATGATAATTCATTACTCAGTGGGCAGGCTGGAGGTACAGAGGTTACACAGGAACTGCCTTGCTGAATTAAGAAGTGTGTGTGTGTCACTTGCCTGGCTATGCAATTTAGCGTGTGTAAATCACATGATTGATAGTTAAAAAAAATTTTTTTGGCAGGATAGACCGTAGACTTATGTATTGATATTGTGCATTTAGCTGTTTGCAGTTCTTCATGCTCTTATAAATGTAACAAGCTTATCAGATGCAATGTTTTCAGCCAGAGCGCCACTGTTAGGCAAAATATTTTAAAACACATTTAACACTTACATTTTTTTTATGTATATTTTATAGGTTTGAAGAATCGAAAGGATTCTGGTGTCAAGTGGCTGACAATGGAAAAACAAAATGCCTTGGAAAAAGCAAAGGCCGAAAATACCCTGACATGGAACCTTCGGTATGTCTTTCACAAGCAACTGATACAAAAATGCCAGACTGAAGAACAGGCTCCATATCCCTCATAGTAACCTATCAGCTTCCCAGTTTCCTGTGGTTGCAGCAGGTTAGAGAGGAGCTGATTTGGTTTTTAGAAATCAACATTGGCTGTCCAAGCAGAACTAAACACGCTCAATCTGCATTAGCACCCTGACCACTCTATAGCTCCATACACAACAAACTGCGATGCATTGTGTGTTCTAAACAAGATATTTGGGGGCACACTCTAAAAAATGCATTAAAGATGGTGCAGCCATAAGACCATACAGTAGAAGAAAATATTACAGCGCACACATGCAAAAAAGACATTTACCTCAAGCAAGGCTAGTTTAAAACACCTAAGCATTTCTAGAAAAACATTTTCAAAAAATATGGGGATTTGGTCACACCATATTGCTATATGGTGCTAAGCCCACTTACTGCGACAAAGTACCCCATAATCAGTGGGTCCTACACTATCCATGGAGTGGATTGTGTGTTCTGACACATTTCTGCCGGAACCAGAATTAACTTTTTCAGCAATTTTAGCTACAGTAGCTTTTCTATTGGATCTGACTATACCGGCCAGCCTTTGCTCCCCATGTGCACTAGTGAGCCTTTGTCGTCCATGGTGCTGGTTTCTCCTCCTTAGAACTTACCAAAAGTGGTCTGACAACTACTGACCGGGAACATCACACAAGAGCTGCAGCTGTGGAGATGCCCTGACCCAGCCATTACAATTTAGCCCTTATCAAAGTTGCGCCCCCCCCCCCTTTTTTTTTTTTTCTCCAAGCTTTTGACTTCAGAGACACAATGTTCACTTGCTGCCTAATATATGCCACCCACTTTCAGAAGCCATTGTCACAAGATAATTAGGTATTTGGTTTAACTGTCAGTGGTCATAATGTTATAACTGATTAGTGTGAATATATGGCTGCCTATTTACATACACCATACTGTATGCAGGTTAGCAGTAGTGTACAATGAATCCTCCCCATGTGTACCTTTTTTTTTATAGGTCAGGCGTGACCTACTGGCATTTAAACTCAGTAAAGTTTACTATAGATACAAAAACAGGGAGGAACAGGCAGGCATGATATGTGTTATGCTGGTAAGTGCTAAACATGTACATTCAGCTCAGTCCAGTGTTCACGTTTAGCCCGTGGGAGGGACAAAGCAGCAACTATCGGTGTACTAACCACTGGTTACTTGATAATTGATGGCAACTATCTCCTGTCTGTCCATTGTTACCTGGTGCCAGTGATGATTCAATCATGTATGACTGACCTAGGCAGACAAAGCACTTGTTGGTAATTAGGAGGAGGTTTAGGCACAAGAAAATTAGATGTAGGCTTGCCCTACATGGTGAAAACTTCTTTCCTGCAACCATGGGTTGCAGAAAATAAATTTTGCATGATTCATCCATACACAGGCAGTGTTGACAGGGGAATCAGCAATTGTCTTCTCCTTGGGGGTGGGAAGCTGTCCCTGCTGGGAGAAGACAGTGATTATCGCTAGTGCCTATAGCAATCACTAGCAATAAATTGCAAGAGAATCCAGTAGGCTTGTTGTACCAAAGTTGATCGATCAACTTGGTACATTCAGAGTGCCTATTAATGGGGTTTGAAGTGCAGCCAATTCCCCTGGTGTTTTGAACCATGCATGGCTGGCCTTCGTGTAATCAAATGTTTTCTAATCCAGTACTAGAAGATGGTGACTAGAGTGACTGTTAAGTCAGCACCACATAGACGCCTGTGTGTTTCATTTTGTATACATATTATGTTCACTTGGTGATGTAGAAAAGAGAATTGTCATTTTTATGAGCCATATCAACCTGTATGGTGTTATCTTGTGTATATTATGTACATTGAGGCCTAACAAGAAATCTGCTGGTCTTTCCACAGACACGGAGCTACCTTGTAGACTTTTACCGGGAAAACAACATTGAGCTGTCTAAGCTGCTGAATCGATTGGGACAACCTCTGCCAACCTGGCTGCGAGAGGAGCTCCAGAATTCCAGCAGGAGTTGAACTTGGCCTCCAGGTGGGAGGGAGTGACCATTTCTTGTCTCTGGTGATTCGCAGCACTATTACGACTGTTCACCGTTACTTTTGGGAGCACACAGACTTAAGTTCTCATTGCTGTGGACATCTGGTACTGCGATAATAAACATCACCATGTGATCATGACTGGGCCTCCTAGGACTGGATAAAGGGGTCTTCAGTGACTAAAAATGCACCTCTTGTGGGAAAGTGTTAACCTTTTTGTTACACAGTATCATGGTGCCAGAATCTCACAAATAAAACTGCGTACTCGGAGCACAGAGGAAGGCCAATCATGATTTTACCGGGCATGTGCCATCCTGTCTATGGAGATCCCTCCTCTAGGACGTGTATGCATTTACAACCAGGAGAAGCTACATGTACTGTGGGTTCTTCCAACTGCAAGGTGACTCAAGCTGTGGCAACCAAGACCATTATTGGCACTGGAATCTGTTTTCATGTGTTTTATGAAGAGTCTGGGATTATTTCCTCACTATTTTTCACAGGCTGACAAAGTCAAGGCAATCCTAGGCTCAGAGAGGATAATGGTATTTAGGAAGAGTTCTTGAAAAATCGAGTCAACAATCATGCTTTCCTGTATAATCACGGTTTTCCTTTCCGCATAGGGCTTGTCGAATGTAAACCAGAATAATCTTGGTGTGTTGTGAGAGATCACATGGGCTAAAGTGGTTTATTTTTCACAATGCTGCTCTGTGTAATAGAAGATTTGACACTGACCCTGCCTATTGTCCACCCGCTCTAACGAGGGGAAATCACATTACTGTCAGTTGGATTTATATTTGAACTGATATTTTAATTTTGCAAGCATTTGTTAGTGTAAACTCTCTGAATTACAGTATTCAATTTATGAACTTCTGACCAGCAAGTCCTGGGAAACGAGGTTCATAATTATCTCCACAATGTAAGATTTTTAATATTTGCTCAATCTTTTGTGGGGCCTGTCAATGGGCTGTGCATTGTTTACATTTATAGTGTAGGTCCACGTTAAAGGGAACCTTTACTTGGGTCAAGCAAGATCCAGTTCTGTAGGCTGCCAGCATCATCTAACTAACCCACCAGGAGCAGTTACTTCTAGTGCTGAGATATCATTGTGGGTTGATTTACTAACACTGGAGTGTGCAAAATCTGGTGCAGCTGTGCATGGTAGCCAATCAGCTTGTTTAAGCTTTGACAAAAATACCTGGAAGCTGATGACCATGCACAGCTGAACCAGATTTTGCGCACTCCAGTTTTAGTAAATCAAAATCTGTGCATATCAGTGCTTACCACAATGACTTTCTGCACTGGATAATAGCCTCCAGTAAGTAAGGCAAAAGTATCATTACTTGTACTAAACCACAAGAATCACCTTTTGCCTGGAGTAACACAAGTTACAACCAGCAGTGTGGCTTAACCCTCTTGTGCAACACTGTGGTTCTCTGGCTGCTGAGAACTCTTGTAGAAGTTGAACACTGGAGGGCTGTATGTTTGGAATTTTCACCCACTAGTCTCTACTAATATACTAAAGGCTCACACAGGTCAAGGTTCTTTTGGACAGCCAACATTCCATTTAGTCAGACATTAATTGGCTTGGCTATGGCTTTCAAGGCAGAAGAGTAATGAAATGCAGAGCAGACACAGCACTGTGTTTTTTTTTTTTAATCTGGGTTGGTGATCCCATATGAAAAGGACACTTTAGCATGGTTTTAGTATTTAACCTTTTCTTTTCAGATGGGTTTTAACTGTCATTCCACAGCAATGTGTTTTAGGGTGCCACTCTACAAAACATGTTGTTGTCTTAACAGACTGTGAGGGGAGGGAGAGCAGATGGGGCATTTTCCACAAGCTTCTTAAGTTAAGCTGTAGGTATTGTGTATTTTGTAAAATGGTCCATTTACTCTTGTATGTTGAAATGTAAATAGTATGCAATATAGCATTTTATGCCATGTACCTTTTTTTATTTTCTGGGGGGGGGGGGGGGTTACAAATTGTGCAACCAAAAGCTTACACACAAGAAAAAGTTACATGTGGTATATTTTGTCAACAAGCCCTCTGTCCCCCTGCTGCACTGAACCCTCATGTATTGTGTCATTCACATTGAATGATGATAATGGAGAAACTTTTGGCTCTCGCAGCTGAACACGTCTAAATAAAAGCTAGAAGTAGCATTTGTGGATTCACTAAATGTCTCGCTGTTGTCACTTGCACCATTTATATACATTGCTTTAGCAGGCCCAATCACCCCTGTAGTAAATGTGGACTGTAATATACTTGGTGTGGCTTGGGAATGGGCTATATAACGGGCATCCAGTTTATGTTGTCTTAATACTTTAGTGAAGATGCAGAAACTACATGTGTCAAGAAATCCTGTTGGTTTTTCCTGAATGTTTAGTGTTAAGCCAGACTTAATGACACACGAATCATTGCCTCAGTATAGAGCTGAACTACTCCTGTGTGCTTAAAGTAACATATTACAAAGAACAGCGATAGACAGCAAATCATACCAACCAATCAAACATTTGGCAAAAATTGGTTTCTGATTTGCTACTATGGATCTTGTACTTCACTTTGTACTGTGTTATTAAAGAGACCTATAGTGTGAGAAATATGGAAGCTTACAATGTTAGTTGCCTGGCTGTTTTTGATGCTTTGACAAACATGCATATCAGGAACCACAAGCCTCTAATCTGTACATATAAATACGAGTTATGAAAGGCTGATTCTTGGTGAGAACTTTAGTAATTCCCAAACGCTGACCTGAAAGAAGGGAAGAGTGTGTTTGTGTATGTAATTTATAAATCAGAGAGGTGGCATGATCCTGTTCTGCACACTTGTTTCAGGTCAGTGCAACTGCCAGCTAACTAGCATTTTCAGAAAGAGGATACCAGTGGCAGCTCCCATGCTTTCTTTTCAGGGAAAGTTTACTTTACCATCAACCTTCAAAAAAAAGGTAGGAAAAAAAATTAGTGGTGTACAATCCCTGCCTTCTTCTTATGCAGCATGTAATCTTTTGGTGTAAATAATGATATTTGAAGCGCTTCACAATGTGCATAAAAATGAATATATAAGAATAAATATAAAGAGTCAAATAAATCCAGCGGTGAGTAAAAATTCCTAAAAAATCCAGCAATCAAAATAGTGTAAAATTATAAAAAATTAGTGACACCAAATGTGTAAAAAAAAATTCACATAAAAAATAAATATATAGGGATGTATTCAGAAGGTTCAAATATACAAGTGTAGAATCCGATTGGTATAGAGCTTTTGATCACTAGCAAAGCTGTTTAAAAACACTTGCTTAATCAAGGTGCTCATTGACCTTCATAGTAACAATGTGCTTTTTGCTTCTATTCACAACCAATGTGAGAATCATAAACAGGCAGATAAGAGAAAAAAAACAATCATTGTGCAATAGTTAGGATACCAAGGTACACAGGCAAACTTCAATCCACTCACGTGTGCCTTATAATGATAAGGCATATGCAGGTTTTACTATAGCAGTCAGCCGCCTTAGACAGGAGCAGATTCAGTGCAGTACACTGTGTGATACTGCTGATCTGCACAGAGCGTCCCTGGCTCCTCCCACGCGTTACATCACAGTCACGTGACTTTTTCAAGGATCTTGAAAAAGTCACGTGACTGATGTAATGCGTGGGAGGAGCCAGGGACGCTCTGTGCAGATCAGCAGTATCACACAGTGTACTGCACTGAATCTGCTCCTGTCTAAGGCGGCTGACTGCTATAGTAAAACCTGAATATGCCTTATCATTATAAGGCACACGTGAGTGGATTGAAGTTTGCCTGTGTACCTTGGTATCCTAACTATTGCACAATGATTGTTTTTTTTCTCTTATCTGCCTGTTTATGATTCTCACATTGGTTGTGAATAGAAGCAAAAAGCACAGTTACTACTATGAAGGTCAATGAGCACCTTGATTAAGCAAGTGTTTTTAAACAGCTTTGCTAGTGATCAAAAGCTCTATACCAATCGGATTCTACACTTGTATATTTGAACCTTCTGAATACTAATTTTTTATAATTTTACACTATTTTGATTGCTGGATTTTTTAGGAATTTTTACTCACCGCTGGATTTATTTGACTATTTATATTTATTCTTATATATTCATTTTTATGCACATTGTGAAGCGCTTCAAATATCATTATTTATTCTTTTTAAGTGACTCTGAAAACACTCTCTTTTGATAGCAGCCTCACTTGGTTTTATGTGTAATTATCAGCTATTTAGCATCGCAGCGCTTTGTGTTTTATATATAAATCTTTTGGTGTAACAACTAACCACAGTTTCCTAGTGTGATGCATTTGTGAAGAGATTTCAAGGATGTTCCAATGGTTTCCTTGCTGTCAGCCTACACCCTCCCTCAAAGTGACTGATCGCAGGTCCCTGTGCCCAGTCTCCTACCAATTTGTAGCCACACCAGCACCTCTGTAACATACATATCTCATTCCCATCCACCACATTACCTTACCATTCTAAATGTTACTAGAGCAATCAGACAAAGGAAACTTGGTGTAAAGAATTGTTTCTCTTTTAATTAGGAAACAAAAATAAGACACAAAAGCATTAATCTAACAGGAAAGAAAACCAACAAAAAGGACAAATACTGCTTTTAAGTGGGACATACATAATGAAACTTGAAAATCCCTGTTGGGGTTTTGGCTGGTGGTAAAACAGACACCAGTTCTCTGACAGAGTACGGCATAAGCCCCCATAGAAATGCTCTGAGAATATTGGCTAGGAGAAAGGGAAATAACCCCTTTTCTGTATATCTGTAAAGGAATTCAACTTCAAAACTGTACTACGGGCCCAATGCCAGAGCATGTGCCAAACACAACAAAAAAAAAAAAAACACAACAAAATAAATATTTTTTATCCCAAGATGGGACTAGACAAACATGCACCCCACGGCAAATGAACCAAGTAACTGAAGGAACAGTTAGAAGATTGAACAAAGACCCAGCCAATATCACCAAAGCCAACATAGGAAGTGAGGCATATACTTCAACAAGTGTTCTGTAATAAGGAATGACACAGTAAACCTGTGATTGTATTAACTAAAATAAAAAGTATATTTATATATATTTATATAATTAAAAAAAAAAATCCAACCTTGTACAAAGAGTTTATATAGCTGCAACCCTATCAGTTCTTTCGCTGTACGAAAAGCCGGGTGCTGGTTCTTATGTCCTGCTGGCGCTAAATAACCCTCAATGAGATCTTAATGCTTGACCAGTACAGTGCTACAGTCCTTGGTGTGGAAGCTGTTCATTTTGCTACTTGCTTTGACCACAATTTTGACTGCTGTTTCTGCACATTGCTGGTAGGGTCAAGGTGAGTAAGTAGCCATTTCCAGTGATACCCTTTGCCACAACTCCTTGGTCTGTTTGCCCCTCTTCAGATTCTGTAGAATGTCATTGAACTGCATGGCTCCCAAAGGGGTGAGGCAGAATGCACTCCTTGCACTGCGAATGGCATTTACAAAGTCGTCATAGTCCGCTGGGGTAAGGTGTATTAAACGATGGTGGATGTACTGAAAGAAAACAGATTTATTACTTCGGTCCTGCACATATAGATCATGATTCTTTTCAATACACAAAATGTTGCTCACTCTTATGCCTTAGTGCACCAGGTAGTTCATGGCCTGATGCTTCACTCAAGAAATTGCATACATAACCTGATCTGAAAATTACTTGGCATTGAACATTATTCTTACAAATTAGTGTATATATATATAATATATACACTGGCCCCATCTTTTATGCTTGTGTAATGTAAGCCGTTAACACATAAAAAGGCCCAATCTACACAGTTTCTTTTATACAAACCCAAGTTTCTTTTTTTCCCCCCATCATATATTTGATCTTTCTTCAGTGTTAAAGTGAATCTGTGCTTTGGCAATGTTGGAAAAAAACAACAGGTTCACTTTGAGGGTGGCCTTACCTAATGTTCTTAGCGGACGTCTTGCTGTTCTTTTTGGCTACTGGGAGGAAAGTCTTTTTTTTTTTTTTTTCACTGCCCTGGCCAGAGACTGTTTTCATGGGGTAGTAGTGATGCATCGCCTGGCTTTAAAAATAGTTGCTGTGATATACACAGTTTGGTGGTTATAAATTTGCCATAGTCTTTGTGGCAATATGATCCATGTAAGTGGAGCTAAGACACTGATCACCACATGCATGCAAACCCTGTTAGGTCATTAGCAGGCTGTGGCAGTGAGAACATAGGAGTTTGTAAATTTATTTATCTTGGTTTGCACTTTCAAAAATAACCCAAATCAGTGTATATTATTTAGTCTGTGAACGTTATAGAGTCTACAAACTATGGTATAAATATTTGTGAATAGATCAATCCCGATGGCCTATCATTTATTGAAGCCCTGACATGCCAGGACAATATAAATACCCCCTTCTTATACATTTGATAGTCCAAAGGTATTAAGCAAGAGGCATGGTGAGGTTTTTTTTTAAAGTTGTAACTTGTCACTTTCCCTCCCCTCCCCCCTCATCTGCAGATGAAGAAGCAGAAATATTTAAAAAGAAACAATGTTTTTTTTTTTTATTTTAGTTTTTCAGTGGCTGAGCAATGTTAACATTGCTGGCTGCTTTTTTTTTTTTTTTTTCAGCTCCAATTACCGGACTTCTTTAACACTTCAGCTGTCAAGAGGGGAGACCCACTGGCAGCTCAAAGAACTGAGCCTGAAAGTATCGGTGCATTTGCATGAGTACCAATACTTGTGCAAATACTCTGTATCGATACTAGTATCAGTGCAACCCTAATTTGTATTGAATCTCCTTTACCCTTAATCAGCCACAACTGAGTCTTCTTAGCTATACGTGTTACTATTATTTTATTTGTTATCTTTCAGT
The DNA here is from genome assembly GCA_037952835.1 of Lithobates septentrionalis. NCBI lineage: Eukaryota > Metazoa > Chordata > Amphibia > Anura > Ranidae > Lithobates > Lithobates septentrionalis. The sequence goes on along the minus strand of JBBDGP010002788.1, from coordinate 70,300 downwards.
TTCGTTTTTATATTGTTGCATTAAAAATACACAAACTTTGGGGAAAAAAAACTTTTTGATAAAATGTATTAGAATAAAAAGTTTTTTTTGCTATGTAATATATAGACTTAAAAAAAAATGTTGCAAGAAAGCCTAGTTTGTCCCTAAAATTCCATAGGCAGTATACAGGTATGAGAGCTAAATGGGTAAATCAACAAGACTGTCACAAGTGGCCTACAATAATTAACATTTAAATCCTTGATCTACCTCTTCCATGTGGGTATAGGAATGTATACTTCAAACTCGTGTAAGAGATACAGTTAAAACTAATTTACAAACAAACAGCAAAAGGTCACCATTGTTGTTTCTGGCAACAAACAGCATACAAATGTACTGGAGTACTACTTTCCCATGAAATGAACAGACACACTGTGAAGGGAAAAATAGACCAGTAAAATATTTGTTGCTTAGTCATCTTCTGAATTAAACATCTGCATAGTTACTTCCGCAGCTTGGGGACTAAATAGAAATGCCTGATGGCAAATGACAGTACAGGGTTTGTGGAACGTTATGTGTTACATAGACAGAATACGTTTAATACTATGTGCATTGAGACATCAGAACGGAGTGCTCAATGGGCATTTCCCATTACCGCCAACACCAAACAACTGCTCTATACCCACAGCACTTGGCCTGGTAATCCATTTTTGTAAGAAAAAAAAAAAGAAAAGAAACCAAGTTCAGTCTGGCTGTAAGGTTGAAAGGACATGGATCCATCCAATAACCAGCTTCTTTAGGAAGATATCTAAAAGTGTTTTGTTTTCAAGTGTACACACTCAGCTACTACCACTTCCTGACAGAGGGGGAGTGACACATTTCTACTGCTTTAAAAGTAAAGAACTCTTTCTGCAAGCTAAGATTATGGTCTGATTGCTTTGTTGGAAAGTCTCCCAGGATGTGTACAAGCGCACGGCCCTATAGAGAGGATCTTGTCTAAAGCCACCAGAGAACTGAATTCATTCTACTACAGGATCTTAGATAAACAAGCTTACTAATACCAAAGTAAGTATAAAGCTATATAAAATATTAACAAGAGAAATGAAGCAATAATGAAAACCTCTTAGTACACGGCTGAAAGCAAAAAAGCAGACTAGACCCAGACTGGCTTTTACTGCCATGTATAAAAGTGACAGACCAAAGCTCACCAGAATGCTATTCAACCTTTTCTATACAATTTGATAAGTGAGTAGTGCTCGGCCTCAAGACATTTTAAAGCAAAAACATTTTTGTCACCAATTAAGGCAGAAATTCTGTCACTGTTTATACAGTTCAAAAATAAACCATGCAGTTATTGGGGAGACAACAGCAATGTAGATTAAAGCATATCTAAACCCCAAAAACATGTAATGCCATCTTTAGATTGCAGCTTACCATTCCTTAGATGGCTGCATTTCTGTTTTTCTGGCTCTTTTCTCCAACTATTGAAGGTGGCCAAACACTATACAATCTGATTCTGGTTTATTAAAACTATACAATAGCCCTGTCCTATCTAACCAATCACTCTGTCACCAATCAGGCAGGCCCTACTTAGCACTGCATAGTTGATAGACAAGCTAAAGGCATTTGTACAGTGTAAGGTGCGCTTTATAGACTTCCAGGGATACACTTCCCTGTTTTCAATACTACAGCTCTACTCCATATAGGCTGCTGATCGCTCAGCTCCTGCTCATGCTGCCAAATGAAGGATCTATGCACAAAAAAGGTAAGGTAGAAAGAGATCGACCAGCCAAGGAAGACATTGAGATTGATTTACTAAAACTGGAGAGTGCACAAAATCTGCTACAGCTGTACATGGTGGCCAATAGGCTTCTAACTTCAAATTTTTAAATTAAGCTTTGACTAAAAAAAAAAAAAAAAAAACCTGGAAGCCGATTGGTTACTGTGCAGAGGTGCACCAGATTTGGTACTCACCAGTTTTAGTAAATTAACCTCACTGGCTATGTATTCCAGGAGAACTGTGCTCACTGACATTGCGCGCATTGAAGAAGCATGCTACTACAGAGGTGGCTGAATGGAAGCAATCTCCTGGAGGGGGAGAGCAGGTGCAGAGTGTGTTTTAATAAGGTCAGTTGCTGAACTACTTCCTCACATTACGAACAGTTTTCATGTCCTATAGGACATACACTAGGAAGTCACGTCAAAAGTGCCGACTATGACTATGCCCAGGGTGGCATCTGCACAATTCACAGAAGCTGTACTATTGGTTCCCACAATGAAAATGGCTCTATGAATGGAGGAGGGGGTAGATAAATGATCTGCCTACTCTATTCATAGAGTGCTTTTTTTGGAAACGGCTTCTATGTAGCCTCTATGGAAGATGTGGAAAGGGCGGGCAATCGGCACACTTTTCATTCATTATAAGTACTGTGCCTGGTGTGTGTTTTTTTTTCTCCTTTTTAAATCCCTAAACATTAGCTGTTTATTTACTAACCATTTAGTTATGTGTAAAATAGCAATTGTCTGCCTGTGTGATACCTCTGCTTGTGAATTGAACGTTTTCATCAGAAAATGATTATAAGATGTAGAAGCAATGCACTCAACTTTTACAGCTTAGTCAATTCATACTACTAAGTATTAACTACACAAGGGAGACCTTTCAATGGATATGAAAAAAAAATAAATGGGTCTTTTTGGTATACATTTGTGACAAATCAATATGTGGGGGACTATTCTGGGTGCATATAATATTTCTTACCTGCATGTAGGACTGCTGACAACGTTGAACCAGCTGATGGAAAGCAGGAGTGCGCAGGTGGTTATGGATGTGGGCGGGGTTAAGTCGCTGAAGAGCCTCCATAATTATTTCCTGTAGGACAAATGGACTGAGCACGCCTTTTGCTGCCCCGACACAGAACTGATGCACATAATTCACTCCTAGGAAAAACAACAAAATGGGTTAGAAAATAAGTGTTTATACTTTAACAGTTGACTATGTATCAAGAACTGCATGACACAGTCTGTGATGCCTCAACTTATTATTTATGAAGCTGCACTGATGAATGACAGGGAGTGAACAAAAAGCATTCTTCCACAAACAATGAGAAATAGAGCCTGTCATCCTTCTTTTGCTTTACCCTGAATCAATGTATTCAGAATTTAAAACCGCCTGAACTCGAGGGACTCCTCAAACTCAGCAATCACGTAAGTATATACAACTACAGTATAACCCATGTCAAACACATGTACATCCAACCTTGATTTTTCTTTTCTCTCCCCCCCTAGGCCTCATGCATATGGCCTTATTGTTTTTATAAAGGTCCGTATGCATGGAAGGTTTGTGCCAACGTTTACATGCGCACAAAATAGATGGACCGCCGTTGCTGCTCACAGCGGGCATGTAAATATCAACAATTGTGTAGGTAGCTGTGCCTCTGATTACACACTGTTGATGTTTACACCTCCACGAATCATTAATAGGACACAAGTCTGAGGTCAATTGGTGCTGCCTCCTACACATTGTTGATGTATGGGTCAGCCCTGAGCAGCAGTAGTGGCCAATAGTATCCATTCACACTGTACACATATAAACACTATCACAAAATGTTTACTTGCCTACAGCATAAAATCCAGTTCAAGGCAGGACTGCAAAACGCAGATTTTTCTTGCTTTAGTTTACACACTGATGGCCACAAAGGAGCGGTGTGCATCGGGCCATAGCATGCTACATTCACATAGGTATGAATTATGGATCTGTTTGCAGCACACTGTACATTCATGTGCAGGAGCCCTTAAAGTGAAACTGTGGGTGGACAGCTAAATACGTGGTTTGATATTCTACAAGACAAAGATTTGTAATTCTTGCCAGTGTTTGTATGATGCACAGGCACACAGGTGACAAACATATATGGGCTCAGAAATTCAGTCTCCTGATTTTTGTTATCACTGCTTTGCATCCAGCCAGATCATTGAAAAGGCAATCAACAGCCTCCCCTGAGTCCAGTGATCAGCCAGCTGACCCAGGGAGCAGTAAAGTCAACCCAGGAAGCAGGTATGGCACATAAGAAAGTAGCAGTGATCTTACTGAAAAGAAGATGCTTGTGTAATATAAGATGGCTGGGCAAAATCCCAAATCATTCTGCAGGTAGAAAAGTAAAAAGGTTTTTCAACAATTTGCCTAGAACACTGCTTTTATGTGGGATGCGTGTTTGACAGACAATCCCCTGTTGGAAAAATCCCTGTAAAATGCAGCTGTTCCCTCCCAACAGTGATCACCTCCTTCACATGGCACTTGAGACACTGAGAGGATATTCCCTACAAATGGAGGAATAGGAAATTAGAGGTGATGCCCACTGTAATGGGATTTCAGCTTTCACATTTAACCACTTCAGGATTTTAAATGCAGGGGATATGTCCTAAAAAAAAAAGGAAAAAAAAACCCTTAAGAAAAAAAGTTTCCAGGAAAGTATTGAGACGCCTGCCCTTTACACGCACATGAAATTTAATGGCATCCCAGTCTTATTCTGTAGGGTTCAATAATGAGTTTGTCCACCCTTTGCAGCTATAACAGCTTCAACTCTTCTGGGAAGGCTGTCCACAAGGTTTAGGAGTATGTCTATGGAAATGTTTGACCATTATTCCAGAAAAGCATTTGTGAGGTCAGGCACTGATGTGGATGAGAAGGCCTGGCTCACAGTTTCCACTTTAATTTGTCCCAAAGGTGTTCTATCGGGTTGAGGTCAGGACCCTATGCAGGCCAGTCAAGTTCCTCCACCCCAAACACTCATTCATGTTTTTATGGACCTTGCTTTGTGCACTGGTCCAAATCATTTGGTGGAGGGGGGATTATGATGTGGGGTTGTTTTTCTGGGGTTGGCCTCTTAGTTCCAGTGAAGGGAACTCTTAAGACGTCAGCATACCAAGACATTTTGGACAATTTCATGCTCCCAACTTTGTGGGAACAGTTTGGGGATGGCCCCTTCCTTTTCCAACATGACTGCACACCAGTGCACAAAGCAAGGTCCATAAAGACATGGATGACCGAGTTTAGGGTGGAGGAACTTGTAATATATAAGTCTACAGATTACATAGACAATATTGCCTAAAGAAAGCCTAGTTTGTCCCCCATAAAGCAATGTGTAGATTACCCAATTATCTTAAAGTAGAATTTTAGGCAATAGAGGGTTATAACCTGTCAGATTTTTTTTTCCCCATCATCTGTGTCCCATTGCAGAGATTTCACTTCACTTCAATTCCTGTTCCATAGCCAAAACAGGAAGTGAGAGGATATCCCTGCAAATTAAGGGAATCCCTTGGGGACCCCCAGGTCACCAGAAGTATCCCAATTGGAAGATTTTCCATCTATTACTTTTCTGGGAACAACCCTAAATTTGGGATTTTCTTTTACTTTCAATGATAATGGTAAACAGGACAAATAGAGAGGGTGAATCTCCCTAACAGGGGCACAGACAGAAATAAAAACTGACAGGGGGTCCAATCCTTCTCTACTGTATCCAAAACTAAAAAAAAAAGGTTTTGCCTTTAGTTATACTTTATCGCTATATAAACAGGCACATCGTGAAAAAAATGTTCCATCAACAGGGGTTTAAAGGCCCGATAGCAGAAGTGGTTAATGTAGGTTGAAATATGAAATGTGACATTGTTTGATTAACCCATTAATGAATAGAAGAGACACCCAACGTGTACAATGTCATTTCAGTGTGACAAGCAGAACACTCCCCATCCAGCACAAGCGTTCTCTGAAAAGGTCAGTTAACAGAGGATGCATAAACTTGGTCTCATTACAGCAAAGTGGCTGCTGCAATCGGAGAAGCTTGGCATTTACTGCATTCAACACAGGATTAAATATTTCGGCTGCAGAGAATAGGGCAGCTTATAGTTCAGCAGGTCCAGCCCATGATACATCATTAAACGACCTTACCTAACTTGGCAGCTAAACTTAGCAGCCACTTCACATCTTCCGTGTATGGGGGGCTTCTGGAGAAGTTGTTGGGGTGGTCATTGTGAGCTCTGCGTCCCAGCATCTCTAATGCCAGCATCCCTGAGGACACAACACATTTTATGTTAGTATGTATTAAAAAAAAAAAAATACAAAGTGAGAGCATATCTTATAAAAGCATTACTTCTCTCCTACAACTATCAAATCCCCCTTCACTACATTCCTCTATTAAAACATATCTACATCCAAAACTGTTTTTTAGACCTGGATAGAATATATCTATATCCAAAACTTTTTACGATCGAATAGAGAAGGATTAGGACAGCTCTCGTGTTTTTATTGTGGTCTGTGTCCCTGCTGATCACAATTATGCCCAAGACACAAAGCTGACGTCTTGATGAAACGCGTAGGGCGTGACCCACACTATCATCATCAAGCACAAGACATTTTAACCATGTAAGTGCATTTTGTAGATATTACAATATGTTCAAGGATTTCACACTCATGTGGGCTTCTTTTTTTTTACATGCACATCTGCAACTTACAGTACATGCATTGTGTGATTTGTCACGCAACACAAATCACGATGCAATCGAGCAAACATAATTGCCAAACTCCAGCTCACACTGCAGTTGGACAAGCCATTTTAGTGACAGTTTTCTTTTCTTTTGGGATAAAGGTTTTATATAAATAAATAAAAACGGACCATTGTAAGCACCGGTCACTGGTAAATGCCACATTCGAGGGACAGCTTGGTCTGCTTAAAAAAAAACAACAGACTTGCTGGCTGGATCACTAGAAGAGAATAGCCTAGAAAAGAAAACAAATGCGGCCATCACCTCTAAGAATTGGTAAGCTACAAATATAATAAATGTTTGCTTTTGGGTTTAATATCACTTTAACCCCAATGATCACTGGGTGGGCAAGCTGGAAAGGCTCAGTTTGCCATAAATAGGCTTTTCTGTCCAGCCCACCTCCTTTTTCCAAGAGAGCATTTAGTATGGTAGGTGGAACTATGACCCAAAAGCTCACAAGACTCATCTGCAAGCATCAAGAGGTTAAGTTTTATCAAAATTAACTGGGCCTCCTTAAAGTATATGTAAACCCTAACTAAATGACTTTGAATTTGCTAAAGTACGGAGTACTGAATGACTGTAATGCTTGTTTGTCAGGGGTGCCATAACCTGGAAATTAGTAATGGGGGGGAAGAGAGAAAATGTCTCTGTTAGAGACTTCCATATAGGAGACTGTCCAGAAGTGACAAACTAGGCCATACATGTCAAATTACTTTTTGTTATGTTGGGATGAAGACTCTGACCCAGAATGTGTCCAAAACATGGCGTTGAATCCTTGCTCCTAGTAAACATTACAGCAAGCAAGCATGCAAGTATGGCTCCATGTACTACTCCAGCAGAGCAGGGTTATGGACAGTGGCAGAGCAGCCAAGTCTGTACTGGCTTTAATGTATATGTCTGGCTTAAGCCGGGTACACACTCTTTTTTCGTGCATGAAAAAAAACTGACAGCTCTGGTCGGAGCCATACGAGGTTAGTCCAGCGATCTCTCCCACTGAGCTATTGTGTTTGACACACACCCCCCCCCCCCCCCCAGAACACTCCGATCAGCTGATCGGGAGTTGGTTGGCTGCTGGTTCTCCAGAATGGACGTCCGACATACACACGGGCTGAATTATGGACTTTTTTTGGAACCAGCTGTTGTATCACGAAAAAGGGGGGCAAGAGCAAGGGGGGTGGGACTTTATATGAAGCATGTGGTGGCAAAAGAATGAAAGGTGGACAATATGAAATCTTGCTATTTAATAGTTTGTATTGGGATCGATTGTCACTAAGTGCAATCAAATAAGACAAGTACAATATGTAACAATGGTACACTGGTAGTCCAAAATGCATAACATCATACAAACAGTATCATATATAGGATTCTTCCAAGGTGCTACCGTAGGGCAACACAATGTGGCTAAAATCACATGAATAATATCGCATAAATAGCAAACAAAATTCATTCATAGTGCACCCAAATGTAGTTGAATGAGACAGTAAACCACGGTAGTAATTGCAGAGTCTATGACCTCTGTGGTCCAAGAAGAGGGAAATACAGTTAAGCTTGGTATGTAGGTAATGTGTGTTGTAATCATGGCGTATGGCAGCTCTACGCGTTTCGTGGCTAAAGGGCCACTCATCAGGAGCAAGCACAAGATGTATCTGTGGGTGAGTCAGTCCATTATCCATCACCCACACGCCCCATGCACATAGCCCCACCGTAGTTTACTTTTTCCTCTTCACTCACACCTAGGTGGCCTTGTGTTCCATGGCCTGCTCTGGCCAGCGCCTGTTGGGGGAGCTCGGGCGATATGTCTGCCGCAGCTCCCGGTTGGGAGCACTCCTTCGGACGGCCCATGGAGCCCGGCATCACGCAGCCAACATGCGAACCTCAGTAAGTTCCTAACCCTGGGTTAGGGGGTTGGTACCCCATTATTCTTTTATTGTACATACACCTTACCAACTGGTCAACCCTTCTCACCCACAGATACATCTTGTGCTTGCTCCTGATGAGTGGCCCTTTAGCCACGAAACGCGTAGAGCTGCCATACGCCATGATTACAACACACATTACCTACATACCAAGCTTAACTGTATTTCCCTCTTCTTGGACCACAGAGGTCATAGACTCTGCAATTACTACCGTGGTTTACTGTCTCATTCAACTACATTTGGGTGCACTATGAATGAATTTTGTTTGCTATTTATGCGATATTATTCATGTGATTTTAGCCACATTGTGTTGCCCTACGGTAGCACCTTGGAAGAATCCTATATATGATACTGTTTGTATGATGTTATGCATTTTGGACTACCAGTGTACCATTGTTATATATTGTACTTGTCTTATTTGATTGCACTTAGTGACAATCGATCCCAATACAAACTATTAAATAACAAGATTTCATATTGTCCACCTTTCATTCTTTTGCCACCACATGCTTCATATAAAGTCCCACCCCCCTTGCTCTTGCCCCCCTTTTTCTTGATAGATGACAGGGATGGAAATATGTGACCCTACCTGGCCACATTTTCACTTAAAGTCCCAAGGGATGGAACAGTTGGCCGTACCAGGCCACAGGTTCACTCAAAGTCCCTTAAACCCCCAATTTTAACCTATTAGCTGTTGTATCACAACATTTGGCCCATGTGTACCGGGCTTTATATTGTGGAGACCTGGGGCAAGGTTTTGTTAGTATGGAGACTGTCTTCTTATAGAAGTGTCATCTGACAAATTGCCCATCTATACTGGTGGTGTAGTGAGTGACAATGCTCTGGAGAAAGTAAAGCCTCAGCCCCTGAGGAAGAGATGAGATACATAGTGAATCTGGTTGAAAAAACTCCATCCAGTTCAATCAACATAGAAAAAATAAACAAACAAATAGAAAACCTCCATATATACAATTCTATACCCACAGTTAAACAAGAGTAAGGCATAAAAAACAAAAGCATGATCCAATTTGCTCCAGAGAAGAAAAAAATTCATTCCTAATCCCACAAGAGGCAATCGGATATTCCCTGGATCAACATTAACTCTTATGCCCCGTACACACGGTCGGATTTTCCGATGGAAAATGTGTGATAGGACCTTGTTGTCGGAAATTCCGACCGTGTGTAGGCTCCATCACACATTTTTCATTGGAATTTCCGACACACAAAGTTTGAGAGCAGGCTATAAAATTTTCCGACAACAAAATCCTTTGTCGGAAATTCCGATCGTGTGTACACAAATCCGACGCACAAAGTGCCACGCATGCTCAGGATAAATTAAAAGACGAAAGCTATTGGCTACTGCCCTGTTTATAGTCCTGACGTACGTGTTTTACGTCACCGCGTTCAGAACGATCGGATTTTCCGACAACTTTGTGTGACCGTGTGTATGCAAGACAAGTTTGAGCCAACATCCGTCTGAAAAAAATCCATGGATTTTGTTGTCGGAATGTCCGAACAATGTCCGACCGTGTTTACAGGGCATAAATGTTAGTACCCAGTAGAGGTCGACCGATATATCGGCCGATATTTGGTGTTTTTTTCTTAATCGGCATCGGCCGATTGTGCTGATAAAAAAGGCCGATATAACTCAGCGCGACTTGCAAATGACTTCTGTCAATACAAGTTGCCTGTATTCTTCTGTGAAGCGACTTCTCCCCCTCTCTGGGCAGCCTGCCAAATCTGATAAAAAGAACCTGAATTGATACAATGTTTACACTTCTGAATGAGTTGAACTCTGTGTGTAGAAGCTCTCAGTTTAACCATTTAACCACTTGCTTACTGGGCACTTAAACCCCCCTCCTGTCCAGACCAATTTTCAGCTTTTAGAGCTGTCGCACTTTGAATGACAATTGCGCGGTCATACAACACTGTACCCAAATGAAATTTTTATACTTTTTTTCCCACAAATAGAGCTTTCTTTTGATGGTATTTGATCACCTCTGCGTTTTTTATTTTTTGTTAAAAAAATTGAAAAAGACAGAATTTTTTTTAAAAAAATTATATATTTTTTATATTTTGTTATAAATTTTTGCAAACAGGTCATTTTTCTCCTTCGTTGATGTACGCTGATGAGGCGGCAGTGATGGGCACCGATAGGTGGCAGTGATGGGCACTGATGGGTGGCGGTGATGGGCACTGATGGGTGGCAGTGTTGGGCACTGATGGGTGGCAGCACTGCTAGGTGGCACTGATAGGTGGCACTTGTGGGCATTGTTGGTGGCACTTGTGGGCATTGTTGGTGGCACTTGTGGGGCATTGTTGGTGGCACTTGTGGGGCATTGTTGCTGGCACTTGTGGGCACTGTGGGCACTGGCAGGTGGCAATAACAAATGGCACAGATGAGGCATCTGTGCCTCCTTCCTCTTCGGGACCGATGTCCCTTTCACATAAGCCTGTGATCGGCTTTTTTTTCCTCCTCATGCTCTCAGCGTGAGGAGAAAACGAAACCGATCACCGAGTCTTGTTTACATCATGTGATCAGCTGTCATTGGCTGACAGCTGATCACATGGTAAGGGGCCGGGACCGGCCCCTTACTCGGATCTGTGATCATCCGAGTCTCTGTGACTCGGTGATCACAGCGCGCACACCGCGCGCCCTGCAGGGAGCGTGCGGTGCGCGTGTACAGGGGATGACGTCCTATGACGTCCTCCCGGAGATTGAGGTCCACGCTGTAGCAGTCATTCGGCTATGGCCCGGACCTCAAGTGGTTAAAGACTAAATCTTTTCTGACACTTGTTGCTTACAAGTAAAAATCCTGTATTTTCTGCTAGAAAATCACTTAGAACCCCCAAACATTATATATTTTTTTTAGCAGAGACCCTAGGGAATAAAATAGCGAGTGTTGCAATATTTTATGTCACACTGTATTTGCGCAGCGGTCTTTCAAACGCAATTTTTTTTTTAAAAAAAATACACTAATAAATTTAAAAAAACACTAAGCAGTAAAGTTAGCCCATTTTTTTTCGTCCAAAAGTTTTGATTACCTGTTTTTGTGTATTTATTTTTAAGATATAGTTTTTTTTTTTATATTTTTTTTTAATCTAAATTCTACATACAAGTGAACTGATTGGAGGTTTGTTTTGTTTAATAAATGTTTAAATGTAAAAAATTTTCTGTATCACTTAAAGTGGAGTTCGACCCAAAAGTGGAACTTCCACTCATCAGATTCCTCCCCCCCTCCGGTGACACAGTTGGCACCTTTCAGGGGGGAGGGGGGTACAGATACCTGTATATTACAGGTATCTGTACCCACTTCCGGCATAGATAGCCGCAGAATCTGCGGTTATTTACGCCACTTCCTGCTCCCTCCCCGCTGCCTGCTGGGAAACACACGGGTCCCAGAGGCAGCAGGGAGCATCCTTATTGCGCGGCGCGACTCGCGCATGCGCAGTAGGGAACCGGGAAGTGAAGCCGCACGGCTTAACTTCCTGATTCCCTTACCGAAGATGGAGGCGGCAGCACCCGAGGACGGAGAGACGCTTCGGCCTCGGGTGCTGACATCGCGGGCGCCCTGGACAGGTAAGTGTCCATGTTTTAAAAGTCAGCAGCTGCAGTATTTGTAGCTGCTGACTTTTAAAAAAAATTTTTTCGGCGGCGCCCCGCTTTAAGGTTGCTTTCACACTGCAGCGGGCATGCGTTGACGGTAAAACGCTGCTAGTTTTAGCGGCGCTTTACCGTCATTTTAGCGGCGCTATTCGGCTGCTAGCGGGGAGCTTATAACCCATCTAGCAGCCGAGGAAGGGGTTAAATGCGCCCCTGAAGCGCCGCTGCCGAAACGCTTTGCAGGCGCTTTGGCAGCGGTGCGCATTCATTTTAATGGGCAGGAGTGGTGGAGGAGTGGTATACACCGCTCCAAAGATGCTGCTTGCAGGACTTTTTTTTAACATCCTGCCAGCACATCGCCTCAGTGTGAAAGCACTCGGGCTTTCACACTGAGACTGCAGGGGAGCCGTTTTACAGGCACTTTACAGACGCTATTTTTAGCCCAAAAGCCCCTGAAAAACGCCCCAGTGTGAAAGGGGTCTAACTGTTAAATTGTTAAATTTTATGAGATGAAGGAAAAAGAAAAAAAAAAAATCGGCCTAATATATCGGCCCAAAAAAATCGGCATCACATATCGGCCATCGGCCACCGAGATTTCTAAATATCGGCATCGGCCAGAGAAAAACCCATATCGGTCAACCTCTAGTACCCAGTTATATTATGTACATTTAGGAAAAAATCCAGGCCTTTTTTAAAGCAATCTACTGAGCTGGACAGAACCACCTTATAAGGGAGTCTATTTCACAGCTCTTACTGTGAAGAAGCCTTTCCATATTTGGAGATTAAATCTCTTTTCCTCAAGGCGTTAAGAATGCGGCCATGTCCTCTGTGATGACCCTAAAGTAAATAACTCTGTAGGTGATACCTTGAAACGCGTCCTATTGCGCATTTCCAAGGGTGATGTCAGAGAAGGGTAGATCTCTGGTGTTCTGCCTTCACTGGATCATTTATGGTTTTGGCCGAGGCACCTGTCCCTTTCAGAGATTGGAGTCTTCCTCACTGTACAATGACACTGCGGTATTCCACCATCTGTCTGTTGGTTTAACACGTCAGTGCATTTTTGAATACATTTTCTGGATTTGATTTACTACACTATGCTATTACTATTACTGCACTATGCAGATTGTGTGTTTTTTCTCTCCCATTTTTGCATTAAATGTAGCGTCCCCTCCAGATCGCCCAGCAGCATTCCATCCTTAGTTAGATCAGTCTTTTCCTAATTAGTGTTGGGTTGTGATCTGAGGTTGTGTTTATCTGTGATCCTATCGATTACCAGTTATACTTAGCCCTGGCTCACACTGATGCGATTGGTCATGAGATTTGACATTTTGTATGGCAAGTCGCACCCCATTGCCGGCAATGGAACCATTCAAATTGGCGCTACTTATGCTGCAGTGACTTTGAAAAAAAGCTCCTGCACTACTTTTTTCCAATTTTATTGCAACATGCATAGACTTCTGTTAAATTAAGTCACAAGCCGCAATGAAATCAGAGGTGCAAATCGCGTCTTTGAAGTTGTCCTGAAGTAGCGAGATTTCAAAGCCACACTGGTATGAACCATCTATCTTATGACATGATTAGGCAGCGTTCACAGATGGCAGGTATGAGGAGCACGGATGATCCATTGGAGGTTATTTTTAGTTAACTTTTGTAAGAAACTTGCCTAATCATACCAGTTAAATATATTTGTTTGTTTAAATGCTTTGCAAAAAAAAGGCTACACTGCCAGCTTTACATCTCATTCAGGCAAGTTAATATGAAGGGCTTGTGTACGCCAAATATAATAACCCCCTCAGCAAAGGAAAATTCCACTTTCATTAAAAATGATGCAATCTAAATTAATGTTGCACTCATTTTATTAAACAGTTACAGTTCAATCTGCAGCCATCTGATTTTCTAAATCTGCCATAAAATTCAGATGTTATTTCCTTGAAACCATGGCAATCAGGATAATATTGGGAGTGTTCTGTATGCAAGAGATATCAGTTTCTGCTCATGTGATTGGCTCACAGTTTGATCAGACCAGCAATAGATAAAAACTCTTAGTGATGTCCAATAAAATCCCTGTAGTGTGTAACCTGGACCGTATTTTACAAGAGACACAAATTACAGCTAAAAGGTCAATTTCAGCTGTCAGTCTTCAGGTGAACATTGTGTTATTGTCACCGCTAGCTGTGAAAGATGGTGGATGAGGAGGATGTACACCGCTTTATACGCTACACAGGAGAGCGCGTCACATACAGAACAAACACTTCTCGGGTTGGATTGCTGAAAGCTTCTTGGATTCTATTTACATTTTAGTCAATTCACGCTAGTGAGAGAAGCTAGGTACATGAAAAGGATTTTCTATTTCCACTAGAGCTTCTATAGAACCCCCTTATCCTGGTCATTTTCTTGCAAATGTAACCTTGCATGTTATTTGAAAGTATGTATGTAATGTAAATGGCTATCAACTGTCGATTGTCATACAGCGATGTGTCTACACAGTTCAGTTGGATTTCACCATAAGGACCACACTAACTACTTTTAAACTATAAAAATATTAAGAAAAAAAAAAAAAGAAGTACAGGCTAAATCAACTTGCACATTATCGCCATTCCTCATACCATTTTGTAAAGCATGCTCTGCTTTCTGATAAGAAAGCCCAGCACTGCCTGCTAGCTTAGAAGGACCCCTTTACACATGAGCCATTTGGATGGTCCGTTAAAGCGGAGCTCTACTCAAAAGGGGAAGCCCTGCTTGTTGCGCCCCCCCCGCCACATTTGACACCTTTCGGGGAAGAGGATATGTGTTTTTGACAGATACTGCTCCCCACTTCCGGGAAGTTTGGCCCCCCTCGCCGCTGGGCCATTCAGAAAGTGCAGCTCGCTTCGCACATGCGCAGTAGGGAATCGTCTGTGAAGCTGCAAGGCTTCACTGCCGGTTTTCGTTACAAGGAATGGTGGCGGCAGCAGCACTCGAGAGCCAATCGAATAAACCGGCTGGGGTGCCAACATCGCAGGATCCCTGGACAATTAAGTGTCTTAATATACAGTATTTGTAGCTGCTGACTTAATTTTTGAAAGGCGGGATGGAGTTCCGCTTTAAGTTACTTTTTCCTAGGAAGCAGGAGGAGAGCTGTACCCCTGATGGGACGTCCCTTCTTTTCAATCTATTTCACTAATGTAGCGGTTATCTTAGCATTAGTTTGTTGCTCGATGCCTGTAAGTAAAAAATAAGGCTTCTTTAAAATTAGCAGTACTGCTTACCTCCCTCAGAAAAGCTAACCATGATGGATAGCTCTTCAGAGGGCAGAATAGCAGTGGCTTTTATTTTTAAATTGCCATATGGCAATTTTGCATTGCAGGACCGCGCTGTAACTAAAAGCTGAGCATTAGGCTCGCACGTGCTGTGCAGCCCCATTGAACGTAATGGGTGGGTTTGACATATGGTGCTGCCTGTCAAACTCTGCAGCCTGAGTTTAAGGATAAGTTCACCTTTCATAACACGTTTCATAACATGGTACACCCTGAGTATGGGTGTACCATGTTATGAAAGGACCGGCCCACACTCCCCCTGCTTTGACATCAAGCAGCTCCCCCCCCCCCCCCCCTAGCTGTCACAACATAAAAAATAAAAAAAACAGTGTTCTGTGAATGGGAAAACTACAAGTCCCAACAGCCTTTGCAGCTGTCAGTCTGTAGTTCTCAATGCACTTCCACTGCGCTGTGAATATTGCAATAGTTCATTGAGTCTTCCTGTCAGCATGTATCGGCTTGCTCGTACAAACAAACAGATACACTGACAGGTCCGCAGGAGACGTGCATGGCATCAGCGATCTGCTGGTTGCTGGTGCAATGCTTTACAGGCTCCTGCAGCAAAAAATAATAAATGCACATTTTTTTACCTGCAAAAAAATGTGCATTTATTATTTTGTGTCAAATGGGAACTTGTCCTTTAACTACTTGCCTACAGGGCACTTTTACCCCCTTCCTGCCCAGGCCCATTTTCAGCTTTTAGCGCTAACAATTTTTTTTTTCAACTAAATGATTATTAGTACATTAAAAGGAAGATAATAATGTGAAATGTATTTTTAGGGTGGCCCTCAACTTTAATGAAGAAAAGAAAAACAGTGCAAAAAAAAGATTTATAGAAAAGATAAAAAAGTGAAAAGTACTTGGCAAAGTTTACCTAGTGCTTGGTTTCCATGCAAGGCAATTTGCCTGCAGAGTAATGTGATGGTTCCCATAATTGACTCAGCATTCCAGCATCGATGGTAAGCAAGAACAGCTTAGCTGCAAATGCAGCCATCTTTTCAGGTCCCGAAAACGGGGTTTACAGAGGTAGCGCAAGCAATCAAGTGGTCTAAGAGGTGTGCTGAAGTGGCTGGAGAACATTTTTATTTGCAGATGCTAACACGCGCGCGCGCTCTAACACGCGCGCGCGCTGTAGCGCGCGCTGTAGCACACGCGCGCGCGCTAACACACGCGCTAACACACACACGCGCGCGCTAACACACCCTTAAAGTGGTTGTAAAGTCAGAAAGTTTATCTTAATGCATTCTAAGCATTGATAAAAAAAAGCCTTCTGTGTGCAGCAGTCCCCCTTAGCCCCCCTAATACTTACCTGAAGTCCCTCTAGCTCCATCGAAGTTGTAGGAATGTCTCGGCAATCCGGAAATCCCCTCCTCATTGGCTGAGACAGCAGCATGGCGCCATTGGCTCCCGCTGCTGTCAAAGTCAGTCAGCCAATGAGAATATAAAGGGGGCGGGGCCGGGCTGCAGATCCATGTCTGAATGGACACAGGGAGCTGTGACTCGGCTCGGGTGCCCCCATAGCAAGCTGCTTACTGTGGGGGCACTCGACGGGAGGGGCCAGGAGAGCCGAAGAGGGACCCGAGAAGAGGAGGATCTGGGCTGTTCTGTGCAAAACCATTACACAGTGCAGGTAAGTACAACTATGTTTGTTATTTATTTTAATTTTTTTTTTAAAACAAGACTTTACAATCACTTTAACCACTAGGCGTCCGCGCTATAGCCGAAAGACGGCTACAGCGCGGACTCCAATTGCCGGGAGGCCGTCCCTGGACGGCCTTCTGTTTACTTCCGCGTTGTGCGCTCCCGCGGGCGCGCATCGAAGAAGTTCTGTGCTGGCCGTGTCCCTTGGACACAGCCAGTCACAGATCGCTGAAAACGGCCAATCCTAGCGGCCGTTTTCAGCGCGATCGGCGGTGCCAATGAGAGATGATCTCATATGTAAACATATGAGATCATCTCTCATCGCCGGTGTTTTGCGGCTCTGCCTCCTCACACAGAGACAGCGTGTGAGGAGGGAGAGCGAACCGCTGCGGCGGTAAGTGAAAAAAAAAAAAAAAAACGAAAAAATAAAGTGTCCTCACTGACATCTGTCCCCGTCATCTGTCCCCGTCATCTGTCATGTCCCTGTCGTCATGTCCCTGTCGTCATGTCCCTGTCGTCATGTCCCTGTCGTCATGTCCCTGTCGTCATGTCCCTGTCGTCATGTCCCTGTCGTCATGTCCCTGTCGTCATGTCCCTGTCGTCATGTCCCTGTCGTCATGTCCCTGTCGTCATGTCCCTGTCGTCATGTCCCTGTCGTCATGTCCCTGTCGTCATGTCCCTGTCGTCATGTCCCTGTCGTCATGTCCCTGTCGTCATGTCCCTGTCGTCATGTCCCTGTCATCATCAGTGCCATCTGTCATCAGTGCCACATCAGTGTCAGTGCCACGTGTCAGTGCCACGTATCAGTGCCATCTGTCGTCAGTGCCACGTCAGTGTCACATGTCATTGTCCTGGTGCTCCAGGGCCTTCAAAAGTGTAATAGGTAGTCAACAAGTTAGATGGGTAATTTATGCTCCTAGAACACGTGATGGTGCTCCCTGAATGTTGGGCCTCTCTATGTGGCCAGGCTGTGAAAAAGTCCCACACATGTGGTATCATAATACTCAGGAGGAGTAGCAGAATGTTTTTTGGGGTGTTATTTGTGGTATACACATGCCATGTGAGAGAAATAACCTATTATGACAATTTTGTGGGGGGGGGGGGGGGAATCTTCATTTTGCAAAGAATTGTGGGAAAAAATGACATCATCAAAAACCTCACCATGCATCTTTCTAAATACCTTGGAATGTCTACTTTCAAAAAAGGGGTCATTTGGGGGGTATTTGTACTGTCCTGACATGTTAGGGTCTCAAGAAATGAGATAGGCCGTCCGTACATCAGGTGTGATCAATTTTTTATGATTTGCACCACAGCTTGTAGACTCTCTAACTTTCACAAAGACCAAATAATATCCACTAATTTTGGTTATTTTTACCAAAGATATGTAGCAGTATAAATTGTGGCCAAAATTTATGAAGAAAAATTAATATTTTGCTAAATTTTATCACAGAAACAAAGAAAAATTCGTTTTTTTTCAAAATTTTCGGTCTTTTTTCATTTATAGCGCAAAAAATAAAAAACCCAGAGGTGATCAAATACCACAAAAAAAAAGCTCTATTTGTATGAAAAAAAGGACACAAAATTAATTTGGGTACAGTATTACATGACTGAGTAATTGTCATTCAAAGTGTGAGAGCGCTGAAAGCTGAAAATTGGTCTGGGCAGGAGGGGGTTTAAGTGCCCAGTTGTCAAGTGGTTAATACCAATTATTTTAACCATGCCTATATTTCCAGATGACATGGTTTTACAATCAGACAACAAATATTATTGCACAGAAAGGCAATACACTTTAATAGAGACCAAATGGGATATAAATTTGATGCATATATTGCTTTAATGTGTTTCATTACCGTGCTGCACCTGGTAATATAGGTGTGTTTGGTTGTTTGATTTTTAATGTATGATTGTTTTTTTTTTTAAAGATACAGTGCCTTGAAAAAAGTATTCATACCCCTTGAAAATTATCCACATTTTGCTATGTTACAACCAAAAAAGTAAAATGTATTTTATTGGGATTTTGTGCGACACACATTGGCACATAATTGTGAAGTGGAAGGAAAATATATTTTTTTTAAATTTTCAAATTTTGTCACAAATAAATATCTGAAACGTGTGGCGTGCATTTGTATTCAGCTCCCTTTACTCCGATACCCCTAACTAAAATCTAGTGGAACCAACTGCATTTAGAGGTCCCCTAATTAGTGAATACAGTCGACCTGTGTGTAATTTAATCTCAGTATAAATACAGCTGTTCTGTGAAGCCCTCAGAGGTTTGTTAGAGAACCTTTGTGAACAAACAGCATCATGAAGGCCAATGAACACACCAGACAGGTCAGGGATAAAGTTGGAGAAGTTTAAAGCAGGGTTAGGTTATAAAAAAAATATCCCAAGCTTTGAACATCTCACGGAGCACTGTTCAATCCATCATCCAAAAATGGGAGTATGGCACAACTGTAAACCTACCAAGACATGGCTGTTCACCTAAACTGACAGGCCAGGCAAGGAGAGCCTTAATCAGAGAAGCAGCCAAGAGGCCCATGGTAACTCTGGAGGAGATCCACAGCTCAGGTGGGAAAATTTGTCCACAGGACAACTATTGGTAGTGCACTCTATAAATCTGGCCTTTATGGAAAAGTGGCAAGAAGAAAGCCATAAGAAGTCCCGTTTGCAGTTTGGGAGAAGCCATGTGGGCAACACAACAAACGTGGAAGAAGGTACACTGGTCAGATGAGACCAAAATTTTACTTTTTGGCCTAAAAGCAAAATGTTATGTGGCGGAAAATTAACACTGCACATCACCCTGAACACACCATCCCACCGTGAAAGATGGCGGTGGCAGCATCATGCTGTGGGGATGCTTTTCTTCAGCAGGGACAGGGAAGCTTGTCAGAGTTGATGGGAAGATGGATGGAGCCAAATACAGGGCAATCTTAGAAGAAACCCTGTTAGAGTTTGCAAAAGACTTGAGACTGGGGCAGAGGTTCAACTTCCAGCAGGACAATGACCCTAAACTTATGGAATAGTTTTGATCAAAGCATATTCTTGTGTTAGAATGGTCCAGTCAAAGTCCAGACCTAAATTCAATTAGGAATCTGTGGCAAGACTTGAAAATTGCTGTTCACAGATGCTGTCCATCCAATCTGGCAGAGCTTGGGCTATTTTGCAAAGAATGGGCAAAAACATCACTCTCTAGATCAGTGTTTCTCAACTCCAGCCCTCAAGGCGCACCAACAAGTCATGTTTTCAGGATTTCCCTCAGATGAAACAGCTGTGGTAATTACTAAGGCAGTGAAACTGATCAAATCACCTGTGCAAAATAATGGTAAGCCTGAAAACATGACCTGTTGGGGCGCCTTGAGGACTGGAGTTGAGAAACACTGCTCTAGATGTGCAAAGCTGGTAGAGACATCCCCAAAAAGACTTGCAGCTGTAATTGCAGCAAAAGGTGGTTCTACAAAGTATTGACTCAGGGGGCTGAATACAAATTTATAATTTTCCTTCCACTTCACAATTATGTGCCATGTTGTGCTGGTCTACGAAAAAAATCCCAATAAAATACATTTATGTTTTTGGTTGCAACATGACAAAATGTGGAAAATTTCAAGGGATATGAACACTTTTTCATGGTGCCAGACTCTGAATATATATTGTTTTAAACTGTTCTGCAAGACTTTTTAACACACAGCAGTTTTACAACAGTGCTTAATGACGAGGGTACGCACATACGTGGCCTCACTAAAGTGCGTCTTTTTCTCTGGGGCTGCATAAGTGCATACCTGTGTTTGTGCTGCTCTGCACAGCTCAGAGGCTCACACTAATGATCAGTAGGTCCTTATTGCAAGCATCGGGTGAGGCTGTGTACTATCGCCATCACTGGGGAGGGGGGAGCAGAGGCAGCCAGTACAGATGTAGGGGGCCTGGGCCCCAACAGGATCGCAGGCGGCCCCATGATACTCTTCTGTCCCCCCCACGCTGTCTCCCTCTGTCCTCCACCCCCCACGGTGTTCCCCTCTGTCCTCCACCCCCCACTGTGTCCGCCACCATCCTCCACCCCCCACGGTGTCCCACTGTGTCCTCCACCTCCCCCACTGTGTCCCCCTGTGTTCGCCACCCCCCACTGTGTCCTCCACCTCCCCCCAGTGTCCCCCTGTGTCCTCCAACCCCTACTGTGTCCCACTGTGTCCTCCACCCCCCCATGGTTGTCCTCCATCCCCCCCCCCCCCCAGTGTGTCCCCCTGTGTCCTCCACCCCCCCACTGTGTCCCCCCCGTGTCCTCCACCCCTCCCACTGTGTCCCCCTGTGTCCTCCACCCCCCCCCACTGTGTCCCCCTGTGTCCTCCACCCCCCCTCCACTGTGTCCCCCTGTGTCCTCCACCCCCCCTCCACTGTGTCCCCCTGTGTCCTCCACCCCCCCTCCACTGTGTCCTCCAACCCCCACTGTGTCCTCCAACCCCTCCCATGATGTCCACCCCCCATGTCCCCCTTTCTCCTCCACCCCCCATTGTGTCCTCGAAACCCCCACTGTGTCCCCCTGTGTCCTCCAACCCCCACTGTGTCCCACTCTGTCCTCCACGGTGTCCTCCCTCCCCCTCTCCACGGTTTTCCCCTGTGTCCTTCACCCCATCCCCCCCCCACGGTGTCCCCCTGTGTCCTCCACCCCCCACTGTTTCCTTCATCCCCCACTGTGTCCCACACCCCCCCACGGTTTTCCTCTTTGTCCTCCACCCCTCTCCACCCCCCACTGTGACCCTGTGTTCTCCAACCCCCACTGTGTCCCACTCTGTCCTCCAACCCCCTATGATGTCCTCCCTCTCCCCCCCCACGGTTTTCCCCTGTGTCCTCCACCCCCCCCCCACTGTGTCCTCCACCCCCCCCCCCACTGTGTCCTCCACCCCCCACGGTTTTCCCCTGTGTCCTCCCCCCTCCCCCCATTGTGTCCCCCTGTATCCTCCACCCCCTCCACTGTGTCCCACTGTGTCCTCCACCCCCCACAGTGTCCCCCTGTGTTCGCCACCCCCCGCTGTGCCCCCCTGTGTCCTCCACCCCCCCACTGTGACCCCCTGTGTCCTCCACCCCCCCACTGTGACCCCCTGTGTCCTCCACCCCCCACGGTGTCCCCCGTCCGCCGCCCCCCCATGGTGTCCCCCTGTGTCCTGCACCCCTCCATGGTGTCCCCCTGTGTCCTCCAGCCACCACTGTGTCCTCCACCCCCCCACAGTGTCCCCCTGTGTCCTCTCTCCCCCATCCCACCAGTATATATAATGTTTTTGTGCGTGTTTGCAAAATTAAAGTGGGCCGGTCTGGATGAAGTCCAGGGCCAAATTTTTATCCCAGTCCAGTACTGGGCACAGCCAATCACAGATCATGAAAAAAGGCCAATCACAGCGGCCATTTACCACATGATCGCCTCGTCCAATGAGAGATGATCTCGAATGTAAACATATGAGATCAGCTCTCATTGACAGCTCACACAGAGACCACTTGTGAGGAGGGAGAGCGATATTGGAGCTGAGTAAGCGTTTTGTCCTTGACAAAACAGTGTCCACAGTGCCATCAGTGTCACAGTGCCATCAGTGCCATTATTATCTTCTTCATTTATTAGCAGGTGAATGCGGCCCTCCATGCATTCACATACTTTGAATCCGGCCCTTAAGTGGAAAAAGGTTGCTGACCCCTGCCATACAATGTACATAAACATAGATCATATCAACCTTTCTGGCAAAACATGCAGTAGATAAAGGATAAAAGTATTCTCCACAGTACATTAAATTTTACTTACCAACACGATAAGCTGAGTGGAGGTAGTGTAATCCTTGTGGACTGACTGGCTGGCTGTGCTGTTCATCCTCAGCAGGGAAGCCTCCAGTAACTATTTGGGCAGGCTGGGTGCTAATTGTAGTTATGGTGGACCCAGGGATTGTGGGAAAGGTGGCTCCTGTATGAACGCTTCCTACTGAAATCAGAAATGGTAGGACATTAAAAAACGTTAAGGACAGAAGAGGTTTCTTCATTTACAGACAAGGTGGTCCCAACTTCACATCACCTTTTGGCATTTTCCACATTCTTCCATTAAAGGAGAAATTTGGGGTGCAAGAACAAAAAATATACATACTCGCCTCCATGTTGCAGCATCGCCCAGATGCTGCAGTTGTCCCCAATAGTCTCTAAACCCAAGAACTAAGCAATGACATGATTGCTTAGTTCTAATTCAGCCCTGAGCAGACAGCAGTGACAATCAGTAACCGCTCTCTGCTCTGCCCCTCCAGTGCTCACTAGGGTGCTGGGCTGGGGAGGAGCGGGCTCAGCTGGCCGGCCTTGGCTCTCAGCCGTGCTGAGTGCTAGAGCCAACTGTCATACAGAGCTCTGGGTGGATCCCGACAATATGGTTGGGATCCTTCCAGACTCTAGAGCAACTCTGACGCCCGCTGGCAGCAGGCTTTAGTCCACTCTCAGCTGATTGTGGGTCACAGGAGTGCACAAGTGCACTCCTGTGACTCACAAGAGAAGTATGGCAAGAAAAGCTTTGGACAAACTTATTTTTTTGAGTAAGTCCTTATCCCACTGTGTACATGATTCCTGCAGACCAACTCCACCCATTCGAATAGAATATCACCAATAGAAAAATATGAAAAGTTAAAATAACACCTTGAAAACCCAACAAATATCTGCAAATAAACCATGATTCATAGTTGCACAATGCTTGTAACACTCCTCACACAATATGAGCCTTTACCGATCAGTGCTGTTTTCTTAACAGCCCCACCGTGAAATGGTCCTTTTCAACCTAATAAAGGCCTTAAGAGATACTCCGAAAAATAGAATAAGGGAGAAAAAAAGGGGGATGAAATTCCTTGGGAGAGGTCCTTCTGAATTTAGTATTTAAATTTCTACAAAACAGTATAATGAATGATTTCAAAGACAAATGGAAATCTAATACTCACACACTGTATATAATGTTCAAAGTTGCCCAAATAGCAGTTTGCGCTACTGGAAAGGAGAGTGTGCAGGAAATATTTCTGTCTTTGTTCAAAAGCAGGCTGCACTCAATGCTTGTTGGGGTTTAGTTCGGACAATCCTGTGCTAAAGAACAGGATCTCAATGTAGGGTGAGGATAAGGATATAAGCCCCAAAAAGCCCCCGTTCTGTTACAGACACCTCTGCAGATCTCAGTTCCTTGTTTTGGGGGGATTTCTATCCTCATCCTTAAAGATACAGGAAATCAACAGAGGTTCTTCCATCCCCCAGTTTGTTTCAAGTAACCCATCAGATCTTATTAATGCATGAAGGGGAATAACTGAATGCTTTCACAAAATGTCATGAACATTGCATAAAAGGTAAGAATAAGTCATGTTTTCCATATCAGTCAATCACAGCACTACAATGAGATTTATTTATTTATAAGCTGTGGGCACTGTGGATCAACTGTGGGTATAGGATTGTGTGATTTTTTTTTACTGGTTGAACTAGATGAACTTGTATCTTTTTTCAACCTATGTAAATTAAACCTTGCGCCAAATATTAAAAATTGGTGGCATAGCCGCTAACCCCAAATGTGTACCTACACACTAAACAAAAAAGGGCATAAAGTGAGGGGGAGCTATACCAAATATATAGCGCAGATATAGAATAAAAAAAAAAAATTCAAATTTCAATAACAGTACATAGTATGGTGCCCTCCTCAGCACTAAGATTGTCTGCCTTAGATACTGAAATAGGTCACCACCGCTCAATAGACCTCATCAGGAAGCGCTTCCTGATGAAGTCTATTGGCAAAACTTACGTCAAGGCGTAATTTCCGGTCACGTCACTTCCGGATCCCTTCCTCCTGACAATGGAACCCGCGCCAGCTCCAGGTGGAGCGGAGCGAGGGTGACCTACATCATTATCTATCGTGGACAATCTTAGTGCCGAGGAGAGCACCATACAATGTAAGCAGCCTGTATATGTTTTAGCAATTATTTTAATAAATGATAATATCCTATAGTTTTCTCTGCTTTATAGTGACATGGTGGAGAGGAGAGAGATATTGGATACCTGACTGGTGTACATGAAGGGTCACAAGGAAATTGAGCACCCATGGATTTTATGACCTTTTTAATTAAAGAGGTCATGGAAATCTGATGAGTGTTATTCCAGTAGAGCACATTGGGTGCAAAGGAGTATGATGGTGTAATGACATTTTACATTTGAAGAAAAAATACGTTTTGGTTTAAGAAGAAAAATTAACTTTATTTAAAGCACTATTTGTTCATTTTGATACCTTTTTGTCTCAAAATTTTTTAAATTATTTGCACTATAATATGCGCGTGCACTTTCATTGTTAACAATATTGTAGTTTTACTGTTATGGAAGTTTGAATTACTTTTTATTCTATATCTGTACTATATATTTAGAATAGTGCTCCCTCACTTTATGCCCTTTATGAAATATCCCAGACAGGTTGTACAGTAAAGCAGTGTAGTGCTGAGCAAGTGCTGGATCCACAAAAATGGTAGACTTCAGCAGGCCAGGAAAAAGAAGATTACTGCAGAAAATGCTTTTATAATGGAAGGAGACAGTTTTTCTATGGCAGGAAATCTTATAGGATCTCCTGCTGTCACCAGAAGGTTAGGCTGCCAATACATGGATTTAAATGCGGTCAGTCCAGCAGGGGTAAGATGAATTTTGATCCATGTATGGGCAGGGAGTTTGCACAGCAGTCGATCTACCGATCGACTTGTAAACAACCACCCTGTGGAATTTCTCCTGCTTGATCAGCGTGGCAGGCTATAGCCTGGAACAACGATCAGTGCATTCCGACGATGAGGAAGTCACTTTGATATCAGAATAGCTCAGCGGGGAGGATTCCCCCATCCACATCAAACCATCTATGGCCTGACTAATCTATGGGCTGTCTTAACTAGAAAGACAACAAAAGCGGCCAAGAACTTCACTACTTTTACAATGGGGACCTTATGCCGCGTACACACGAGCGGACATTACGGCGGACTTTGCCCGGCGGACTGGATTTCGTCGGACAATTCGATGTGTGTGGGCTCCAGCGGACTTTGTTTTCTCAAAAGTTCGACGGAATTAGATTTGAAACTTGTTTTAAATTTATCCGTTGAAATCGAGTCCGGTCGAAAAGTCCGCCGTCTGTATGCTAATTCGACGGACAAAAAGCCACGCTAGGGCAGCTATTGGCTACTGGCTATGAACTTCCTTGTTTTAGTCCGGTCGTACGTCATCACGTACGAATTCGACGGACTTTGGTGGATTGTGTGTAGGCAAGTCCGTTCATTCACAAAGTCCGTCGGAAAGTACGTTGAAAAGTCCGCCGGGCAAAGTCCGCCGTAATGTCCGCTCGTGTGTACGCGGCATTAGAATAAACAAAGGTTAGAACTGTAATAGATAACATCCCAGTTTAGCCTTCACCTGCCTAACAATTCACAGCAATAGGAAAAATAAGTTGTCTTGTGGGTCCCGGTCATTCATAAGTACATTCTTTCTGAACAACAGTGGTGGTCACTGGGTAACCGTCTGCACTCTTCAGATCACGTCTGTGTTCAGAAGCACTACACAAGTAGATTGGGTGTAATATTATTAACAGTTTATATATTCTGATCAGTAAAATCCCTACCTGAGCCCTTCATAACTAGACACCTGCCCCATGTCTGTCAAAAGACAGCAGAACACTTGGAGTTAAATGGATGCTACAACCAGACTTTTTGCATTTGTTCAGAGCAGTCAGAAAAACAAATGGATATTGGTATTTGGTCATTTTGGGATGCAGTACTTTATACATTACTTTATACATTAATCTCCACCTTAATAAATAAAAGCTGCCGTAAGCAAGCAGAGGGTTGAAACAAAAAAAAGAAAATAATACTCTTTTTTAGGGGAAAAAACAACTGAGTGGAGCAAGGGAAAGTTTACGTTGCCTAGAACAATTTAAATTGCATTCTACAAGCCAGACATTTTTCTTAAAATTAAAGCAAGACAGTTATTCCACAGTAAGATATGCGAGTTAGCCTCCCAAACAGTTTGAAAATTAACTTTCCTTTGCATTGCCATCTAAAGTCGATCGGGTCTGTTGTTGCTACAGCAACATCCTTTCTGTTCCAAGTGTGCAAAGGGAATAGAGTGACACCTAGAGGCAAAGATGTAGTACTGTATTATCTGCTTCTCCAAAAGGAGTAGATGCTCTCATGAGTGTACAGGATAAAAGCACATGTTCACTAGAGAGTGAAATAGTAATGTACAGCCGATTACACACAAATGTCATTGTATACACCAAAGCTCACTTACTTGCTACATTAGAAGACAGTGAAAGCCCTGCCTCTGTGTGGAAAGGGTGAACAGCAATCTGGGTCATAGAAGGAACTGGTGCCCCTGGAAAAGAGACGGCTGTAGCTGCTATGGAAGGAGTTGTAACTGTGTAGGGGTACTGTGCTCCAATGAAAGCTGGGTGGACACCCTACAAAATGAAGAGACAATGAAAAGACAATTACAAAAGGTACAACAAGATTAAGCAATATACCTACGAAAAAGCAAACTGGACATGAGGTGTCACACAAAGCTGGAGCTTTAAACTTCTACCCAGAGTCCTCTGGATGGTCGGATCTTTATATGGGAAGGCTCTGCTTTTGCCTGCGCAAGTGTTTCAGCTTGTCACTTCAGTGACACAATTTTATATTTACATTTAATAAATTGACTATAAAAGGACCATAAAAGTAGAAATTGGGGTTAGAACGAACTATGCTTAAAATGTCTCTCACCCCCCTTCTAACATCTATACTAACTACCCTATAAAAGGAAGATGCATTTACCAGTCACATGATCTCTCCAGCAGCTGGCTTCAGAGAAGAGGAGATAACGGATGGAATGCCAGGACAGCGATGTCACCCACGGGGCTTACTACGGGGAATCTGGTGTCCCCTGTCCCTCCCCTGAAGCCGCCACAGGGAGCCAATCACCTGACTGGACTGGAGCACCCTGAGAATAGGCAAGTATAAGCATTTTTCTTCTACAGGGCAATTTGTATAGGCGTTAGCGGGGTGTTGGGAGCAGTTTTAAGCTTAGTTCGTTCTAGCCCAGGCTTCTACTTTTAATGTAGATCAATAATTGTTAGATGTAATTCCAGTTTCTGACTTGCCCTTTCAAACCCAAAACCAATCATTGTCCAAACCTTGCTGCCTTTACCTCCATAACATTTCCAAAATATGTCCCTTCTTAATCAATGACACCAATAAGCTACTAATTTATTTCCTTTTTATCTCTTACTTCTACTATTGCAACTCATTCTATATAAGCTATCCCCCCTTCAATCCATCACGAATGCTGCTACCAGACTCATTAGCCTTAGCAACTGCTCCGTGTCTGCCAACCCCACTCTGCCAATCCCTCCATTGGTTTCCGATACATTAAACTCAAAATGCAAAGACTTACAAAGCCATCCACAACTCTGCCCCCAGCTACATCAGCAACCTAGTTCCAAAATATCACCAAACTGTCCTCTTCACAAGATCTCCTGCTCGCTAGCTCCTTCATCATTTCTTTCCATGCTGGGATCCAGGACTTTTTCAGAGCCTTTCTCATCCTATGGAACTTTCTACCCTAAATCTGTCTGGCCATCTTCTACTCTCTCCACCTTTAGGAGATTTACCTTTTATGAGAAGCCCATCCCACCTTTGCCTACCATTGATTCATGCCCATACTGTTATTACCTTTTGTACCACTTGCCCCTCACTTTTATATTGTAAGCCCTTATGAGTCGGACAAACACTTATTAGTCCAAGTAACAAATGTAAATGAGGGCAATACCTGCACATTTACATTTTTAAGGTGTAACATGTTCCAGTACCTGCCTCCTCACCCCGAGCCCCTTCTCCTGCGGCAGTGGGTAGGGGTTCCTCTCCCCAGCAGCCGCTATAATTCTGTGAATGAATGAACTACAATTCCTATCTTCCATGGTGGCAGACGAGTTTGTAGTTCTCAATGGACTCAAGTGCACTAATTGGTGCGCTCTTAGTTTATTCAATCTTCCTTCCAGCTTTCTAACTGAAAGCCTGTACCTAGGTATGGTCAGAAAGCTGGAGGGTGAGTATGCAGGAGCCTGACACGGCACCCATAATCCACTGATTGCGGGTGCAACACTTTGTAGGCTCCTGTGTTAAAAATATTAAATGAACATGTTTTTACCTGCAAAAATATGTGCATTTATTATGTTTTACTTAAAGGTGAACTTAGCCTTTAAAACTTGACAGGACCACTTTAATGGACTTACCCTGTGACTGGGCAGTTAAAGAAGGAGTAGCACATTGATGAGCTCATCTCTGTTTTCTCCTCTCCTCCTATCACAAAGATTCCTTACCTTGTTTTGTAGCACAACATGCTGGCTCCTTGTGTTGCTTCCCTCTCTCTAAACTTTGCTGTTCTGACTGTACTGAATGCAAAAGGCTGATCTCAAGTCAAAGTCACATACTTTTACTGCTTTCATTAAAGAAAAAAATTATATTCATAATTAGAGAGCTCCATAATGTGTTTTATATCTTCCTGGAGTGTAGCTTTAAAAAATAACATTCTGTTCCTAAATTATTTGACATCTACCAGAGTACCACCATAGTTCATCTGTGAGCATGCAGTATTCTGTCAAATGCAATTTATATAAAACAAGGAAATTACCACATAAAATCAACCATCAGTAAAAAGAAAACCACTGAACTATCATTACATCGTAAAATCATATTACCTGTGTGTACAATGTCCCTGGTACTGGGAAGACGGTGGGTTGTGACATTTGCTGCCGAGGAATTCCAATGTACTGGGGAGTACAGACTGTCGGTATATGTGTTTGCAGAGTGGAATAGGGATGTAGTCCTTGGGTGTGAGGATGAGCCATTGCAGTATGTGGGGGGTAAATTGTTGACCCAACTGAAATCACTGGAACCACAGTTGCTGCAGTCACTGCTGCTGCCACAGTTACAGTGGAAGTATCTGTTATTATCCTGCTGTCTGTAAGTCCACGCACAGCTTCTACCACAGAACGTGCCGCTCCTGCACTGCAGCCAGTAGCTCCTTCTCGCGGAACTGGAGTCCCACCAGCCATCTGCTCATACAGCCAGTACCACTGATGAGCCACTTCAAACAAGACCTCTGGATAAACACCTCCTCCCTTAGCTGCATCCTCTACTGCCATGCATGCCTTCTCCAACATCAGGTTGTCCTGGGCAGATAACAAAAGAAGTTAATTAGCCTGCAGTGTTCCGATACTGTACAAGATCTTTGTGTATAAGTTCACTCTATGCACTATAGACTTGGTTAACTCATATGTAAACCCTCACCTTGTAAAACAACCCATTCAATTTAAAATAGTAAAAGGCAAAACATTTGTGTGTATATATATATATATATATATATATATATATATATATATATATATATAGATATATCTATAGATATATAGATATATATATATCTATAGATATATCTATATATATATATATATAGATATATATAGATATATCTATACATATAGATATAGATATATATATATCTATACATATATATATATATATATATATATATATATAGATATATATATATATATATCTATCTATATATATATATATGTATGTATAGATATATATAAAAACATCATAAAACACTTGTTTTCCCTTTATTATAAGTGATCACATTCCCTCTGTTCTCTTATGCAGCCCTAAACAAAAAGTGGCCAAAGCTTTAACTTCAGCTATTTTAACATAACATGCCTAGAAAAGTCCACTGATATATCAAATAACAAAAATATTGGCCTTTTAAAATTAGGCACACCCATACGTCCATACATACCTGTTCCTTACACTGTACCAGAGCTCGCTGGATCTCATTAGGATTTAATGCATGGGCATGAGGGAGGCAGCTCAGAGCCAGTTCAGCTGCAGCTCGCACCATGTTAGAATCTCTGGCTCGAGAAGCTCTGTCTGCCAAGGATGCCACCTCTGGAGGAGTTAGATGCCCATCCCAGCACTCAACAAGGATATTCAGGGCTGCACTACCAATCTCCATGGCTTGGCCTGAAATCCAAAATTAGGTAGTCACGTTATTTACACATCAAGCAGCTAAGGAGAGAGGAACAAGCAGAAAACCTTGCCATAAACAGATTACTCTTTTCTCTTTCCTTTCCACCTCATATTTTTTTCCTTAAAGGGGCAATTCACCCAAGAATAATAATCTTCTACCAATACGGCACTCCAGTGGTACAACCATTTACATGAGAGTATCTTTGTCACGTTTGTCAGTTTCACATATGTAAAAACACAGCTATGGCGTTTCTTCAGGGCAAAGTCAGGAACTGATCCACAAGCAACAGAAAGCCAGTGGGTTAATTGACAAGACATCCACATGTGTGTAATACCAAATTTAGGGCACACTAACAAATAAACTAGCTTTCCCTGGTTTGCCACCCATATGTTTTTCTCCTTCCATCCCATATTATATCCAAAGAGTCTTTGTTCACCTGCCACTTTCTAGTTACATTGCCATATGATACAACTTTCACACTTAAAGTAAAAGAAGAAAATACAAAGGAAA
Source organism: Lithobates septentrionalis (assembly GCA_037952835.1). Lineage (NCBI taxonomy): Eukaryota > Metazoa > Chordata > Amphibia > Anura > Ranidae > Lithobates > Lithobates septentrionalis. Next base: position 38,762 of record JBBDGP010002788.1, on the reverse strand, counting down.
GGAATAAAAACGAAGAAAAGATAACACAAAGTAGTGGTAAAAGTGCCAACAATTTTGCTTTCCGGTTACTTTAGCGTTTCTCACCAGTTATCCAGGAAACATGTGAAGAGTACGTCCTAGAAAGCCAGTTTGGAGACACAAAGTTGTGCAGGCCCAGGGCATAGAGACCTATTTCAAAGGCACACAGGTGCAGGTTGCGATGGGGACCTTGATGTCCACCACTGGATGAAGGATGTGTGAAAATGGAAGTGCTGCTATTCCCCCCAGCTTTAATGAGGACAGTCTTTGCCAATTCAAAATAGAAGTGGGCAGCAGCTTCTGAAGGTTGATTAGGTACATGCGGAGCGTGACTCTCTAGACGACGTCCCTTATACCTAGGTAAATTAAATAACCAGAATTATACAACATTTTGACCAAAATGGAAATAACTAAAGCTCTATATTAATGAACGCTGTTCTTACCTGCCCATCTCCACTGTCTTGGCTCTAGCTCCACCACTTGCTCGCCTGCTACCACTAGAGGACGATGAACCAAGCGAGTCACTGGATGAGCTACTAATGCTGTCACTGTCTTGTCCTCGCCCCCATGGGGTGGCTCCCCAGCCTCCACGAAGAGGTCGGCGACTAAGGGTTGGCGAACTGTCAGATGTGGTCTCTGGGGCACTGCTATCAATACTGGCCATTCCTAAAGAGTGCAGATCAAGTAAATGCATTTTAGATGATGAATAAATTCTCACCAACAATTTGTATTACATAACTCTTAGCTCCTTTAAATACCTAATCTAGGAAGAGGAAGCAAGGATATCAAAGAGATCACCTACACCTGTATTACTGCTATTATCCTTCAGACCATTACAAGGGGTTTAACCATTACTGTCTAAACCCAGAAAAGACCACTTGAATTGCACACGTTAATCACATGTGGCTTTTACAAATTTGTTACCCCAAATTTAACAGCATACGTAAATGTAAGCCCAAAAAATATATAATGTATAAAAAAATTCAGAGAAATAACTATTTTAACAATTACCTGTATGCTTCTTTTTCTGACGCACTGGTGATCCCCAACATCGACCATTATAGCCTCCCCGGTTACCAAGGGCTAGTCGGCTAGGAACTTTCACTTCCTGCTTATACACCTGTGCTTCCCCTGCAGGCTCACTGGAGGATTTCTGGTTGTTGTCTGCAATGAAAGAATACATGTTTGATAACGCATACAGAATTCACCCTTTAAATATATCATTCACTTCCGTTTGTTAGACATACATGCAAGTGAACCAAAGAAAAACACTATAAGGCTTATTTAAAAAAGCAGCAAAGATCCTACCCGCTCTGCGGCTAACTAGGTCACCTGTTCTGGGGATTTTAAAAAACAAGAGGGACCCGAAACCTAGATTAATGACCATCAAACCACGGAGCTACCAGAGATAGATTGGTCCGATCATCCTCCCTCAAGAACATGCCAAGCCACATAGCCGGAACTTGGCCTTGGGGACAGTTTAAACATTCTCTCCTTACTATCCCTCACCAGGCACCTGTGCAGCCATATGAACGACTTCTTTATTATTCAGCTTATTTTATAAGTGAAAAATGTTGTTTATACTATTTACAGTTCATAAGTTAGGATCTTCTCTTTGAGATGTGACTTTTTGACATACATGTTGTTTAACCAATCAGTTTTCTAGGCTGACACATATCAATTTCTCTGTACACCCAACACACAGTGCACAGACTCTGTAATTTTCGTTTTCTTACAACAGTCATCGTTTTGTTATGTACTTTCTATTATATTTTTTTTTTTGAAAATTTTATAAAAATTTGAACCAGCAAAAAGCAGCAAAGACTGTTTGGAAACATGCTGTAACCCAAGAATTTGAAGTAATTTTTACCCATCAGACTACAGTAAAATGAAATGTAATTGGTTGATTGGGTTACTAGACATTGTGATTAATTTATGTGCTGGTGTGTCCCATGAACATCATAACTGTCAGCATTTTTAAAAGCATGTTCTATTAATTTCTTAATTTGTTACAAGCTATAACTGACATTACAAGTTATGTATAACTTCTTTGTAGAATGGGTATTATATATAAACCATAGGGTTATTGATCTTATCAAAACTTAGAGCAGTTTTTGTCAACTCAATTGCTCAAATACCTAAAACAGTCCAGATAAAGCAATCCTAAAGGCCAAGTTTACCATTCGGGAAAAAATAATAAATGCACATATTTTTGCAGGGGAAAAAAAAAATGTGCATTTATTATTCCCTCGGGAGCCTGCAAAGCATTGCACCTGTGCTCAGTGGATCAGGGGTGCAATGTCAGGCTCCTGCAGAAAAGCCCTGCAGCTTTCAGTCTGCACCTCTGATACGGGCTGAATGTTTACAAGCTGTAGGACTTGTGAATAAACTATGAGATCACTCGTCAGCCCCCTCGCAGTTCATTGAGAACTACAAGCCGTGAGCCACAATGGCAGATGGTACTTGTAGCTCTCATTCACAGATCGCTGTGAATGATGCGGCTGTGTGGGTGGAGCCAATTCGGCCTTGCTTTTTTCAAAATGTGACAGCGGGTGCGAAAAGAAGATCCCATGCCCACTGTCACAGAGAGGGGGTGGATCGGGGTGCAGATGTAACATGCTAATAAAGATGAACTTATCCTTTAAACATTTAATGTGCCCACAGAGAGAATGTTCAGTTTCAAGCACTTTTAGGTTTAACCTATTGATTGAAAAAATAATGGAAACAAATACTCAATATTAAAATAATAATTTAGTGCCAAGCACAGCTCATAACAGATCAATGTTTAAGTATGGAAAAGATGTAGATTTATCACATTAGACATTGGAAAGTTAACAAATTTTACCCCTGGCCTAGCTCTGAAATAACAGGACCCATTGCAATAATTTACAGCTTGTGACAAGACCGCTTCACATTATCTTTGGCTATATACCATTAAGCTCAGAAATTACCTTGAATCTTCTCTGGAAAGTTCTCAGTTATTGCTCCATGGACTGCAGGGGTCACTCCTGGTTGCTGATGACTGGCTGGACTACTTGATATTATTATAGTTGTTGTAGACTGTGAGGCATGCTTAGAAGGAGACTTTTGATTGGCTGTTGTTGGTTTACTGGAGGAGTAGAAGGAGCTCAAAGTTTGTGGTTTATGAGTCTGACTTTCTCGATCCAAGAGCTTATCCAGTATCTGGGTGAATAAATGGGAAAAGGACACGAAATGTTAATTTTTCCTTAGAAGTTTGTTAATTTATCTGCATAACTTAAAGAAAAAAATACCCCATATACCGATCTAGTAATTTTTTTTTTTTTTTAATTGTTTATTTCGGGAAACAGGTCCACAAGGATTACAATTACATATTACATATTCAACATGTCAGTATTACAGACACAGGGGATCCATGGTGCCACGGTGCAATATTTAAAATGCTGTTGATTACAGAAAAACAAGTTGCCATATAGTAAACCGTTGAAGTATATACATTAATGTGTAAGTCTCTTCTCAGTATCTATGTACGGTTTTCTGTCCACGTTCGGATGAAAGCGTTTGAACATCTACAGAAATAACTCCCGTATCTGACAATGGTTGCACATAGTGTTACTGCCCTGTGGAATCATCCCCCATTCTTTTTCTGGGTAACTAAAAAGTATAGTAAGAGAGAATGTAATGTGAGTAGTTAAAGGGGTTGAAAGGAGAAAAGTAGACAGAGAGAGCAGGGGGAGAGGGTTGAAGGAGGGGAAGGAAAAAAAAGGGGGGGTGGGAGGGACTCACGGACATGTATATCTTCATTTGTGTATTATTTCTACAGTCAATAGTGCACTGTTTTCTCGGCGTTGGTAAGTGGATTATGTACTCGTATTGTGAGGGATCATCCTAATGTTTGTCCTTCTTCTGAGTATTTGAATATATTCCAAAGTTGCCATGTCTTGGAACATCTTTCCTGTCTGTTCTGGTTTGTTAATCTCCTCTATCTTTTTAAACCATAAATCTATAGACGGCGGCTGTGATGACTTCCAGGTGAGCGGGATACATGTTTTGGCTGTGTCAAGCAAGTGACGTATCACCGATTTTTTATAAACTCGTGCCGGGGTATCAGTTACAGGTAGGAGGAAATATGCTGGATTATCTGGGACTGTGCGGTCAGTGAATTTTTGTATTATTCTACGTACTTCTCCCCAGAAATTTTGAATTTGTGGGCAAGACCAGAAGATGTGAATCAAGGTCCCTTTATTTTGTTGAGAACGCCAGCATCAGTCTGATGTTGTCGGGAAAATCTTGCTAAGTACCGATGGGGTTCTATACCAACGTGTGAGAATTTTATAATTGGTCTCCTGTATTTTGGCGCAGATAGATGACTTGTGTGTGAATGTCAATATATGTTGTTTCTGAGCATCTGTAAAGTGCCAATTCAGGTCTCTTTCCCATTTGTCAAGGTATGGGATTTGGCAGTCTTCTGGTGGCGTTATTAGTAAGTTGTACATGAGGGATAGTGTATGTAGGATCGTTCCCGTCTCTGTACATATCTCTTCCAGAGTCGTGAGAGGCTGGTCTGTAGTGTTAGGTGGGGTCATTGTATCCGATCTAGTAATTTAAAGCACATCCAAACAGCATAAACATCATGCTGACATCAATGCATTTAACAAGAATATTCTTTGAATAGAACAGCAGACAATGGGGGAATTAAATCAGAACTTGATGGGCATGTTTGAAGTAAAATACTGGTCCTTAGAATCCTCTCAAGCAAGAAGATAAAATGCTTTTCAGATCTCTATCCTGTCATTCACATATACAGTAGCTGGCCATTATGCATTCTGTGCCACTAAACTTTGTATTCACTGTCACTGAGGAGCACCAACCACATACGGATGATCTATTGGAGGACTTCAGCAGCATGTTGAAAATGTTTCTTGCACTGACTGTCATGGTGTAGTCATACTGCTCAATGTGACAGCTGCTATAGCAACCAGTGTCTCAGTTACAGAGTTGATATTCGCTAAACTAGTCAGCAGCAGCATATTAGAAGATATTCCACCAAATCAGCTTAGCCTGCCAGGTATACCTCTCAGCACTTTAAAAAAACACCTGCCAAACATAACTGATCTGTTTATGAATTTTAGATTATGCTTCAAGTTATATTTCTGTGCAACTACTGCAACTCCCCATTTAAAACCTAAAGAAAACCATTAAGAAAAAAAAAACATTATGGATGCACTGGCTAGACATCCAAAGACTATAGACAAGCTATAAAAAAAAGGCATATTCTATAATTGTGCTGGCATGAAAAACAAGTGGAGAAATCCAAAAAGGTGGAAATTGCACAGATTATTTACAGGAACAAGAGATTTCCCTTTTTGTCTTTCTCACCATGCTTTTCTCAGTATTTGCCTCTTTAACTACTTACTTCCTTACCAGCCCAATTCCGGCATTTCCCTCCTACATGTAAAATACATTTTTTTGCTAGAAAATTACTCAGAATTAAAGTGTATTTAAAAAACCATTTTAGTCTCTTGGGACTTTGCTTAAAAAAATAAATATATATTATATTTATTTTTTTTAAGCAAAGTCCCAAGAGACTAAAATAGTAGGGTGTTGCAATTTTTTTATGCCACACAATATTTGCGCAACGATTTTTTAAATACACTTTAATTTCAATGCAAAAAACACAATAACCCATTTTTTGGTAAAATAGAAAAGATGTTACACAAAGTAAATAGATACCCAACATGTCGAGCTTTAAAATGGCGCCAAACTATGGTACTTAAAAATCTCCATAGGTCAAGCTTTAAAAATGTTTACAGGTTACCATTTTAGAGTTACAGAGGAGGGGTCTAATGTTAGAATTATTGCTCTCGCTATAGCATTGTTCATGGCGATACCTCGCAACCTTCGATCATCTAACCAAAACCTCCTCCTCATTCCCAAATTCCGCTACAAAGCAAAGGGAGAACGAAGGTTCGCAGTCCAAGGACCTCGGCTATGGAATGCTCTTCCGACTCACATCCGCATGGAAGAAAACCATCTGGCCTTCAGGAAAAAACTCAAGACCTACCTCTTCTAAGAAGCTGACAACACAAACGCATTCAGCGCCTTGAGGCGAATCAGTTCGCATTTGTAGCACTTTACAAATTATTCATTCATTCATTCACATGTGTAGTGCGAACACCGAAATACATATACAGGCGCGACCTACGTAAGCCTTCGCGTCTGCACATGAGCGCAAGGGGACCGCGACGCTTTAAAAGATTTTTTTTTTTACATCGTCCCTTTGATTTCTTTTTTTTAATCACTTTTATTTCTATCCCTTGTGATAGAAACAAGGCATGACAGGTCCTCTTTATGGAGATATCTGTGTCTACTCTCCTCTACCCTGGAAAGCATGAGATAAAAAAAAAAAAAAAACCTTGATCTCTGCTTGAAAAAAAATGGCAGTGTTTACATCTGCCAAAACTGGAAGTGACGTCATTTCCAGCCTCTCAGGACCATAGAGATGGCCAGGGACCATCTGATCCACAGCTGACTCTATGGTAACCTGGCAGAAGCGTCTAACTGCGTACCGGGCTCCCTGGAGAGATGCCGGAAGGTGGCAGTAGGACGTCTCCTCTTGCTGCCTGTAAAAGAAATCCAGCGGTAAATCAGCCACTAGGATGGCTTTTTACAAAAAAAGGAATCGTTGGCTTGAAAAAAACAGGATGATGCTAGTAGCCGCAGATATTATCCAGGTATAATCACTTCAATGGATGTCCTATGGGGGGGGGGGTGTTTAAACATCATCAACCTTTTAACCTAAGCACTGGGTACCCATTATTTGTACAGCCCATTTGGTATTTATTCTCTTTTTTTTTTTTAAATACAGTGTACATATTACTTCCAGGGCCAGCCATAGACGGATCAAAATTTGGACCCATCTATGGGAAGGCTGGTTGAACTGAAGTCAATCTATTGATTCAATACAACCAGCCTGTCAGGTTCTTCTTGTGCGTTCACCGCCAGCAGCTTTAGTCGTCTACGGTGATCATTGAATTCTAACTGCAGGGAAATCACACTGACTGTGCTGATGGTGGAATCTAGTGATTTTTCTTCCTTCAATCCATGTTGAAGAAAAGAAAAAGAAAATTGCATAATCTATGACTCCCCCTCCTCCTAAGCTGCTAGACAGAACATCGCTCTGCTGTGCAGTGCTGTCTCCTCATCTCTCCTGTTTAGTTTACACCTGCAGCCTGCTCAGAGAAACAGAAAGTGGAGACTGTCAGGTAGTGTCGTGATTAATTACAGCTTTCATTCATTCACAAACACACAAGCTGACAATAGCACAAGCCAGATACTACACTAAGCTGTATCAGACTAGAGTAGTACTTGTGATGTTGTCAGCTTGTGTTTTAGTGAGTGAAAGCGCCCTTTTTGATCTGCAAATCATTCACAAAACAAGCTGACAGTTTCCACACACTGTCCTGAAAGTGGTATTAAACCCAAAAGCAAACATTATTTTGCAGCTTATTATTTCTTAGATGTGATGGCTGTAATCATTTTCTTAATTCTATTTTCATCTGGTGATCCAGCAAGTCTGCTTTTAAAAAGAACAAGCTCTCCATCAGAACGTATAAGTTGCAGAGAAGAGACACAGCATTTAACATCAGCAGGGGTGCTTACAATGATCAGCTTTCATTTACTTATGTAAAACCTTTATCTTAAAAGGGAAAAAAAACAGTTTGCTGTAACAGTTTATAAAGTGTGAGCTGGAGTTTGGCTTTAATTTGTTTGTATATTTAAATCTGCAACCCCCTCCCCTATGACTGACAATGCTGCTGTCCAGATGTGTCCCCTGTGTTCCTTCCACCAGATTAGGGGCACTAATACAGGAGGTGTGTTACTGGCCAGATCGCCAGGTGATAACAGAGGGGAAAAGGCCTAAGAAAAAAAAAACTGATGCAGCCACCACATCGAACGGTTGGTAAACTGCAATACATTAAATTATTGGGTTTATTACCACTTGAATATGAGGCTGCAGATCCAGACTCTGTGTGTACCGAGTAGGACAGAAGAGGCACAGCACTGCAGAATGGAGAGGGGGCAGGGATCAATACTGGCTGTAAATCCCCCCCCCCCCCCTCCCATTAGAACACCCATATTTTTTAGGCGTCGAGGCAATGAATGGAAGAAATTGTTATTTTATTTAACACCCACTGCTGCCCAAGTGCTATGTGTATTCATCTAGTGATAGATCTTTGTTAAAGTAAATGAACATGCATTCCTACACCTTAAAGAATAGCCTGGTCCTGAAAATATTGCCCTGATCAAATGTACCATGCAATGGACAGGCAAATAAAATATGTCAGTCCCAAGATCCAGTTGTCACAATGAATATATGCCATTTTTACTTATAGAAAATTTTTAAAACAGAATACAATTATAGTACAATATTTAGCAATGTATCATTCTGTAGATTTTCCTAAGTAAACAGTGCCTAATTAGACTTTGTTCATACTGCAGCTATACATTTAGACTGTTCAGGGACACATGTTGGAGCTATAAAGCAAATAGATAAGGGTGAATTATCGCTCTCTGCCTCAGGCATAATAAAACCCAGAAGCAGCTTAGTCTAGGACACTATTCTGTACTCACAATTGTCATTAGTCACCACTAAGTGGGCAACGTGCCTTCTGCATTCATTACAAGCATATCAAACTTATTACAATTGCAAAATTAGCGCAAACCCATCTTAAAGAAATCACAGAGCACTATAAACCTAATTACATTTTTTGGGGTTCCAGCTAAGTGGACCTGGTGGGAAACAAGCGTCTGCAAACTATTGATTTATTGGGTATTTCCTTCATTTATGATCCCTCTTTGAAAAATTTTGTGCTTGACTCTCAAAATTCCTTTAAAGCTGTATTAAATCCAAAAATGTATTATATTGCAGCTTACCTATCATTAGAGATGATGGCTGCATCATTTTTCTTTTCTTACGTCCCCCCCTCTGTTTTCACCTGGTGATCTGGCCAGTAACACATCACCTGTATTACAGTGCCCCACTTTGGATGAAGGAGAATAGGGGGCACCTTTGGAAAGCAGCATTGTCAGTCTGGGTGGAGTGTTCGATGTACTAGCAGATTTAAATACACTAACAAACTGATGGCAAACTCCAGCTAATACTTTATAAGCAGTTACAGCAACAGTTTTGTTTGTTTTTGGGATAAAAGTTTTACCAAGGTAAATAAAAAGCTGACCACTGTAAGCATCCCTGCTAGTGTTAATTGGCTTGTCTCATCTCTGTAACTTATACATTCTGCTGGAGAGTTTGTTCTTTGAAAAGACAACAGACTTACTGGCTGGATCACCAGATGAAAATAGAAGAAAGAAAGCCTAAAAAAACAAAATGCAGCCATCACATCTAATAAATGGTAAGCTGCAATATTAATGTTTGCTTTTGGGCTTAATACCACTTTAAGAACTCATTACATGAATGGGGGTGTTATGCCGTATGCCTCGTCTTTAGAACAGTGGATCAGAAAGAGGGAGCTGAGAATTTTATTTTTTTTGTTTATTTAGAGTCCTGCCATAAGAACTGCTAGTTTCTCTCTGCCTGCCACTAAATGTTAAGAAGCTCTAGCATCTCATGTTGTAAAGCGCTGCACAAACTGTTGGTGCTATATAAAACCTGTATAATAATAATCATCCAGGCAGGGAAAAAAAAATTAAACAGAAAAAGCTGAAAGAATATTTGCAGAATCATTTCGTTTTTCATTTAGTTCTGTAACTATCCATGAAAGATCGCTCAGGAACATGGTGCAGGTGCGAACCGGCCCTTAAAAAGACCCCGTTGCTAGACCGTTTATTTCGCCAAATATCTTCCCATACAATTATATGTGCATTATACATATTTTATGCATGTGCTTTACCCGTAAATGCCTCTCCTGTAAATATCCAAAATCCCTGAGACTGCGGCTAGGTTCCGCCACCTTGGATGTGATGTCACTAGCCCCAGCACTCTCAGAACTGTCACTTAGGTGACACTTTAGTATTCAGCTTTACATCTACATAAAGAGGTTGGCAGGGGAGAAGAGGGTATGACATTCCCAAAAAAGGGGAGTGCTTTCATTTGCAAAGAGAGATGGGGCTGTGCTAAAACTCAACTCTTCCTAAAGTAGTTCAAATTTTTAGAAATTTTTTTAGGCACATTTCTGTGCCTTTGCCCGAAAAAAGCGTATTCCATTTTTAGTCAAGTTTGAGAAAACCTTACTATATGTTTGTCATTTGTCCCCATTCTCACAGCATAAGTTAAAAAAAAAAAATAGAAAAATATATTTCTTAAGTTTTAGATGTTCCTGGGGAGAAGGCCTCATGGCAGATTGCAAGTGTTTCTGGACAGTGCCTGTCCTCACACAGACTGGGCACTCACTGAGCTATCCCTCATTAACATACATTGCAGGAGGCCAGCTTCTAAATTTTGAGCCGTTTGTTAGGACAAAATGTTCAAATCTAGTTTACAACTGATAATGAAGAGCTGCCAGCAGTACAGATTGGTTTAATTCTGTTAAATATTACTCCACAAACCCCTCCTACACATTACCATGCAGGGAACGCTTGATATTTTTATGCATATAAAACACCTTTAAGGGTAACCAGCTATTTCTAGGTTATGCTATGTTAAAACAAAGTCAGTGCTATCCCAATTTGAGTGCAAAGTGGAATGTTTTTGAAAGTTGTTGACGGTATCTCAGTCTGGCTTGGAGTTTTGGGTATTTGTTCTCTCTAGTGAAGTAGTTAGAAATTTAGGGAGTGATGTAAGAAAATAATTTAGTCATCCACTGGAGGTATGTGAGCGTCTTCCCGACTTTATAGCCATACCTAAAATCTATTTTTACATTGCGAACATGCGTCCTCATGCAGAATGACCATCTTTGTACACGGTCTTACATTTTACCATATTATTATTATACAGGATTCATATAGCACCAACAGCTGGAGGGAGACAGTACAGTTACAGCACAATTGAATACTCTTCTTGAAAATTGAAGAGGGATTGAAGGGTCCTGCAAGTACATTCTAAAAGGGAAGGGTAAAGTGATATAAAAGGCAAATACAAGTCATACTGACATAGTGTTTTTGACCATGGAAATACCTTTTTCAGCTTGGACTGATCATCTTTGTAGGTAATCATCAGAGCTAGTGCCAAGTCACCCTTCTCTCTTCTTGTTCCTTCACAAAGCAAAGGATGCTCAGCTTCACTGACTGTGGTCTTCATACCTGTGCAAAAGAGTGAGCGTTAAACAAAAAATGCTATTTCCACTAGGTTTACACATTTTTTAAACATTCGAGGAAAAAACAAAAAAGGGGGAAGGTGGATTTCAAAGCTCTTGATATATCAGAAGTGGTAGCAGGTGCTGGACTTAACACCCCCCCCCACCCCCAAAAAAGTCAAAACTTACAGTGGAACTGCAGCCACGAAAAATACTGTAAACAATATATATTATAGGTTGTCATTTCCACTTTTAACATAAGCTGTACCTTTACAGTTCTTATAATTCAAAATAAATATCTAGCTGTGTTTATCAATTCATAAAACCGATTTGCATTTTGTCACCCCTCACCAAAATTTTATACTTGAATATTCTCAAAAAAATGGTTTTCTTCCGTTTGTTAATGGCTGTTCTAGAACATGTAGCATTACATTATTATCTGCTGAAAACAGCAGCCAAAACACACAACTCTGTCTCAAATCTGAGCTCTTTCTAAACAATGAGGTTCATTTCAATGTGGCTTAGAGGTAAAGGCTACTAAACACAGTTTTGAACCAGTGTCCTTACACATCCAGTTTACTGTCACTCAATAGGACCCTAAATTTTACAAAGAAAAGGGGGCACACAGTTCATTTGTTCCAACAATCCATAATTCATGGAAGCACTCGATGATGCCAGAGTATAGCGAGAGTGTCAGGGCTCAGCCATTCTTTAAATGCATAGCTGGTTTGTGTTACAGCATATTACTGTTCTAATGGAGACCTTGTAATCAGTCCTCCAAAAGGTCATTTGTGGTCTTGAGGTTAAAGAAAAAAAAAAAAAAAAAAGAATGAAACATGTGACAGTTATTGATTACCCTTTTTGGTTGAAATGAGAGAGGAGGTCGTTCCTGCCTTCATAAATAATGATAAAAAAAATTAGCTATACTAACGACTGATCAATAGACAGACAATGTAGGTATAGCATACATAGGAATTAATGGGTGTACAATCAGTTTGATTCCAAACCCAGTTTCATGACGATGTCAACATGTACTAACAATATGCATCTGATTATTTTGAAGCTCTTATGTATGAGCATCTTTGAGAATGGGCCAACAACGGACATTTTAACAATCACAATCTTTGCTTTTGAGATGGTAACACTTGGCAGACATTTCTCCTGACGGGGAGAGAATACAAGCACACAGAACGATCTCTGAGTGGTAAATCTGCACTTTTAGAATAATTTAAGAGAGTAAATTCAGTTTCTTACAAACGTGCATTCCTGGCTCTTAATTTCTGGTTCTCTGAAGCTGCAGCTTAAACAAATTAGTTGCAGATTCAAGAAACTATTAATAGCCATTAATAGAGAAGTTCACCTTTACAAAAAAAGAAAAAACATTTTTTGCAGGTAAAAAATATGCATTTACTATTTTTTTTTTTCTTGGGTGCTTGTAAAGCTTTACACCCGCGGTCAGCAGATCATGGGTGCAATGCCAGGCTCCTGCAAACTGTCAGTGTAGCTGACTGCTCGTACCTCCGATATGAGAAAGCAGTTACTTCAGTCCAGGAAGCTCAATGGACTATGAGAGCGCTCACCAGCACCCTCGCAGTTCATCGAGAATTACAGCCGCAAAGGCTGACGGTACTTGTAGGCATTCATTCACAGGACTCTGAATGAATGAAGCGACTGTCTGGGCGGAGCCCCACACAGCTGTGCCATTTTCAAATTGTGACAGCAGGTGTGGGGAGAAGGTCACCGGCCTGCTGTCACAGGGAGGGGGTGAATCAGGGGGAGAGTGGCAGGCGCGGGAACAGCTTACATGTTCCACCCTACAAAGTGGTGGAAAATGTAACATGTTCCCAGAGAGGAACTTATCCTTTAACTATTTATGTCAGTAAGTTCTGCATCATCCTAATTTAATAGCCATGTTAGACATTAACACACTGCAGAATGGATGTCAAGACAATATGAACGTTTAATACATAAATCAAACATAATGCAACTGTGCATGTCACACTTCGTGTGCAGCCAACTGTATCTTAGTTTTAGCATGGCGAGAAAATTAATGTAATCAAACAATTTAAAAGCCTGGAAAGCAGATTGCATATAGGATCACTTAAAGCAGTAGAAGCAAAGAATTATGGAGCTTCTGTCCATAGAAACCAATTTTAAAATAATGAAGCAAACTACAATAATGAATAATATAATGCCTCGTTTCCACTGAGCGGATCGGTTTGGTACGGTATGCTATTTTGAGTGTTTGTATTATGAAAGCGGCCCATACAACCAAACCGAACCGCACCATTCTGGGTCCTGCTTCAGATGTGGGCCCATAGAAAATGGTACAGTTCGGTTAGGGCGGAGTTATGATACACTTCACTGATTGGCAGACGTGTGACGCCATGCTAGGCATTTTTTCTAAACCCACATATGGCCCCTGGCGGTCCCACTTGCAGTGGAAACGCTCACCTGAATAGGCCGGACCATTCTAGGCCTTCCAAACTCTACTGAACCCGAACCGATCCGCTCAGTGGAAACGAGGCATAAGTGATTAGCTAGTGCTTTACTTTTTCTTTGCTTCTGCTTCCATATACCAGCTTTTTAGCCTAAAAGAACATTTGTTTACAATGGGTAACCATTTATGAAAAGAGTGGGGGCACAACCACATTTTTGCAGGGGTCCAAGAATCATCCCCCCCCCCCCCCCCCCCCCAACAACTATACATTCGCAAAATGTGGGCATTCTGTATACATATATATTAGACATTCTGTATACATATATGTTATTTTTAAAGGCCTTGTCATGTAATCACAGCTGGGCTTTCTGCACTGTATGCAGCCAAGGCTATGGGCAGGTCTGAAGCTGTAACTTAAAGTCACATATTTGAAGTTGTGGGATTCTACATTCTACAGTGCCGGTGGTATGTTATACAATATTGGATTACTGGGTAATATTATAAAATGCTGGTAGAATATATCCCCCCTTCCCATAAACACAAACTAACTGGTACAAGCCAAGTACAAAAAAAGTGCCAAATATTAACATGTGAGTGGAGCACCATAGCAATGAATTGACCTTATACTTCCAGGTGGTCACATAGATGGTTTTAACACAACCTTAAAACCTAACACTTGCCCATGTGAACAATGCCTAAGGGTTTATAAGCTGCAGCTAATTTTAATAAATTAAATTATCACCAATTTAATTGAAGAGTTAAAAAAAATGAGAATGGCTGATATGTATTCATGATACACATACCTAGTGCGGCAACAGCTGCCTCGAACCCCAGCTCTTCATCCCCAGGCATCTCGTTGTTACGGTTACGACTTGGAGGACGGGAACCTGTTGGGGATACCACTGCAAAAAGAAAGCAAATTAGCTAATAGCCAGTAAATCACACAGCTGTCGGTCCATGTGCTCTTACTCTAGAATAATACAAATTATACTTCCCTGATGTTGACGGCAACATAAAGGGATGCATATATAAAGGCAGCATACAGTTCTCTTTTGATTATCTATATACAGCATACTACAGAAATTCTAGAAGGGTCCAAATCAAAACCTGTGTAATATACCAGATCTGAAAAAGAACTGAAAGCTTAAATCCAAGGAAACAGCTAAATACAAAGATGAAATACATATAAAAGTGCTGTAAAAGAATTTGTAATTTTGTCAATTACCAGAGTTTACACTGCCCAGCCACACAACTTGTCCCCCCGCCAGTATACACCGGTCACTGTAAGAAGCTGATACCAAGTCAAATTCAGGGACTAAACACTGCTTGAATTAAAAATACATTTGATTATTTATCATTGAATACAGAGCTGCATTACATTGTGTCTTTTTCACCTGCCTGGAGTTCTGCATTAAACACTTCAGCCCAGGAAGGATTTATCCCCTTTATGACCAGGCCATTTTTTGCGATACAACACTGCGTTACTTTAACTGACATTTGCACGGGTGTGCGATGCTGTACCCAAATAGGATGTATGTCTTTTTTCCCCCCACAAATAGAGCTTTCTTTTGGAGGTATTTGATCACCTCTGCGATTTTTATTTTTTGCGCTATAAACAAAAGACGGCCGACAATTAAAAAAAAAAAATAATAATTTTTTTTTTTACTTTCTGCTATAATACAGATCTAAAAAAAATAACAAAAAAAAAGAACATGTAAAAAATAGGTCTTCATCAATTTAAGCCAATAATGTATTCTGCTACATATTTTTGGTAAAAAAAAATCCCAATAAGCCTATATTGATTGGTTTGCACAAAATGCATAGTGTATACAAACTACAGGATAGATTTATGGACTTTAGTTTTATTTTTTATTGGTTTTACTGCTAATGGCAGCGATCAGCGATTTTTAGCGGGACTGCAACATTTGCGGCGGACAAATCTGACCCTTTTTGGGGACCAGTGACAACAATACAGTGATTAGTGCTAAAAAAAATGCACTGATCACTGTATAAAGGACACTGGCAGGTAAGGGGTTAACATCAGGGGCGATCAAAGGGTTAAATGTGTTCCCTCAGTGTGTTTCTGACTGTGTGGTGAAGTACTGACAGGAAGAACACAGAGATCGCTGTTCCTAATTATTAGGAACAGACGATCTCCATGTTCTCCCCTGTCATTGATGTTGTATGGGCTAAATTCACACCGCACTACACAAAAAAGGTGCAAGAATCCTTTTTTTTTGCCACACCAGAATCGGATCACATGGCTGTAAACACCCACCCGGTTCTTGCAATCGCCCTGTGTTTTGAAATCTGTTTTGGGGTGCTATTGATTTAACATTGACACCGGTGGCAGTTTGCAAGAACAGAGTGCGATTTCAGTGCAGTGCAGGAAACACTCAGCATTCACTGTGTTTTCCACACCGCATATATGCAAACCAAACCGGAAGCTTTTTTACCTTTATGCGTGTGAAATTATCTCGTCTAATGACCCAATTTTCAGTGGAACTTTCACCATTCATCAATGTTTAAAACAGTCAGTGAGAGAGCCATGAGGTTTTAAAGCGACACCAAACTGGTTTAAAATGAAAAAAGAATCTATTCAATTATGTATCCTTAAAGTATTCTAAACCCACAACAGTAAAATCACTCTGTATATGCAGTAAAGCATGCTTGTTATACTCACTGTGGAACCTAAGGGGTTAATCCTGCGCATTGTGTAAAAAGGCTGTCTTCTCTGATCCTCCCCTTCTTCCAGTCTCCAAACCATCTCCTGATAGTACAGAGCCTTGTGGGCACTCTACAAATGCTCCGTCTGGTGTGTATTGCTATAGTTTATTTTATTTTATTTTTTTGGGGAGGGTGCATGTGATCGGCACAGGGCCAATCGGCACTGTCCAGGCAGAGGGTTAGGAGTCATGCAGCCTCATAGGACAGTCAGAGGAGAATGAAAACTCCTCCTGCAAGCTTTAACCAGTGCTTGGCCGGACACCGATAGAAGACTGCTATATACTGCTGATGAGAAAAAAGTATTTAGCAGTTTAGATTTCTAAAAATAATTGCTTTTCCATGTTCTGTGTAGTGTAGGAGACCAGATATAGTGAATGCAGGCTCCTGGGTTTAGTAACACTTTTAACTTACTTATATTGCTCTCAGCCTCCTCCAGATCTCCATTTTTTTTTTTTGCTGTGATCCAACTCCCTGTTCGTTGTCCATGGTCCCATTGTATGTAGGAATGTAGTCACCCTCTTTTTCTAGCTCCTGAGGTGGACTACAGACTTTGAACCATGGGATTTGTAGTGTGCCAAACAAGGGCAAGTGAGGGGGGAAAGAAGAGGTGCAGAACCTCACAGAGGGCAGAAAAACAAAGTAAGAAACAGTTTATAGATTAAAGGATCATTAAGTAGGGTGTTTAGATTATTTGGTGAATAAGGATATTGTATAATGTCAATTTAATATGCCCATCACATCTTATATACTGCTCGTCATGTTGATTGTATTTGGTTTTTGCTCAGCATCCTTATAAGAAAATGGCACTAAAAAGCGATCAGACAGTAAACCCACAATCTGCCCTAGCAGGACTTTGACTGCTGCTTTTCATTATACAAGCCTGATGACTCTAGGCCTGAAGGTTCATCTTATACTGCAATGCCATGTGAAAAATCACAGTGTGCGAGAATGATTGATCATCCCCATTGCTGATTCGATTACTTAGTGATAGCAGAGCTGATCATTTAATTTTCCTCCGTAGAGGTACATTAGTCAGAGATTTGACTGACTAGTGACCAAATCATTCAGTGATGAACAATCCAATAACTGTTCGAGTTGCATCCATGCTAAACATAACAAAATTATTTAAACATTTCTCAGGATGTAGTGACAGCATCCACTTCATCAGGACCGAGAGATGGCGTATCTTATTATACCAGCCTGGATTCATTGCACTTTAACCACTAACAGCCCACAGCCATTTTCACATTTCAGCTGCGGACCTAGTCATTCTGTATTCATTTTGATATTATAGTACAGAAATTATTTTTTTTTTCTTCAGGGGGGAGGGTTGTAGAACAAATAAATATATAAAATAATAAAGAAAATATATTTCAAGTGCAAAAATGTAAAAAAAAAAAAAAAAAAGTCAAGCGACAGTTTAAAAGCGAACCAAGTGGCCAGGCAGCAGCGAAAGTTTCATATTCGTGGCCGCTGAGAACAACTTACGTTATTTCAGTGCTTTCTGCTGTGAATGTTGATAATGAATTGCTTCACAGTGCCTGCAGCTACAGAGGTCAGTGCAGGCTTATTTTAAAGGTTACTTTACTGGTTGTTAAAGTAGATGTAACCTCAATCATCAAACTCGAATATATGATTTAGCACGTTAAAGCGGTATTAAACCCAAAACCAAAATGTAATATTTGAAGTTTACCAATCACCCGTTGATCTGGTCAGTAACACACCTCCTGTATTAGAGTGCCTCCACTCTGGTTGAATGAGCACAGGGGGGACAGTAACATTATCAGTCTGGGGGGAAAAAGGATGTTAGATGTACTAGTAGATTTAACCACTTGCCGACCGCCTAACTGTAAATATACGATATTACTTTTTCCTTTTCTTTTAAAAGGTAAAAGAGATCTGGGGTCTTTTTGACCCCAGATCTCTCAATAAAGAGCACCTGTCAATGTTTACATTCCTTGTAAAAGGAACAAAAGTGCTCAGGAAAAAAAAAAAAAATTAAGGGACAGTGTAAAAAGAAAAAATAGAAAGGGATAAAAAAAAAAAAAACATTTTTAAAGCGCCCCGTCCCTACGAGCTCGCATGCAGAAGCGAATGCATACGCAAGTCGTGCCCGCATATGTAAACAGTGTTCAAACCAGATGTGAGGTATCGCTGCGATTGTTAAAGCATGAGCAATATTGCTAGCGCGAGACCTCCTCTGTAACTCGGTAATCTGTAAAAAAAAGTTAAAAGCATCTCCTATGGAGATTTTTAGGTACCGTAGTTTGTCGCCATTCCACGAGCGTGACATGTTGGGTATCTATTTACTCAGCGTAACATCATCTTTCACATTATAGGAAAAAAAATGGGCTAACTTTACTTTTTTTTTTTAACCAGCTCACGTCTTTTTACGGGGGCAGAATGGCTCCCCTGCACGAAACCCCGTATGGGTACTGGGTTCCTTTAAGAGCCGCCGGAGGGGCACGTGCCTGCTGCACGGCAGGGCACCCGATGAGCGTGGCCGGCGGCCGCGATCGCCGCCGGCCACGCGCAATCGCATGCACGAGCATCAGCACGGGGAATTGCATGTGTAAACACACAAATCCCTGTGCTATCAGAGGAGAGGAGACACGTCGTTTGTTCCTAGTAAGTAGGAACGTGAAATGTCTCCTCTCCTACTCAGTCCTATCCTCATACAGTTAGAACACACTGAGGGAACACACATTTAACCCCTTGACCGCCTCCTAGTGTTAACCCCTTCCCTGTCATTGTTATTTACATAGTATTCAGTGCATTTTTATAGCACTGATTGCTGTATAAATGCCAATGGTCCCAAAAATGTGTCAAAAGTGTCCCATCTGTCCATTGCAATACCGCTAAAAATCACAGATCACCGCCATTACTAGTGTAAAAAAATATATATAAAAATGCCATAAATCTTTCCCATAGTTTGTAGACGCTATAACTTTTACGTAAACCAATCAATATACACTTATGATTTTTTTTTTACCAAAAACGTGTAGAAGAATATATATTGGACTAAACTGATGAAAAAATTTGTTTTTTAAAAACATTTTTCGGGATATTTATTATAGCAAAAAGTAAAAAATATTGGTTTTTTTTTCAAAATTGTCGCTCTTTTTTTGTGTATAGTGCAAAAAATAAAAACCACAGAGGTGATCAAAAAGCACCAAAAGAGAACTCTATTTGTGGGGAAAAAAAGGACGCAAATTTTGTTTGGGTACAGCATTGCATGACCGCGCAATTACCAGTTAAAACGACGCAGTGTCAGATTGTAAAAAGTGCTCTGGTCAAGAAGGGGGCAAAACCTTCCAGGGCTGAAGTGGTAAATTCATTCAAGTGTATTTTTTCCAAAAAAAATTGTGTTTGAAAGACCGCTGTGCAAATATAATGTGACATAAAATATTGCAACGACCGCCATTTTATGCTCTAGGGTCTTTGCTAAAAAAATATATATATATAATGTTTGGGGGTTCTAAGTAAATTTTCTAGCAAAAAATACAACAAATGTCAGAGGGCCTGGTCTTAAAGTGGTTAAAGCCAAACTCCAGCTAATACAAGCAGCTACAGCAAACTTTTTTTTTCTTTTGGGTTTTACATAAATTAAAGCTGATCATTGTATGCACCCCTGCTAGTAATAAATTGTTGTCTCATCTCTGTAACTGATGCATTCTGCTGGAGAGCTTGTTCTTTTGAAAAACAGACTTGCCTAAAAAAAATGAATGCAGCTACACATCTAGGAACTCTTAAGCAGCAATAAAAATAAATGTTTGCTTGTGGGTTTAATACCACTTTAATATCATTCCAAAAGTCCTTTTAAAAATCTGTGGTTTTCGTTAAAATAATGAAACCTGTCTAAAGGCCCTTACTCAAGCACTTCCTGTTACGGAGTGACAACACTCTGTCAATATCTCCCAACTGTGCTTCTGTGTTGTCACCCTTCCACACTGGCATGGACTATAGAATATATAAATACTTAAAATGACCAAAGCCTGGCCACGGGTTCACCAAACATTTTAGGTTGATATAAAAGTGCTGATTTTGTCCTATGTAAAAATAAATAATCTGCTTCTGAGAGCTACAGTCGACTGACATGTATTTGTTTTGTTTACATTTTTACAAGCATTGAGCTGGAACATGTTGCTTTTGTGCTTAATTTCTGCCTATAGCAGCTTTGATAGACATATCAGAACCTCAGTTTTCAAAACTGACAGTCGGATCCAATAGCTGTGTGGGTGTGATCTCAGCTGGAAACAATGTACAAGATAACTGACTGTACAGCTCTACAAATCAATAAATTAAACTGTAAAAATATGAAAATGAACGAATAAAAATTAACAATTAGGCAATTACATTTTGGCACACATTAGATCTAAAACAGAACAAAATGGAGTGCAATGTAATCACTTTTGTACCATGGTAAGTTTATCAGCAATGGATGCTAATCACTGTGACCTGGGTGGCTGTAGAGCTGCTAGATTTCTGTTATGGGATTTTTGTGGTGCTACCACATTCCCCAAGATTCTCTAGGATACCTCTCTTCCTGAGCACCCTGCAGGAGTATCCTAAGTTCTGGATCACAGCTGTCAATGAGAGACACGGAGTCCAGGTCTCAATTTAGAATGACCAGGGGTCAAATAACCACTAAAGTAGCACTTCCTAAGCAGTTTTGAAACAGCATCTAGGATGGCTAAAGGTTAAGTTCACCTATTCTAGAAAACAATAAATGTACCCATATTTGCAGCAAAAAAGTGCATTTATTTGTGGTTTCTTCAAATAAGACTGCAAAGCACAACCATAACCCTCCAGGTTTATGTTCATATCAAGTGTCACAGCACCCAGCGTTCCCCCTCTGCTCCCCACCTCTCCAGAACAAATGAGTGTGGGGAGCTATGCAGTCAACAACTGGCCCCTTGCACACAACTCCCTCCACACCACACCTCCTGTGTGCGAGGTGCCAGACTGTCAGATTCCCTGCTTTGGCCGATGTACTGATTATCTCATACTGGCCCCAGATTTCCTTCCCCCAGGCACCAGGGTCTGGCAGGCCCAGCTCGCTCTTCTTCCCGCAGACCCCCGGAAGACAAAGGGCTTGCCCCCAGCCACGGTCCTGATGTGGCTGCACAGAAAAGGGGCAGAGCATGTTGCAAGGGCAATCTGATGCCAAGCATCAGATTGTGCCCCAGAACAAATACATCTACCTGGGCTGGGGAAACAGTGCCAGAATTCTTCTGCCAGTCCCCCTGGATCATACATGTGCATGTGAGGAACCCAGATTGAGGTTGGGTCTCCAGGCCCTGCCTCTGCCTCTCATTGCCCAGCCGCCTCTCTGCCTGTGCACCCTGTGGTTCTGATCCGTGGCCAGGGTGTCCAACACTTCCTATTCCTCTCACTCTGGAACCAGTGGACTCCTGCACAGGGATCTTCCTGTATAAACCCTTCTGAACCAGCTGTCCATCACCCAAGACCACCATACCAGCAGCCAAGGGCCATCCAACCTACTCAGCATGAGTCCCTGTACCTTCCTGTCTCTCCCCTTGTTGTGCCATATTACCACTCGGAATATCCTTTCCCCTTGCCGTGCCTATTGTCACCCTGTAAACGGTTTCTCTTTTTGAGCTATCACTAAGCACTGTTAAGTGCGAGACGCGTCAGCTAGTTTGTCCCATTTTTTGCTGTGGCTTGTATCTGTTGGATTTTTTTACTAATAGAAGCTATATTCCGGAGTGCGGCTGTCCAGAACTTCCTTTTTGCCTCATGTTCCCTTTTTTGCTGTGTCATATTTCCTTTCCATAGACGTTTAACCCTTGCTGTGCTATGCTACCTCCCCCATAGGATCATTTTCCCTTGCCATGCCTTACTGTCTCCTTCTGGACTGTGTCCTTTTTGCTGCTCCATATTTCCTCCCCATGGATGCTTAAAGTGTTACTAAACCTAAAAATGTTTTCTACTTTAATGCATTGTTTGCATTAAGGTAAAAAATGGTTTCAGCTTCCCTGTGACCCCCCTTCCCTGTATGAAGAGTAAGAGAGGGGAGAAGAGATCAGAGCTCTGTACGGCTGCTGATCTCTTCTCCCCTCTTTTCCTCTTTACACTGCATTCGAGCAGGAGCCATTGGCTCTTGCTGCTGTCAATCAGATGCAGTGAAGAGGAAGTGGGGGGCGGGCCTAAATCCCGCTGTGTAAGTCTATGGAGCGTGGCTCCATAGACACACAGCTTGGGACAGCAGGGACCACACCCTTCCCATAGCCAGTGGCTGGCTAGGGTGGTCCCTCTAAAGAAGGAGGAGCCAAGATCGCCGCTGGGCACCCAAGAAGAGGAGGGAGGATCAGGGCCGCTCTGATGTTTGTTATTTTACTTTTTCACTTTTTTTACTTTAGTAACACTTTAAGCCTTGCTGTGCCACACTGCCACTCAGAGGATCATTTCCCTTTCCTGTGCCTTTCTGTCACCTTGTTGACCACGTCCTTTTTGCTGCACCATATTTCCTCCCCACGGATGCTTAACCCTTGCTGTGCCAAACTACCACCCAGAGGATCATTTTCCCCTTGCCGTGCCTTATTATCACCCTGTGGACTGTGTCCCATTTGCTGTGCCATATTTAGTCTCCATGGACACTTAACCTTTGCTATGCTATACTATCGCCCAGAGGATCATTTCCCCATGCCGTGCCTTACTGTTGTCCTATGGAATGTTTCCCCTTTTGCTGTGCCATATTCCCACCCTGAGGATCATTTCCCATTGCTGTGCCTCATTGCTGCCTCGGGTACTGTATCCCTTTTGCCATGCTGTATTCTAGCTCCATGAACTGTTAACCCTTGCTGTGTCTTACCACCCTGAGGATCATCTCCCTGTGCTGTGCCTATAGCTACCCGTGAACTGTTAGTTCATGTTGTGCCCATTGCTACTCTGAACTGTCTCTCTGTGCTGTGTCCTAACGCTATCCCTCCCGTACACCCACGTTACAATAAAATCCCACATGTTGGGTTCCATGGACAATCGCTGCACTTTTGTTTCACTGAGAACTACAAGTCTGTCTACTGCAAGGAAGGAGGGACAGCCCCTGAAATCATGTTTTTCCCTAAATATGGGTGGAACACAAAATATGGTCCAAAATGGGGAGTTAGCCTTTAAAAGAGAGATGGCCCAGATGTCTAGCAAGATGGAAAACACTAACTAGTACAGGACAGGTAGTACTGGTAAACATTTTGTGTTTTAAAAAGGTACAGAATTAAAAAAAACACAACAGGAATAAAAATAAATTGTAAAATAACCCGAGTTAGTCAAAGATGGTAAAGCAGGTCTTTCTTGCCCTCTTGTGGCGAATGCAAGAATTTTATCATTAAACACTTCTATTACCCAGAATGCCTGTAATGCAACATTTTAGAAACCGAAGAACGTTGAATCACTTTGAGCACTAGAGCTAAATGTATTTAAACCCCAATGATGACCCAAATATTTTACTTTAGTTTTGGATAACAAGGGAAGGGATAGAACAGCCCTTCTCAACCTGGGGGTTCCTCCAGAGGTTGGTAGGGGCTGTAGCTAATCGACTTCCCATCTGAGTCTTATTCCATTTGGCAGAGCCAGCAGCATGACACTAATGAGCCTTTTGGCTGTCTGGAGGGGTGTAATTCTAACCATCACAGTGAGGGGGGGGGGGCACATTCTTCTCAATAACCACCAATGTTGGGGGCATTTTTCCCGCTGACCAACAATGAATTGGTTTTGGCAGGGGGTCCCCGAAGACCTGGAAATCATTGCAAGCGTTCATCTGGAGTAAAAAGATTGAGAAAGGCTGGTTTGAATCTGTCATGTTTTTATTGCTGTGTTCCTGATAAGGTTTGCCCTTGCTTATTTCCCAGACACAAGGCGAGTTACCAACAGAAGAAACAGGAAATCTTCCTAGTGGGAACACAGCAATATAACATTATTAAAAAAAATATAATAATTATGCCGATATTCTTAAAATGGAAATCCTAAACCAAACTGGATTTTCTGGAAAAAAAAAACACTAGTAAAAATCTGACAAAAGTAAAGCTATCCTACTCAGCCCAAAACGTAAACGCTCAGGTAGAGTTGGACTTTAATTACTTTTAAAAATGAATCTGTATGGTGCAAGATATTAAACTTAAAGTGGTTGTAAAGGAACAAGGTTTTTTACCTTCATGCATCCCATGCATGAAGGTAAAAAAAAACTTCTGTGTACAGCAGCCCGCTATAATACTTACCTGAGCCCCCTCTCAATCCAGCAATGTCCATGAGAGCCTTGCACTCCCGATTGGCTATTTGCAGCAGCGGGAGTTAATCAGGAGACGGAGGGGGGTGGGGCCAAACCGAGGCTCCATGTGTGAATGGACACACAGAGCTGAAGCTCGGGTGCCCCATAGCAAGCTGCTTGCTTTGGGAGCACCCAACAGGAGGGAGGAGCCAGGAGCGCCAGTGTGGGACCTGAGAAGAGGAGGATCCTGGCCACTCAGTGCAAAACCATTGCACAGAGCAGGTAAGTATAACATGTTTATTATTTGAATGAAAAAAAAATAAAGCTTTACAATCACTTGAATGTATTCAGTAATAAAGCAGCCACGCCTCAGGGGCGGATCCAGGGGGGGGGGGGTCAACGGGGCAATTGCCCCCTCCGAGAAATGCGGGTGAGTGACTGTGAGGGAGCCCGCCGGCGGGCGGCTCCGTAAGTGTGAGAGCCGACGGGCGGCTCCGTAAGTGTGAGAGCCGGCGGGCGGCTCCGTAAGTGAGAGAGCCGGCGGGCGGCTCCGTAAGTGAGAGAGCCGGCGGGCGGCTCCGTAAGTGAGAGAGCCGGCGGGCGGCTCCGTAAGTGAGAGAGCCGGCGGGCGGCTCCGTAAGTGAGAGAGCCGGCGGGCGGCTCCGTAAGTGAGAGAGCCGGCGGGCGGCTCCGTAAGTGAGAGAGCCGGCGGGCGGCTCCGTAAGTGAGAGAGCCGGCGGGCGGCTCCGTAAGTGAGAGAGCCGGCGGGCGGCTCCGTAAGTGAGAGAGCCGGCGGGCGGCTCCGTAAGTGAGAGAGCCGGCGGGCGGCTCCGTAAGTGAGAGAGCCGTCGGGCGGCTCCGTAAGTGAGAGAGCCGCCGGGCGGCTCCGTAAGTGAGAGAGCCGCCGGGCGGCTCCGTAAGTGAGAGAGCCGCCGGGCGGCTCCGTAAGTGAGAGAGCCGCCGGGCGGCTCCGTAAGTGAGAGAGCCGCCGGGCGGCTCCGTAAGTGAGAGAGCCGCCGGGCGGCTCCGTAAGTGAGAGAGCCGCCGGGCGGCTCCATAGGTGAGAGAGAGAGAGCCGCTGAGCGGCTCCGCAGGAGAGAGACAGCGGGCTGGCCCGGCGGCTCAGTTGGTGAGATGTGCCGGCGCCGCTCGATGTGTTTGTGGGCGGGCTGTTGGCCAATCAGGGAGCCGGCGGGCGGGGGAGCAGAGAGATGACATCATCTCTCACCGCCCGGCGCCCGCCCTGCATCCCTGCAGTTCCCCCCTCACCATGCAGGCAGCTGCGGCAGCAGAGAGATTACACCATCTCTCTGCTGCCTGTCTCTGGGACACAAGAGACCACCTTAGCAGGTGGCAAGTGATAATCTTCATCTGGTGACAGGCGACGTGGCAAGTGACAAGCCGCAACATGTGGCAGGCAACGTGGCAAGTGAAAATCCGCAACATGTGGCAGGCGACGTGGCAAGTGACAATCTGCATCTGGTGACAAGCGACGTGGCAAGTGACAATCCGCAACATGTGGCAGGCGACGTGGCAAGTGACAATCCGCAACATGTGGCAGGCGACGTGGCAAGTGACAATCTGCATCTGGTGACAAGCGACGTGGCAAGTGACAATCCGCAACATGTGGCAGGCAACGTGGCAAGTGACAATCCGCAACATGTGGCAGGCGACGTGGAAAGTGACAATCTGCATCTGGTGACAAGCGACGTGGCAAGTGACAATCCGCAACATGTGGCAGGCGACGTGGCAAGTGACAATCTGCATCTGGTGACAAGCGACGTGGCAAGTGACAATCCGCAACATGTGGCAGGCGACATGGCAAGTGACAATCCGCAACATGTGGCAGGCGACGTGGCAAGTGACAATCTGCATCTGGTGACAAGCGACGTGGCAAGTGACAATCCGCAACATGTGGCAGGCGACGTGGCAAGTGACAATCTGAATCTGGTGGCAAGCGACGTGGCAAGTGACAATCCGCAACATGGCAGGCGACGTGGCAAGAGACAAGGCAAGTGACAATCCGCAACGTGGCAGGCGACGTGGCAAGTGACAATCTGCATCTGGTGACAGGCGACGTGGCAAGTGACATGGCAAGTGACAATCCGCAACATGTGGCAGGCGACGTGGCAAGTGACAATCTGCATCTGGTGACAGGTGACGTGGCAAATGAAACACTCGGGGCTCCCACTGATTCTGCATTATGGTGAGTTAAACTATTTAATTTTTTATAACAATGTAATAATAATAATAATGCGCTTCAATCATCCTGACACCATAACAACCATGGTGCCGTGATGATTGAAGCGCCAACATCAGCCATTTCCCCGATAGATGTACCCCAAAAAAATATATTTTCTGGCAGTGCCCCTCCCGAGACTAGACTCTGGATCCGCCCCTGCCACGCCTAAAACCACACAACTACAATTTCAAATAGCAGTCTTACCTGGAGTACAAAGGACATCAAAAATGAAACTGGCCAACATAAGAGGGAGAACAGGCCGATAATCACACAAAGTGCCATCCCGTAACTCTTTAGCTCGCTCACGAATAGTGTTCATTTCATTGCAGTCCAAAGGAATCTTCTTCAATAGTGATACAACCTCAGACTCCTGGTATGCCAACTTCACCTAGAGAGCCAAAACACAATTCTAAATGCAAACACAACATCCATCATGATAGTTAAAAAAAAAAAAAAAAAAAAAAAAAGTTTCTAGTAAAACATGTAATTATTTTGTTTAACATTTTTCGGTGGCAAGTGAACCTGTCCCCAGGATATTCACACTAATGTCTAAGCAAGTAGTAAAAGCCCTCATACACCTCTGTCACTATAGACTTCTTCAACATTCATCTTAGAGGACACTGAAATTTTGTTTCTTACTGTCTATTGCAACATAGTTTTGGCAGCTTGCTAGCCCTCTAATCTAAAAACATGTCTGTGCACCCCATCCCTGTACAGATGTACACACTTAACTGTGCAGGAAAGATCTGTACAACTGCTGCATCTCTCAGCTTGTCATTTATTTTTACAGGCTGGCTGCACAGAATACCTGTCACTTCCAGGCGTATATACACGGCCCCCTGAATTGATGTACAGGTCCAATTAGCCCATATGAATGAGGCTTTAGGGTGGGCACACATGCTATAATTTTTTTTATCCGATCGATGTGCGATTGAATCAAAATGATCCAATTCACAAACAATCGAATACCCAAACTTCCCTACCAATCAATGATGACTCAGTTTAGATCAGATTTAATCAAGGTGCTTCCTCAATGTACATTCTTACTTGGGATTGTGGATTGAAAACATGTACATCTTAGTCAGATGCCTCATTTAATATAGATGCAGAGTTCTTTTTTTAAATACATCTGCAGGCAGGAATCTAAATTGGTTAAACTGTTGAGGTTCCTAAAATGGCACTCGGAAATAGCTGAAATCAGGAAAAAAAATGAATTAATGCAAACTTGCTAAGAGCTGCCAGCTGTACAAGATGAATGCTAGGATAAAATGAGAGCCACTCATTAGTTTGTGTTCTCTGAGTCAGTCTAAATGCAGTATTAATGTGTGACCGTATGGTATCTCAAAATATCATAAAAGAGAACGCAAGAACACAGACCAACCAATCACATAAAGCCAACCATCTCTAGTTGCGCTATATTTTACACTGGTTTTGTTTAAATCCAAAATCCGTCCAAAACATTTTACTTTCTCATCTTTTAGATGAGATACAGCATGGAGTTAAACTGCTAACGTGTAACAAGATGGAGTCACCAGAAACCATTTCCACATAAGTTATAAGTGAACTGTTGATTACCTCTTGTTGTGTTTGGAGTTCTTTCTCCTACTTTTAGCCTTGTCTAGACAATGTAGGAATGAGAGGATGTCTAAGGCCCGGGATGGTAGCCATTGTTACTGATGTGTGGGATGAGGGTTAGAGGCAGGTGGCTAGGAAAAGCCATAAGGCCTTGTGCCTTTGGTTAAGATTTTTCCTATTTTATGGGTTTCTTTCATGTTATTTACAGAAACTTTACACATGGAAATTTCACACTAAAAACCATCCATACAACTGGAAGGATTAAGATGATAACAAAGCCTCTTTTTTATATTAAAATAAAAAGAGATACACTACTTACCTGCTTTGTGAAATGGCATTGCACAAAGCAGTCCCTTACCTCCGCTTCTGGAATCCCCCGCTAGTGCTCTCCGCCAATTCTTCCTGCGGGTGCCCCCCCATAGCAAGCCATTAGCTACAAGGGCACCAGTGTTGGCGTGCTCCCGAATCGGGCTGTGTACGTCCATAGACACACACAGCCTTCTACTCTCTCCTTACAGGATATGATTGACGGCAACAGGAGCCTATGGCTCTCGCTACTGCCGGAGTCTCCTGTGAGACCAGGAAATTAAGAGAGAAGACCTGCAGCCAGGACAGTGCTGGATCGCTGTCAGGATAGTTAGTGGGGAGTTTTTGACTTTAAAGTGGAACTTTAGGCTAGGAATGAAAATTGGCACACAGGCAGGATTTTAAATGCAGAAAAGACATTAAAGTGATTGTAAAAGGATCGTTTTTTTTTATTTTTTTTAAATAACAAACATGTCATACTTACCTCCACTGTGCAGCTCATTTTGCACAGAGTGGCCCCGAACATCCTCTTCTGGGGTCCTCCGGTGGCTCCTCTCGCATCAGATAACCCCCTAGGAGAAGCACTCTCCTGAGGGGGTTACCTTGTGGGCGTGCTCCCGACTCCAGCATTTCCGTCCACAGACACCAATGCCGGACTCGGCCCCGTCCCCCCCATCGCCCGCGTCATTGGATTTGATTAACAGCAGCGGGAGCCAATGGCTGCGCTGCTATCAATCTATCCAATCAAGAGCCGGTTCCCCGTGAAGAGAGGGAGATGAAGGGGCTCAGGTAAGTAAAACGGGGGGGGGGGGGGGCAGTGACTGCCAGGTGGTTTTTCATCTTAATGCATAGGATGCATTAAGGTGAAAAAACATGAGGGTTTACAACCTCTTTAAAGCTACTTACCTGCTTGTCTGCGCAAGCGCAGCTCACTGCACAAATTTGACAATGCTGAATCTGACAGAACTCCTGCACATGCACGGGAGTGACATCATCATGGCCTGCACAATGACAGCGGCTGGCGATTGGGACCCATAAAAGGCTGAGCCAGATGCCAGACCAGGCATGTGGGTGGATCCTGATTTCATTGTCTCGATCTTGCCCAAGCCTGAACCGGCTCTGTAGCTTCAGCCCGCTGTCTGCTGAAAATGGCAGAACAAACGAAGGAGCTTTGGCTGTACTTCTCCTGTAAAGCCTGTGTTAGCTTTGTATTGCAATCTTTCTCTGTTGGAGAGATAACTTACTTTGCTTCTGCCCTTGTGTCAGGACAAGAAGTGGCTATTCATATTTCCATAGGGGACACAGACAAAACCAAAAACATGACAAAAGGAATGTGACGTTTTGGGGCAGACCTTTCCCTTCCTCAGGCAGACAGAGACCTTGGTCTATCTTGAAATGTTGCATTGTTTTTTTGTGCGATTAAAAGATTTTCATGAGGAAGGTTCATGATGTACATGTGATTTCACTTTGGTTTCCCCAACAGCAGCTCCATCTGCTGCTAATTACTACAGCAATTGTCATTTCAATGCTTTTTGAAGTGCACCGCAATTTCTACTACAGATAAAATTAAAAAGGCATTTTAGTTCAGCAAGGAAGGGACAGAACTTTTAACAATGTTTTTATTGACGTATGCGCCTTCCCATCCCGGTGACAACCACTACCCCCATTCCATGTACAGGTATACCAGGCACAGGAGGTATGGAAAAATCTCACCAACGGGGGTCACAGAAAAAAATACTGTAAAAACTGAAAGGAATGTCAACTCTTCCCAAATCCGTTAATAATTCAATTTACATTTCAACTGGATGTAGGCTTTAATCCACAGCTGCAGATGTAATGTATATGATGCTAATTATATCAACAAAAGACAGAAATGAAGAGCTACACATTGGTCCTAAAGATTCAGATTTATGAAGAAGACAAACCTCCAGTGCCTTGGTGGATGCAGGGGGTCTCTGAAGTTCCAGAGCAAACATACCAATACAGAAAGCCAGGTTGTGGTACTCCTGACGCTCACTTAGCACAGTCAGAAGAAAAGCAGCTTTGGATAGGGTGTTTGTAGCAATCCAAGTCTGCTTAGTTGTGGAAACTTTGTTCTTTTTACCCTGCCAGGAAAAGCAAAATGCATTGCAAGCTCAAAGATATTTAGGAAATGCTGGTTTTACATTTATTTTAAAAAAAAATTATAAAACATAAGCACATATTTTACAAATTTGAGAATAAAAAAGCAAGTTTGGGACTTTTCAGCTTTGAAAATTTGCAAACTTATTGAGTTTTATACATGAAATTTTTGCATTGAAAGCCTTCATAAAACCGTAACAAGTATGTAATTTGTGTGCTACAAATAAACTGCACTTTGGAAAAACACACACATCTGAAAATGTCCTGTTTTCAACCTGCCCTAGTTTTAGAAATGTCCCCCTATAGTATTCTGCAGCTCACAAAGACGACCGGCAGTGTTATCAAAGCAAAATAAATCATGGGTATGGAGTCCAACATTCCCTGCATGATAATATGAGCCAGATTTACTCCTGACGGATTGTTTACAAAGCAGTACGGTTCATCTATGGCTTACAAAAAATTGGCTCAGTTATTTTGGCTGGGAAAGATCTGAAACCATAATTTCTACAAAATAAATTTCCTGCCTAAACAACTTTAACCACATGTGGTATTTTGGCACACACAAATCACACCCTAAAAATGTATTTAAATAAGATAAGTTATTTACTGATCCCTAAACCTCTAACTAATCTTAAAGCTGAACTCCTGACAGATTAAAAACACACCATGTAAATATGTGTTCATTAAAAAAAAAAAAAAAAAAAAAAAAAACACGGACTGTAAAGCTTGTCATACACTGTTTGCAATTCGGCCGGTTCAGCAAGGACCGGTCGAGTTTCAACCAGTGTGTGGCCATGCTGCTCATTTGATAAACTTCTGTCAAAGGGACATGATGGAAATGATTTGTGAATCAGCAACTGCAGCCAATCAGCAGCAGCCACTGATCAATGTATTCTGACAGCTGCAGCTGTTAGACTACAACCTCCCGGTGAGGGCGATACCTCCATCCACCTCATTTGTGTGTATGGTCAGCTTAAGGCATAGACTGTTCGAATCTCGGACGGTTCCTGCTGATTCGAACCGTGTATGGGCAAGCTTGATGTACTAAGTTGATCGATCTATTAACTTGGGTACATCCAGCCTGGCTGATTCACTTGCAACTATCACTAGCGGCTGTTATAGCCGCTAGCAATAATCACTGTCTGCTCCTAGCTAGGACGGCTTCCTTCCCGTCTCCGACGGGAGCAGACAATTGCTCGGCAGGAGGGATTACCCTGTCAGTACTGTCTGTGTCGATGAGACAGTACGAGAAGTTTGCGGTTCCAAATTACATATACTTTAAGTCTATTTTTTTAATATCGAAGACATTTGAGTTCTTTACCTTTGTTGGAGGCTGCTCCACCTTCAGGTCAGGTGGGTTAAGCAGTAGATCCTGAGCTAGCTCCACTGTAAGACGACAAGCTTCATTACTATATCCATGAGCATACAGAGCCTCAGCACAAGCAAAAAGCACCTGAAAACGATAAACAATCAGGTAATTTGAATGCAATTACAAATCATACAATAAAGTACTATAATGAGCTGACAAGTCATTACCATGATATTCCAGGGCAAGCTGCTGCTTACGCGAATGCCTCGTTCCATGCCATGGAATACATTATCAGCCAACCACACTGACAAATTACAAAATTGCCTAATAAGGCTTCATTCACACGGGCGTACTAATCTGAACACCCATTCAAAGAGCCATTTTCATCCATGTAGGATGCACAAGTGTTCCATGCAGTCGCATAAAGGTAGCTGCATAGATCTCCAAAGCTCATTCCTGGCTGTATATCGTTGTGGGAACATTGCACAAATCAGAACATCAGACTGCATTCCAATTCCTACATCGGTCCCTCAAGGATGTACAGTCAGGAGTGCGAATAAGATCTGTGCACCACTCCACCATCATTGATTTGAACAGGCTACCTGCATGGAACAGAGGTGCATCCGATGTGGGTGAAGATAGCCCTTCGCATTGGTGTATGGATCGGTCTGCCCGTAGGAACAAGGCTTAAAGGAACTGTTGATCCATGGAAATAAATCTGAATTTACAATGACTAGGGTCACCATACATGTTACAACCTGAAAGTACAATTAACTTTAGATTTACCAAAACTATTTAATATGAGGACCTACCTATTCCATCCAATCAATTTGTATTCAGTCAGGGAGGCCCTTGCACTACATTTTTAAACGGATTTAAACGAGATTGTGTGGTCTTCAACTGAACAGAAGGCTTACTGGATTCCCATTGGAAACACTGGTTAAAGACTTCCTTTCTCGACAGGAAGTGAGGGGAATTCTCCACACTAGGGGCACAGATGGCAATAAAAACCAGAGAGGCTCTAACCCTTTTACTTGCCTCCTGTTCCAATGACAGTGGTAAAATGTGGACTTTCCCATAACTTTCTGTCCTGATGAAAACCGTAACCAGGACAAAGAGTGTGAACCTCCTTAACGAGTCATAGACCACAATATAAACCTGACAGGAGGTCATGCTATAAAAAGAAATAGGATTTTTGTACTCACCATAAAATCCTTCTTTTGGGGTGCATTGAGAGACACAACTTCATGGTAATAAGCAACCAAGGGTTATACTGCCAGCCCCCAAAATACTATAACACCTCCCACTTTGCCAGTTGTAGCAGGCAGTCTAGGAAGGAAAAAATAGCATATGGGGTGCACCATGTCCCTCAAGACAAATTCTGGATGGACCCTCTGCACACTGCTACACTCTTCCCAGCAAACTATACAATGAAAAACAAGGATATTTAGTTCACATATATTGCAATACATGTTTAGCTGACCAACTGCGTCAAAGTAATCCCTCTTTTGGCCAGTCCTACACTGCCTTGCCACTGCAAAAGCTACGGTGGACACCATACCAACAAGAGACACAGCTTCATAGTAATAAACAAATACATCCAAAAGTAGTCCAAAGTGAGGGATAGGTAAACCAACACAGCCGAACAAGAACAAACCCATACCAAGGTGAAAGCAAGAGCATTAAACAGCCACTTGCAGAACTGTTCTGCCTTGGAGCCAATGCTGTTCAGTTTATTAATGATATAGAGTTTGGAATCAAGGGATCAATTTCAGTTTTTGCTGATGATACCAAATAGTGCCAGGAAATAACTTCAGTACGGGATATAGCATCATTACAGGAAGACCTTGACAAATTAGGGGATTGAGCAACAACATGGCAGATGAGGTTCTATATTGATAAATTTAAAGTTATGCACTTGTGTTCCAAAAATGCACAGGCAAAAATACACATTAGGGGCTCCCCTGGGGAAAAAAAAAGTGATAGAAAAAGGATCTGGGGGTGCTTGTAGATCACAGACTAGAAAGAGAAAAGTAAAGTAAAAGGGCAGCAAAATTACTAAGAGGGATAAGGACCTCAGCTATTGGGGTCTATTACATGGATTACAGTTATTTACTCTGTAGAAGAGGCGCTTAGGAGGGAGTATGATTACAATGTACAAATATCAAAAAGCGGCGTCAGTAAGTAATTAAGAAGTAATAAACTGTTTATTCTAAGGTCCCTGAAGAGGACAAGTGGCCACAATTTAAGGTTAGAAGAAAATAGGTTTAACTTTAGAATGGCAGTAGGAGTTAGAGCAGTAAAATGTGGAACTCCCTTCCCCAGTAAGTAGTACTAGCTGGAAGTATTGACAACTGAAAAAAACTTAGATGTCTTATTCTGAAAGCAGAGCATACAGGTCTAAGGAAATAGGTAGAGAATAAATATCACACACACATAGGTTGAACTGGATGGACCTGTGTCTTTTTTTTATAAACTATGCAACTATGAAATTAACATCCACAGGGGCAGATATACTCAGCGTGTTGAACTTAGAGAATTTGTAAACAACAGAACAGGTAGAGCAACCTTATGGAATTGAGACACAAAAGCTTGATGACGAAAAAAACAAAAAACCCTGCACTACTATAAAGGGTATTAACGGGAAAAGGAAGTACTTTATTTCGCAACCCAGAGGCCTGTCTAATCCACTAGAAATAAATCTAGAAAACTTGTTTTAGGACCTTCTGGAGTAACAAATAAGGAATATGTCGATCTAAAAGTCGTAGTGGCTGAGAAGTAAACCAACAGCCTTCACCATAACCAGACACTAGAAAAACAGCTCCTTGGGGTGAACTGGAGCTGGACACTGGAAAAGTAACACAATATCTTTTAAAATGTTCAAGGTAGAGACCACTCTGGGCAAAAAAGCACTAAATAGTATCAAAACATCAAAATCGAATGGAGCTCCTTACAAGTCAATGCTGAAAACTCATAAATCCTACTAGACTTTGAAAGGCTACCTTACGGGTTATTATCTAGCATATTTCCCAATTTGTTTTAAATGGGGGTTTTACAAAATTGACAATATAAAATTGAAAAGCCATGGTTAGAGTGGGCACCAAACAGAGGAGGCAACACGTGTAATTCTTGACAAGTAAATAAACATTGAGTGCAACCCCTAGTAAAAATAAAAGGGGTGTTTCCTGGTAAAGGTAAAGCACCTTAAAGTGGAGTTCCACACAAAAATGGAACTTACGCTTTAAGGGAAGGTGACCCCCTGACATGCCACATTTGGCATGTAATTTCTTTTGGGGGGGGGAGCGGGCGGAAACCCTCATTTTAGAGGGTTCCAGCTCCCACTTCCTCCCGGGGTCCACGGCGCTGGAAGGGAGAAAGCCCCCCTTCCTCTCGGCAATCATCTGGGACACGTCACAGGTCCCAGATGATTGCCCGGCCAGTCACAGCGCGCAGCGCGGCTCGCGCATGCGCAGTGCATGCCCGGCTATGAAGCCACAGTGACAATGCCGGCGCCACAGAGAGGAGGGAGAGACTAGCGGGGCTTAATTCCTCCGCATCGCTAGACCCTGTGACAGGTAAGTGTCTGATTATTAAAAGTCAGCAGCTTTAACAGATCTGTCAGAGCTCTGCTGTTTTTTTTTTCATTTTCCTTGCATGTCCCCCCCAGTTCTGTAGTGACTGTACTTCCAAGTGCACTTGTAGTGCAAAGTGGATTTACCTTGAGTAAATAACCCCCACAGTTTCGGAAAACAAAACTCACACAGCATGTAATTACAACTGGAAGTCTTCAAAGACAGAGTATTACATCAGACTGACTTTTTCAAATGCACTAAAGATGTTCTGATAGGGACATGCCCCTTCTGCCTTCTCCTCTATTGAGAAAAGTTTCCTCTCTGGATTTTGCTGCCTGGGACACTATCTGTGCATGGGGGAGAGCTTGACCAGTCACAGGATTCTCTCGCCCATTCACAAATGATGTCACAGATAGTGTAATCAGTGAAAGAACTTTTCTCAATGGAGAAGAGGTTGTGTCCCTGTCTGATCTGTTTTAGTGCAGCTTAGCCTGGAGACCTGAAGGTCTTAACCCCCACAACACTGGATGTTCAGCCACAGGAAGAGGACAGGGAAGCTCAGCAGTGAAGATTTCTACCGAGCCCAGCAGCCTGCCCATTGTGAGACATATTTCATTAGAGGTAAGTAATGTAACTAGAGCTGTAGAGGGGAAAACACTTTTTTTTTTTTTAGCTAAACTTTAGCTTTAAATTAATAAATTAGTACTATATTAAATGATTACCTCCATTCTATTTTCCTGGTCAAGAGGCTTTATTCCTGCAAATATATCTTGCTCTTCTGTCCCCTCATCTGCCTTCTCATCTTCATTTTTAGGTGCTTCTTGGGGGTTTAAGTAGTAAGCTTGATAGTCATCTTCTTCCTCACCCTTTTCATGGGTCTCACTTTCCTCTGTGCCTTTACTTTCCCCTTGACCACCTCCAATTGCTCCATTTTTGGCTACTTCTTCTGGTTTGAGGCTTTTACCCTCCACATCATCTGC
This sequence comes from Lithobates septentrionalis, assembly GCA_037952835.1. NCBI lineage: Eukaryota > Metazoa > Chordata > Amphibia > Anura > Ranidae > Lithobates > Lithobates septentrionalis. Next base: position 2,017 of record JBBDGP010002788.1, on the reverse strand, counting down.
AACAATCGGGTCCTCCTCTCCACTGCCAGCAGCAGCTAAAACTTCCACCATCAGATCAGCATCAACCTTAGGCACCGATTGACTGACAACGGCTGAAGGTTCCAGGCTTTCTGAATAATACACACCTCCTTCATCCTCAAAGTTGTCTCGATACCTTCTACTTAAAGGGGATTCTATGAAGCTAAAGGTATTGCTGGCTTCAGCTCCAAGTGCCAAGCTGCTATCATCAAGACTCATTTCAGCCATGTCTGGTTCCAGTGAACTGTCTTCACTGCTCATTCGACGCTTGCCGCTGTGCTTACTGGCCATACACTTACTTGCTGGAATCTTTGTTTTGGCAACAGTGGTTTTATATACACTTTTTTCTCCCCCTTCTGCAGAAAGCCGTCTTAAAACCCTTTGAGGTACTTCAGAAGCCACTTTCCTCTTTCCAACAAGCTCCTTCGGGCGTACGGACATTTCCTGAGAAGAGGGACGTGATCTGTCTCCAAAAAGCAGGCAGCTCTCATGCCCTTGTGCCCGACCACCTTCACACACAGCTTCTGTGCACTGTAGTCGACAGCTTCTCTGTTGAAAGGCTTTAACCCATGAGAAAGAGTTTTTTTTGTCAGTGCTGCAGTAGGTGATTCCAGGGATGGGGTACGCTTGTTCCCAATTGAAATAACATGCCTCCACTGCCGGTTTGAAGCCCTGGAAGAGTTTATCTAAAGACTTTTTGTGTTGACCCCTCTTAACGTTCTCAATCACTTTTAGTTGCCATTGACGTAGCTGGGAGCAAAGGTCCCTCCGTCTGTTACAGACAGCAAGTGAAACAAGGTATTAAATAAAACTGTGATAATGTAGAATACACAGATAACAGCACTATAAAAGTAAATAGGTGAAGTGATTTTAAAGTAGATCTACACCCAAGAATAAACATTTGATATACTGCATCTTACCAGTCCTTAGTTTCGGTGGTAGTATTGATTTTTTCTATGTAGCTACCTGGTGATTCTGCCAGTAACACACTTTCTGTCCAACGGTGACAACACTTACTCACTGTACTGTATCTGTGTACGAGCAGTGTTGTCCTCTTAGGACAGGAAGTGTGTTAAGACTATAAAACAATGCCCTGTCTTCTCATCTCCATTAAATAGAGATGCTGTGTTCTATTGTCTGCAGAGAGAATGTAGGCAAGGCTGAATGTTTCAGTGCAGCATTGTTAGCTCACTACAGAAAGTTGAAGACTCACTGGATTTCTGACTGCATCAGGAGGTAATTTTGTTTTCAAAACAGATAACAAAAAGTTTTGTGTATATTTAATATACCAAAAGGAGGCAAAGGCGACCCCTTTTTTTTTTACATGCCCCTACTTATTACCCTCCACAAAGGAGAAACGTTATCTACCCCCCAAAAGCACCATGGTTACACTAGTCAGATTCTGCAAATAGTAGAGTGGAACCTTGGATTACGAGCATAATCCGTTCCAGGAGAATGCTTGTAATCCAAAGCACTCGCATATCAAAGCGAGTTGCCCCATAGAAGTTAATGGAAACGAACATAATTCGTTTCATACTGACGTTTATTGCATGCAATACCGCATGTGGCCAGAGGTGGGGGCGATGGGAAATACTCGGAGACCGCTCGGATGCACTCGGAAATCCTCAGAAAAGGCTCCGAAACACTTGGGAATGGAGTATTTCCAAGTGTTTCCAAGTATTTCCGAACAGCTCCGAGTGTCACCGGCGCCCCTGTACCTCTGGCCAAATGCGGAACTGCACACCGCAAAGGCTTGAATCCTGCTCGTTTTGCGAGACAACACTCGCAAACCGAGTCAGGATTTTTAAAAAATAATTGCTCGTAATGCGAAACGCTCGCAATCCGAGGTTCCACTGTAATATTAATAGTGACTGTACATGCGACATGCCTAATAAAAGTTAAGGCTACACCTGATCATTATAACTACTAAAATAAATGAGATGCTGCTTCTAGAAAATATCTACTTCAGCCAGCCATACACATAGCGATTTTCTTTCCT